>CM033627.1:4768301-5968301 GCA_019453435.1 Rhinogobius similis | reverse complement strand
GCGGATCTCATCCACTCCCTCAAGCCTTGCCACCAAGGAGCTTGCCAACCACCTCAGTGACTTCAGCCAGGGTGATGGATGAGTCCGCCTCCAAGATCTCAGCTCTGCTTCCTCCTCGGAAGACGTGACAGTGGGATTGAGGAGATCCTCAAAGTATTCCTTCCACCGTCCAACCACATCCTCAGTCGAGGTCAACAGTTCTTCCACCCGCACCGTGAAACGGTGTTGGTGAAGCACTGTTTCCCCTCCTGAGGCGCCGGACGGTTTGCCAGAATTTCTTTGAGGCCAACCGATAGTCCTCCTCCATGGCCTCCCTAACTCCTCCCAATCCCGAAGCTTTTGCCTCTGCGACAGCACGGCTGCAGCACGCTTTGGCCTGCCGGGTACCTGTCAGCTGCTTCAGGAGTCCCATTAAGCCAGCAAGGCCCGGTAGGCCTCCTTCTTCAGCCTGACGGCATCCCTTTACTCCGTGTCCACCACCGGTTCGGGATTGCCGCGACAGGCACCAGAGACCTTGACCACAGCTACGAGCTGCCAGATCGACAATGGAGGTGGAGAACATGGTCCACTCGACTCACTGTCTCCAGCCTCCCCGGGATCTGGGAGAAGTTCTCCGAGGTGTGAGTTGAAAACCCTGCTGACAGAGGGCTCTGCCAGACGCTCCCAGCAGACCTCACGATGCGCCTTGGGCCTACCAAGTCGCTTTCTGGCTTCCTCCCCGCCAGCGATCCAACTCACCACCAGGTGGTGATCAGTTGATAGCTCTCGCTTCTTCTTCACCCGAAAGTGTCCAGACACGCCGTCAAGGTCAGATGACACGACAACAAAGTCGGTCATCGACCTTCCGCCTAGGGTGTCCTGGTGCCACGCACTGATGGACACCCTTGTGCTTGAACATGGTGTTCGTTATAGACGACAAGCTGTGACTAGCACAGAAGTCCAATAACTGAACACCACTCGGGTTCAGATCGGGGCCGCCTCCCGATTACCCCTCTCCAGGTGTCACTGTCGCTGCCCACATGGGCGCTGAAGTCCCCAGAACAACGGAGTCCCCGGTGGTGCACTGTCCAGTACCCCTCCCAGAGACTCCAAGAAGGCCGGGTACTTTGCACCGCTGTTCGCCCGTAGGCCGACTACAATAACGGTGAGAGACCTGTCCCCACCCGAAGGCGGAGGGATACGACCCTCTCGCTCACCGGGTGAATCTCCAACACGTGACGGCTGAGCTGTGGGGCTATGAGCAAGCCCACACCAGCCCGGCCGCTTCTCCGCGGGCAACGCCAGAGAAATGGAGCGCCCAGCCCTCTCGAGAGACGGGTTCCAGAGCCCAGGCTGTGCGTGGAGGTGAGGCCGACTATATCTAGTCGGAAGCGCCGACCTCCCGCACGCAGCTCAGGCTCCTTCCCCAGCGCAGGTGACATTCCATGTCCCCAGAGCTAGTTTCTGTGTCCGAGATCCGGTCGCCGAGGCCCCTGCCTTCGACTGCCACCCAGATCTCTTTGCACCGCCCCTTATGGATCCTCCTGCAGGTGGTGGGCCCACGGGAGGCGGCGTCCCATCGCCGCTCCTTCGGCTGTGCCCGACCGGCCCCGTGGGGAAAGGTTCGCCACCAGACGCCGCTGCCGAGCGCCCACCCCAGGCCTGGCTCCAGGGTGGGGCCCCGTGACGCCAGTCCGGGCGACGACACTTCCTTGATTTTACACTGCCATAAGAGGCTTCTGAACCGCTCTGAGTCTGACCCTGCCACCCAGGACCTGTTTGCCATGGGTGACCCTACCAGGGGCATGAAGCCCCCGACAACATAGCTCCCAGGATCATTCGGGTACTCAAACCCCTCCACCACGTTAAGGTGGCGGTTCAAGGAGGGGTTGGATTGAATTGGATAATTCAATCTAAACTAATACGTCTAAACACATTTTAAACGACATTTTTAACACATTTCTGTTGGACTGACACAATATACTGACTATATCATTATCGGGCTACTCTTAAAAAAAAAAAAAAAAAAAGAGAGAAAAAGATGATGTTTTGTGTTGGGGCAGTGGATAAGACTTTTGCCTCACAGCAAGAGCGTCCTAGGTTTGATCCTTGAATCCTTGGTATGCTCTCTCACTCTCTGTGTGTCTGTGTGGCACAGTTTGCTTAGGAACAAATTAAACATTACCCAAAGAAGATGAAAATAAGAACTGACTTGTGGCAATAAAAACACATGATTCAAATGGTGTAATATTGTTGGACTAACATAGATGCATCAGATAAGACGGTCAATAAAAGAAGGCTTGTTGTTTGCAGAGAATAATTAGACAAAATGTTATGACCACGATGTCCCAGGTCTGTTGACTCTGAAGGTGTCATCCCACCGTCACTACTTTAGAGATAAACCTAATAAATCATGTTCTAGTCGACGCGTTACGTAACAGTCTGAGCTGAGTTTCTGTTCTCAATGAGTCACAAAAGGATTACACTCCTGTTTATATTATAACAGTCAGCCTGCTAATAACGTCCTGCTAAAGTCCTCACACTAAATCTCTTCTAGTCTACGGTTTTTAAAGGGAGGGGCTGTACCAGATTAAGAAGTAATAAAGTAAAAATTAGTTTTGTCAAGCACAGATATATTGTAAAAGCAGTTCTTAGGGTCAAAATGAGACTGCTGTTTGCTGTAATTATAGTGTTTTATTCTCTGAAAACCAGGAAGTGCGCTGTTGTTAGTATTAAAGGAATAGAAAAACATCGCTCTGGTTGCGTTGAATATCTAGGATGCTAGTGGAAAGTGCGTTTGGGAAGTGATGAATAACTTTTGCTGGCTGTAAACAGTTATGTTTTTCATGTTTTTAAGTCAATAAAAGTCAAGTGTCGAAACCTTTAAAACAAACCCCATCTCATTTCAAATAAGAGCAAAATAAATCATTATGGTTGTATTTTAGGTAAGCCTAAGAGTGTTTGCATTTAGGCTATTCTAAGTGTGAGAGTTGGTAAAGCATTCAACCATTTAACTGTGTACTGTGATGTTTTTTAGTGAAATGTTTTCTTTACTCTTAACCACCGTTCAGAAATGAGTGGGACACTGCGCGTGGCCAAACTGACGCCAAACAGGTTGTATGCAAGGAGACATATATTAAATATAACCCGACTGAACCAGCTCATCAGGAGGTTGCAATTATAAGTGTGGAGTTCAAAGTGCGTCTGATTTTGATCATTACACTTGTACAATGGAGAAGAGACTATATGTGGTATCAATACTGTGAGGATGGGCCTGCTGACGGCATACAGCTCACGATAGAACGCCAAAAAACAAGTGTTATTAACAAAATCTGCCATGTGTTTGGAAGCGCTGCATAACATCCATGAAGATGATTCACCAAAACAATATTAACGTAAACAAAAGTGCAGTGGAACAGCTGGGTCACTACACACTTTTGAATGAACTCCAAATTTAAAATTTAGCATCATCAAGATTCAGACATGTGAAAACACAAAACACAGACATGTGAAAACACAATCCCGAGCCCCTGAGTTTGTGGAAAAAGCAGCGCTCCTAACATCCTTGTGTTTACAAATTGTTTTTTGTCCTAAAATTGGTCTTTAATGCCACAAATAATGTAAACAACCAGGATGGAATAGTCTTTCAATCCATGTAGTTTATATTATTCTATAGACTTATTCACTGTAGGCTTGTGAATACTTGTTTTTCCCTGAATCTTGCTCAGTGTTTCCCAAAACCTCAGCACAATTAAGGAGAGAACAAGGAGCCATACAAACACTTTTCATGAAGTCCCTTGTTTTTGCTAAGAATTATAAAATACTCAACTCTACGGTTGTATATTATATTTTTGTTTAAACTACTTTAATTTATTTATAAGAGTATAATATTTGATCATAAAGTGACATTTTTTACTATTAATGTGTATTAATTGTTTGGTATTTTGGTATATTGTTGGTGTTTTCAGTCACCTCACTCTCATTTTACAAGTTCATGCAGTACTCCTTCCTCCCCACGTCCTCCTCCTCGTGGGGTTCAGGCACTCACCGCTTCCCTGATGCAGAGCTGCCTGAGCTCCAGCAGACACAGCTCCAGTCGGTCCTGCAGCGACTGGTGCTTCAGCTTCATGGCCCGAGTGTGCGTCGTCACATCCTTCGAGTGCGACGTCGGACTGTCAGAGCCTGAAACCAAGAGACATTTAAAAACACGGCGTCAGGCAAACTGTACACGGTTTAAAGTCTATGTGAAGGTTCGTATGATTCTCTAATTATGACTTAGACTGGTGGGCTTGCACCTGTATCATAGTTTTACATTTGTGATACTGTAGTTTGGGAAGTAATTTCAAAAATAGGGGTTTAAATTAAAAGAAGTAGTGCTGAGTTCTAAAATGGAATTCCTCTGTGATCATCTGTCATTAAAAAGTGACATGCCGTTGAAAATAAAAATACAAGACAATTTATAGACAACTGAAACGTTTTTCTGACAGTTTAGTTAGTTATCAGGTATTGTTGTCTGTCAAATCAATTAATTGTGTAATTTATAGAAATTTTTGCCCTTGTTTTCAAAATGGTTGCTAGGTAACAGCTATAGATTTACCTCTAATAATGTCATATTTGCTGCTCATGTCCAACCAGGAAGTAACTTTATAAACTTTACAAAAACTGTCAAACTGGGGACAAACTGGTAAAATGTTTAGTCAAATCTTAAATATAATCCCTTTAGTAAAATGTGTAGTTTGGTCATACAGACTTCAAGAACACTGTGCAAAATGTATTTGTTGTTTTCAGACTCATTTGGGAGCAGGAGCCATTATTCCCATTAATTAATTATGAAATGCAAAACAACTATAAATAACAGTGTACACTCCACACATAAATAATGTAATTATGTCAGGTGACCTCAGCTTGGAATAGGCCTGTCACGATAATTACTAATTACTCTTATTAACTGACTCATCGTTCAATAAATGAAAGCAGGAACAATATTTTTGAGGCTTAATATTTATTGTGTCACTTTTCTTTGCACGAACAGTAAACTTTTTGTTATTTTTTGGTAATAAGTTAAAATTTCAGCTTTCAGAGTGCTGAATAATTCATGCATTTGACTCATAAATTATACTAACTTGAGATACTTACAATATAGTTCATGTGAAATAAGGTTTACTGGTATTTTCATATGAGCAACAAGTAACTTTTATTTCTAATTATTATTGGTTTATTTTGCCATTTATATGTTGCAGCTCAGGATTTTTAATGATATATTGCAATATATTGTGCTTCAAAATGTGTTATTGTGACTTGGATTGAGGCCTTTAGTGTGACGTGTGAACGACCTGTTGTTGAGGAGAGATACAGGTGTTTTGGAGAATGACAAACATGGCATGATTATGGGCCGTCACTGATGAGGAGCCTCTTCAGCCTGAAACCGGAGCAAAGCTGCTCTTTAAACTGTTTTACAAATATGACTATTACCTGAATACTTCATTATTTAGGAGGGCTATTCTAGGACTAAATCTTATAGGATTTAATCACACACTTGAACTAGGACTAAACCTTGGAACAAAAACATAAAGAAGTTGGGTTTAGACCAGTCCAAAAATCAGGTCTAAATCAAATCAAACTTTATTTATAAAGCGCTTTTCATACAAAAATTGTAACTGCTTTCCAATTTACATATTAAAAACAATTCCCCGAGCCCACCCCCACGCCGGCCCCATCATCCCTACATTAAAGCTAAAGCAGAACGTTGGACGCGTTCACTTTGCACAAATATTAAAACTGGGACTGAATTATGACTAAACCCCGGACTAAACATGAACAAGGCCAGGGCTAAACCAGGATCAATTCAAGTCTACACCAGAACTAACCTGGGCCATAAAAAACAGGACCAAACAAGTGTGTGAACGTAGCCCAAGAGTATGCCTTCAAGTTTATTTGCCATGATTTATGTTCACTTTTATTTATATTGCTGAATGCATTTAGGAGATAACTTAATCCACATGGTTGCTCACTGGTTAAATCCATCACTTACTAAGACCCTGACAGAGGTCAAGTGAGAAATGTTGACCCAAACGCTCAAATGAACAGATGCAATAAACTACAATATGTGCAATAAAACATCTAAAAGCAGGGGGGGAAAAATCCCATCACATTTGATTATCATCATCATATGGCCATTGCTTAACGAGGAGTGAACTTCTGAATGCATCTTATTTTTCATCTGTCTTTATTTAAAATAATAAACAGTAACACGCCTCTGACACTTGCAGAGACAGGAATGCAGCCACGCACATTCTTATTCTCACAACTGTGTCCTGCCAAAAAATTGTTCATAAATCATCTATTATTACACAGCGTTGAATATTAGTGTTGAGAAAATTGTAAAATTACAAACATGTGCCTGCATCAGTTATTTCGACCAGTGGTTCTCAACCTTTTTCAGTCACGACCCCCAAAATAACAATAGTTCACATTTGCGACCCCCAAACACAAAAAATAGGCGACACGCAAAGTAATAAATTAGCCTTATATATAATCTTTGATTTTATTTTGAGAATATAGACTCAACCAATAGGAATCTACATTTACCACTGCATTTGTATACATTTTTCCTCATCATCTGGGGACCCCTGGAAATCATTTCCCGACCCCTAGTTTGAAAACCACTGATTTAGACTATATTTAATAAAGACAGCTTTTAAACATGACAACTAATAAAGTTGATGTCAACAAAATAGAACAATACTGAAATTGATCAAACTTTAAAAGTCAAAGAACACAAAATAAGATCTATATACTTTTATTTATTTATTTTACCTTTATTTTACCAAACAAAGCATTAAGAACCTTTTTTTTGACCTGCCATTCATAATACTGTTGTATTCCTTGTGCAAATAATTACTGTGGGCCTAAAAGAAATTAAGATGATATTTTAAAGATTTAAAGTTGGTTTGAAATGGACTTTTTCCTGTATAGACTTATACTGTGTGTTCTGATATAGATAAAAACCTACAGCTAATCAGGAAAGGTTAACATTTTTAATTTATCCTTTATTATTAATGCAATTTCAGCATTACTTGTTCAAATTAATATTTAGTTTCAATACAAGTTTCAGTATCGGGGTATACATTTTTTTGACAATCCTTGATTCTAGTGTTAATCCTCTTTAAGACTCTCCACAAAAGCACGTGCAAACCTCTGCACTAATAACACAATGACAGTCTTGTTAGCCCAGTCCTTCGGTGTTGTCTAAATTTGTTTTGGCTTCCTCGCATTCTTCGCCTGCATCTGCGTTTAACAGCGACAGGACGGAGTTTGAGGAAGACAGATTCTTGACCCCATTGTTGTCACGTCTCTACCTGTGGAGAGTATCCTTTTAACAATCTCTAGAAGGTATGTGGCTCTCAGCGTTAAGACCAGAGCCACTCCCATCAACTTAATCTGAATGTCATTAGTCTCCACGGCAACAGACAGCAGCCAAACACTAGAGCTGTTTTTGCAAAGAGCAGACCAGGAACTAAAGCTAAACCAGGGCTAAACAGGGTCAAAACAGGGTCTAAACAGAGCTAAACCAGGGCTAAACCGGGTATAAACCAGATGTAAACCAGGGCTAAGTGGGTCTAAACCACAGACAAACCAGGTCTAAACCATGATTTAACTATGCCTAAATCAGGCAGAAAACCAAGCCTAAACCAGGGCTAAACAAGAACTAAACCAGGATTAAGCCTCGGTCTAAACCTGGTTTTAAACTAAGAACAAGAACTAGGTATTAACTAGGATTCCAAACAGGGCTAAACCAGAACTAAACCGAAGTCTAAACCAGGCCCAAAACATGTCTAAAGCAGGCCTAAACAAGGATTAAGCTTAGGTCTAAACCAGGTCTTAAACTAGGGCTAAATAAAGGCTAAACTAGGACTAAACCAAGGCTAAACCAGGATTAAAACAGGGCTAAACCAGAACTAAACCAGGCTAAACCTCGGTCTAAAACTAGGCTAAACCTCAGTCTAAAACTAGGCTAAAGCAGGGTTAATCCGTGCTATACCAGGGCTAAACCAGGTCTAAACTGAGGTGTAAACCAGAGCTAAACCATGACTAAATCTAAACCAGGTCTAAACCTTGAGTTAAACCAGAGGCTAAACCAGGGGCTAAAGTAGGGGCTAACCGGGTCTGAACAGGTCTAAATCTTGATAAACCAGGTCTAAACTGAGGTGTAAATCAGAGCTAAATAAGATTTAAAGCTGGACTAAACCAATGCCTTCAGAGGGATTTTCACACAACAACCTTTGGGTTTTACTTTACAAAAAAGAGGAACGGTAACAGTAGAATATCATATCTGTATCTCGCAGTGCAAGTTTGAGAGTATTTTTCGTGCCAACAGAAACTAAAGTCAAGAAACCGTTTGAAATGAAGCTGTGTTTGATATGCTTAAACATTTGAGAGAAACCCTGAGGCGTTCTTACATACATGTGATATGTAAAGAATGTGTTGTTCCTTACTTCTGTCTCTTTATGATTATCCTTGCATATTCACATTCAAAGTTAGTTATATTTAGGTGTTGTGGTTTAATTACACATAACAATTCAATTTCATTTATGAATTCAGGTTTCCCCCTAAGTAAAAGTGGGAAGCAACAAAATGACAAAACAATAATTTCTCTTTTATATTAATTTTCATACAAAGGTTTATTTTTATCATCATCCTTAATCCATAGCTGAATGTGAATCTGTAAATTTAGTTAGTATTATTGCAGTCAAATGTGTGTTTTGCAGCTTTTTGACACATTTGGACTGAACTCGTGCTGGTTCATAACAGTTCCAGCTGCGTGTTTGCTTTTACCTGAGTGAAGAATGATCCCAGAATCACTGTCGCTCATCTCTGCTGTTCCCTCCATGATTTCAGGCAGAGAGACTCAACATGTCCTGCAAAACATCAGGATTAAACGTTAAACGGGAAGATTTATGAGAGATTTAAAATGGTTTTGTGTATGGATAAAAACTTGGCATAGGTTAATCTGAAATTGAAATGTCAGGCTTAAAGTATTTTACAGTTACTTATGATTTTCAGACAAACATAATGATGAAACCTATAAATGTAAATTATGCTCTCTTGAGTTCATAAATGTTGAAATATTAAGGACTATACAGAGGAAAAAAGCAGCATTGATCATTAAAATCATGACCAAACAGACCTGTTCTTTTAAATAAAGTTTCACCCAAATCTTTTAGTGGTGATGAAGGTGTACAAGTCGCAAAACAAAAGCCGTAAATTCTAAAATACAGAGAGGTTCAAGCATTTTTCTTTTCAATTTTAATAAAAATCAAAAAGAAAATGTCAAACCACAAGATATTTTAAAAAACTAGAGGGAAAAAAAGAAAAAATTGTTATGACAGATGAAGTACAGGAACATACATCACAACAGAGGAAGTGAAAACCTCATGTCTGGAAAGAATTATGCTGGAAAAATGTAACACAGCATTTTATAAAACCATGTCAAAGTGCTCACTACTCATTATAATGTGTTCGGGGAGTGTTTGATGCTAATAGATTAATAAAGCAATTTGACATTTTCAATCGTAACATCCCCTGACTTTAACTTAGGGCTGCAACAAGGTAATCGATGAATCGCAGCTGATCAATTATATAAATAAATAAATAAATAAATAAATATAAGTAATCAAATAATCGTTAACTGATCTATGCACAGACTCCAAAACGTGCTATGAGCTGAGAAAAGAGGTTTTGTTACTCAGACGAAGCAAGAATCACTCAAAAATGATATGGGAATTATGTAAATGTTGTGTTTTAGTTGAAAATACAATTTTTGTTGCAACTATTCTCCGTCATCGAACACTTAGCTTCAGCTTTATTTGTGTAAAATTGAGTAAAAATGTTATATTCACTGCCTTTCGCGTTCTAAACAACTAATCGATTAGCTGAGAGAATAATCGCTGGACTAATCGATTACCAAAATAATTGTTAGTATTTATCTGGGACATAAAACTCCTGCAATGGAAACAACAGATGGATACTTTGGAATGTAGTTTTGGCAGAAGGAAAAAAGACAAAGAAAAAAAAAAAGATTATCAAAGAATGGGGGAAAAACTACAAAGGAATGTGCTTAAATAAAAAGAGCTATTTATAAAAAGTGGGAAAAAGTCAGCCTTGCAGTTAATTTGACATATTTATTAATAATTGGTATTTAATGGGATAAATATGACAAGCCAGACCTTAGATGATCTCCTCTGTTCATGCTTCATCTCTGAATCATGTTTTTTGTCTGTACTTTCCATTTAAAAATATAAAAAAAAATAAACCAAAATGACAAACCCAGATAACAAAAAATGATGAATGTTATAGAGAGACAAACTGCTGTGTTGACGTTTCACCCGTGACCAGAGGCTTGTGTTTCACAGTCGTCAGTCAACATTTCAACAATACCATTCAATTTAGTTGCACTGGTGGGGGAAACAATACATTCTCGCTCCAAAACCCTTAATCTGCAACTACAATAGGCTCACGTGGTAAAATAAACCGATGGAAGTCAACATTTAGAGAATAATTTAGGTTTTAGTTTTAGAGATTTACTTATAACTTGAGCCAAACCATAGACTTTTACTGACTTTGGATCGGCTGTAGAATTATAGATTAGACTAAAAATGATCAATGACAGAAGAAATGACTGAATCTAGATTAAAATGTGATTAATTTAGGGATTCAAGTTTGGATTGTCAGTATCTTGCTATTATCAGTGACAAAAATTACAGATTTTATACCATCAAAGTAAAATTGTCACAGATAATATTTTTTTTCAATTTTTCACACAAATATCTGCATCAATAGATTGTAGTTTCAAATTGGTTACAGTGATGGTTCTCAGTGATTTAGCTAAGACTGTGTGGCACTTTTTTACATTAATAGTTTTTATCTCATACATACAATGTTTAAATCCAGGCTAAAAACAGTTTTGTTTAGATGTGCATATGACTGAAAGATCTATCTGCACTCTTCTCTTTTAAAGCGCTTTATTTTAAAATTATTCTCTGTGTCTTTTTGTGTTTTGTGATTTTAATGCAACTTTTCCTGTTGTGTAAAGCACTTTGAATTGCTTTGTGTATGAATTGTGCTCTACAAATAAACTTGCCTTGCCTTATAGAAGTGGAGTAGAAACACCAATTGATTATATTTATTTTTAAAGCAGTATTTTTTATGAGTATTAGTTAATTCTGTGTTTACAAAAATACTATGAGCGACAAAGTGCCATTTTTCTGATGTTATTGCATAGTTCAGGTTGTTTTTAGAGTTTCTGAGACAATTTTAAACAACAAAAGGGCACCGTAGTCTCCCCTGTTACTACGAAACATGGCAATATCTCATTCCTGCTTTAAAAACATAGCAACCCACTATTAAGCAGTGGTCAGACAACATTTCAGGTGTGTTTGTTCTGAGCCCTGGATGTGTTTGAGTGATTCAGTTGGGGATGACTTCTTCTTGACCCTGAAGTGCAGTGAGTTCACAAACACATGAGTAAGTCTGAGGCGTTTCCTGTTTGAAGCACGTCACACGGTCAAACGTCTCATTCTGATAAGAGGCTGCAGGAGCATTAGAGGATTAAGATTGGAGTATGAATGTATGAATGCAGCGTTATTTAGGCATGGTTTAGGTCATGGTTTAGGTCGTGGGTTAAGTCAAGTCGCGAGTTTAAGTCGTGAGTTTAAGACGCGAGTTTAAGACGCGAGTTTAAGACGCGAGTTTAATTTGTGAGTTTAAGTTGTGAGTTTATGTCGTGAGTTTATGTCGTGAGTTTAATACGTGGGCTAAAGTCGTGGGTTTAAGTCGTGGGTTTAAGTCGTGGGTTTAAGTCGTGGGTTTATGTCGTGAGTTTAATACGTGGGCTGAAGTCGTGGGTTTAAGTCGTGGGTTTAAGTCGTGGGTTTAAGTCGTGGGTTTAAGTCGTGGGTTTAAGTCGTGGGTTTAAGTCGTGGGTTTAAGTCGTGGGTTTAAGTCGTGGGTTTATGTCGTGGGTTTATGTCGTGGGTTTATGTCGTGGGTTTAAGTCGTGGGTTTATGTCGTGGGTTTATGTCGTGGGTTTATGTCGTGGGTTTAAGTCGTGGGTTTAATACATGGGCTGAAGTCGTGGGTTTAAGTCGTGGGTTTAAGTCGTGGGTTTATGTCGTGGGTTTATGTCGTGGGTTTATGTCGTGGGTTTATGTCGTGGGTTTAAGTCGTGGGTTTATGTCGTGGGTTTAAGTCGTGGGTTTAAGTCGTGGGTTTAAGTCGTGGGTTTAAGTCGTGGGTTTAAGTCGTGGGTTTAAGTCGTGGGTTTAAGTCGTGGGTTTAAGTCGTGGGTTTATGTCGTGGGTTTAAGTCGTGGGTTTATGTCGTGGGTTTAAGTCGTGGGTTTAAGTCGTGGGTTTAAGTCGTGGGTTTAAGTCGTGGGTTTAAGTCGTGAGTTTAATTCGTGGGTTTAAGACGTGGGTTTAAGACGTGAGTTTATGTCGTGAGTTTAAGATGTGGGTTTAAGACGTGAGTTTAAGACGCAAGTTTAATTCGTGGGCTGAAGTCATGGGTTTAAGTTGTGAGTTTAAGACGTGGGTTTAAGTCGTGAATTTAAGACGTGAGTTTAATTTGTGAGTTTAAGTTGTGAGTTTAAGTTGTGAGTTTAAGTCGTGGGTTTAAGTCGTGGTCTTAAGTCGTGAGTTTAAGTCGTGAGTTTAAGTCGTGAGTTTACGTTGTGAGTTTAAGTCTCGGTTTTAGTCCTGGTTAGGTTGTGGTAAAGTCCTTTATTTGTCCAGGTTTAGGTCCTGGTTATAGTCCTAGTAGTTTTTGTCTTACCATTTTAGACCTGGTTTTGAAGTTTTGGTTTTAGTCCTGGTTTTAATCCTGGTATAGTCCTGGTTTTAATCCTGGTATAGTCCTGGTGTAGTCCTGGTGTAGTCCTGGTGTAGTCCTGGTATAGTCATGGTGTAGTCCTGGTTTTAGTCCTGGTGTAGCCCTGGTGTAGCCCTGGTGTAGCCCTGGTGTAGCCCTGGTGTAGTCCTGGTGTAGTCCTGGTGTAGTCCTGGTGTAGTCCTGGTATAGTCCTGGTATAGTCCTGGTATAGTCCTGGTGTAGTCCCAGTCCTGGGTTTAGTCCTGGTGTAGTCCTGGTATAGTCCTGGTGTGGTCCTGGTGTAGTCCCAGTCTTGGGTTTAGTCCTGGTTTTCATCCTACTTTTAGTCTCAGTTATAGACAAACCAGAGTTAAAAGCGGGATTTTAAAAACAGGACTAAAAAAAAGTTAGCTAGTTCTGGTTAAGTTCTGAGAGTTACTAAATCCTGGTCTAGTCCTGGTCTAGTCCTGGTATAGTTCTGGATTAGTCCCTCAGCGCCTTTAAACATAGTCCTGGTTTAATGCTGGTTAATTGAGACTAACTCTGGTTTAACTCTGGATTTGTCAAGATATATGCTGCATTGACCCTGGTTTAGTTCATGCTTTTTACTGAGGTATATTCTGCATATTTTTGATTTTGCAAATTTGAGACTGAAGTCGTAAATAAAAACAGAATTAAAACACAAATAACCATGACTTCCTGGAGAATGTAAGCAGGTGCCTGGAGTCATGTGACAATCTTTATCTCGTCGTTTCAGATAAGAGGCTGAAGTAGCATTAGCTCTGAGCTAAAGTCACTTTTAAATAAAGACGGGAGTGAAGTGTTTGATGATTAACACCGAGGAATGTGGGCTTGGTTTCACACTGGCCAAGGAGTGAGTTTCAATGGACGAGGCCAGATTTACTGCCGCGGTAATCAAAAAGTGCAGTTACAACCTTCAATAGATGCAGTAAATTTTCAAAAAGTTTTAGACAGTTCTTAAGTAGTACTGTTGTTTTGGCATTTTGACTACAGTAAGGTCTAACTTCACGTCAAGATTTTGTATTTGGTTCTGTTTTGTTAGGGGTCTTTCTCTGTGGAGTTTGCATGCTCTTCCCTTTGATTTGTTGGGTTTTAGCCGGTTTCTCTAAAATATGCAAAATAGTAAGGCTGCAACGATTAATCAACCAATAGTGACCAGTAAAATAATTGTAGTTGTACTTTGATAATCATAAAAAGGTCAGAGCCATTCTTGAGTTTGAAAAATGCTCCTCAACATTCCGACTGAGTGGCAGAATTATCGGCAGCACAACTGATAAAAACTGTTTCTTACCCTTTGTTCGCTCAAATCAACTTTATACGGAAAAATGTAAACTGAAAGTGGTTTCTAGTTCAGAGTTCAGCGCTTAAGTAGCCTGTTTGCTAATGGAAGTTGGAGATAAAGGACACCTCAGCTGCTGCACAACAGTTATTTTCCTCAACACTTGGGCTCAGAAACATGTTAGGGAGAGAAAGATACTGAGTTCAACTGTGTGTGATTCAAAGTCTGTCAGTGATAAATGTAGCATAGCTGCAGTGTTCTTGTTGTTTATCTGGATTTCTACAACTGTTAACTTGATTTTCTAGATAAAAACTAAATACAGTAAAAGATTTTATAGACCTTATATTTGTTATCAGACTGTAGCAGATCTTTTATACTAGGGTTGTGTTTTGAGCTTTTACAGGAGAAAATGTTATTACTCTCCATTGACTTAGCAGCCACTCACTGCTAAATCCAGAATACTGTGATGTCATGTAACGAAACTCTATAAGTTTTAGTCTGTATAGTCCAAATAGCGATTTTCAACAAACACTGCAGCATAATTTTACAAAATGTCAAAAATAATTTTAAAAACACTTTCTTATTTTTATAAAACACTCGATGTTCTCTCTCGATTTAGAAGCCTTCACCAAGCTTTATTTGGTTAAAAACAGGCTAATCCTTCAGCTTGTTACGCCCCTGACCAAGATCCTGACTCAGACCCGACAAAAAGGTCCTGGACGCTGGCTCATTGAGATGACTCAGAGGAAACAGCAGCAGGAGCAGCAGCAGGAGCAGCAGCAGCAGCGATAGATTGTACAGAAAAGATCTAAACTAACACTAAAACAGGGTGAAACCAGGTATCAATGTACCAGAACAAAAAGACTTGACAAAATCCATTTCAATCAGACACACGCAACACTGGCTACATTTACACGCACACCACAAATCTGATCATTATCGGATTTCTGTTATCAAACTGTTGAAATCTGATGTGACTAATCGGATTTCTTTCTGATTGTTCACAACTGTGCAGGTCTTGGCGAGGAAAATGTTGCAAAAAATGTAAAACTAACTAACAAAAATAAAAGAAAAAATATTCAAAATGTAAAGTTATATTAAAATGAATTCAACTTTGTCTTCCAAATACAACTTACTCTACAATAAAATCCACAAATGACCTGGTGTTTGTGATGATCAGATTTCTTATGTGCACCTAAACACACTCCAAAAATCAGATCTAATTAATGGCTTATGATTATTCAAGTTATCTGATTTTACTGGACAGCGTTTGATTTATTATTTTAAAAGTTTGATTTATTAGACTGAACTTTATGATTTATGAGAATGAAAGCGAGTTAAGAGTTTAACATTTATTTGGTTAAGCTGTAAATAATTGTGAATAATTGACAACTGTGATGTTTGTTCTCACAATAACCTAAAATCTGACATTCTGACATCTGTAAAAGCTTAAATGTTGTTAAATGAAGGCTCACAGTAAAGCAGCCAAGACATGTCAGGTGAATGCATCTCCTGCTTATGTGTCTTTTTTTTGTGTGAATAGCATAAATGTGGCTGTCAATTGTCTAATCGAGAAGCAGAATTTCAATGACAAATCTTGATCTTGTGCTACAATAATGTATCGATATGAACACAATATGTCTCTTGTCTAAAGCTCAAGGTTGGCACAGGCGCTTATCTAGGTCTCCATTATCTGTGACATGAACATGACCCTCAGCACATGAGCGTTCACACCTCATGACAGCTCACAACTGGGCCTGTGTGTCGCAAATAACTTCCCTTAAATCTGTTTACGCCACAAATAAGGTTACTGCGACTTCTTATGTAACAAATTAACGTAAAAAACCCAACTCGGAGCTAAAAATGTAGACTGTTCACAAAATGAGCAAGTAGGACAAGATTAAAAGTGCTCTATGTCAAGTTTCACACTCAGAGTACCCCTTATTTTGAGTTTGGGCAAATAAATGGGTTTACTAGTTGAATATAGTCAATTTTTATATTGTTTTAATTATATTTATGGTCTGAGATACTCCAAAAAGATGCTACATTTACAACTAATAACACTTTTAGTCAGATAAGAGTACATTTCATCTTCATTTAAAACATGAAACCACACTAACTACCCCCTGGTAATTCCTCATGTACCCCTTGGGGTCCCCCTACCCCCGGTTGGGAAAAACTGCTCTATGTGATGATATGTTTTGGTCGAGGGTACGCTAGAAGTGGGATTTATATCAAAATTTAAATAATATTCTGATTATTGTTTTGAAGATATGGAAAGTTTTAATATTGAGTTTATAGTTTATGGTGAAAAAAATGTGCTTTTAATTTGGGGAGTTCAATTAAAATGTAAAACGCTGACTGCTACAAAGACTACAAGCTCTTTGACAACTTCTTCCAAGTAAAGTGTAGTCTTTTAATTTACAGCAAAAATGTATATCTATCCCAGTTTAAAATGGCTTGAATTAATAATTTAGACCAGGATTTGAGTAGTTTTGAATCAAAGTGATTTAATTTGTCTTTAATTTGTCTAAATTTTCAGAATATTTTGCTATTTTCAAGGTGACTAATGATGAGATAATTTATCTTAAAATAAAAACATTTTACATACATACAATACAATCTAATATGTCTAAACTAATCAAAACGTCTTTAAATCAATATTTAATATCCTGAAATCGAGACTCATCTAGATTTTTGATTTTTTTCAGTGATTAATTGATTAATCGGGCAATGGTGTCTTAGTCAACCAAAAGTTTTATTCAACTAATTATTATTTTATTGGGATTAAGAGAAATGCATATGGACCTAATCTGAAAGGGGCGTCGTACGGTGAGTTATCTCAGTTTATGTGTTTATAGTACTTCTCTGTATAGACGTTTTTGCACAAGATCCTAATAATTTTTCCAACACCACGCCATGTCCCCTTTTAGTTGATAAATCGATCCACAGGGTGTGTCTTTAGACGACCAAGACTTTCTTTAAGAGCACCTTCATGGGTCAGGCCAGTGCCTCACGTCAACAAAAACATTTCTAATTTGTCTATTTTGTTTGTTTTAAAGCAGCAAACTTTTTAACTGCAAAGAAAACAAAGCATTTGACTGACAAAACAAGCAGCTATTACTAAACACTGTTGGTTCCAGTTTATCGGTTGCTACAGTCATCGTTACCACAATGCAATTAACAATATTATGTAAAGACAATTATAGTGTTGTTCTTAAAGTGTCTTCAGGCTGATGTCCTATTATTTGAGGTCATGTTCGTTAAAAGCAGCACAATCCGCCCATTCAGCTCGCAAACACAGCATTAATTTGTTAAGTAGCGTGTGGAAATGACGGGGACAGCTATTTTAAGTCAAGAAATGGGACTATGGTATAGAAATGTACCTCATATAGTGGTTCAACAACTGCAGAGGTAACACTGTTTGTACCCAGGAGTTGTTTGTTCTTCGGGATCCTGATTTAGCTTGGTACTTTGAGTCCTGGTCGAGTCCTGGTCGAGTCCTGGTCGAGTCCTGGTCGAGTCCTGGTCGAGTCCTGGTCGAGTCCTGGTCGAGTCCTGGTCGAGTCCTGGTCGAGTCCTGGTCGAGTCCTGGTCGAGTCCTGGTCGAGTCCTGGTCGACGGTTTTCCCGTCTTGGTTTTGTTCCTGATTCAGGCCTGGTTTATTCCTCCTGAGTTAGTCTTTGTTTTACACAGTTAATTTCTAATTCAATCTTGGGTAGGTTACGGGTTAGTCCTGATTTATCCATAGTTTATTCCCGACCCGGCCCTGGTTTATTCCCGATCCGGCCCTGGTTTATTCCCATGAGAGTCCTGTTTATTCCCGACCCAGCTCTGGTTTATTCCCGATGCGGCCCTGGTTTATTCCCGACCCGGTCCTAGTTTATTCCCGATCCGGCCCTGGTTTATTCCCAATCCAGCCCTGGTTTACTCCCGACCCAGCCCTGGTTTATTCCCAATCCAGCCCTGGTTTATTCCCGACCCGGTCCTAGTTTATTAGCGATCCGGCCATAGTTTATTCCCGATCCGGCCCTGGTTTATTCCCAATCCAGCCCTGGTTTATGCCTGATTCGGCCTTGGTTTATTCCCGATCCAGTCCTGTTTTATTCCCGATTCAGGTCCGTTTTGTTTTTGTTTGTTTGTTTTTTTTACCAGCAATTCAGCGATGATTAAATTGTGGTTTAGTATTGGATTACCCATATATATTTTGTGATTTAATCCCGGTTTATAGCACTAATTTCATGTTGAATTCAAGCACAGTCACAGTTTTGTCATGGCCCTGGTGTTAGTCCTGGTTTAGTCCCAGTTTGGTTCTGATTAACCTCTGTCTACTTTAGACCAGTTCTGATTTGGTCGTGTCATGGGTTTGTCCTGGATTAGTCCCGGTTTTGATTTGTCTTAGTTCAGAGTGATAACAGAGGACGACACGACTTTGACAGCAATTCTCAAATGTAATGTACAAAAATAACATCAATTTTCCCCCAAAAAACCTCAAAATATCTCAATAAAAGTAGTGCATGGAAACAAAACAGCACCAATTATAGAGGCCAATTTAACTTAGAAACTGAGCTGTCACAATCACAAACTTTGAAAATTCTGACAATCCCAGTAAACCCTTCTCTAAATGTGCAACATTATAAGAACAAATAAAAGGAAAAATGAAACACCTCAGTACTTAAATAGTAAACAGAAGTTACTTATTCAACTCTCTGCAGCTCAAATCTTATCGTACTACAATGAATTAACAAAACATTCTCCATTAACAGAACAGAAGAGACTGCAATGTCCTAAAAACAAACTGAACAGATTACACTTTTGGTTTAAGTAATGAAGTTATGATGAAATACTGTTTATACATTTAAGGATTGCCTGTGCCACCAAGGTATATAATATAACACACAAGTCAATCATACCAACACAGTATTTTAAATGCTTGAGTGAATAAAAGTGAAATCAGGGGCTTGTTACTTGCTTAGTCAGCTGATAAAAAACATGAATCAAGACGTTCCGATGAATTTAAGTGTTAGAGCTGGAGTTGTGTGGTCAGGAAAGGAAGAAACAAGTGACAAAAAGCACAAAAACAAATGTACTTACGTGCTAGAAAGTGATTCAAAACTTGACGGTGAATTCAAAGGACAGCAAATTTGAGTTGTCTGAAGTGCATCCAATTGAATGAACTCTAAATAAACCTGATAGTAATAAAAGTGGTCCCGTTGAAGGATAAAGTAGTAGCAGTCCGTTGTGAGCGTTGATAGGAATGGTAAGACTCACCCACTTCTCCAGCTCTGGGTGTCGAGGGGGGCGTGGCCTGCGTCTCGCTCGGGGGCGGGACACTCGAAGGAGGCAGAGGGATCGTATAACTTCAGCAACCTTCCTCTTGTCCCGACTGGAAACTGTGTCAACAACACAAAAGGGAAAGCCACTGAGAAATGCCTCCTGCTTTATCCTCTTATCTACGCCCTAATTGTGGGACCGTGTGGGAAGTTACAATAAAAGAACAACGATCGGAGCGGAAAAATTATGGGAAAAACGGCTAATCATTTGGGGAGGTTGTCATTTAAAAAGGCGAACGCTGTAACTTTTCTTGTGGAGGGTTCGCGAAAAGCTTGTCTCCATGGAGATGTTGTTGCTTGGCCAGGAATGTGCTACAGTGTTCTTACTGTGAGCCCCCTCTCCACGGATCTGACCTGTGACTCAGCCTGATGGTGTCACCTAACTGTCTCCATGGAGATAAATGAGTTTAATGCTATTGTAGGGCTGGGCAATATGGCGTTAAATCAAATTGTGATCTCAATCCTGTGACAATATGCTATTTTGATAATATCGACGTATCGTGATTCAGCCATTTTCTCTTGAATCCGGCTCGATGCACAAACCAAGACACTTTTTCTAAACCGTACCTCTTATTGGTCGGCTTCAGCAATGCTCTGAGTGAGTGACAGGTGGATTCAACCAATCGTGACATGAATGCTCAGAAGCTGTTAGTCAGTTAGTTAGTTAGTTCTTCAAGGCAATATTCATCTTATTCCGGAAGTTGCCGTACGCGCTGCCGTCTTGGTTCCGTTGTAGTTCAACAGAAAATAAGTTCTACATGGACTAAAAAGCCGCACGGTGCACGGTGGCAGAGCGGCTAGAGCTTCTGCCTCTCAATAAGGAGATCATGGGTTCGAATCCCAGACCACCCCAACATCGTGGTTTCGAATTCTGAACCACCCTAACATCACACGATCTCTCTGGGTGGAGTCTGCATGTCCTCCCCGTGTTACCGTGGGTTCTCTCCAGGTTCTCCGGCTCCTCCCACCGTCCAAAGACATGACTATGTAGGTTAATTCACAACTCTAAATTGTCCCTAGTGAATGAATGTGAGAGTGAATGGTTGTCTGTCCTTGTCTGTCTCTCTGTGTCAGCCCTGCGATGAGTTGGCCACTGTCCAGGGTGTACCCCGCCTAAGGCCCAAAGTCACTGGGATAGGCTCCAGTCACCCGCGACCCCTAACGGGATTAAGCGGTAGAAAATGAATGAATGAATGGACTAAAAAGCCGTTTTCAGGCCGCCCAGGAAATCGGTGCGTTGTTGACTTGTTGTTGCTCGTGTTCATTAAACATTTTACACAAATCAATCTACTTTATATAACATTTTAGCGGCGAGACTTTTCCCTCGTTCATCATTAGCTTTAACGGAGTTCTCGTCAAACAGAAGTGCGTTTACAACAAAAGTGCGTATCTGTGGTAAACAAAAAACGCAAAAGTGGGCGGGGCAGAATAAGGTGAATAAAGATACTAAGTTTACATGAATGATGATAGAATTGAAATTCTGATTTGGAGCCAAGATCATTGTGATATACATTTGTTGGCATATCGCCCGGATGCCATAGGGTGGAAATATTCAGTCTAAGATTGAAACAAGTTAAATCGATTAATCGCAACTAATTTAATAATTAAAGTCTCCTTTGTCTGAGACACAAAGCCCCTCAGCACATGCATGTTTGGAGCCTATACAGACAAGTTCATGATTACTCAATTACTAAATTAATGATTACTTGACCAGAAAATGATACAAGAACACAATTTGTATTTTAATGAAAAAATTGTTTAGTTGTAAATGTAACCTCCTCTAAAAAGATGCACTTTCCTTTTTAGCTTCATCTCGGTCAAATTTAGTAAAACCCTCACATAAACTAGACTTTCACATTTTAAAATACAAATCAATTAATCAAAAGAATAATCAGTAAATAATAGCAAACAAGAAAACAAAATACATAATTGTTAGTTGCAGCCCTCTTCCAGGCGGAGTAATATCTCTTTGGGAACATGCATTTGTTACACGATGTGCTTTTTGACTTTTATCACAGTGTTTAACAGTTTGTTCGTTTGTTCAACTCTAAATCTACAAATGTACATACAGCACAGTGACACAGTATAAATAGATATTGAGTTTAATGCAAAATATTCAGCAGAAACACACATTTGTAAGAGGAGCTTCTGATATTTATACAGCACTGATTAAATACCAAACACTAAAATATTATTGGTGCACTGCCATCTTCTGGTTGTTGAAATTATTTTCCCTCCATTTAATACTACTCTGTTTAAGCTGCTGTTGTGTCCGTGAGCAAAACACTTCAATTACAACTATGTTTCTGTAAGTCTGAGTGTGATTATGTGATTTGCATCCATTATACAATCTGACTATTGTAGAAAAGACACAGTGAAAATGTGAAAATGACGGCGGTGAATACTTGTGTAATATCATTTTAATATAAACCCCGCTCTTGCTAAACTCGGGCCCCGCTGCTCTCTCTCCCACGCTCTGCTGCTGTCGTGCTGAGAGCGGCTGCTGCCTCAGAATCTGGGCTGGTCTGAGTGATTTACAGACGCCGGGGCCGCACCTGCTGCTCTCTGCATTCACTGGGAATTCTCAATATTCCTTTGGCTTTTCAGGAATGCGCAGCTCCCCGAGACGCCCCCAAAACGTCCCGGGACAGAGCGACAGAGCGGAAAGGGCCACCAATCAGAGCGCTCCGGACCAGGCACCAGACGGACGTTTACAAGAGACACTGCATTTAGTTTGGGGAGCGGCAAAAATGTGAGAGATGAGGCGACGCGTTTATGAGATATCAGAAACCGGGAATATTGTGAGAAACAGAAAGAGCCATGTTAGAAAAAATGTTATTCAAAAAATCTCTTTGGGCCATTTGCTGTATTAGAGATATGTGTGTTTGTTTTAAATATTTAGTACATAGTCAATAAAATAAACTATACAAATTAAGGTAAACAAGATTTAAAGATTCTCAGACTAAAACTATCGAAACTTGAATGTAAAGCATCAATTGTGGGAGGGAAAAAGAAAGGAGGAATTTGGACCTAGTATAAGACCAAATGTCAATATTAAACAAATTGTTGTTATTTTAGTTAAAAATGTCATTCTATTGTCTAACAAATTGTGCTTTTCGAAATCAAAATATGTATTGAGACTTTTCCTTTGTATTAAAAAAAAGTTGTATATCTTCATGAATCTTTTGGTACTCGACTAGTGAAAATATTTAAATTTTGACTAGTCTTTTTACCCAAATTAAGGATGAAATATGGTGACTGAAGACTACTAGAGAAACGAATTAAAGAAAGGAAAACTTCAAGAGAATATTTACAAATGAAGTTTACAGATGAAAATCGGTCAATATTCAATCTTCTATGACATTTGAATGTATAATGTCACTGTAGGTGTAATGTTACAGCATGGAGAGCACTAGTCTGTCACGCTCACATGTAAGTCGCGGTTCCAGAAGTAAATTTCTCATTCATTTTTGCCGTCGAAATTTAGAAAAATTAAAATATTAAGAGCTGGAATGGCATGACGGAAGCTAACCAGCAATGTAGAAACCATAGACTGTAGATTTCAGTGGACCATGTTAGCATGCTAGCCGCCGCGTTCCAAATAGGAAGCAGCTATGGAGGTGCTCCTGGCTCCATAAAGCCGAGCTGCCATTCACTTTCTATTGGGACACTGGTGCCCTTTACTCTGTAACTGTTTCTGTCAAGCTCACCATCTTGAAACTAAAATGTCTGTTTTGACACACTCTACATGAATCGGGTGTTTTTTTTTTTCGTTAGGTTGTTCATAAATCAAGTTATTAGCAATAATAACTGACCAATCAGGTGCTTCCTTTTCCAGGGGCCGTTTTCGCTCGTGTTAGCAACAGGTTTGATTGACAGCTAGCGCCGCACGTTGCCGCCGTCTCCTCTCGCCGAGGGGCGGATACCGTTAGCAACCGCGCTCCTGATTAGTCCGTGTGGTTGCCACGATACGCACTCGGATTTCCAAATATGGAGTCTGGCTCCACTTTAGCCGCTGTAACTGTTAGCCGCGATGAGCTTCATTTGGCTGGAGCCAAACGCTATGAGTGACGTCAAAATCCCATAGTCCACTGATATCTACAGTCTATGGTAGAAACTAATGTCCACAACTCGTTTTTTTTTCAGCCCAAATTTTTTTTAAATAAAATTAAAAGTCTTATGCTGAGCTGATTAGCTTTCAAACATTATATATATATATATATATATATATATATATATATATATATATATATATATATATATATATATATATATATATATATATATATATATATATATATATATATATATATATATATATATATATATATATTTTTTTTTTTTTCCAGAATCCCTATGATAAAAATGAAGAGAGTGAGCGGTCACTGGTCAGCTCCATAGTGTAAATGTAACAATTAAGATGATCAAAATATGATTATTATTATTGATGACTGTTGACTAGTCACAATTAATTGATAAATCGTTGCAGCCCTATATTATAATTTGAGCACTAAAACACTCTTAATGAGAGAAATGCAAGACATTTAACACTCCAGACAAAGAAAAAACGTTTCGGAGACAAGCCTGAAGCTCATCCTCCAATAGAAAAGTTGTTTTCTCACATAGTCTGCAGATATTTATGTGCCGTCTTATGACTAATAGAGAATATATACAACTGTCCATAAATCAACAGCTTGTTTAGACCACCCCAGTCTTCTTAATAAATGGGACAGAAACAGACACTTTCTCCCTCCCCCTCCGTCAGCAGCGTCTGTAGTAAAGACAGTGTTTAGGCTCTTCCTCTGAGGTTCATGTAAACGTCCCGTCTCTGGATGTCAGGGTTAGTTTGTGTAAAAAAACTGTCCCAAAGAGAAGGGGCTTTGTGCGGGACAGCAGCTGCCCAAACATTCTTCACATGCCCCCGAGCACTTTAACCAGCAGTGACAGGGGACCACTGCTGCCCCTCTGTGGAGACACCAAAGGAACAGACTGGACACTGAAGGAGCGTTTGGGTTAATTACAAAGTGTTAGCAGCAGCAAAAGTACAAGCAGATATGGAAGCTGCACAATATGTGGGGGATTTTGACAGAAATGTTTGGGAACCCTGGTCTAAAGCATTGCAGACTTGTTGTGACATCCTTCAGTGTTATACTAAAAACTCTGATGCAGTGAATCATGAGGTGTGTTTAGAGCGCCTCGCCCATTTATCTGTGAGAGCAGGCAGCTGCAGCTGGGAGGAGAAGAAAAGCCTGAGATCAAGTCGAACGCTCCACGAGCCCGAGAACAGAGAGGCGGCCTCAGATCACACGGCGTCCGGTGAAAGGACAGATCTCGCGTTCATTTGATGTTCTGCACGTGCTCCTGTTTTGCTCACACAGCACAGACTGACACACAACATCGCAGCAAAAGATAAAGCGCTCACAATAAAGTTTTCATGCTTGGGCTTGATCTATGGTGAAAATGACTTTCAGCTCACCAAGATCATCGATTAATCATGATATCTCCAACAGCCTTGGCCTTTACAGTCTCATTTGAAGGATCTGGGATTATAAAAACGTAGATAAATGAGATGAAGAGTGGAACGAGTAGGAGAAACGCAGATCACTAACTAACAATAACAGATCAGGCTCAATCAGCTTCAGTCCTCTGCCTCTTCTCATATTCCCACTCCTGTCACGGGCCTCTGTCATGCTCAGGTGGATGGAGCCAATCACAGCTAAGCGTTTCAATTGCAAAAGCAGCAGTGGATACTACGAGTTCATAAATCGTGAGAAAATCTTTTCAACCAGTGAGCCGGGAACGCTAGTGCGCCTTGAGGGATAGTCAGATATGCCTTGGAAAAACGTCCAATTTGAGTCAACCAATTCATACAGTTATTTAACGTAAATTGCCATTTTTTGTCTTCTGAGCAAACTTTGAAATAAAAAAAAAGACACCAAACAGATGACTTTTGCAAAATCCCTAGTGCCAGACACACTGACACGACATTTTTCTTTACGTAATTGCTGTCGCTGGATAATAAATGCTTTAGTATTTTGATCTTTTCAACAATAAGCAATTCAAAAACGTTGAAAAACACTAATCTAAACCAGTGGTTCCCAACTTTTTTTGTTTGGAGTACCCCCTAAGCTTTGTCTCTCACTCAGAGTACCCCTTAACTTGAGTTTCAGGCAAATAAATGGGTTTACTGGTCATGTATTGTCACTTAATTCTATTATTTTTCTGTTTTAATTACATTTATGGTCTAAGATACTCCAAAAATATGCTAAATTTACAACTAATGATACTTTTTTATTCAGACAAAAGTACATTCATCTTCTTTTAAAACCTGAAACCATTCTAAGTACCCCCTGGTATTTGTTCACGTACCCCTAGGGGTCCCCGTACCCCTGGTTGGGAAACACTGATCTAAACTACAATCGTAAGAGAAAGTTGTTGTTTTTTTGGTGCATAATGTCCATCCTGATCTGCATTTTTTTTTCTTCTAATTCTAGACGGACAATGTTTATTTACTTAAAGCACGATCGAAGTAAGATAAGAGTTTAGAACATAAATATATAAGATTTATTCACTGCCATGTGAAGCTTACTCGTTCCTCTTTTGTTACTCGTCCGCCAGGCGCCGTCACTCTCTCGTGTAAAGGAGCCGGTTCAGTATTCACTTGCAGATTTTCCTTTCTTGTGCTAAACGTCGGGTCAAAATGTCAGCTTTTGTTGTTAGTTCAGTACTGTATTTTTACACCCTCCTGTAAAGCCAAACGCGCATTTTTAAAACATTTTTTTCTTCTAGGAGCTTCAAGATGATTTCTAGACTGTGGGAACCGAAACACGCTCAATGTGATCGAGTCAGAGGGCAGAGGATTTAACCATGCGTCGTGGTTTACTGCTGTGAGGACGACGGACATGCAGCTCTAGTATTAGTAACTGAGGTGTATGGTATTTGCTATTATGGGCGATATGTCAAAATAGGGCTGGGCGATATGGCAAAAAAATATTATCATGATTTTCTCGGAGCCCGATCATGATTTCGATTTTATCACGATTAGTGTTCACTTTGTATTTTTGTATTGCCAATAGCAGAGCTGCACGATGTAGGAAAATTGTGATTTTTTTTTGACCAGTGCAATTAAGATTAGATTTGCGATTTATGTTTTAATAATAGGATTCTGTTCAAAGTCACATTTTAAACACAATTTTGTCGCTTTGTGTCGCATTTTTTTGTCACGTTCAGTTGCGTTTGTCATGTCACTTTTTGTTGCGTCTTTGTTGTTTGTAGTTGCATATTTGTCGCTTTAAGTCACGTTTTGGTGCATCGAGTTGTGTTTGTGGTTTGTAAGCGTGTTTTTGCCGCTTTTGAGCGGATTTTTATCGGCTTTTGTCGCGCTTTTATTGCTTGTTTCAGACAAACAGAGAATGACTATACGACAATTTCACAAAAATAGCAGATTGTCACAGGAACAAGCTCACAATTCGATTTAAAAAATCAAATTGTGATCTCGTTCCTGTGACAAACACCGCATCGCCCAACCCTATGACAAAATATGTATCTTTACGTTTTCCACATTATCTGAATTTATCTGGGAGTACTTTGAAGCGCCTCAATTCTTTGTTTAAAGTCTACATGACAGGTTCGACGACACATTTCACTAAAACACAGTGAACATGACTGTTTTTAAGATTTTACTAAACATTTTGCCCCAGTTTGACAGTTTTGAGAAGTTTATAATGTTACTTCCTGGATGGACATGGGCGGCAAATATGACATAATTAGAGGTAATTCTACAACTGTTACCTAGCAACCAGACTGTAAACAAGGGCCAAAATCCATATAAATGGCACAATAGTTAGGGATTTACATTAACTAATACATGAGGGTTATGACCTTTATTTTGATGAATGATGGTTGAAACTGTCAGAAAACAGTGTCAGTTACGTTTAAAAGAAGTCAGCTCTACTTCCTGTAATTTTAAACTTTAAAATTTCCTCACAAACTGTAACTTGATTGATGTATAACAAAATTGATGATTGATGTAAAAAAAAATCTTCCACAGGTGCCCTCTCACCGAACTAAGTCATAATTAGGCAAACATGAATATTCACCTTATTCCGGAAGTTGTTGTGGGCGCCGCCATCTTTTTCCGTTGTAGTTTACATGGAGCAGGCGAGCTGAACAGAAAATAAGTTCTACATTGGACTAAAAAGCCGTTTTCAGGCCGCCCAGGAAATCTGTGTGTTGTGACTTGTTTTTGCTCGTGTACATTAAACATTTTACACAAATCAATCTACTTTATATAATATTTTAGCAAGAGACTTTTCCCTCGTTCGCCATTGAACGGTGTTAGCGTCAAACCGGAAGTCCCTTTACTACAAGAGTGCGGATCATAGACATAAAAAGAGGCAAAAGTGAGCAAAAAGGTGAAAAGACTTTAAGAAAACTTTAAAAACTCTACACAAAAAGCATTTACATTATTATTATTGTAACAAGTACAACATATTCAATCTTGATAGTGATTTTTAGAGTTCTATATGGGCTCTAACATTGGAATAAGCACCTGAGCATTTACTGGAGAAGATTGTAGTGTTTTTGGCGCTGGACTAAATGTAGCCGATGGTTGTGTCTATCAGAGGCACAAAATTATAGAATTCACTGCCAGAGCACATCAGCAACCGTGACAACCACTCATCCTTCAAAACAGTCCTTAAAAATTGGTTGAAAACAAACCAGTCATGCACCCATACCTGATCTTATGCTTTCAACACTTTCAACTTCTAACATTTTTTACTGTAAACGATCTGTTTATGTCTCAGATGTGGTGACATACTGCTTTTAGGCTTAATGTTATGTCAAGTTATGTGTCAGTGGTTGTAAAATTGAATGTTTAATGTTTTAACTGCCTTATATAGGATAACTGATGACATTTAGCTATTGTGCTAATTCCGGCATATTTATGTTGAAGCTGCTGCTAACACACGGATTACTATGCACTGTCCTAATTCAAATAAATCAATATCTTATTATCCTTCATGCTCTCTTGGTTTGAGCAATGCACATTTGGTCAAAGAGCAATATATGTTTTCATGTTTGTTTGTTTTTTTTAATTGCATAAATTGTATGTTAGGTGATGTTTTGGATCACCCATGAAAGTTTCATAGCGATGAAATAAAAAATAAAATCTAGATGGTGTCAAATGGACCCGAAGATAGCGTGAGGGTTAAAAACAAATAAAAAAGCTTTCAATATTATCTTCCTGCACAAATATTGCAGTTTCACTCAAAAAGCAGTACAATTTCTTCCTCCAAAGTCTGTCCTCCTCTTCAAACCACATCATTTTACTGACAACGACTGGCTCGACTTCTCCGTTCAAATGACCAAAGCTGGTCATTGACGTTTACAAATGACTTCACCTCAAATCGATTAAAAGGTGAACAATCCAACAATATCCATTATCAAACAATAATAATACAAACAACTCCTTAGTGCTGCACAATATAGGATAAAATTGCTAAATTTTAATGTACTTTTTGACACAATCATTTCAGTGATATTAAAACATTACATCCAAAGTCTCAACAAATTTGTAAAAAAAAAAAACTTTATAGATACAAAACCAAGGCAAATTTAGACAAAATAAGAAAGCTCATAAATAAAATCAGCCTGTTTCAATGTTTACCTTTAAAAAACTGTATATTTCTGTTAGATGGAAGACCTTGGTGTTAATGCTATTGATAAATGCATTATACAATAGTGTGATATTGATATATTTGCAATATATTGTGCAGCCCTAATAGTATTAATACGTTTAATTGTAAATTAATAAAGTTTTAGTCAATATTTTTTCAAGTTCAAATGGGTCAACACAACAGCAGTCAACTTGAACCATTACAGTAACTCAAAAACAATAAACAATGCAAAAAATATATATATAAACTCAACATATTCCTGATTCTCAACACCAACAACACGGTGCTCACCTGGTGAACAGCCGATGCCCTTTTCCTGCACTTCGCCTGCTCTCCGTTTGGCTTCCCGTCTAAATTTAACCCTGGTGTTGCCTCGAGCTTCTAATTTAACATAATGGACATGTGAAATGAGTGCTCCGCGCGTCCTCAGCCCGTAACAGCGACTGTGGAGCCAGTGATGTGGCGCGGACAAATTACAGGCTCTTGAGCTTTGGTGATAATCTTTACTGTGACCGAACCCTCAAAAGCACCGAGCAGCCTTCAACACATCAACAAGATCGTGCTTTTACATTGATAAATACAAATACTTAACTAAAGTGCACTCTTTCTACGATTGATTATACGATTGAAGTCTTTATTTCAAACTGATTCATAAAAAAACGTGACTTTGTGGGACTTTTATGTTGGACTGAATGTGCCGTAGTTCTGTTTCATTGAATGTCCAGTGCTACTTGTGTTTATATTTATTGTTTTGTTTTTTGCTCTCTGGTTGTGTTTTATTTTGTGTTTTGTATGTTTAAATGTGGAAAATGGAAAAAATTAAATTATATTCTTACAAAAATAGTTTTAATTAAAATTATTAAATTAACTCGCACTGTTTCTGTGAGTTTTTCTGAGGGGAAATACATTGTTTATCTACACAAAATATTGTTTAATTTTTTTTTTTCTCATTTGATTTAGTTTAATTTGGGCTGATCAATTATGGTTGAACTTGTAACCAGGATTATTTGGCTCATATTCAAAACACTATTCTTTCAAACAATTACTTACGATCTATTTAACCCGCAAAGAACGTAAAGATATAATATATTTTAGTAGTATGTTTTGTGACTCTTTGCAGATTAGAAAAGTAGCGGCTTTGCTCTGGGTTTCAGTAAAACAAGCACATACATCATTCCGCACTGTCAATCAAGGCAATCGAATTTTTTCTTTTTCTTTTGACTAGATTAATAACTGAAATCGTGATTATAAATGTGATTAAGCTTTGATTGATTCTACAAAGTCAACAACAGTAAAGAGTAAAGTGATGCCAATCCAAAGTCAGTAATTCTTCCACATCTGTCATCAAGTCTAAAGTAGAAATCCAAACATCTAATTAAGCTCAAATGTGGGAAAGATGTGGTTTGATGTTTACAATGATATTTTTACCCCAAACAGAAATACCCTACAGTGTTTATTCATTAAGTTTGAGTCCTGCTCCAACAGTGAAGCACAGCTCCAGGGGACGACTCTATGACTTGCCCACAGCGGGTCACTGAGGTCCGGGGGTTAAGCCTCGTTAGTCCCCTTTAGCCCCGCTCAGAGCTGAAGAATGTGAGTTGCTGCAGTTCAATGCACAGCAATGACAAACCAGCCATTTAACAAGAGGAAGTGGGTGACCAACAACAAACCATATTTTAACAATGCATAAGTGGTTTGACAATGTTAGTGGTGTGAATGTCTGAGTGCAGATTATATGTTGCTTGTATTTTATAGCTTTACTGTAGCTTGGTTTGGTTTTAAAGGAAAGAGGATGTTGTCAGGTCAGAACTTCTCCATTATTACTTATTTTACTGTAATTTATTAACATGTTAGCTTTCTTCTGTTCATGACAAAAGACCACAAAAAAGGGCTGTTTAATAACCTTTATAATGATTATCCGTCTGGAGTAATTAACACAGAGATTTACCTAAATTAAAAAGTAATAGTCATTATACTTAAATGAGTAACTGAGAAAGTTTAATTTCAAATTGAACAGCATTAATTTTAAAGGGGCACTGTGCAAGTATTTAAGTAGATTATTAGTATTTAGGCAGTTGGTCCAAAATCTTTTCTTGTTTTTTTTTTTTTATTCTTTTGCTTTACCTGGAATATTGCACAGAATAGCACAACATTTTGCAGTCCACTTGGAGACAAGTAGGTGATTCTACCAAACAAAGTATTTTTGGCAATAGGAATGCCTGTAACTGAATAAATGAATGGTAGATTGGTTTATACCATGCTATGAAACATTTCAGACAAACAATGACATTTTCATGCAGATGATGGACCCTCCACCAGAAACATCAGTGCACCTTTAATAACAGTAGTGACCACAGTCGTAGCTTGGCCTCTGCAAAAAGCTCTGCAACTATGGAACTGTACGTGAACGCTCTTCCAAACTTTGAAAACTTGCTGTAATCTCCAACACTCTGCCTTTGCGTGAATCAAAGACATACTTATAATATGCATTTAATTAAACAGATTTTTACATAAGTTTAAATTAGTTTTTGTGCTTTTCTTACCCCAGGAGCTAGTTAGCAGCTAGCATCGTGCCTGTTCGCATCTGTATCCAAACTCTCGTTCCATCGGTCTCTTCGTCCACTTTCTCTTCTCTCAGATTTTTGAGCTCGAGGTTTGTCTTAACTTTGTAGATTGTTTACGATGAAAAACGCCAACGTTCCCTTACGGTTTGTCCTGTTTTAAGACTCTTAAAATGACCGAAGAAAAGCACTGAACGTGAGTTTACTTGGACCAAAGAACTTTTTTCATGAAAGCTGAATCCCAGAGTGAGAGCAGCACCAGCGCCCGTGCTTCTGTCGTGCGGTACGTAATTTACCACGAGGAAACGCGAGTATTTTAGTTGGTTTACGTAATCCCCATAGCAACCACTCTAACTGAGCCGATGCCGATTCATTTGTTTCGAGATAAATAGAAATATTAAATAGCTATAGCTATTTACGTTTGTATGTCATTTCGTAGCTAGCATACATTTTAAAATATTTCATCTGTCAAAAATTATACGACAACAATATAAAAACAATAATAAAAATAACAACAATAATAATAATACACCAATTTGTTGAATTTTTATCTACAATTCTTTTAAAATATAGTAATATAATAATTTTCTTTTTGAACGTTTTTTGAACGTTAGCTTGAGTCCACTGACCCATGTGAGCGAGCTGCACAGGTAGCTAACGTTGGCTAACATTTTTCAAGGGTGTTACATTCCTTTTTTTTTTTTTAAACGTCTGTCTGATATGATAAGTGTAAATGAGAAAATACAGTTACAATAAGCCCGTTCTGAAAACCTGACGATTATGTTCTTCTCCACTAGAGACCAGCAAAGTTCTTCTATCCTCGTGTACCACCATCCATTAAAAGCGTCAGCCAAAAGGTAAGAGTTATTCACAAACACTTAAAGCACCAGTACGTAACTTTTCAGCCAAAAATAGACAAAAGTAAAGCATGTTTTTTCAATTGGATGTTTTTGCACTATTAAACTAGAAAATTCCTTTCCTTTCTGTGAGTGTGCTTGCATCTCCAAAGGAGATGAAGTTAAAAGAAGTATGGCTGGCTGTCTAGCCATTTCAAAGGAATCATGTGGCTCAGTCGTTCCCAACCTTTTTTCCTTGAAGCCCTGCCCTGCGTGAACCGGAGACTTGTCGGGCCTCCCCACTCCAAAGCTGTGACCCCGACAAATGCATTACATGATAAAAATTATTACTATGAAGCATTTATTTCAAACAAATACGCATCAACTGTGTATTTTTATGTTCCCACATCCAATTTTCAATCATTTGTTTTGGATTTTGACAGCTACGCCTTGCCAGTGATCAGATACCGTGTGGGCATAATAAGGTGGCCAAAGGAAAAGATACAGACCACAGACGTTAAGACACGAAAGCTCCTTACCATGCATGGAGGGTTCCATCTCAAATCCAGCACCCTGGGACTGTACACTAGCTGTAAGGAAGGAGGCCGTGGACTAGTGATTATCCAGGATGAAACATCCAGTAGCTGATATAAAGAAATCCTACCAGTGGCTAGAGCAGGCTGGACTGAAGGACAGCACAGAGGCTCATCATGGCTGCACAGGAGCAGGCCCTGAGCACTAGAGCGATAGAGGCCCAGATCTACTACACCAGACAAGACCCACGGTGTAGACTGTGCAAAGAAGCTCCTGAGACAGTCCAGCACAGAACGGCAGGGTGTGAGATGCTGCAGGGAAAGAGTACATGGAACACCATAACTAAGTGGCTGGCATAGTGTACAGAAACATATGTGCGGAGTATGGACTGGAAACCCCAAGGTGGTAAAGAATGACCGAGCTAAGATCCTGTGACTTCCAGATACAGACTGACTGAATGGTAATGGCAAACCGACCAGACATCGTGGTGGTGGATAAAGAGCAAAGGAAGGCCGTTGTGGTTGACTTAGCAAAACCAAATGAAAGCAACATCAGGAGAAAGGAACATGAGAAGAGAGAGAGAAGAGCTGGAGAAGGCCTCGAAGTTGAAGGCCAAAGTGGTGCCCGTGGTGATCGGAGCACTCGGAGCAGTGACCCCCAAACTGGAGGAGGCTACAGCAGATCCCTGGAGGAACATCAGACATCTCAGTCCAGAAAAGCGCAGCTAAGATACTACGCAGAACCCTCAAGCTCCCTGGCCTCTGGTAGAGGACCCAAGCTCAGAGATGGATGAGAGACCACCCGCGGAGGGTGAGAAGGGAATTTGTACATTTATACATCTTAAAATCTTCATTGATTTAACATTGGGCTAACTGAAAATTCTGTGTGACGTCACAATTCTAAATTAGATTATAACCCACCTTTTACATTAGAACCTTTTTCAAAGCAAGCATAATGAAGCATATGATTTTCACTGGATGTCACATCTGAAGATGTGAAAAGTGTCTACAAATGTGCTGTGAACTGATATTAATTCTGGGGACGAAAATAATGTTTTTCACAGATGACCGGTGTTCGAAGACTTCACACAGATTCTTATCTGTGGGAACAGTTCAGCTCATCGTGAGGTGCGAGTCACAGGGCACATCTTTCACTCTGACTGTACAGACGTCTCTATTTCATTCATTTGCATTCATCTGTTTCCCATCACAGTGAACAACCATAAATCATTTTTTAATGTAAATCACTCCTCAATCTACATCGAGTAGCTTCTGTCCTGTGGAGCACAAAGCAAGTATCTTAAGTGATATTTGGTGCAAAATGCAGCTGACCTGGTTTAGGGTTTATACATCAGTTACTAGAAAATGTAAAATTGGCACAATGTTCAATGTCTTTTTTTATGATAAAAGTTGCTTTCCTAATTCAAAAGAATACATTGTGGTTTTTGATCACACAATTTAGGCTTCAAACTGCTAATTAGTGAGAAACATAGAAAAAATTGCTGATGTGGTGAGTGCATATGTGATATTCCTTCTCTGATTAGTATTTAAAGATGCATTTAAAAAAACGATGAAACAAACAGAAAGGTGCAAATCAACTCACCTGTTTTAGTTCATCTCTTTGATTGTGTTGATCAAAGTTAAGACTTTAGCCAGTGAGGGATTACACTGACCCCCCCTCAGTCATTCACATGTTCATCAGATTTAATTATTAATGGAAAGACATTTATAGTAGTTTAATGTAAGATCATTAATAGTAGCAATAACAGAAGTAGTGGCAGTGTTTGATCATTTTGACTTTAGTGCCACTCGATTCACCAGAACAGCTACACTAAATACATACTTTACTTGACAAGTGTACAAAGGATTGAAAATATCCATTAAATGATGAACAATAGCTGAAACTTGGCATTCGTGGTAATAGTCATAGCAGCAGTCCATCTGATATGATCAGGAAGTTACAACTCAGGAACTTTAGTAAGTGTGAATGACGAGACATGTTTGTGCCACCTGAAAACACATCAAAACATCTGCATACAACAAGATGTCAACAAGTTGTCTTAATGGTGTGTCTACGGGTCTGTAATGATTAGTTGATGATGAAATAATTGTATTTAAGAATTATTTAGAGGTTCATGTTATTGCCCCATAAATAATTAAACACCTGCTCAAAAAATACATAAAAGAAGTTGACAGACCCTGTTCATGTTTCTGGAAAGTGATATGTGTGAGACATTTGTTTATGACGCGCAAGTGTTTAACAGTTGCTTGTGGGCAAACTCCTCACTTCTGTAAATGTTTTGTCTCTGTCTTTAGGGGGGCAGTGGTGCAGACGGTGCCAACAGCTCTGCCACAGCACGACTCTGAAACCATGCACCTACTCAACTACCTAGAATAAGGAACTACTGACCGTTTGAACTCTCTGTTTGCTCAAAAACAGACGCCTTGTGAAAGTTTGATGTCGCATATTCTCACCACGGGTTCAGTCAGGTATTAAGTCATTGTCTTAACTTGTCTGAAATCTGTAAATTATGATTTATTACCGTATAAGTAAGAGCCAAATGGAGCATTAGACAAAATACTTCTTATATTAGAAACTATTAGTAATTTCCCATGGATCAGTAAGGTTTGTCTAAGGTTAAGTAGAAGTTTAAAAAGGTTGCTGAAAGAAAAAAAAAAAAAAAATTTTGTTTATCTTTATTTTAGAGGTGATTCTAATTATTTAATTACTTAATTATATCATTAGAAAGAAAAAAGAATAAACACACGAATTGCTGATAATCTATTGGGGAAAAACATTTAGAAATCACTTTTATAAAAAAAAGTACAATGCAACTATACAAATGAATATGCAAATATTAACTGCCTTTACTTACTTTTCTTGGTTCCTTCTTTTGATGCAGAAGTAGCACAAAAAAAGTTAGTAAACTAGTCTTTATTTTTGTTGTTGTTTTGCAATGCTGCTTCAGTAATTTTTTTACACAAAGAATATGTTTTCACATATTTGTTTACTGAACTGAAACCGTTGAATGGTAAATGGTAAATGGTCACATATTTATACAGCGCTTTTCCACCTTCGAGGCACTCAAAGCGCTTTACATCACATTACATTGAAGAGCACTTTACAACATGCCGTTTTATTGCTGCAAGTTCTGCCAGTAAAAATGTAATTATTTAATTCAAACCTATGAATCTTGTTATTATTGATTTATTTTTATTTCATGAATATGACACAGAAAATCAGTTGCAATTGCTACATATTATAAAACCGTCTTCATGCTACGATAATTATTTACAGGTATAATGGGTATTGTGTAAGACTTTTAATACAGACATATTTAGCAAAATAAACATAAAAAAGCAAAATTTACAAAGTCTAAATGTAAGTTATTTTACACCTTTCTACTTTTTCATTCAATCCCCAAAATGTAAGCTTCAAATAAACTCACAATTTAAACTTTCTCAATCATTGAAAAAGTTGTAGCACTACAGTGATAATAGTCACTATGGGTCAATAGTCACAGTCAATAGATAATGTCATTTACATTAGGGCTGCAATAAGTAATCGACTAGTCAACTAGTTAAAAAAATTGACAATCGTTATCTGGACTATACAGACATATTCGAAATGACATTTTATACCAAAGAGTGGTATTATTAAATCAACTAAAAAAAAGAATAAACAAGTTCTGATTTCTATTTTACCATTTATTTGGTTGATAATGTCTACAATAGTTTGCGTCGTTGGACTAGTCAACTACCAAAATGATCATTTGTTGCAGCCCCAAGTTGCATTTTCAGCCGTAATTTACTATTTATTTTAAAGGGGCACTATGTAGTTTGCTGATGGAATAAAACCAAGCAATCTCCTGGAGACGAGCAGCAAACCAAGCACTTTTTGGAAAATAAAAACTCCTTTAACTGAATAAATGAAAGTTCAATGAGTTTATATCAAACTGTGGAACCTTCCTGTCAAAGCAAAAACAATTTTATTATGAGAAAATCAGGTGACGACCCTCAACCAGAAAATGCTTAGTGCCCCTTTAATGCCAGTTTTACATGGATTTCTGCGCAATTACAATCAATGCAGATGGAGTCGTGCCGCTGCTCATACCCGCATGTCGTGTAACTCATCCGGGACCTGTGTTTTCCCTGCGTTGGTCCCAGTTTCCGAGGTGCCAAAGTTTGTGAACGAGGAGGAGTTGTAGCTGTGCAGACTCATGGCTTTCCCCGTGCATCTCTTGAACAGGTGAGCGGCCCTTTGCCTGAAGTGGTGGTCCAGGCACAAATAAATGATCGGATTGACGCAGCTGTTCAAGAAAGCCAAGCAGCAGGAGACGACGAGGCCGAGCGAACTTTCACGTCCCACGGGCGCGTAGGTGAGTTGTTTCACTGTGGTTATGGTTTTGAAGATATTGTACGGCAGCCAAGACAAGATGAACGCGATTATGATGGACAGGACCATCTTGAGGGAGTGCCGCCTCCTGGCCTCTGCCCTGGGGTTGGCAGCGGCGACGCAGTGCCTGTTGAGGTGCACGACGATGGTCCCGTAGCAGAAGCCGATGATAAACACCGGGAAAATGAACGTGAACAAGGTCATGAAGAGGGTCAGGACGAGGAAGAACCTGGAGTCTTCCTCGTCCACGCAGAATGACTTCCCTCCGTAATTCTCAAGTTTTCTGTACACGAGCGAGGGCGCGCCGAGGACGAACGAGGCGAGCCACACCACGGCGCACGTCACGTAGACGCACCTGCTGCTCCGGAGGTACCTGGAGTCCATGAGCTTGACCACGGCCACGTACCGGTCCACGCTCATGCAGGTCAGAAAGAACACGTTCGAGTAGCGGTTGACGGCGATGACATAGCTGCTCAGCCGGCACAGCAGACCGCCGCCGCTCCCGAATTCCCACGCGTCGCTCCGGCTCGCGGACACGGCCCACAGCGGCAGGGTGACCACGAAAATCAGATCGGCCAGCGCCAGATTAACGATGAACGTGTCCACCAGGCGCCCGCCCCGTCTGCCGCGGCTGCCCACCACGCAAATGACGAAGAGGTTACCAAAAAACCCGGAGAAGAATATTAAGTAGTACAGGACGGGAATGAAACTGCCCACGCCGTCCGAGTGGGAGGTGAGTGAAGGTAAGGTCAGGTCCACAGGTTCGGTGTAGTAGCTGGTGAAGTTTTCATAATAGTATTCGTATTCGACTGTGGTGGCCATCGTGGGAGAGGTGTGAGAAGGAGCTGCTGCTGCTGCTGCTGCTGCTGCTGCTGTGTTGTGGTTTCTTGATCCATTTCGATGTTCTTTGCTCTGATATTTCACAATGAGAAACCACAGGGGAGCAGCCGTCACCTCTGATCAAATTACTTTTTGCTGCACGAGCAAAACCTGTTTTCAACTTTCAGCTTTTTATGGGAAAAACTAAACCGTTCAGCATAATAAAGCACAGCAATAACAAAAAAAATAAGATATAGTTGAAGGAGATGCTGCAGTTTTACTAAAGGAGATGTGGTATTTTATTTTTTCGAACGTACACAGACAGATATCAAGTCAAAACAATTGAAGACAATAATATATTCTGATTCAGGTATGACCCCCTAAAGAAACAACATTATTAAATCAGAATGCATATGATATATACATACATACATAAATGCATGTGTTATTACCAAATTACCAAATTAGGATCATAATTCATGTTCAAAAGTGTCCTAACAACCTGTCAAAGTAATAACTGGTAATAATAAGAAAATTGTTAGTAAATGTCTAATTAGTAGCAGAAAAGGTTATGCAGAATTAGACTGGAATAAAGGCTGAAAATAAGTACTAATGCGCAAGTAATTAACAATGAAATAACCACTTACAAGTATGCTAATTAGCAGTTACATGTTAATAAGTGCACTGTAAAATAAAGTGTTACCAAAACTTATTTATTGGTCTCACCCCTTTTCCTCATTGTTCAGTAACTCACTTTTTTATTATTCATTCCATTTCCTTATTATTTAAACAAAAATATATTTACACAACTAAATTTAAATATAGTTTAAATTACATTATTAATTTACTGGAACTACATTATTAGTACAATGTCATTACCATATTATTATTATTCCAGAAATCCAGTAATAACAAATTGCTCTCTTTTGAGCTGCATAATTTGGATGCTTAACATGAATATAGGTTGAATAGAACAGATTAACTGTTTGTTTGTCTCTTATTTGCAGCATAAATTGTCTTTGGCTTGCTCAATCACATGCAACTTTTCACAAAATATGATACATTTGTTATTATCATAGAATTATTGCAGATTTTTACAGTCTTTACAAAATGTATCTCTACAAGTGCATAATCAACATGTTTCATTCTTTCTTCTATTGAAATGTATTATCTTGTGTTTGATAATACAGATTAAAATGAAATTACTTTGATCAACACGCAAAGATTGTTTAAAATTAAATGTCATTTCAATTAAGGTGACATTTAACCTGAAGTAAATGCATTTTTCTTTTGCACAGTTCATTTGCAACTGCTTTGGTTTATTTTTATTGGTTTTGTAAAAATTATCAGGGCAAGACTAGCTGCACTTAACCAGGTTCAAATTCTGAGCCTCTAAATGTTATATGCTTTAAAATAATTATGTTTTTTGTAAGTTCACAAAATAACCTAAAACACAAATATACATGTAAGCAATAGAGATGAGTCAATAGTGTGCATTTGTTGTAACTATTCATGATTGAGATCTTAGTTCTACAGGGGTACAGTATGTAAAAGTGGTTTGTTTGGTGAATTGAAAGCCAAAAGCGTGTGATAATTAGATTAAATCAATGCTTTTCCTTTCCTGTCATGAGGCAGGAAACACTTAACGAGAGACAAAGTGCAAACAGGTCTGAGCTACAGATTTCACATAATACAAAGGTTTCAACGGCCAACACAAAGTAGGAGGAGTATGACTTAGTGTGTAATTCTTGTTGCAGCTCTTGTGCACATTGATATTGTTTTATCGATTGCCTATGAACTATTATTATTTACTTCTTATTGCATCTGAAAGCAGCAAAGTAAGAAAATCATTAAACTCACTGCATTTTTAAAAGCCCTTTAATAACGAAGCCTATTTGTGTTGAAAAGTGTTTAATGTGTTTAATGTCAAATTATTTAAACTACTAGTACATTTTTATTGCTAAACATTTTATTATATTGCAATTGAGGAAATGTTCTTTGTCCACTTGAGCATGAAGTGTTATAGTTAATGTATTTCAAGTTTTCTCAAAAGTTATGCATGCTCAACATGTAATTATAGCTGTATTCTCACTGTAAACCCAGTCGCTCGTCCAGAGATACCACAGTTTGAACTTCACTGATCAGGTGTAATTGAGGTGTCTGTCCAGCAGGAGGCAGTTCAGACTCACTCCTTCTCCTGTGAGCGTTGCCCTTCTGCCTAAATTCAAGCGAGCTCAGCAGGAGGAAGTGGCTCTGAGGTTTCTTTGATGATAAACTGTTAATTCCATATCGCAGCGAGAACAGAGGTTATAGACTTGCAACGAAATAAAACCTCAGTTATGCAAAGTACTGCATTTATTGTGTTTTGGCACTTCTTTAGTTGGATTTTTAGACCTTCAGACTTGGCACATGGTTGACATCTGGGCTAAAGAATACTGCAACAAATAAACAAATCAAAGAAAATATCTAGATTTAATTTTATGGTTATAGATGAGACCAAGGAAATATAACTTTTTATGAAAATGTTTATGAGAAAAAGAGTTTTTAAATAAATCTTTAGCCCCATTCAGCATTCAACATTGATCTAGTTTATTCTTCTAAAGTCTGAACTCAATTAATCTGCAGATAATTTCTCAATTTGATTAAAATTTAATTGAAGGTCCATCCCTACTTGTAATTAAATAAATGTATGGCAAATATGTTCATCCAAGCACGATGGCTTTACTTCTTTATCAATGGATGTGTGTATGAAGCATTGATGTTATTTATTATTTAACCTCTACAACAGGGCTATTTAACCTAAGATTTTTGTCCAGCCCGCAACCCATCTTTCAAATTAAAAGAATATATACATTTTTTTCTTTAATTTAATTAGTTAGTTAGTAACTAGTTTAGACCTGGTTTGGTTTTGGTTTAGTCATTTGATTTCTGCTTCATACAGCACCTACTTAAGTCTAACCCCTAACCATTCTGAGTTAGTCCTGGTTCAGACCCATGTACTAGTCTAGTCCAGTCCTAGTTTAATTCTGGAATTAGCAATTTTGCAAAGCACTGTTTTTTTGCATTTTGCATTAAAAAGTCACAAAAATCTAATGTAGCAGAAGTTTTTATTGAATTAACAGATCTAGTGTTGGGTAATTGTTGGGAAACACCCGCTGCACATGACACAAGGTTCATATTCTGAGCCTTCAAGTGTAAATTTATTGTGTATTAAAATAATTCTGTTTTTCTAAATTCACAAAATAATGTTAAATACAAATGTAGACATGTAAGCAGTAGAGATTAGTCACAAAAATCTAATATCTTTATAGAATTATAGAAGTTTTGGCAGGTTGAGAACTTCTGGCCCAGACGCCACGGCCCTCGGAAAAAATCTGACTCACGGGAAAATGAAGTTGAAAATCCCTCCTCTACAATATCAGACATCTTCTTGTACATCACAACATATTAGACTTTATTATTGTCAGTATTTCAGCTTGATGATTACAGGGATTCATTGTTATTAGTTTGTTTTAATCATATTTGTGTGTGTGTGTGTGTGAGTGTGTGTGAGTGTGTGTGAGTGTGAGTGTGTGTAAAAGTAGTAATTCCCACGAGCTCAAAGTGTCGCGGAGGAAAGTGAACATCTTTACCGGGGTGGATTGAACTTCTGACCTTCTCACTGGGGAACAAAACCATAAAGCAACAAATTCAGTCATCACTCCCACGTCTTTGATGTGCCAGCTCACTCAGACTGGCAGGGGCATTTCAGTCACACAGAAAATGACACACGTGAGAATGTCAAGTCTCCACCATCAGGTAATTATGAGTGTTCTTCAGATGTCAAACAGGGGTCACAGACAGACTCTTCTGCACCAAACAAGTATTTATTCTGAAGGCCTTTCACGTTGCCAAAATGTAAAACTAGTATGCCGGGCTCCATGTGCAGTCGGCGCAGCTTCACGACTTCGATTCTGACTTTCTCTCCTCCTCATTTTACGCTACACAGTCCTCCCGTTCAATAAAGTCTATACGGGCCAAAAAAAATAATTTAAAGAAGAATATAAGAGGATAAAGTAGTGCTTATAGTTTTAAAAAGCAACTAAACAAATGTATGAATCCCTGCCAATGTGAACGTGGCATGTTTAAACTTTAATGGATTTGCACCCGTAATGAACTAAATATCACTTTATGGTTTTATTGTGTTTCTTGAAACTTAATTTAATCTGAAAGCAAATAGCAAGCTTGTCTTTATTAATGTGGCAGATGTTTTATTTGAATGATTGTAAATGATTTTTTGCCCATAATAATGAACTGTAATATTTGTGATTAAAAAAACCTCAGGAAGAGTAACTGATGACATTTAGGAGATAAATACACAACAAACGAGTTGTTCTCAAACTGGAACGGGTACAGCTGGCAGCACACAGGATTTTGTTGCAGTTCTGGACTTTATTGAGTTCAGTTATGTCAGATTTGCTGGACGTCTTTAGTCATGTTTTGGTTTGTCTAGGTCAGGTTTTAGGCCACCGACTTTTGTGGTTCAGCGTGAGGTGTTTGGAAAAGAGAAACACTACTCTAGATAAGATTTTTTACTTCTTTTTGCTTAAACTACCTTAAAAGAAGCTAATATTGATCATTATAACAAAGATCATTTCAGATTTGAGCTGGCCTGGGTCTACAGGAGTGCATTTCAGCATCATTTAAAACAGTTTGCCCCCTCGTTTGTGGCATGTTAATAATGACACTTAATGTATTGTCTTGGGCCAGTTTGTACAATTCTTTAAGTTGATTACAAAAGGAACTCACACCAGGACAGGAAAGAGAACGTTAAGAGAAAAAGAATCTTAATGGGACGTCCTGACAGAATAGGTCTGAAAAAATCATACGTTATCTGATTCACTTAACGGCATTGTTCGTTTTCTGAAGTTTCGAGTGACGTCATCATGCGGTTAATTGGTTTACTGTAGCAGAAAATGAATTTGTTCCACCATTTCTCATCCTCTTTGTCGTTGTGTAACTCTTTTTAATGATTCCTAGTGCATTCCTCTTGTTGCTCTGTCAGTGGAGCACTACTTTCCTCTCTGCAGAATAAGTGTTGTCTCGCTCCCAATTGAACAGGCCAAATGCGACCGAGCAGTGAATGGACACAGCTTCAATGGGAGAAAATAAACAATCGCGTTGGTCCAAGCAGCGCCGCAGAGAAAGGCCTAAGATTCCCATGGCTACTCGCTCCATTTCCCTGTGCAAAGAAGCATCTCGTAAAGTACTTAAAGCTGAACTACACGCTTTTGTTACTGCCATCCCGGGCACTGTAAGAACCAAATCTGTTACCTGTAGTGTTTCCAACCGCACCAGTCAACGCAAACAGCTGCGGAGGAACTAAACTGCTCTAGTTTTTCATCTTAAACAATGTGCCACCTCATTTATTATTATTTAACACAACAGCTTTCTTGATAATCTAAAAAAAATCTAGTTCTTACTTACCTACCTTATTAAGTACAGTGTTTAACAACCTGTAATTACATTGTACACAGCCCCGCCCTCTGACAAAACATTTCCCGCGACTAATCCTAACCTTAACCATAGTAATACCATAGTATACCATACTATACCAAACCATAACCCTAACCTTAAAGTCTATATGACAGGTTAGATGACACATTTCAGTAAAAAGCACTAAACATGATTATAGTTAAGATTTTACTAAACATTTGTCCCCAGTTTGACAATTTTTGTAAGGTTTATGATGTAATTTCACAACTGTTACCTAGCAACCATAGTGTAAACAAGGGACAAAATGTATATAAATTACTTAATAGTTAGGAATTGACAATAAATAATAACTGATGATGCCTTTATTTTCTTGAATGATTGTTTAAACTGTCAGAAAAATGGCAGTGGTTGTAAATGTCACTGTATTTTCCACTCAACCACGAGCAGCATTGTCCCTGTACTTTCAGCCAGACGTCGCCTATTGATGACATCATGAGGGATTCTGTTTTAGAACTTAGCACTATTTACTGTAATTTTATTTTTCAAAATCTGTTCACAAACTGCAATTTTGCAGATGTAAAACTATAATAAATATTTTCTACAGGTGCTATCCACCGAAAAACATGAGAACCTGTCATATAGACTTTTAGTACTATTTTAACCCATATCTGAACTTCTTAACTTTAAATCATGTTGTTGATCTAATAATAAAGGACACTTGATTTTTGTCCCCACGAGGGAGGCATGTCCTCATAATGTGAGTGTTTACTGATTTTAGTCCCCACAATGTGATAAATACCTTTCCAAGCACACACAGTTCCAAACAAGCATTTATTTCTGACAGTCCATTCATGTGGGGGGGATTTTATTGTTTAATTTGCACAAATACTGTGACTTGACGACCAGACTAGACAAAGCTCTGGGGACCTCCTGCAATCTCCCTATCACAATAGAACATAAGCAACACATTTTGAATAATCAAAACAGTCAAAGACAAAACAAAAAAACAAAGCTGAATGAATGCTTTGCTGCTAATTATAGAAAAGAACAGTTGGTAACATGTCAGGGTGCGTCTGGTAATAAAAACAGAGTCAGTGTGTACAGTGTGCACTAAAGCTTTAAATTTCCTTTCCCATCACAAACTTTTGAGATGTGTTGCAAAATTAGCTATATTTATTCTTCTGATTGTAAACCATCTGAGTTCCAATACTGAAAATGTAATTTTGAATAACATTTCCTTTTCAAGACACACATTTCATTTCAGTGCCCCGCATTTCTGATTTGGTGTCGAGTGGAGGATTGGGGCAATTGTCTGTCATTTGTTAAGAGCCACATTTCAGGGAAAAGAGCATTGTCCCAGTGTGAAAGTGGATGTTTGTGAGGTGGAAACTTAATCACACAAAGCCCTGCACAGCCCCTGTCTTCTGTTCTGTGTCATTTTAACAAGAAAGGGGAGGGGCTAACGCCCCGCTTTTGTAGCACGAACACAACATTTTGTCAGCGTGGATTAAGCCTGATTTATTTCTTTAACCAACTTTATCTAGCTTACTGCTACTTAGTATAGGGCTTAACAAACAGGGATTACACTTTTTCTGACAAGTAGTTTGCTGCATGAATCACATCCAGTCCAGCCTGTAGTGGTCTAAACAGAGTTAGTAGGATTTATAATAAGTGTATTTTTGCGTTTTTTGCTTGGGGCAGACGTTTCCCTCAAAATAACTATTGCAAGTGTCAAAAACGTGTTGAATCAGGTTCAGTCTTGTATTTGAATAATTCATATTATTTATGTATATATCTGGATCAAATTTCTTTAAAATTTACAGTTTCATAATGTATTAAATACAGTGTCATATTTTTAAAATATTATGTTAAAATAATTTCTCTCCGCACTGTGCCCTGCCATCAGGGTCCTACCCCCTCTTTGGGAACCAATCGCTTGCTGTTATGCAGTTCTGCAGGTATTCAGGTGATATATGACCTGATTTTTACTATTTTTATAGTTTGCAAAAAGTGAACAACCTCAACATAAAATATTGCAAAGATGAATACTTTTTTGATATTAGTTTGTCAAAAGCTGGAATACGCTGGGCGCTTGAGTTTTGCCATTCAAATCCTCCTGATTTAGTTGTTTTGCTTAAGTTTTATTCCATTGAGCATTTTTTAACATATTGTGCAACTATAGTAGACATACCAAAACTGCAGCAAATTGGTTTTACTGTCCTAATGCTCATCGATTGGCTTCATGAAGGCATTAAAGTTAATCTTCCGCATCTTGTTCTTTTGAAACTAATCTGTGCAGTAATTGCACAAATGACTTAATATTGAAGTCATTACATGAGTGAGTACAGCTGCCTAAACGATGCACTGGAGACCTCTGCATTAACGCAGGGGCAATGGTTTGGAACCTTTTACGACTTTTCATTATTGTGACTGTATGACTTTACTGCATCAGCATTAGAGTTCATTAACACTGCACGGTTGTACATTGTATAAAACTGAAACTTGTTAGTGCTAAGGCATTAAAATGTCATGTTCCCTTGTTGCATGTTGGTTGTTAATTATTTCTTATGTTGTGTGGGGTTATTGTACATGTTTGCAGAGCACAAGACCACAGCAGTAAGAGATGTAGAGTCTATGTCCCAGGGGAAAGTACTGGAACAGATGGATACTTTGTTGGACAGAGGTGAGTTTGGCCAAAAGTAACTACTCACAAAACCAATACAAAAAGCTGTCCTTGGAAAGATAAACTTGTGGTAGAAACATGGTTGGAATGTTTCAGAATAACTACTCAAAACATTTCTCTATAATATCTATTACACATTTTATTTTAAATTGTTCTAAGGCCAGCTCAATCCAATCATTCGACACTATAAGTTTAGGTACTAAACAGTAGTAAATATATTCTATACTCGTGAACCGTGAACAACCTTTGGTTTGTTCACCCAGTAATCACTAATCTAACCTCAGCTGCCAGGTTCGATCTCTGGACATGGACAGAATAACACTGGACCAACATAAGTCATGGTTGTGGACCAAAATGTCCTCTTTTGGTAAACATGTGTCCCTGCGAATGCTCCCTGGGCAACATCACTGTCAGCTTGTAACTCTGCTCTTGTTGTGCTTTTCTGACTTTCGGGGCTCGGGTCAAATGCGTTTCTCTTAAATTTGTTATTAGCACCGCAGACCTGTGCACATTAGCAGTGTTTGGGGTCAAGAGGTCACTTGGACAGGCTCTCCAACACCTGGGGTTAAAGGTCACCACTCACTCAGCCGTTTGTGCCAAATCTGGATTTTTTGCTGTGTGCCATGAAGGGGGTGTCGGTCTTTGAGTTGATAGAAGAAAAGAAAAACACTGTTTAACAAAATTATCCACCTGTGACACATAATGTGACAAAAATTAAAAAAAACTTTTTTCTGCTGTTTTGGTCAAGAGTCCAGTGCATATTTTCTCCAAAGCAAATCAGTGGCCTCTTTTTTGTGCGGTGTTTCACATATTCATTTGAAAAAGACTTTACTTGGAACGGCAAGATTTGTGGACGACACACTTTGAGTGCAGTATATTTATTTACTAAGATCATTCCGTTTTGTGCTCTCCAGTAATGTTCTCATTAGGACCCGAGTGAAAGTGTCAGTCCAGGGCTAGGCTTTTTGATAAACTTAAAAACAAATCTGCTGAAGGAAGACTAGTGTTGTCACAATACTAAAATTTCAAACATTGTTTCTGATGTTTTGTGTACTTTTTAAATGTTTTATTTTTGTAATTTTCAATATAAAGTATTGTATATTCTTTAAGTGATCTTAAATTAATTCTGATAACAGATCAAGAGTTTCTAGTTCCAATACTAGATTTAATATCCATTAGTATAAAGATAGTGATGTTATAGTTTAAATTAAAAACCCTAACACTTTTAGCACTGAACCTATGAAGATCCTTTGAGCCCTGATCCAAATCCATGACACTGAAGAATGCTTTAGTTTCTCTCATACACACTGTTTTCTTTATCCCCTGGGACCTGCCACAATGTTAATTACAAATAACTGTATCTAAATTGTCACTCACGGCCTGCTTTACGTGGCATTTGTTGTTTAGTAACCATAAAACTGTTGTGGTAAAATCTGGGTGTTATTTGTGAAAAATGTGTGATGGTGGCATTTTGATGGGGGTAATTTTTGAGCTGACAGGGCGCAGGATGTCCCATGAATCACAGGGTGTCAGGAGGGAGCTGGAGATGGAGGGGTGCTCTTTGTTGGGCTGACAGCGGCTGAAGGCGGAGGCTGCTGGGGTCAAGTGTGACACCTCATTAGGACCGTGTTGATTTAGTGCGGCCGCAGCAACAGACCTCCTCCCACAGGGGCCGAGGGGGAGGGAGAGCTCTGGACACAGGATTAGGGGAGCATGATATGAGAGAATCTGGCAATCTGCTATAACTACAATTTAGTACTGCGCATATGATCTGCCATGTTTGAATATCCCTTTTATTTATGAATGTGAAGTATGATTGAAAGAAGAGTCCACGCTTATGTCACCGGAAAATATCAAGTTGAATAAGTGTTCTTAAGGTCTTTCTGTGAAAAGTAAATGCCTGTTACACAACTGTCACAGAAAGAGTAGTTTGTGGTGTTTGTGCTGTAGTTTAAATAAAAATACATATGATATTGTGATCATTTTATGTTTCATTTTTAGCCAAAATTGAATTATGTCCTGGTTTGGTGTGTGACTGTCACAAAGATGACATGACACTGTGACAGTTGTTTCCTATGTTTCAGTTGACTACATTTCATAGTGATTATTACTTTTTATTGATTTGAATGCAAATTTCACTTGTGGTATTATTTAAGCTGTATGATGTATATTTAAGATGCACACATTTATTGTCCAGTTTTTTTTTTTTTATATTGTGTGTGCACCCATATAGGGAGTAGATGTGTATTGTATATTTGCAGCTGTGATGTGGTCAGCAGTCGCTCTGAGTGAACCCGATGCCCCTGACAGGCTAAATCTGACCTTTCACCTTTGATCTTTCGATTTCAAATTGTTTTCACTAATGTCAAGATTACTTCTGACACTGCGCAGAGGCTCATGTGCAAACCGTTATGAGCCGCTGTGGAGACACATTTTCAGCAAATACATGTTTAAGAAACAGAACTGATTATATAGATTTTGTTTAACTTTTGAGTACAAATGTTAAAATTAACGAATTAAAGTAATTTTACATATTGAATCCCAAATCCTTTCCTTATAATTAATTATGTAGAAAAAGGTATAATAAATAAATAAACATAAAGAAGACATGACATTATAACTGTTGTCATTTGCTTTTGAAGATTACATAGTAGGACTGTGTTTAAATATTGTAATATTGTGATAATGTGGTGAAAAAGCTAAAATGTAAAACTACGGGATGAACTATACTCCAGCGACTCTAGCCTTTTCTTCTATATTCATTTGTGATTTGTCTAACCTAGTTTTGTGTGATTGTAGAAACTAAACGCCATATGGACTTAATTTGACTTTGACCTTTAGTTTGACTGCCCTCATCTGGCCATCTTTTGAAATTGCGGTTCCTCTTGAACAAATATCATCCGAAAGGTAGGTAGAATTTATATTTAATAAACATTTGTATCTCCACATTCAAGATAAACGTGTTTAAATCAAATACATTTTAGTGATTATAATTGTAATGTCAATTTATTCTTGATTGCAAAAACATTGGACATTATAGACTTGCTGTGGAGTAATTTGGTGTATTCTGAAGCTGATTCTCAAGCTGATCAGAAAGCAGAACGAACCTCACAAGAGTCTGTAATTTGCGTTGTCAGTTTCAAATCTAAAATCCAGTGTGTTAAACCTGTGCATTCTCTCTGATTTGAACAGTCACCACCTAAAACCCAGCTTCATGAATCAGTGCAAGTGCAGCATCTGCAGCTTAGTGAAACTGGCACTTGTATGTGCCCATAAAGTTCATTTGACAGGTTCACTTTATATTCCGATTATGACTTAGTTTGGTGGAAGGGCATCTGTGGTAAATATTTAGCACACTTTTACTGTACATTTGTGAAGTTGCAATTCCCAAAGAAATTTTGATGAATAAAATTACAGGAAGTAGTACTGAGTTCTAAAATGGAATACCTCTACCTATCAAGGTGACAAATGACCTTAGAAGTCTTAGTCTTAATTCTGTTTGATCTGAGTGCTGCTTTTGACACTGTTGATCATGGGTTTCTATTACAGAGACTAGAGAACTGGGCAGGCATCACTGGCAACACCCTAAATTGTTTTTTAAAAAGTCCTATCTGGAACACAGGAAGTACTTTGTTGAGATTGGAAATTGTGTCTCAGACCATATGGGCTTGACCTGTGGGGTGCCCCAAGGGTCAATCCTGGGACCCCTTCTGTTCAACCTCTACATGCTGCTGATCAGTTAATACGCAGCACTAATGTGTCTTATCTCAACTCTGCAGACGACACTAAGATCTATGTCTCACTGACGGCAGGTGAATATGGACCAGTGGACTCACTCTGTCACTGCATCCAACAGATCAGTGGTGGATGTAAAACAACTTTTTCAAGACTGAAATCATCATCTTTGGCCCACAGAAACAAAGAGCAGTCACCTCTTGTCCAAAACCTACAAATCAAGTTAGAAATTCTCAGGGCAATAATGGACTCAGACGTGAACTTTGACAGCCACATCAAATCAATATTAACAAAAGCCTTTTACCATCTAAAAATATTGTCTAAACCAGACTTGGAGAGACTTATCCATGCGTTTGTCTTCAGTCTCCAGTCAACAAATTCACAAATGTGAATGTGATTGACTAAATTACCATTGTGGAGTGTCCTGAGCAACTTCTGCACCAAAAAAAACCCCCTAGAAAAACAACATAAAACCATCACTAAACTAAATGGTCTGATTTGGTAATGTTTTAGTAGAAGGTGGTGTGCTGTGCTATCTTTTAAACCCAAAAAGTGTGCCACAACTCAAAACGGGTTGAAAAACACTGGGTTAGACTACTGTAACGGCTGCTCACTGGCCTCTACAAACGAGCTGTAAAACAGATGCAGTACATCCAGAACGCTGCTTTGGGTCCTGACTAGAACCAGGAAGTACCATCACCTTTGCAGCTTTCTAAAGTCACTTAAAGGAGCGGTTCAGAGCAACACAAACCTGTGAGCACAACAAATTTAGTTCTTTTGAGTTGAGCAAACTCTTTACTCATCATTTTAGGGTATGTGCAATACATTTAGCACTTTAAAGTATATGCAATATATGTAGCACTTTCAGGTATGTGCAATAAATATAGAACATTAGGATGCGTGCAATAAAATAAGCCTCAATTTGTGTGTCTTTAATGGCACCATCAACCTGTCCAGAGACAACAGATGGCTAAATTCTGGCATATTTACATAATTATTTAATTAATTAATATGCACTGTCCCTTCTATAAATAAATTAAATACATAAAAATTAGTCCTGTGCTCAGGTCTCTGCACTGGGTTCCTGTGGCTCAGAGAATAGACTTCTTCTCAGAGCAGCTCTGCTTGTGTTCAGGTCTCTCCCTGGCCAAGCACCAAAGTACATCTATGACATGTTAGTGCCATATGAACCATCTCATCTCTGAGAACCTCAGGGACCGGCCTCCTGCTGGTGCCAGAGTCGGGACTAAACATGGACCGGCCTCCTGCTGGTGCCAGAGTCGGGACTAAACATGGACCGGCCTCCTGCTGGTGCCAGAGTCAGGACTAAACATGGACCGGCCTCCTGCTGGTGCCAGAGTCAGGACTAAACATGGGGAATCAGCATTTCAGTTGTATGCAGCTAAAAACTGGAACAGTCTCTCTGAAGATGTGGGACCGGCCTCTGCTCTGACAATGTTTAAATCCAGGCTAAAAACGGGTTTAGATGTGCATACGACGGAAAGATTTTAACTGCGCTTAAAGTAATTTTTATATTGATTTTGTCTTTATCTGTTATGTGATTTTTACTGCAATTTTCTCCTGTTGTTTAAAGCACTTTGAATTGCCTTATGTATGAATTGTGCTTTACTTGCCTTGCCGTGCCTTATCTATGTCATCATAAAGCGACATTCCATTGTAAATACGGAGTCAATTTACAGACAACTGACACATTTTTCTGATAGTTTAAATGATCATTCAACAAAATAAAGGTGTTGTCAGGTATTTTTATTTTTCAAATCCTAACTAATGTGCAATTGACTCTGTGCACAAGGTGGCAGTTGGGTTGTTTATTTTTAAATTGTTATGCATTAGCGTTAACATTGAGACACAAACGCGTCCCTTTATAAACACACAAGTGTCCTTTAGTGAAGCACTCGCTTGTTTTGTAAAGTCTTAAACGTGTTTCAGACACATCCAGCACGACTCACTGTTCACTGCACGATCTGTCAGGATTTATTCATTTTAGTCTGACTGGACCAAAACCCCATAGAAATGAACTAGACAGGAAGTACTGAGCTATCCATTTAAAAAAAAATAAACAGACCAACTGCCACCTTGTGCACTTGAGTCAATTTACATGGATTTTGGCCCTTGTTTTCATAATGGTTGCTAAGTAACGTGAAGCTTGAGTGCACTGAAAATTGCCATGTTCACCAGCCTTCTATCTCCGACCATGAAACATAACATAACATGAAAATTAACTAGGTTTTGTCAGATCTAAGAAGCTAAGTGAGGCTGGCCTGGTCAGTGCTTAGATGGGAGGCCGCTGGGAGAACCAGGAGCCACAGTGGAGCAGCTGTGACTCTTGTGTCAAGTGTTGATTGTGGTGGTCTGAGGGGCCGATGGCACAGATTGTCACCCTCACTTTCGTCTGCTCCAGGGCATCTGTGGCTACAATAGTAGCTTAACACCGAGTGTGGAGTGAATAAATAATACAATGTAAAGCATCTTTGAGTGTCCAGAGAATGGCGATATATAAATCAATGCATTATTAGCAGTATTTATTATAAATGTATATTTATTATAAATGTCAGTGGACCTATTTCTATTATCTATTATTATTAAGTCATGTTAGATCAATATTATGGTTTATAATGAACAAAATGTATGATAATGATCTATGAATGTTATAGTTTAATATTAAATAACCAAGAAAACGTGTCATATGTCTTCTTTAATATAAATACTAGGCACCGGTACCCCAGGTTCAGTTGTACCTTTTTTAAACTAGTGGCAGGCAGCACCCTACCGTTAAATGTTGTTTATGCATAGAGACAGTTTTATTACTCGCTTTAAATACCGCAGAGCAAACAGTGACTTTGCATAAAATCACTATAGCTTCATTAATCTTCATTTACTGAGGTGGACATACTCTATAATTCACATGTAATTAATGCAATCAGCTGCTCTTTTCATCTGCATCTTATTGTCTGAGTGGTGAGAAAATGGTAATGTTTGAATTCAAACAAAAGGCATTTCCTAATGCCTTTCCACATAACACATCATGCATGCTTAAACCAGAGATGATGGAAGGGACTGGACTAAATGATCAGAATACATGAATAATGAATGACTCTTGTTCATCGCTCCGTAACAGCGTTAGACAGCAGTTTTAAAATACTTTGATTTGCATAAAGGCAGATGTGTGACATAATCAAAGAAAGCTGCGTGCGGAATTTTATTATTAACTGACCCGTTGTTGACATCGGACTGAGATCAAAATAATCCTGTCTGATGCTCTAACTGAATAAAATGATCTGTCTTCAGCTGATAAACTTTGTACAACGACAATAGTAGTGTGCCCAGACCTTTTTAAAAAGTTAATACTGTTTTGAGGAACATATTCTCACTTAAAACATTCTTAGTCATAGATTTTCTCTTTCTTGTCAGGCTGTTACAGTACTAAACTTTAGCAAAAATCATTGTGCCAGCACTGGCTGGGCTGCACTGAACTGCTGCTGTAAATATAATGTTTCATTATTGTCTGATTTGTTTTTGTTGTGACAGTTTGTCCGATGGAATGCCATAACATTGTTGTCATAGGATCAGCGTCCTGCAATAACACACTGGTTAGAGACATTTACAGTGTATTGTTTAGGCCTTACCAGGAAGTTGTGATTTGGTCCAAATGTCATAGTTCCAACTTTGGTTTCCCTGTGAGATTCTGCTCATTAGTCTAAATAATAAGTGTCACTAATGCTGTTGGAGCTGCCTTCTTAAACAGAATTGTGAGAGAGGCAGGCTGAGAGATTAACTCCAGTGTGCTCACTGTGAGAGGCCCACGGAGCTGCTCAATATTGTTCTAGCGCTGGGCTGAGGTAGAGGAGGGGTGGATGAGGAGGGAAGAAAACCCTGTTCACAGAAATGAACTTGATGATCCGGAGGGACAGTGCAGGGGGAGGACCGGGGCTTCTTACTCCTGGTCATCAGCAATGTGTCAACTCCCAAAATGACAACTCTGGGATCTGCATGTTGTTGTTTCATTTAGATTAGATTAGATTAGATTAGATAAATACTTTATTAATCCCGAAGGAAATTGCATTGCTGTCCGTTGCTCACATTCATACATACATAAAAAATGAAAGACACATTCAAGTAGACATAAAGATTAAAAGTTGGTTGTTAATACATACCAAACTAAAAATCTAAAAAATAATTTAATTCCATAGGGAGTTAAAGGCATTGAAATCTGTGTCTTAAAAAAAAAAAAAAAAAAAAAAAACAGCACAACTTGTCATCTCCTGCCCCTCCCTGAGGTGGCTGCATTGTACAGTCTGATGGCACGAGGCACAAAAGAGTTCCTCAGCCTGTCCGTGGAGCAGCTCAGTGAGAGGAGTCTAGTACTCAGAGCTCCTCTGATGGAAAATACTGAGTACAGGGGGTGGCTCTGATTGGACAGGATCGCTTAATCTCTGGCCAACGTCCTCTGCTCCACCACCTTCTCCACAGAGTCCAGGCTCAGTCCAACCACAGAACCCGCTTCCTTATGAGCCGATTTAGTCTCCGAGTGTCCCTTTTCCTCATGCTGTCGCCTCAACATACAACAGCATAAAAACAACACTGGACACAATAGTCTGGTAGAACATGTTCAACAGCACAGAACAGACATTAAAAGAGGCCAGTCTCCTTAGGAAATACATCCTATTCTGACCCTTTTTGTACAGGTTGTCCATGTTTTGTGTCCAGTTGAGTTTATTGTCCAACTGAAGTCCCAAGTACTTGTAAGAGGGGACCACCTCCACCTCTGCTCCGTCAATAGTGATAGGACGTGGGGATGATGGTGCCCGGTGAAAATCAAGCACCATCTCCTTAGTCTTTAAGATGTTCAGCTGAAGCTTGTTCAGCTGACACCAGCCCTCAAAGTCCTCAACCAAGTTCCTATACTCCCCCTCTTCACCCTCCCTTATACATGCCACAATTGCAGTGTCATCCGAAAACTTCTGCATGTGACATGTATCACAAAAGTAAACTTATCCAAGATTTATCTTCAATTTGTAATTATGAATTTAATTTCCGTTGTCAGCATCTATATTTCAATTAAAGGTGCAACTGTAACGTTCCTGGTGGGTAGTCTGCCACATGCTTATCTCTAGGGAGCTTGGCCGCGAATGTTCCACAGTATGGCATTGAACTTATCTATCTCCATTGAGACAAGCACAGTGCCACCAGGCCAAGTTACAGGTCAGATCTGTGGAGTGACGAGTCATACTGTGGAACATTCGAGGCAAAGCAATGATATCTCCATAGAGACACGCAGTTGGTGGATCCTCCTCCATAAAAGTTACATATTGGACCTTAAAAAAAAACGAATCTGTAGTTTACAGTAGTCATTGTTTACAGCTGACAGTAGTTCTGGACCATTAGACTGAAAAAATTGATTTGCCACAGATGTCCTTCCTGAAGGGACCTTTCTTTTTATTCAGGCTTCTGACTGCGACAGAGAATAGTTTCTGTCCCAGTGGGATATTTCTGGTTAAATGAAGGTCAAATGAAAAATATTAATACACAATTCACTATCTTGGTGTGAGCTTTTTGTATTGTATTTTCATACAGTATTTAACGCTAAAATGTTAGTAAAGAAGGTGAAAGTGTATCACAATGATGCTCTAAATATTTCCAGTGATGCATGGTAAATTCTGTCATGATGAAACCTGGATGACGTCTTGCGCTTGTCCTGATTTGGTTACTGTCAGTTTAAGCGCGGCCAGAGGAGGGGCGAGGGCGGGCTGACCCCCTCCACCTCGAGGCTGTTTGAGAGTTTGCCATGTGAACTATGGAGACCCCACAGTGCCTTTCACTCACCACTCCAGCCTCAAAGAAACAACTCCAGCCCTGTTTTTTTATTGGCCAGCACAGTAACCAACTGTATCTCTCTCAATTATGGCCCAGTCATCACTGCAGAGTACACGGATCCAGTTAAACAGAACTGTCTCTTTTTTAGATTATGTGACATAACGCTTGGACAGTAATCGCATAAACAAGTATTATGATGACATGGCTGCTCAAGTTCAGTACTTTTACTTGTAACTAAACCTTTGTATCATTAGAAAATACAGAATGTATTCCATGTTAAATGTTATGGTTATTCCATTGGACGGTTCTTTGTACAGCATTGTCAGGTTGTCTCGATAGTGTATAATAATATTTCAAGCCAAGGAAAACACAAGCACATTAACTGATAAAGCGGCTAAGAAGCAAAGAGCTCTCAGTAATGGTGCTGAATGTTCTACATTGAGTAGTGGCTCATAACAGCAAATACTAAAAGTATTCTCAAAATGCAAAAATATGCATAAAGGGCATTGTGGGCAGTTCCCTGAGTCCCTGTGTCTTTGCTGTCATGTGACATTCTTTCATCCATAGGACAGTGCGTGAATGGGCCCTCCCTCTAAAAACTGCCCAGTGGTCGAGCCAGACAAAAAGGTGTTACTGATTACTGTGTCCAGCAATTTAAGCCATTGAACACTGCCCCCAATTCACCTTCTTTCTTAACTTTATGGCCATAATTGCCATAAAGCTCCTCCTAAATCCTCCCAGCCCCCAGCGGGCCTTTTCTCAGAGCCTTTGTAACTCACTCAATATTGCTATTGTACTGTACTCTCATCCACAAGTGCATTCACAGAATAGTTAGTCTTGCCTTAATGAAGTGGGGTCAGAGTTCATCATGTTAGCTGTCTTCGATTGCTGAGCTGCCATTCAGCCCTGACCATTTCATGTCCAACTTGGACAACTACTTCTTTAAGCAGCGTGACAATAAAGGCATCCATCACTGGCCCGTCTTTGTGCGGAGGCTGTGACTGATGACATCTATGGCACTTGAGTGAGCTGCACTTGGGTTGTGTGAATGTTTGTTTATGTGAAGTGAGGATTTGTCAAAAGCTTTATGTCATTGCTGGCAGTGGGCTCCTGGGGCAGGGACTGGGTGGTCTTTGTGTGTTTGTGTCTTTCTCACTCTCATTTGTTCCCTATTGATTGTCTAAATTAGGTTGATGAGAGGCCCTCCTATCAGGTGCCATATTAATTGGGTCAGCCTTTTAGGAAATCCTAATAATTTCTGACCCAAAGCTCAACACTAAAGCTTTGTTCCTCACTGTGCTCAATTAGTCACTTCCGTTTTACTCCTGAATTCACATTGTACCCACTCCTTGTCAAACTGTATGTCTGATGCGTGGCATCATGATGAGCAGCAGTTTGCTGTGGCTTTATGTCGCACACTGTGGGAGGGGCAGGGGCTTCAGATGACTTGAACCTGCTCTGCCGTCAGAAAGAGCTTCCCTAATAAAACCTATACGCCATACTCCAGCTTGATACTTCTTACCCAGATTTTGGAGGGTCCTCACTTTCTGCATTGCTATGGTCCATTGCCCCAGTGGCACTGAATGATCAGCCAAAAGAGAATATGCAAACAATAGTTTGCTTACACTTACAAAAGGGCACAGACAAACAACTGTGTTATCTATCTTCATGTTAAGAAAACACCCACTGGTCCCATAAGCTAAATAAATGATTTATTGTACAAAAGAAAACGACAGTAAACAAAACAAATGCAAACATAACAATAGAACAGTTATTCATATGAACCATCAAACTACAAAGTTGGGTGATTTTTATACTACACCAAGAAGGAAGGAATGAAAAGGGAAGTGAGAAAACATTAGAAGCGGTGAACCTGTCCAAAACATCATAAATGTCATAATTTGGGTATTTACATAGAGATCTTTTACTCTCATATATTTATATGAAAACACTCTCATACATACCAGTATACAAACAGTAAAATTAAAAAGTTTACTTCTCAATAGCTTTAACCAGAGTCGAAGCCATAACTGCAAAGACAGCTAATCCGTATCTTAAACACACACATTCCCAGAGCTGCTACCATCAGTCACTCTGTAACGACCTGAACCTGAGCATAGGAACCCTGTGCTTTCTATGTCTTCATGGAAGGGGCTTCTACTAGTTTAATGTTTGATCGATGTTCAAAACGGACAAAGGTTTTAAGAAGGCTAAAGTGAGGTAGACAGACTTTGAAATGCATTGTATTTATAACAATAAATAGACAAATGACCAGCTGAGCTTTCTTTCAACCAGCATTCCTCCCTTTGAAATATTCTAGCTTCTTTTCCTGCAATCACAAAAAGGTACAGCATACAACATGTCCTCCTCTACTTTGGCTCACCTCTTGTTCACACATGGCTGCTTTCACTTAAAAACACACAAACATGTCAATGCAAGACACTCGACACAAGTCAACAGGACGCACCTCTCTATAACATGGTACACATTAAACTTATTATAGGTGGGTCATTTCTAATTAAAGCATTCCCACTGAGCCACACGTCTGTCTTCAGCCTCTCAGGCCACTGCTCATGGAGTGTCAGTGTCTATGGACAGGCCCCCGCTTCAGACAAAAGCCCAGAAAGTGTGATGGAATCAAAAAGTTCTCAAGCAGTGGTTCTCAAACTGTGGTCAGATTTTGTTGTGGTTTAGCCCAGTCCAATCCTGGGTTTCCTTTTTGACTCCGATCTTTGTCCTGTGTGCAGTCCTTGTCTCTGTTTAGCCTAGGATCTGTGGTTTTGGTTTAGGCCCTCAAGGGCCTGGTTTAGTCCTGTACACAGTCCAACTTTTCTTTTGGTTAAGGTTCCTCCCATTTCTTGTAACCTTGGGTTTATTTGTATCGTTTATTGTGGTTATGTTTGATCACTTCATAGTTTTCCATTTGGAATTCTTTTCTCATTTGATTCTATGGTTCTAGAAAAGCTAAAAACCAAAATGTTTGTTGTGGAGTGAGTTTAAGAACCACTGCTCAAGTATATCACCATAAACTACTTTTTTATCCTAAACTGTACAAGCTCTCTTGTGCTTGGTCAAACACAGACAATACATTTTCTCCTCCGCCTTAAACGTCCCATAGTGCAAATTTATTGTTGGTAAGGTAGTGCCCCAAAAAGGTTTTGTACCCCTTTTTAATATATACATATATCATTTATATATAATGTCAGAAGGCTCTTCCTTGATCCAACAGCATAGTGCTTTCGTTTTTACAACAAAAGGATATCTTTGCTTTGATATCCAGGAGACAAAGACAGACATTTACTAATCTACCATTCAAGCACTAACAATATTTTTATGATAACAGAAAGTTGAGGTGACGTTGCAGGGCAGTTGAAATGCATCAAACATGTGGTTTACAGTTTATTTTTTCTTCAGTATATATACCATTGTAAGAGAGGTCTTCACTATAGACCAATCAGTACCATGTAAGATATGATCCAGGTCTTTTCCCTTCTTGCATTTGATTTGACTGATGTGTTCTTTTTCATGTTAGCATGTTCAAATAAGGTCTTGGACTTTTGTTCAGTGCTGCATTTCTTACAGTAATAGGTTGATATAGATATAGACATCTTTATAGCAGCAAGAACAACATGTTAGTGTTAATTATTTTTCCTTTGTTACAGTGTGACAGAGGATTCCGATTCCCGCACACCCTGGAGCCAATAAACTGTCAAACTCTAACTCTATGTGCATTGTCAGAACGGCACAATGCAGACTTTGAAATGGATGCCGGATAAGTAGCATAACCTCTGCCTTTTCTTTACAAAGGTTTACAAGTCTACAAATAAAAGGACATCAAAGTAAGTGTGAAAGGATTTTGTAGGCGCTGGAGAATGTCACACATGGGTGCGATTCATTAATAGTGGCTCTAGGTTTGGTTTTGAATCTCCTTTAGGTCTAAATAGCAGATCTATAACAGCTGTTTCTAAAGTAGCAATGTAACACACCCTTTATCATGCTCCTTTTGAAAAGATTTCTTAAGCTGCTGCAGTTAAGCTTATCGTAAAAATAAATTAATTCTCAGATTGGGAACTGCATTAAAAAATATTGTAAATGCTCTTTGTTATGTCTCCCACCATCTCCATCCACCAGCCTGGACATTTCACAAAGATACCATTTAAAAACATCTTTAAAAAAAAACCACAAACTAACACACAGAAACATCGTTTAGTCCCATATATCGTTTGACGAGCCTGCTCCACACTGTTTCTTTCCATTGTCCTGTTTTCCCATCAGTCGTTTGTGATCCATATTTCCTTAAGATTTTTACACATTGAATCTACTGAAAGGTATGGAAAACAGTAACATGTTTTATGTGAAGCAGTAAGTGAGATCTGGTGCTGGAGTTGTGGTGCCAGGATTTTGGTGGCGATGCAATGGTGGCTGTACATGAGTGTCTGTGAGCCTAAGAGCAGCCACATCGATCCACCACCATCCCCGGAATCTTCCCATGGATGATCTGTTGCTTGTCATTGAAATAGAGCATGTTAATGGGGGACATCTTGGTGGGCGTACAGCAAGGCCCCGCTGAGCCGCGGGGATTGGCATGCTGCACCAGGTGAGTGTGTGGGTACTTCTGCATGAACATGTACTCGCACTGGCCCGAGCAGTAATTGGCTTTGTAGCGCTTGGGTGCTATGATCCAGTCCCAGCCGAAGGCCTCGAAGTCCACTGTCAGAGGGTAGCGGCAGCAGCGCGACTCAGTTGAATGCTCATCGCAGTCCAGACCCAGGTTTCTTCGAGATCGTTTGGTTGTCTCCAAAACCTTCACCTCCAGAAACGGCTGCTGGAAACAGGGGGAAACAGACAGAGGAAGGTGGTTATAAGAGAAACCTGGAGGTTCTATTTCAAATATGATCTTCAAACAGTTCGTCAGTCTGCAACAAAGCCCATTTGTCTGTCATTGTCACTTAACATTTAGCCCTGGTCTTTATAAGGATTCCTAAAACTTTAGTACAACGTTTAATGTTTGCACTCTGCAGTTTTTTTCCATAGCATGCTTGAGTGACTTGAGCTTGGTTTGGTCCATGACCCTCAGGGTCATCTGGAGGCCATCGCCTTAACCTTTGGGCAAAGCACGCGAATAAAATATTTCAGTCCATCGTGTTTGTTTTACAAAGCCCTCCCTCCCAGAGTGAGTCCAGCTGGGCTCAGGGATGGTCAGGCTTGACGCATTCAGAGCAGTGAGGTGAGGGCCTCACTGTCCCACTCCTCTGTGGCTTGGTGTGTTTTGTTTTATTTTTGTACATGAGCCTGTTTTTGATCCTCTTCTTTTTCTGCTCTAGAATAATAGCGAGCACTGCTGCGTTCTCAGGGGGCAGCAATTTATTGGCCAAGACCAGAGCTGACCTCTGATGAATGTTGTGGAGATCTGACCCACATAGACACTCAGTAAATATTTGGTGTTTCCTAACTGGACGAGTGGTCTAAATCAACATGGATTAATAGTTCACACAAGATTTCTGCATGAACTCTTCCATGACAACCGTTCCATTGGACCTGCACCCAGCAGGGTGGATATGTATGTGTATGTATGTAAGACTGCTGTTTAATACTAGAGAGTTAGAGGCAAAGCTCTGATTCTTGAGTGAAGTGATTCTGACTTTTGACCCTTGACTACTGTGTAACAAAGACATAATTCATCCAATGTTGTCAATCTATAAATAATAAGTAAATCTCACATTAAAACTTGAGCCTTATGCTTAGTTGTTGCTGCCCACATGGACTTGGCAGCATCCTGCTTCTAACTGAATGCTGCCCCACCCCCAAGTTCACCCCTGGGACAGGTCTGAGTCCTTACCAGCCCCTCCTCCCCGGGTCGCAGCGAGGTAACGGCCACGTCATTGCCGCTCTCATCGAAGGCGTTGATGTCGATGCCCCAGTTGGTGTGCGGCTGCTTGAACCAGTTCTGCAGCACGTGCTTAAAGTCAATGCTCTGCCAGTGGCCCACACGAGAGTTGAGCTCGATCTTGAGCGAGCGGATGCGGATGTGGCGACTGCCCTGATCTGTGACCGGCTTCAGGCGCAGGATTTGCAGGTAAATCGTGGAGGTCTGTTGCAGCGGCCGCAGGTACACCCACAGCTGGGCCTTCAGGACTTTGGTGAACATGAGTTTGGGGCTGAACTTGAAGAAGCAGCAGCTAGGCTTTCCATTCACCTGCACCTGAGGCTCCGCTGTGAGGAACAGAGAGACCATATGAGTATTATTATACAATCTTATTCATAAATGACTGCTATTGAATCACAAAACTTGCACTGACCATAGTTAGGATTTTGTGGATTACCTTAAACTTTTGTGGTTTGTGGTTTTGTGGGTTTTAGTGGTTAGCAAAGTTCAATATAAAACATTATTAAATCTGTTGATTTGATGCAAAGACAATCATTGATTCAAATACAAATACAGTACTGTGTTTATGTAACTAACAATTTTGAAATTTTGTATTGACACCCACAGTCAACATAAAACACTGTTGTACATGTAGTGAACATGGTCTTTGGGGAAAGTGATATTTGAATCTTATGTTGATGAGTTTTGGACTTTTGAGTGTCTAGTTCAGCATTTGGGTATTTGCTAGTTTATTTATTGAAATACAACTTCCTAATAATTGAGTCAATAATTGAGTGAATAACTGTGAGGCTACTGATATAACTAACTGTGAAGTGTAGTTTTAATACCTGTTTTTACTGTTCGCCTGTGGATGAAGTGAGGTGAGGGGACCCAGAGCAGGCTTTTCTAATTGGCCTAATGGTTAAATGCACAAGGGGCACTTACAGTAAGTGAATACACACTTTACAGAGGCCTATAATCAGTAAAATATGCAACTAGCTTAGCGTCTCACGTCTCCATAGCTTTTTTACAACTGAGATTTTTCAAAATAAGTTTTCCATTTTGCTTGAATGTTTGTACATGTCATGCTTGTCTTTTTGTTTTGTTTTTCTTAATATTAAGGCTCTTATTTTCTCCTCAGGCACCACTTGGACTCTTAGTAAACATCAGCAGAATATGATGCTACAGCACTAAGGTCAGTAGTTTGATGCAAATATATTTTCTATATTGTCTAGTGCTTCTTGGACTTATAAATAATTACTTGTTTTTAAACACTGTTGTCTTCTTTAATGACATTAGTGAATGTTCTACATCCCACTGACAATACATTTGATTTTAGACACTTATGTGTTTAAAATAGTTAGATAGTTGTGGTTTAAAGTGCCTTAATTGAATAGACCTTGGTCCGTTATCATCTGTGCACATGGTCGAGGTTATTGGGGTAATTCATTCAGGTTACTTTTGTGATTACATCAAAGTTTGGAAAAGCACTTCATTTCCATATTAAAACGTGGATCAGTGATGTGACCAGTGGCCAGATGGTAACCTCAGATTCCCAGGGGTCAATCGCAATAAAAACAGCCTATCCCCCACATTACTACCACCAAATGAAAACTAGTTTTTATTAGCTTCCCATTTCAGTATAACATACATTTGTATGAGTTTGGATTTAGGTTTATGTCTCCAAAATGGCCTGATTTATTCTTGTCATGATCCGTGCGCCACATGTCACAGCCTCTTCATTTACATAGCCCTCCATCTGATATAATGACACTGCATTCATACATTCATTTCCATGTAAAGCATTCATTTATTAAAGCTAATTTATTCTGCATCTAATGGGAATAATAATGCAGGGGCTGAGTACAATAGAATATCTAATCTGAGAGTTTCCACTGCATATCTCTCAAACGCAGAGTTAGACATTAGGTGTGATGTTGCAGTCTGTTGTGCCTTCTAAAAAGACAAAAAAGACAAGAAAACAGCATGGACCTGTCAATCATTGCTAAATCTGGGGTTGCTCAGGCAACCTGCAAATGCTTCCTGGGTCGAAAGGTCATTTAGCACCTCAGCCTAGTTAAGAAATGGGATCAGGGGTCAAAACCGTCAGGCTCTTTACATCTCTTGGACTGGGGAGGGGCAGCCCTAATAGCCAGATGAGTTTGAAGGTCAAGGTCGACCCTATGGTAATGGTACTACGTCTTTCTTCACTACACCCCCTTTTATTTGAGATCTCAAAAGCAAGGCTCAATTTACCACAGTTTGTTTTAGTTTCGATCCGGAACGAGATGGTCCAGCCAATGGCAACTGTTTGTTAAACTCAACTGACAAGAGCCAAAGGATCAGATTGGTAGCACAGATTGGTAGAATGGTCAAGCTCGGCTGAACTATAATCTACTTTCCTTTTTACTAAGACTAAGGTTCAACAAATATCAACCCATCCTCCAGAACATTGGACTTGTCTCCATATCCTGAACTGAAATGTTTGGCAAAGACAGACTGTGTTGGCATACAGCACTTCACATCAGTTTAGTTTCTCTTTTGGGCACAATGTTAAACCTCAAGACAAACGACGCACACAGGCCTTTGCAAGTCGACAGAAAAGATTTGGTTAAGTAAATGATTTCCAGGTCCCTGACAATTTCCAATCCAATTAACGTAATACAGTGTATGATAAATACAGTGTATTCGGAATTGATGTATTCAGAATTGGGAACAGTTTAACAAAATAGAGAATATCGCGCTGTATTTCCCCTCCTGATCAATAAGAGTGTGAAGCAGTTACATAGATATTTTACCCCTGAACATGTAAACTGTGCACAGAAAGGCCCAGCCAAAAATCATTTTCTACAGTGGCATGTTTCAAAATCCATTTGTCTGCGTCTCTTTTCGCTCTTCGTGATTCGCCCTGGGGCACTTTGTTTTTGTTTTGATTTGGGAGGGGATTGTCCAGCCAATAGTGTACTGTTTGTCAAACCTCAACTGACCACAGCGTTTTTTCTTACACTAAACAAGTGTTGTAATTGAATTATGGTCATGCATTGAGGGATTTGAATGTGAGTGTGGTACAGATGGGTCCTGGGCCGGTGCGTTGAACGAGGGCCAAGCGCGGACAGTCCTGGTCCTTCAGTTTGTATTTCAGGGACAGTCATTAGTGAGTGTAAACAATATGTCAATGTTCCTTTTGGTGGTTCGCTGGGGTCACGGCAATTAACGTGTTTGCTCATCGACACAGAACCGGGAATGCATGATTCTGCTGCTGCTGTTCAGATTTCATCACAAATATTTAGGTTGTCTTTAATGGAAAGATAATACAAGACTGTACTTCACCAAATTCAAAGCAAACACAGCACAATACAACAAAATATTTTACAACATATTAAAAGTTCCTTAGTCCTTTCTTAAAACAACAAGTTAAGTCGTGTACACAATGGTGCAATTTACTTTGGGCTTTTTCTAAAGTTTGAGGGGCAGTGCAGGGCTGAAATTGTTAAATTGCTCCTGTGGAGGCCTTACTTGAGTGACCACAAAAGGAGTAACCCGAGAAGCCCAAAGCACAATCCACTTAGGAGCCTGTTATTAAACACACATGTAGCACATATGAGCCGCTCATGCTAAACAATGAATGCATTGATAGGCACCAAATTAACCTGTGTCTTTATAGATCCTGTAAGTGCATAGTAATGTTAATGCCTGCATAGCTCAAGTCTTAGCAAAACGGCTGCCTGGTGCCAAACCAGCTGCACTTGTAAAGAAACATTTAATCCTCTCCCCTGATCCACTGTGCCCCCCTGTCATAACATATTACTGCTAAGAGCCTTATAATTTTACTACATTTGCAGTTTTATTATTTAATTTCCTGGACAATTTGTCCACTTAAGCTCTGATGTAAAACCATGATGTAAGATTTTGCATTACAAGAATATTCTACAACTTGTGCACGGCTGCAAGGAATTGCACAAAAACATCTATTTCAGATTGATTTTATGAGCAGTAAGTCACTAATATAACACAGTTTCTTATTAATAATATTAATGAATTCTAATATGGCTTTATTCTAGACACTAAAAGTAGCTGCACAATTGTGTACATTATTAATTCCCTCCACACTCTTGGTGTTTCACAGAAGCAAGGCTACCCATCTGCATCATCGACCCCTCCGTCCACCAGTCGCACCACATTCACACATAGGCACGGGTGGGTGAAGTGTTTGCCCAAGGACACAACAACAGCTTGCACTGGTCCAGGTTCAAACCGACCTTTGGATAGGTGGATGAGGGCTCTAACCACTAGAAAATGTACTGAAACATGAATAATGGAAGTATAATATAAATCATTATACCCCCCAGTGGAACAAAAAACAGAAGTGTACAGTATCATCGTTGCCGTGAACAGAAGCTTGTGAGGTTTTCCAAAGGAAGCGTGGCTGTTTGCTTTTGCTGCTTGTGCTTCCTCCAGCTCTCTCATTATTATTGCTGCTGCTTATTTCCCTGTGGTATAATTGCAGCATATGTAGCTGGTGAGATTTACAGCCAGTGTGCAGGAGGGGGTCGTGCAGGTGAGCGAATCAAACATCTGGTTGGCTCCCTGGGTACCTGCGTCCTATAGGTGAATGTGAGAGGGAGACTATAGAAGGAGGCCGTCCCTGCTGTGTGCTATCTGTGCAGTTTTCAATGGCTGCGGGCAACGGTTTAAAGACTGGAATGGTTAATGACCGTTTACACAAATACGCTACAGGAGATTGTTAAAAAAAACAGATGGAAGAAGGTAGTAGTTGGTTGTTCATAAAAGTAATGCTGAGATAAAACAGAAAAGTTTGTGTTAAATTTGGAACTACTTTGACAAATGTTATTCCAATAAACAACCTTGAATCTACACAAGGAAGTTTGAGGGGGCTGCACGAATATGTCCCAATTTATCACAATAGTTTTCAGCTTTAAACCTGACCTTCACACTTCCATCTCTGGAGACAAAGGAGCAGAGTGCAGGCTCTTGTCATGCAGCTGCGAGTGCCTTGTATACATGTGTGGTAACATATGCCAATCAGGTGGAAACGCACAGCTCGGCCGGGGCGGGGACAGGAATGCTCCTCCATTGTGAATGTCCAAATGGATAATGCATAATGATATCAAGCTAAAGAGGACTTTCATTTGCATATATATCTATATTTTCTTTTCTAATGGGAAATGCAAATGTGCAGTTTTCTGTTGAGTGTGTATTTGGGAGGCTTGGTGCTGAATGAATGTGACTCTAGGGTATCCCCACGCACCTCGGCATATTAATCATTGTGACACGTTCACGACCCTTCTAATAAGACAGGGGCCACAGTGCACCCCCCCAAACATCCCATCCCAGCCCAGCCTGCTCCCTCTTTGTCTCAGGGTCAGTCCCAGGGGACGCGGGGTGGTGGGGGAGGCCGGGCTCGAGCTGCGACCGAAGGGGGCTGTGAAGTTAGAGCCCCTCTTTCAGGAACTCTCCCCTGGGACAACGGAGGCACAAGACTCCTATTAGGAACGAGCCCCCGTAAAAACACAGGCTCGTTCTGGCTCAGCGAGCACACTTACATATAACATACAAAGAAAGATATGACCACAACCAAACACTTTCTGCAGCACTCCTGTGTGAGGCTGTCTAAGTGGAGGAGTCGTGGGACACTTGGAGCAGGGCGCGCTGAAAGGGAGCGTGCAGTGAAGTGCATAAGGTGGACAGCTGGACAGCAGGAAGAGCCCAGCGCTGCCAGGGCTAGTGTTTGTGTGCATCCAAACAGAAGCATGGGACATGAATGTAACGGGACAGAGGGTGCCCTGTTTCTAAAGTCAAACTTTGGCAAGCATCTTAAAAACAAATTAACCTTAAAAGAAGGCTTTGACTGCTGAGCTTCTTGTTCCATCCTTGTGTCAGCGTGTTGTGACTGATTCTTGTCCATGTTGCACTGTGAAAAATGAGTCTAACTGTGATCCAACACTGGAGTCATTTATTATCTGCGGATCACACAGCTGTGCGATCTCATTGACTTTAAGTCACTCATCATTACGGCCCAATCCACAGCGCTCTGACAGGCACCACCTGCACCAGCTCAGTCGCCTCTGAGCCACACTACACTCTGTAAGTGAGCATAGCATTAGCACAGTGTAAAACAGTAACTGGAGGCTTCACTCTTTTCTACGCCCAAGGCTTGAATAGTTTTACACAGATGAAAACGTGAGTGCAAACATAAGTGGTGGATGACTCTATACCTTTTGGCAATTTATCAGTCAGCTAAACTCTTAATATGTAGCATTACATTATGCAAGACACTTTTACTAGAAAGAAGAACACAGTATTTTTTAAAAATGCATTTGACTAAGTATTCTAACATAGCTGCTAGGTTAGAACACCTGTCATAACTACATGCAGTAGTTTAGCATGACCATAAAACGCTAATATACAAGACTTACCTAGACCTTAACTTTGTGCCTTTGTCTCTTTATAGACTATAGTATTACAGGTGTACTCCAGTACAGTATATCATCTATCAGCATCTTCTGTGTCCTATAGGGGCTGTTCAGTTTTTAGAACATTCAGCGAAAAGCTAAAAACATCCTTTAGGCCACCCAGATCTGTCTTCAGGAGTTACCTGCAAAGATTAACATAGGGATAAAGATAACGCCGCATGGAAAGCTTCCTTTCTGTAGGGTTTGTTCAAAACAAACAATCTTTTTGTCACATAAACCTATTCTTCTTTGGATCCGTAAATCACTGACTCTTTTCTTGTCCCTGAAGTAAGTCCATGATGAACTTCCTGATGGTGGACGGAACCACAGGTGATAAAAATGGCAAAATGGCTGCTCTACTTTGCCACAGAAAAGAGGCTAATTAAATTTTCATGTTATAATCGTGAGATAACCCATCGTTAATTGTAGCTCTGTCCCTTGTGGGCTCCTACATTATGCCAGTGCAGCACTCCCTTTGCTTAAACGGCTTTAATGGACTCGTCCATAAACAGTAATGATCTTCTTCTTCTCAGGCTCCGTCCCTACACAATCCTTAATTACTTCTCTGAAGTAATTATTGTCTTAGTGAAACCCAACATCTGTTTTCAGTCATTGTAATTGTACCTATAAAAGGCTTCTTGATTTCTGTCCCTTTAGGATCGGCCTGGGCTGCTGTTCCCCCCGGACTCTCTCATCCTCGGCCCCTCCTTCTACACGTTCTGGACCAGAGAGGATGCAACGAGCTTCAGCACAGTTCATTACAGCTGTGCTTCCCAAACACTGGGTCGGGGCCCAGAGGTGGGTAATGAGCAAGTTAAAATCTGTACTTAAAGGCACTATTTTATGCTATCAATACTTTTAGTTTTTAGATAAGCTATAATGGTATAATTTTTCAATAAACACATGCAGTTGGTTGCGTTCTCAGTCGAGAATTTGATATGCTTGATACCACTGCATGATGTCACTAGGCTGAATCACTTCTACTTGTCCAAACACAACGAGGTGGCCGAACATAGTTTGTGTTGATCATACACTTATGGTTTAAGTGAACCCTTTATTCAAACATTGCTAAGAGAATATATTAAAATGAAATTCATTCAAATTAGGGCTGTAAGATTTATCAAATTGAAATGGCAAATTGGCCTGCTACCGCTGTAGTTTAGACCCCAACAAACGTGCTGAAAAGCATGTGATTCTTGTATTAGTTTGCAGTTCATATTTCAATCTTCAGTCAAATGTTAGAGCTCCTAGATGTGTTTAAATATCAACAGAATCCTCTGTTAAAACAACTGATATTTTTTACAAACTTGTTCAGCCCTGTTTACACTTGTGTATTTGGTTGCAAAACACTTTCACACACAGAAACACTCCTCCAAATTTGACTTTAAATGTATGATTTTTAAAAAACTTATTTATAAATCAGAATCAGCAATTCTGATTTATAAATAAGTTTTTTTTAAAATCATACATTTAAAGTCAAATTTGGAGGAGTGTTTCTGTATGATGCATCAGCAATAAAGGATTGTCCAACAGGTACTGAACATATCAGGGCAGGGTCTGATATCGTCACAGTGTTGCTTTTTGAGTCAAAGTCTCCCAGATTCTCCAAGACAAGGAAGAGCAGAGGGACTGTGAGGGGAGCGTGGGAATCCGTGACGGAGGGAGGAAGGAGAGAGATTCCAGAGGTCCTGGGGAAATTTGGTCCTTGTATTAATAGACTCTGGTCTCTTTGAAATTTTATTAGCCATAAAGTTGACAGTATGTTGTGCAAGTGGCAGGGCATTCTTAGGCTGTTTCAGTGTCCAAGCAAATCAACTACAATGTTTATTTTTCCATTTCAAAAGTTCCCAGCCTGACACATTGGTCAGGCAGGTGCCATATTCAAATTGACAATTTTCTTTTCAGTCATCTTATTCCACTTGTTGCCTCATGGATTCTAGAGACAGGAACTTTAAGTAGCCATTGAATTGCATAAAAGAAAAAATGTGTAAGCTAATAACAAAAAAGTAGAAACAATCAGTAAATGAAGTGCTGCAACGGTAAGTACAATATTTTTAAGTAGTAATTAAAATATGTAAGATAAATAATGATTAATAACAAAACTACAATAAAAGAATGACCACTGTCTCTGTAATTTGTGCTTTGAACAAATTGTCATTTTAACAAAGTTACTAAGGGGCAAAGCTTTGACAAACATGAGGGTTAAATGATATTTTGTTAATTTTGCAGTTGTGTCAGCAGTGGTCAGTGTGTTGAAGACAGTCGGACCTGTGCTGTCCTTTTAGCGCTCTCATCTTGATTTTTATGGTTCCTGCGCTTTCAGGAAATGACCCTTTATAGTGTCAACACAGTAAAAGTCTTGTTTTGATGGGAGGAGTTGCTTGTGTGTTACTACCGGTGCAGCTAAAGAAAAGCCGATGAGCTTAATAGTCCTTTTTCCAAACTTTCACGTAGCTGTGAACTCCGTGACCCTCTTTGTCAACAGTCTCTGAGCTCTCGGCGTTTGCAGGTGAGTAAGCAGCATGTCCCTCCCTCCTAACAGACATGTGTCTCTGAACATGTGGATACAGGTGCACTGAGGATGCTTAAGGATGCATTACACCATTAATGTGTTTCTTCACACTTCACACATCACAACATTGAGACCGCTCCAGCTCAACAGTGACACTACTGGATCCAGAAGGATTTATTATTTAAAGGAATTTTTTGAGAATCATAACTTAAATCTTCCTGGTTGAGCTTCTAGGGATAACATTATTATTTTCACTTTATAGCATAACATAATTTGTAAAATGTTCTTCTTATGAGCTTTTAACCATGTTATAGTAGTGTTCCCCTCGTCACTAGCTCACTCAAAGTTGTATTTTAATTCATGCAATAATCCTGTATTGAGAAAATGTCTGTTTTCACCTATCCCCTATGTCCGCCTACATCCCTGTACTTAGTTGCAGTTATTTAAAAGATCCAGACTACAGGTCAAACATTTAGTGTTCATAAATGCCACGTTGCCATTTTTCAACAATAAAAGAATGAAAACACTACTTGCTTTGGTGAAAACTCACTGTGAAAAGGTGGTGCTTATCAGTGAAATAACTTCTTAAGTTTATATTATTATTATTATTTTTTTTTTTATTGTGGTTTACACTGAAGTAAATGTAAACTTCTCATCCCCGTAGGTTATAGTTCAATACTAAATCACTGGGGTACATGTCTACTAAACATCCTGCCATCCATTGTGCCTATAAACTATACTATTACATCAACACTTCAAGGAAGAGGCTTGAATCTGCTTCTGCTCTGTCACATTATTTATAGGTCATCTGAGGCATGTGCAAATTTATTTGGCCCTCTTTACAGGCATATAATCATCTTATTAATGTTAGTCACTGACAATTGTATACTGTATGAAAAGCTATCAGAGTCAAGTGCCTGAACTGTGTGTAAGACCTAGAATTCCGATAACTTGGCCAAGGTAAAAACTGAACTGAATTGCAATCAAGCTGTTCATTGCTTTGCAATGGTTAGTGGGTTAGTGGTAACAAGATGTTTGTAATCAACAATTTGCTTTGTAATTTTGTAAAGTTGTGAATTTCCATGGTATGATTTAAACGTATATCTTTAATTTATTAAATTACAGGCGTTTTACTTCCAAAAAAAATACTTGGTTTTAGATTATGCCATTTGGTGGAACATTTCAAGCAAACTAACATTTTCATGAGACAAGTGTTGGACCCTCCACTTACAAGGCACTTTTAACTGAAGTGCGTTTTCTATGTACAGACCCTGACTACTGTAAGAGGAGGCCTTTTGCCAGACATGACTACCACGATCAAACTTTCACTTCAGGTACATATTACACAGCAGTGCACGCCTGATGCGACCTACTGCCAGCTGGCAGTGCACAGCTAAGGCACAGAGGCATAGAGGCACAGAGGCGTATCCCCTCTCATTTCTCGCCCTCAGACCTTCCAGGTCAAAAAAGTGTTTCCTCTCTGTCGTATGTATGATGCACAAAACAAATGCTTTTCTTAAATGATAATATCTATTCTAAAGTCTGCCATGTAAAGGAATGCAGTGCTACATTAGCCGTACATTCCTGATTCTATTGAGAGTCATGTTGTCACTCCTGTTGTGTATGTTGCACGACAGCTCATCGTCCTGTTCTGGTCAGTTCCACTCTCATATGCCCCAGCTACCTGCGACCCCTGTGGTTTGAGCCCTGTGGTTTGAGCCCTGTGGTTTGAGCCCTGTGGTTTGAGCCCTGTGGATCGCGGCGCGTCTCAAAGTGGTACTTTTATCTGGTCCATCAGCCCCCACATAACCGGGATACCACAGCAGAGAAAGTAATACTAATTCCCTTTTAATGTAGGTGATGTGCTAATCCTGCGTGCGGCTTCTGTGTGGAGCTGTGGCCCTGGGAACAAGCTGCTGCTTCGTCTCTCTTGTGTAGCAATCTCTAGAGTGAAAGGGAATTAATTATATACTGAAATAATGTTCAACTGAACAAACTTAACAGAACAAACTAACTAACTTATGCATTAACTCATAATAATAATTTCTGTAAATGAAACCAATTGACTCTGTCAAATCAATAACAAACCTGGGTGTCTTAAAGTGATTGGCTTTTTTAAATGTAATCTAATTTAGTTTAGACACACACAGAAGATATAGCTAATATGATCTCTGTTTGTATGCAGTTATGTGGCTATGTTAGTGTTAAACGTGAATTTGAGAATTAGAGTTGCAGCTCCAGCCAATTGTATTCAGTGTTCTTACTTCTAAGTCAGATCTGACCACAAGGACGTACAGTTGGTGCTATTTTGCGCTGCACACCTCTGTGTAACAGGTTCCATCCCATGTGCACTCTTTCTATACAGTGAACTCGATGACCAGTTTGATGCAGCACCTTACCTCGTACAGTACAGAGCTGGATGTGTTAGTACATTAAGTGCCGCACTATGATATAAATAGCTGTACTTTTTCCATGAAATTTCATCGTAATTAGAGACCAGGAAGCAAGCATGGACAACCCCCACTGCGGCACCCACGTACCTTGAGTGAATACTAAGAAGCCACTCTGGCTGTGGTCCAGTTCAGTATGTACCACGTGAACTACGGCCTTCAAAGGCACAGAGAGGGTGACCGGGTTCGAGGTGCAACCGGGAATGCTGTTTGAAGTGCTGCTTCTGTCAGAGACACAAATGGCACTTTTGATCCTGTGGGATCACGAAGACGCCACAGGCAAAAGAGAGATACACTCGCTGTACGGGGAGGAAGTGAGGGGGCTGAAAAAGATAAAACTACTGCAGCTGATGAGGAGAGGGACCCAGCTGCAACATGCACACTGACAGTACAACAATGAAAACCTCAGGATCATTTACTGATTCAACTTATCCAGTAATAATAAAACATCAATTTGTAAAGTACTATAAACTTTTGGTAAATCTCCAAAAATACATCCAAATATAAACTTCTGATTATATAGGCATGTGATTCAATCCAATTTTGGTTTTGCCATTGAATTTCGTAAAAAAAAAAATTATAAAGCTGACTGAACTTGAAAAATTACACTTCGAGTCTGCTTCAGTTTGTACATTTTAGTGATGTCTTCCACCTGAAATGCCAAATGCCCACATTTTGACAAATGTTCTCCAATTGTCAATGTCAAATAACAAAGAGATGGAAATAAACAAACAACACTGTCTCAATCACTGCACCTGATTTGCCTCGATGATAACCATCTTGCACTTTTTTTAATTAGGCGTTTTCTCATGTAACAGTACCAAGAACTAAGCCCCTAGAATCCCTCAGTCCAGAACCGCCCAGTCCCTCCTGCTCGTGTTCACACTGCGATAATGGCAGAAAGTGAGCCTAGCCTTGTCTGTGTAATGTTGAATGTTTAAATGTGATGCACAAAACACACAAACAGACAATGAAATTACCAAATAAAACACAAGTATTCATTATTTGAACTACTTTTACTACTTACTAATTCATCTCAATTATAAACTTATTTTTCGGAGCTACTGTGTCCAAGTAATTTCTTTTGAAGATTAATAAAAAATCCCAACTAAAGCAGTGTTATACCTGCACTGGAGTTACCAGAAAGTTCTTGGTAACTGACACTTCTAACACACTAAATGAATAAGATTCCTAGACTGCAAACCTGTGCCTTCAGTGCTGTCATATCGTGCTTAATGTTCTCCATTTGTTCCATGTGCTTTGGGTATTGGGAGAGACACACAGGCCCGCCAATTATGAAAGACCTCCGTGTTCAAAGAAGTAAATTAACCTTATGTTAACACAACATGCCAATTTAAGCAGTTATGATGTTAAAGATTTTACAGACAACACGAAACCCAGAGGCACAAAAGCTCATCTTTGTCCACTGGTGGACATAAAGGACAGATTATTTGCAGTGCGTTTCATGGTCCGCCTTGTGCAGAATATATTACGTGTGTAAATGTTGTTGAACCCTGCAATTCCCCACGCAAAGGTCACACACTCCCCTCGACCCTAAGTGATTCTGCGTCTTTGTGTACTCGTGGAGGGAAAAAAACGAGCTGCTCCTATAAACTCCACATTTAAAAGGCAAGTGCGGCCGAGGGGGGCCGCTGCATGAGGCGAACAATGGCAGCTTTTTGGACACACTTTTTCTCACTGCGATGAACAGCAGGGAAACCGGTAGAGCCTCGTATAAAGGATAGACCACAGCTGCCGGGGCCCAACAGTAATTTTCTAAAATGTCTCCGAAGGGGGCTGGTTTATCTTAGTGTTGTTATAGGAAACCATAGTGGCTTGTGCAAATAAGTAAAATAATCAGAAGGCACCACAGCGTATCCGTAACTCCTCTTTACGCACACAATGATTGGCTGTTAGATTAGATATGTCGCTTGTCACATTGTGCGTATTGAATATGCCTATATATGTGATGCTAACCAATCTACTTCTATGTTGTAAGACCAATTCCGTAAGGGAGAGACAAACTGTTTGAAATGAGCTACAGCGTGAGGTACAAGATGTTTTTTTTACGGGACGCACCAAGAACCGTGCGTCACTCGCTCAAAGACACATTTGATGCGTCACAAATGCTGTCCGCAGCTTCTTTTTGTACTGTGTCATAAAATTTCACGCTTAATTACCTCAGAAACAATTACCTTACCAACTATAAAGTGAAAACTACAAATTATGAGCCACGTTTTTATCACCTGGAGCCTCTAAATTGCTTTTCCATAGCAACCAGTGCATGGTCCTCGTGCTGAGTGAGCACTTTCTTAGGTGTCGTAATGGCGAAGGAAAGTTTCCTTAACCATATTTGACCACTGCTTGTGAAATGATGTGTGCATGGCAACAATGAGACTGATTTTGACGCAGTCGGGGCTAATTGGAGCAAATATAGCACATGATATGTCAGCATTTTAATGGTTTCAATAGCCTACTATATATTATGTAGGCTACCTTTTGTTAAAAGGATGTGCTTAAACGTTGAATAAGGTCGTGACATCAATTGTCCACTCTATGATTCAACTGAGTAAGAAGCTGCTATTGGCCATTGCGCGTAATAATCTGCTCCTGAAGGCCAAACAATCAGTTCCAAACTACTTCCAACTTGGAGCTCATCAGTGTCTCTGTCAAATATAGCCTACATAACTTAATAAATCAGTGGATATAGGCCTATTGCATAATGAATTTGCACAACGAACCTTGCCAACTGGTGCAGCACTGGAGCGTTGTGTTTGAGCATGCTGATAGAGCCAAGTGCACCTTTTATTGACAGCGGTGGCCCTCCACTCGTTACTCTGGGTTTGCCAGTGGATGCCACTTTATGGACTTTACGCTTCAATCTGTTTTAACAGTGATCAGTGACTCGAGACCAATGCATGAATGCTGTTGCAAATGTTCTAGATTTTGTTCAGCGTGTTGCGCACGTCTCTGTGACAGTACTGGCACAGCACTCAGTGATGTGGACACTTTTCTTTAACTCCAGAGTGTATTCAAACACTTCCTATTCTAATATCAGAGATCAATATGCTTGACTTTGTCCACTCCCACTATTTGTTGGACAGCTGTTGTGATTGTGCGTAAAGATGTACTCACGCTCGGACGCCATGGTGATGACCGACTCCGTGGTGGCGTGGTACTCGTCCTCCTCCATGAACTCATCCTGAGAGGATGCGTCTCCCTGGAAGTCGTGATGGTCTAGAAGCTGCTGCAGCGGGGGCGCTTTGGGCAGCAGCTGGTTGACCACTTCGCGGCTGATGTTGGGCGCTTGCTTTAGGCGCAGTTTGCTCAGGATTTGTGACTTGATGGTCTCCAGTCTCAGCACTTTGCTCTGTTCCCTCCACACGCACGCCGAGCACTCGTGAGCGCCTGCGTCCTCATCCAGCAGGGACAAGCCGGCGTCCGTGGGCGCCTCACTGGATGGAGGCAGCAGAAGATTGGGCTCGTCGCTCCCGGACTGGCCCAAAGACACGAGCACCATTACGCACAATAAGAAGTTGTACCTGGGCATGTTGACGCGCGCAGCTGAGCCAGTGCAACTTTTCACCTTTTGTTAGTGTGTCTTTTGATGCCTCGTAGGTCGTTAAATATCCCTTGTCTTGGACGTGTGCCTTATCCTACAAGAGGCAGCAAGCAAGTGACATGCATTTATTCCTGGACGATGGTCTTGTTCCTGCACGTTTTGATGTCAGTGATCCAAAAAAGTACGTCCCACTTTGTTTGATGCGTTCGATAATCTCTCTCGTGAACATGTGGTTGGTTTTCTGTACAATTTAGTCCACGGTAGGTGTTGTAGATATTAGAGAAGTGTCACTGAAAAATGTGCAAGTGCGGTCAAAAAGGGGGCTCTTTATATATCTCAGCTGCCCCGTGTCGTAATCCGTCTCCATTGGCTAAGATTGTAACAAAAGGCTTTTAGGTCGGTCACCAAGTCAAGAGGGACCAGAGCGAAGGGAGGGAGCGCGCACTGTTTTGGAGCGGAGAAATGTTTTTACAGTACACAAACAATCTCCATTAGAGATACTGCCCAATTAGGCTTTTATGATAATTACTTAGGTTTCCGCCTATTGCTCCCTGCAGAATAAGTGGGCGTAAATAAATGTGAAGTCGCGGAGGATTTTGTTTGTGCAATTTCTACTTATTTGTTGCTCTTATAAACTAATGTTGAAATTGATCCATAAATATAGGCTGCTATAGTGCATTAATTCTTAAGCAAGTTGTCCCTGAATGTAGCAATTTTAATAAACTTATGAGTTATGATTTATAATTTATGATTTACATAAAATGATGGGCGTATGAAATCCAAAAAGGTTCATACCGATTACTTTTTTATAATTATATAATAACTCTTTAGTTAAAGATAATATTAATCACGTCAGATACGTGATTAACTCACATACAGGTAAAAGTTTCTGCGATAGCCTATATTGATTCTGCACTAAAACATAGATGCAATTATCATTATAAAATGTTGCAAGTGTATTTTGACAAGGTCGGCGCAGAGATGCGGTGTTGATGGTTGTTGAATGAGACACAGTGACACTCGCACGTCTCTGACTCACCAGTGTCACCTGCTGGAGGAGCGAGGGGACGCAGCCCACAAACAGGACTGAAACAGGTGAAGGCGAAGCTGCTCGGGACACACTCGGTTCATCAACTCAATGTTTTTCATCAGTTTTGATTCAACCAAAACACCCAGCATATTATCAGTGTTGAATCAATGCCATTTTGCGACCTGGGAAGCAATATTCAGGGTTTTAATATTTGAAAGTAGGGAATGGGCAAAGTGTATATAAATTGCCTCAAAGACTGGTAACATTATCTTTTTAATTGCTTTAAGAATATGTAATGAATATAGCCTACATCTTCAATGTTTGTTTAGAGTGAAATGGGAAAGTATAGTAGAAGGTGTAGTAGAAATAGTAGTGTACATTACAGTTTATAATTACACTTTAATTAGCATTAATAAAGCACTTAATAAAGACTTAATTCATAAGTATTTGTTCAATGTTTGTAAACAAACAGCCTATCTTATTAATAATTTTCATTCAATCTTAGTAACTACCCTAACCCCATAACTACTAGTAATTTGTTTATGAGTTGGTGTAATATTGGTTTATTATGAATTGTTCATGCTTTATAAAGGCTAATTAAGGTGTAATTATAATAAAGTTGTAGCAAAGTGTAAAACAATAGTAACAGTAGTAGTAGTAGTAGTAATAGTAGTAGTAGTAATAGTAATGGAAAAGTAGTGGTTTTCAGTTAACTTAATTAGTGTTACCTCCATGTGAGAAGCCTTTTTTAGACCAACTCCTTCGACCTCCACATCAAAGTAGGCACAGTCCACTAGTATTTTAGGCCAGTGGTTCCCGACCTTTTTTGTCTCGAGACAAGTACGCTCTAAGCTTTGCCTCACATACTTTCTTATTTTATTGATGTTGATGTCCGGAATTCTCTAAAACATCCTTAAGGGTGTAAAACATACTGTTTTATTCAAATACTATTCACTATTCACTTATCTTAATAATGAATACTAATGCATTAGACTTATATATTTTTTTATATTTTTATATTTACACTTTTTTAGACACTCAAAGATGCTTCACAGTGCATTATTCATTCACTCCACACTCGATGGTGTTAAGCTACTATTGTAGCCACAGCTGCCCTGGGGCAGACTGATGGAAGCGAGGCTGCCAGTGTGCGCCATCGGCCCCTCCGACCACCACCAACTATTCACACACTCATACTCATACTAAGCAATGTGGGTGAAGTGTCTTGCCAAAGGACACAACATTTCCTCCTCCAGCGCCCCCCTGTGGCACGTGGTGTTCCAGCACTCTCCCATAAAAATGTGAAACTATTCCAAGTTCCCCCTGTAGGTACATTATTATCATGATATAGACCTACATCTTGATATTTTAGAGAAGCTAGAATTTTATATATGCAACGTTTTCCTTTAAAACTGCCTTGATAAGACTTTGATCTGTTTTACTGTGAAAATACAACTTTAAAAAGTTTAATGACAAGGAGAAACTGTTATAATATGGTTAAAAGCTCGGAAAAGTTGATTTTTGCTTAATATGTGTCCTCCAAGCGAAGGTACTAATTCGATATATTGTGACAGCCCACGATACTATTGAGACTTTTGACGATACGATATGCGCTCGTGGTACTCGCACCCCTGGTTGGGAAACACTCCTGTAGGCCATTCACCATCTTCATTTGCAAATTAATTAAATCACTATTCAGTGTAATCATTTATTTACTCTGTTGTGAGGTAAGTGTTATCTGTAGATGTTCTTTGACTCTTGGCTGTAGGAGGAGTCTTTACGGTCACATGTGAAGTTTGGTCTCCGCGGCTCTCCGTACTTCAGGCCTGGGCGTCGACAGCGCGTTCACGTTTTCTGCTGCGTAGGAAACTAAACAACATCCCACTCTACAAATCTGTGTTTGTAACGTGAAATAATTAAATATAACCTGTGAAAATGCTCTCGGCCACGCTCGACAGCAGTGGCTCCCCAAAGAAACGAGCCTTTTCTCGGGGAGTGAGCGAAGACGAGTCACTCCGAAGCTTTATAAAAGAGGTATGTTGTTTGTGTTTGTGTGCCAGCTAACATGGATAAAGACGCGTTTTACAGCTAACTAACTGTTTGGAAATATATAATCAAGTCATGGATTGCTATTACACGATAAATCAAATCAGGTTTATATTGATCGTAAAGTAAGAATGCATAGTCCTAATTTAATTGCTTGTCACTTCCTCATATTTATGGTAAGTGTACGTGCGTTTTAGCAGTATTGTGTTTTTACATCTTATTTTATGTTGTATTATGTGTTTTCTCTTTTCTTTTTTTCAGGCCGAGAATTCATCATCCAGACGTTTGACAAGAAGTGACAGTCGAGCAGGGACATTGAAAAAGAAGACTGACAGTCAGGTACAACATGTTATTACTGTGACACAACTTTAGTATAACACTTAGTCAAACTATGTCAAAATTAGTTAGTTAAACTGTAATGTATTCTAGAGATAGTAAGCGATTATGCTGTTAAATGACTTGTCACAAGAATGATGTCATAGGTATTTGCCATTTTTATGTGATTGCTTAAATCAGCAGAGGTGGGACCAAGTCCTTGTTTAGCAAGTTCCAAGTCTTTGGACTCCAGTCTGAGTCAACTCCCAAGTCAAGGACTGGCTAGTCCCAAGTACTTTTCTTTGAGTTTCCAGTCCTTTCAGGTCTTTATTCCAAGTTACAGAAAGCAGCTCATATTTCTGTTTCTGTTTTTTGTGAATGGTTCTTCTTAAAATGTCCTGGTCACAAATGTAGAAATGGGGAGGGACATGTTCCAGTTTGTTCCTATAAAAGAAAGTATATCTAACTACCAAGTGTAAAGAGTGTACTGTTATAGTCATTTCAAGTCACAGGACTCCAAGTCCGTGTCACTGGCCTTCAAATCCAAGTCGAATCCCAAGTCTTAGTCCATTTTTGTGGACAAGTCTCCAGTCATCAAAATTGTGACTCAAGTCTGACTCAAGTACAAGTCCAGACTTGCAAGTCCACACCTCTGTAAACGACTAATTTGCTCTTAACTGTTAGTAACATATTTATCTGATGTCTTTTTAATTTTGTTTTCATAGACTGAACAAGAACTCCTCATGGGACTTCCAGAAATGGTAATAGTTTTTGCTTTACTTTTATCTATTACTGTGTTGTTACGTGTTTCTACTTGTTGTTTTCCAAAGGTGTACCCGACTAGACGTCATACATCTGTAAGATTAAAATTTTGGTACAATAAAAAAATAATCTAAAATGTAGTTCAACAACAGCAATATCACAACATCTTGCACAACATTGTATCAGAGCATGTGACCAGCATGCCACTCTTTGTGTAAACAATTGCCCAATCAGAGCTTTAAATGACATTATGTTCTCATTGTCAAATGTCCTTTGACTAGTGACAATGAGACACAGTATTTTTCTGTGAAATTCCTTACTTGTTTATTGTGTACCATCTCAGCGTCACATTAGAGTCAGTAAGGAATTACTCAAGCCTACAATTAAATACTGTTACATTTTCAGAAGAAGAGAAATGGATCTTGAGATCGAACGTCAAAAATGTGCTAAACACACAGTATATATACATGTATTAGCAAAAAATGCTGTTAAACAACACGATAAACAGCTGGATCTAATAAAGTACTAGATACATTAACAGTCTATAAAGTTTAGTATTTAGCATCTTCCAGACTGTACTTTTTTTGCCTGTTTTTATTCTTAATTCTTATACTTAACGCCAAATGACCTTATGTTGTTTTAAAATATTATAAAATATTTATTGATAATAATTACTAGCATTGCGTTCTTTTTTTTTTTTTGTCCTCTGAAGTCTTAATACGTAATATGTATCATTGCATCCCTCACTGCTTGTTCTTTAAAGGAAAAATATGCATTTTTCATGTAGTTATGAGCCTTTAAACATGCTCTTGAGTACCTTAAATTTGCCATCTCTCAAAAAAATGTCATTATGCACTATATGTACATATAAGTATATGTTTCTTGTATTGCCCTGACACTTACTCAGTGTATTTATCCAGTAGATGGCACCTAGGGCTTACACGGTGTAGTTATGTTGTCACTTAAAGAGACAGTATGGTCAGACTAGCTGTAGCAGTTATCGTGTTTAAACAGCAGAAATGCTCACAGCGAGTCTGGCGATGATTTAAAGACATAAAACAGATTTTCGGATAAAATCTGAAAAAACTTAATTGAACGAGGGAGTTCAGCTGGACGGTGAGAGAGGAGAGGATTTTCAAACCAACATTCCTCAAAATGGAATAAATGCAGCTAAATGCAACTCCAGGTGTGTTTTTGATGACGGAACATTGTTAGAACGTGGTGAAAAACTCAAAAAAGTCACTGTAGCAGAATGTGTGTCCTTCACGTTATACAGTATAGTCATTATTGTTATCACATTACACATTTTTCTTTCATTGTGTGGCCATCTTTAAATAACTCGTCTTATTTTACTTTCGTACTTGTGCCTGACATCTCATTATACCGGGCTCCTACACTTCTTTATGCCCCATTATTTCTGTCATACGAGTGCGCACAGATCCTCCCACTGTTGGCTCCGAGCGGCGGTGCCCACTCACTGCTTGGCACCGCGCGCTCCTTTAGCCCACACTGAAGCCGGGCTGATCCGTGTGTTGTGTTTGTCAGCTGGAGCTCCAGGCCAGCTACGAGGAGGCCGTGGCGGAGCTGCGTGGGCTGGAGGTGGAGCGGGAAACGCTGCTGTTCCAGGTGGACGTGCTGCAGGACTCTCTGGAGGGAGTGGAGGAGCTGCTGGCAGAGGCCCAGAGAGAGGCGGGGCAGGCCAACGCAGTAAGTGCACCAAAACACGCAGGATCAGGATAATAGAGGTTATGCACTGACGTTCCATTATTTGAGAAATGCACCTCAACATTCTGACTGAGAATCAACAGAATCGTGGGTAACTGTGTGTCTTTACGCATTTTTTGTCCATGGAGATTTTGTTTTGCTCTAATGAACTGTATACAGTGAAATTCAAACTGAAAGTAGTTTCTCCGTCGCTGCTCCTACTGTGCAGAGCTTAGCTAGCTTGTTTGCGAACTGCAGTTGGAGTTGCACACTTCAACTGCGGCCCAACTATTAATTTCCTCAACATCTTATCTAATGAGAGAAAGGTTCAACTGTGTGTGATCCAGAAGTCTGTATCAGCAATAAACGTGAGATTCTCTTTTTTTTATTAGACGTCAGATACAAACTAAATATTTAGCAGAGTTGTGGACTTTATATTTGTTGTAAGGCTGCTGCAGCTCTTTCACATTTTAGTTGTTTTTTCAGCTCTTAAATGAGAAAATGTCATTACTTACTATTGACTCTCGTGTTTATGCCACTCAGAGTGCTGTGTAATCTCTATAACAATAATAAATCCTAATAGGGTTATGATTGTGGGCGCTGGTTTGCTTTGGTTTTAGGCTCAGAGAGATTTAGAACTGGTTAAAGCCGCAATAAATCCTGTTTTGGATGGTAGAAAAAGCAGGGGCCAGTGTAAGTCAGTGGGAACATGAGCAGCAGCAGAGGATTGGAATAATCAGATAACCCAGTAATTAGATCTGATTATTGATGTGTTGATGCACAAGGGAAATCTGATAAACACATATACCTGTTGATACATGTCAGTTTAGTGGATTTTTAGAGGAACTGGGGTATTTTGAAGGCTTCCAAAAGCAAAATAACCTATTTCAATCTTTAACTTGTTTGCTTTTATTTCTGTCTTTGCCTTTGTCCCTTCTTGCATAATTGTTCTCGTCAAAACCTGCACATTTGTGAACAATCAGAACAAAGTTAAGATTACTCAGTCAGCTTTAACTGTTTACATGACATTTGAATAATCTGATAACTCCTGAAATCAGATAATGACTGATTTTTGGTGTGCGTGTAAACATAGCCGCTGTTTACCTACCCCCTGCACTAAAACAATCAGATTAAAAAGAACATGAAATTGAATATTAATTGAATTGAAGAAAAAAAAGTATTTGCGTTGGAGAAAAAAAATCTTAAGTAAAGCAGGGTTTCCGCTGTCATTAAAAAGTATTAAATTCAATCCCTACAGGCATTAAATCTAAAAAACATTTTGACAAAAAAGATTTATCCATCATAACAATAAATATAAAGAGAAGAGCAAATAATTACTGCCGTCCTTGTCTCCCCAGAGCTGCTGTATCCATGAGGTCGTTTTTACTCATTGAAATTTAACATTCAAATATGTATTTGAATCCCAGACGTACATTTGCATGGTTTAAATGTCCTTTTTAGTAGCCTTTTGTATATTATAAAGTAGTTTATTATATTTTCGTCATACTGCTGCCCAATGGAATATTTTTGACAAGATAAAAGCGTAAATGTCTTGTTTTGACGCTGATTATGGCATTAAAAGTCTTGAAATGTGGCATTAAAAAGCATTACATTTGAGTTGCTAGAAGCTGCATAAACTATAAACTTTTGCATAAACTAAATTTTTACATCATTAAAAGTGTTTTGGTATGTTTTAGTTTTAATGCAGTTAGCTCCTCCCTTCAGACAGATATAAGACAGTGACTCACCAGTTCTGTCAGATGAACTGAAGAAACATCTTGGATGAGTGGCGAAACGTACTCACTCCTTGACAGAACAACATTTTCTTTTGTTATTCAATCATAAAAGTCTTAATATGTTTCACAATAACAATGTTTTGATACTTCTGGATCTCAGGAGCTGGAGCGAGAGCGAGAGGCCCGGAGGAAGCTGGAGGGAATGGTCAGCGCTTTGATGAAAGAAGTGGAGAGGTTGAAAGAGGTAACGTGACACCGTACAGTTCATACAGTACATGCATACAGAGCAGCCGCATAAAGCCGGTTATATAATGGTTGGAGAGCGTTCAATATGATTCACGGTGAATGCTGTGCCATTTCCACAAAAACATGCGTCACTAACAATACCATCCTTTGAAAGTCCCACTGCAGATGGTAATCACTTGGCTTCGATATCTCAATCTGGTCGCTGATCAAATGACAATTACCACTTGTTGTAAAGATGAAAACTGATCATTTAGTGGCAGAGTATGAAGGCAGAGAGAACAATCGTCGTTGCCAAGTGAACACAACCACAACCTACAATCTCTATATCACAGGAAAAGTAAAGTCGACACATCCAAAGTCAACTTTTATGAGTCTTTTATGCTTGTTATGACAGTGATCTTTATCTTACTCTCTGCCTCTTGAGTTGAGTAATGCAGGTTTGAATAATCCTGTAATGTTCTGCATTCGAGGCTTGAGTGTTTCCCCCTACCCTCTTTCTCCACTTCTCTGTGCAATTATTTTTAAAAGTCAGAGTCCGGTCATTTATTTAAGAATCAACAATGTCACAATGCCATTTTTCAGACTTAAAAATCCTGCTACGGTTCTTAGTTCTGCAGTTTTCAACAGGAAGTCACTGGACCTGTTTCTGTTATTAGGCTTTAGTTTTAGATCATTATTGTGGTTTATAATGAACTAAATCAAAATCTAAAATAAAGATCTATGTATGTTATTGTTTAGTACTAAATACCAGAAAAAATACCTTAATATCTTTCTTTTAAAAAAGAAAAATAAGAAAAAAAAGTCCTCTTTTTCTGACAGTCAACTGCGATGTCATTGAATGCAGTCATTCAGAATTAAAAAGACCTATCACTATCTTTTGGAATATTCTCATGGATGTTAAACTAGTGGAGGGCGATAGGGCGCACAGATTTTATCACGATATAAAGATGGTGTAGTCTCCCATTTGTTGTTGGGATCCAGAATACACACTTCTTCAAATCTTTATGAAGAGTGAGTCTGGTCACTCGCCCTCCGACATGCATCGAGTCAATTCCAAAACGTACAATCAGATGCGGTAGGTTGTGTGACGAGTGTGAAACATCTATTGTCATCTATGTTTTAGAACTAAATCAAACTTCTCTCACTTCAAATTTACAGTTTCGTGCTTCACTCTTTGATTCTGCAAACATTTGTGATGTTTTTCTGACCCTGTGATATTTTTTGCCTTTTCCTCGTGAGCTCCATGTTTGTTTTGATACAGACAGATCATGCGTGTCCCTGATTTGCTAATCTCCCTGTCAATCACACCCATCTGAACTCACGAACTCGAGATTACGGAGCGTCCAGACTGATAATGATCTGTGTGGACATACAGAGAGATATCATTCTGGATTTTCCAGGCAACCTCGTTTGTCCCTCAAACAGTTTCATCATGTGGGCAATGTTTGACGTTGCATCTTCCAGTCGAAAGTCCTCAGATTGAAAATAACCTTTGAATGGAAATCGAAACGTTTTGATTTTAAAACACATGTCCACGTGACTACCTTTCAAATCATGACATGAAATAAAACATGTGATAACAATATAAATGACAATACAAATTATGCTAGACAATATGAATGAAGCAAGATCTCGTGCCACAAAATCTCATACAATAAAACTGACGTGGAGAATTTTCTAGTTCTATTTTCCCCCTTGTTTACTTTTAGCTTGATTGAAAAAGAGGGTTAAGTGCATTTGGCGTTTGCTTTCATATGCAACTGTGATGAAACTCAGCTGCATTGTGTGTCGAATTATTTTTCTTGAACTTGTGAACTGTCACTACAGATTCCAGTTAAAATGCAATGATGCTGTATCTTTAACCGTATGAAATGGCCCGGCCCCATGTTACACCTCACCTCTGCCTCTGTCTTCATTTGCTTCACTTTTATCCACTAAAAATCTGTATTACTTAAACTTCTTTTCAGACTGACTATGATATTGTTTATGAATATTTATTATTGACGTCGATGTAATCCCTCATTTGTCCAGGCGTGCTCCATCGTAGAAAAGGTCCGAATGAAAACCCCTGAAACCTTTTCTACGATTTCTTATTAACCGTTTGTAACATACATTGAACAAGCTAAAGTGGTCATATTTTGTTTTCAGGAAAGAAACGACACTCCCACTGCAAACAAAAATCAGACAGATGACGTCGACTCGCCTCCAGCTGCAGATGCAAAGAGCGACCCGATCAGACCGTCGCCCCCTGCTGGTGGCGTGGAGGAGCTGATCGGGGAGAAGCTGCGTAAGCTGGTGAGTATGTCTCCGGTGCGGGAGCCGTCCCTGTCCCTGGACGACGGCGCGTGCGAGGACGGCGTTCTGCTGAGGCCTTACGAAAACGGCCTGGACGATGAAAAGACTGACTCGGACAGCGTCAGCGCCTACGAGGACGCGCCCGCCGACACCCCCGACAACGACCGGCTGTTTCCAGAAGAGGGCGCCGCTGCGGACCTGCCCCACGACTCGGACGACACGAAACAACCGGAGGCCTGCGTGGTTTCCTAAGGGAATGTTTCTGCCTGTTTTGTTTTGTTTTTTAATTTCAGACAAAGGGCCACTGCAAAAACTTATTAATTAGGACATTTGTTATTACTAATGTTGAAAAAAAGAACAGAATTGCTTTAATTTTTGTAAAAGAAATGCCAATATTTTAAAAGAAGCCAAAACAAAAAGGGACCAATGCCATGAAGAGAATATTTATACAATTTCAGGGACAATAATTCTAAATACTACTACTAAATAAATGCTAAATTGTCTTTTCTGACGCTTAATAATTGTTTTTACAATGGCCTTAATTCACAGATTTTAGTCTTATCTACCTTTTAAAGTTTGAATTGTTTACCAAGACTGTTAAAATCCACTGTACGATAATTGTAAGCATAATGTTACTGAATACGTTCCCTAAAATTAATCTCAGGATCTAATTTGTTTACTTTTCCCCAAATATTTTATTGTGTGTATTTTATGGAAGATAATCAGGAGATAATGTTAGTCAGATTTTGAATTTTAAATGCTGAAGAATTTACCACTTGAAAAAAACATGTTTTTACATTTTCTTTTTTTTTTTTTTTCCCCGCTGATTTTTGCAGTGTGGATTTTATTTCTGTTTTTCTTACTTTCCAAATTCAAAATGACAAATTCACCTTTTAAATATTCAAAGTACGGATTTGCAAGCTCTTAAATTTAACAGTCTAAATTTAAAGTGTGAGTGTAAAATTCACAGCGAACTGAGTGAATCTTTGCATCTTTAATCTGTACTACAAATTCTTTTACGGCAAATTTTACACTCACAGGTGTTGATTTAACATTTAAAAGGTACATTTTTCATCTCTGAATTTATTTTCAAATCTAGAATGTATAATTTAGCAACTTGAATTTAGAATAAAAACAATTCAAGCATTTTTCAGGATTAAGTATTCAGAGTCCATATTCAAAGTCAAACGAATGATCTTCCATAGTCTTTTTTGAAACAAGTATTCTTTTTTTTTTTTCTTTTTACTTGCGGAACAACATTTTCCTTTACCTTTTACGGGGTCAGGTTATTACCAGGTGAAAATCTTGGAGCGACTGACGACACAAAACAAAAGATTAGACGTGTTTCCAAAATACAGTCAAGCTCCAAACGTTTTCCGACCTCCAATCTTAACACAAGGGAATTTCCTCTGACGTGTTGTGAGTTTTGTACAGCGCTGCGCAAAGGCGTTTGAGTTGAATTCAGGCCTAGACTCTGGTCTTATCTCGCAATGATTAAACACACTTTGCATGGACCAAGGTTATTAAGGAGAAAGTCTTGTTCTTTAGAGCTTTACAGCCTCGATTACAGTGTTTTTTCTGAGATTATTTACCAGTTTCTTTTCTCGCTGTGGCTTTATTTGGTCGAAAATAACTCAGAATTCAAGTAAAAAAAGAAAATAATAATCTGTATGGCCTTAATTTCATCAGATCCTTTGCCCAGTACTTTACTTTTAGCCAAAAATATAGTTTCCAAAATATTTCTGTCTAGGTTTAAAAGGGTTTTTTATAGTTTTATTGTTTTTTTCTTCGTCCGCCTCTTGTCCCACTGTTTGTTTTTCTATTTTGGTTTTAGGGAAATTAATTGCATTTACGCACTTTGCTAAAATTGTGGTTCAATACGAAAACATTTAAAAATACATTCCTAACTCCCTTTAACAATAACCAAACGTGATGAAAAAGATGAGTTTTTGTCCTGCATTTTTGCACAATTGCAGTGACTTTAGTCTTTGCTGTAACACTTTTTATGTATTTGAATATCAGTTTTTAATGTTTTGTAATAATATAGATTTTTTACTGTTGATTTTGTAGCGGTTTGCATGAGCACAAGAGATTGTACGTGGATTTCAGAGCACGTCATGAAGTAATAAGTTCTCTATACCGATATTTTTGCACGCAGTTTGAATATATTCTGTTTATCATTGGGTTTGCACAATATTAGATTAAACAACGATAAAAACATAACATTTAGCGACTACCTATAATTATCTCACAATGGTTAATGAAGTTATTATCCTGATTGCTTTCTTATCTTTAGAAATTAAGTGATTAAGACGCTCCCAGAATTGCCTAAAATGGCTTCCTTAATCCATTCTGAACTTGATTTAGTCCAAATACAACGATTACAAAGTATGTTTTTATTTTGATATTGTGCTGCCTAATCCGTATGACATTTTACTACAACAATATTAAACATAACACGTCATTATCTTTATCATAAGCACGTTTACTGCCGAACCATTTCACCTTGTTTTATTTAATTTGGTTGCGGATCCTCAGATTTAGGATGAACAAATAAAGCACTGTCATGTATCGAGTTCGACACTGAACCTCAGGCTTTTGTTTGTGACGCTGGTTTCTTGTTTGCAAACCTCCAGGCTCGGCTAAAGTTTATTTGCCTTTACATCTGATCAGTTTATTAGTAACTGATCTTTGAAGACGTGCAAATAAATCTTGAATCAGTGAAAAAGGTTTAAAAGATCCAGACGACGCTGAATTGAAGCGCTCTTTCAATGAGAGATCGACTGATAAAGGTTTTTTCCTCAAAATATACACTAGGGCTGGGCGATATGGAAAAAAATTATTTGATGATGATTTCGTTTTATCATGATTTGTGTTCACTCCGTATTTTTCTGTTGCCTTTAATAGAACTGAGAAATGTAGGAAAAAATATGTAACTGTGATTAGATTTGCAATTTATGTTTTAATAATAGGTTTTTGTTTAAATTCACATTTTAAACACAATTTTGCCACTTTTAGTCACGTTTTTGTCACGTTCAGTTGTGTTTGTCACATTTAAACGCGTCTTTGTCACTTTAAATTGCGTTTTTGACCTTTTTAGTTACGTTTTAGTGCATTGAGTCGCGTTTGTTGTTTGTAGGTGTGTTTTTGACGCTTTTGAACATATTTTTATCGGTTTTTGTTGCACTTTTGTCGCTTGTTTCAGAACATTTGTACAAATCTACAGTGTTAGCAGCTTTTATTCTTTGGTTTCATTGTGCGGCTGTGGCCTTTAAGAGGTAAATAAAGTCATCTGCTCAGAGGCTTCAGAGGCTAAACAACAGGAGAAAAAGTGTGTTTGAACAGACAGCTGCATTAAAGAGACAAACAGTGAATCAGTGAATCACAATCACAATACAACGATTTCACAAAAATAGCAGATTGTCACAGGGACCAGCTCATTTTTATCACCGTATCGCCCAGCCCTAATATACACTATGAATGACTACAAACAGTGCACTTCTCTTCATATTAAGAGTAAAATAAGGAACAATAACATGAATGGAAATGATTATTAGACATCCACAGCCTTCTTTTTACTACTAACCTGTAAGAGAGCAGTGTGGTGACATTTGTGCAGTCACTCTTTGTCTTAAAATTAAGTTTCATGTATTTCCTTTTAAGCAGTCGGTCAGTTCAAAGAAAATATCCATCCATTCTGAAGCTTTAAGGTCAATAGCGAGTATTGGCCTGATTTTTGGACGATATATTGGCTGATCTACACTTTCAACTATTCTTAACCAGTCTGATTTTACATTGTTTCCTAGAAGCTTTGAAAGTTCACTCTTTTCAGGTTTATTTCAGTATTGAGGTTATGCAGATGACATCACACAAAAAAAAATCAAGTAAACAGTTGTAGAAAACCAGATAAACAACAGGAACACTACAGCTACGCTCACATTTAGACTTTTGGATCACGCACAGTTGAATTCATTAAGTTTCTCTCCTTAAATAATATGTTTCTGAGTCCAAGTGTTGAGGAAAATAACTGTTCTGCAGCAGCTGAAGTGTCCTTTATCTCCAAATGTCGTTAGCAAACAAACTAACTAAGCTCTGAACCATTTTATCAACAACGTGAAAACTACAGTTTGTACCGTATAAAGTTGATTTGAGCTAAACAAAAGCTCCACGGACATAAATTAGGCCAAAGAAAAGAAAAGAACACGTTTTATCAGGTTGTGTTGCCCATAATTCTGTCGAGAAGCATTTTTTGGATTAAATAATGTCTCTGCATAACCTTTTTTAACAGCGCCTCTTGAATGGGAAGTGAAACAAGCTCAACTCAAAATAGAAAGGCCAATTTTCCAACTCGTTAAGTTTTGTTTTCATTGTAAAGTGGTGTTGGTCTGAGCTCTGATTGTTCACATCTGACCACAGCAAACGATCAGCAGGTTCACTTTTGTTTTCTGGTGGCACCTTTTGTCAGAAAATGCACGTCGCTGTCAATGAAATGAAGAGGGAACAACGCTGCCTTGAAAAGCCTATATGACTTGATCACTTTTGCTGAAACCCCTTTTCTGAGACAATCCACAGTCCTGAGGCAGAAGCTGTTTTTACTTTCACTTTTATCACGTCTGTCTTACTACTGAATCTGCCTGACCTCACGTTTATATCATGGTTTGATGTGTTTTTATTATTTACAAATTCACTGAAAATGTGTGTGTGTTTATCACTTTATCAAGCCTTTACTTAAATGTACTGTTTGTGACATGAATGGAGTCGTCATTAAAACTCAGAGACATATCAAAGCCACTGGGTCCCATGTTTCTTTTATGGTGTTTGAGTTAATCTCTTATAACTAATGTAATGTCTCTTTCCATCTTTAAATCTCTTTGGTGTTTCTCGTTGGCCATTCAATCCCAACTTGGAGGTCGGGATGGGACGATATTGAAATTTGTGTCACGATTATCATGGCCAAGATAATTGCGATTAACGATAATATCACGATGGTTATTAAAATTGTTGACAGTTTGAAAAAGTGACATATAAAGACATTATTTTCTCATTATGAATAACTTCTGACATATTTGTACTTTCTTATAAGTGAAAACAAAAACGATCTAGAGGAGAACATAAAGGGTAAGTTGCTTTTTTCTGCACAATCTGGTACAAAATGGCGATTATCTTTGTTGACGATTATCACGATTAAACAAAATGTAGCACAAACGATTATTGTCTTCCCTTTTTATCACGATAAACGATATTATTGTTGATTGTCCCATCCCTATTTGGAGGTCGGGATGATGTTTTTATGGTCGATGTCAGTTGTTTAGAATCCAGGGAAACTGATGCTGATAAACTCTGCCGATATTTTTTGCCAGATACGTAGAGACAGTTTTGATAATTAAGTATTTTATTACAGACTTGGGACGCACCGATCCTGCTTTTTCAGATCCGATACCAATTTTGATACTTGGGCTTTAAGTATCAGCCGATATCAACCGATACCAGTCCAGAGAAGAAAAACTGTATGACAGAATAGGTTGTGTAACTGTTACTTATCCTTCAAGAAACCACTGAACAGCTTTGTTAAATAAAAACTCAAACATTATGGATGATCAGTTTCTAGACCCAACCAGGATATGTTGGAGTCGATACCCAATTCAGCATTTTTTTTCTATATTGGCATTGATATTTGATAACGATATTGGTGCCTCCCATGTCCAGAGTGCAGTCACATTTAGTGCAGTGTCCACTTAAGTGTTCAAATAAAGCTGTGTGTGTGTCTTGCAGGTCGACCAAAGCTAAATATCTGTCTCTGCTGGAGATATTCAACAGAAAAGCTAAAAAGTGCACATATCAGTCTCTAGTTGGGACCTACAGTTGGGTCTCTAGAGATTCTCAGTGCAATTAAGGAATGGCATGTCAATTGCTACTACATTTTTAATTTAATTTTAATTTATAATAATTATTGTTCTTTTATCCAGAATATCATTTTATTTTTTCTTACATGACAGTAGCCTTGCAGGTTGGAGAAGGTGTGTTTGTGTCGTCAAAATATCCTCGGGTAAAACAGTGGTCTCTGTTTCCTGCAGCTCTGACTTTAGCATCTTCAACCCAAATATTCACTCCTGCTCATTACGAGTCCAAACCATCTCAATCTGGAAACATCTGATTTGACTTCATTTCCATAAAACACGAGCCGTACTCAGACCAAACAACCAACTTTTTTTTCCTTTTTTTTAACCTGGAGGAAAAACACTTTGAACTTGAAACTTGAACAGTATTATTAAGCTCTGCCTCCTCGTTCATATTCAACATTTTTAACATTGCGTAACTAATGCTTTATCGCAGTGGTTCCCAAAGTGGGGGTCGGGACCCCTCGGGGGGTCGCGAGGGGTGTGCTGGGGGTCGCGAGATGATTTCAAGATGTAATTTTAATGAATATGTCATTTTATTTGCTCTGTTTTTTGATTAATACCAGTATCTTTTAGTCAAGTAGGGTCCAATAAGACAACAAACTATTCAAATAACCAATATTAAATCTGATTTAACATGTTTTGACACTTAAAATTATTGCTACTCTCATTTTCATTTTGCTTTGGGGGTCCCAAGTCGGTTGTATGGCTATTTTGGGGGTCCTGGCCAGAAAAGTTTGGGAACCCCTGCTTTATCGAATCATTTTAGTACAATTGGTCAGGTTTACTCTAGCTCTATTTATGTTAGAAAACAAGCAGATCTACACAATCACATTCACTGATTTATTAAAAGTGCGTTGTCTTTGTGTCAATATAAAACATGCAGGTAATCAATATGTCGATCTTTAATGACAGACAGTAATATTTACATCTTTAAACTTGACTTGTGTTTTCTCTAGTAGAAAGAGAGCTACATGAACATGACACTATTTGTTTTTGGCGTCTAAAATATTGAATGAATTCTGTCACACACGATGCAAAACGATTCACTAAAACAGTACGATTCTAAAAAAGCCCTTTCTCTTTCTTTAGTTTGAGCTGTTTCCACTGCGGGAGGCCGTCGTAGTCCGCTTTTGTCATCCCAAAAAGTTCACTAAAGTCTGCGTCCGAGAGGTGTTTCTGTGGAAAGACAGAGCAGAAGATGAAGGTAAACAGATGTTCAGATGAGCCCAACAAGAGTCCAGTCCCAGAGGTAAATGCCCTATTCAATCTCCCCATAGACTTTCCAAAGAAATTATAATTACTAAGAGTTTCAAGACTCACTGGGGTTTAACCAATATCCAAAAGACATTAGAATCACATTTACTTTTATTCATCCCCAAAAGGAAATTATTTTTGTTACAGACGCACAGAAAAAGGAAAGTTTAAGGACAAATATTATGCATTATTTGTGTGTTATTGGCTTTTAAAGTCTATATATGACAGCTTAGACAACACATTTCACTAAAATGCAGCGAACACAATTATACTTTATAATTTTACTAAGCATTTTGCCAATTTGTCCCCAGTTTGACAGTTTTCATAATGTTTATAACTGCACTTCCTGGTTGGACATGAGCAGGAAATATGACACAACTGTTACCATAGCAACCGTTTTAAAAACAAGGGCCAAAATCCATATAAATTACAATTGTTATGATTTTACAAATTATAAAACACCTTTATTTTGTTGAATGACCATTTAAACTGTAAAGTGTCTCTGTATTTAAATTTGCGTGTCGCTTTTTGATGACATCACAGAGGGATTCTGTTTTAGAACTCAGCACTACTTTCAGTAATTTTAACCTTTTATTTTTCAATTTTTTTTCACCAAATGCAGCTTCACAAACGTAAAACTATGACAAATATTTACCCCAGGTGCCCTGCCATCAAACTAAGTCGTATTTAGAATATCATGATAATCTGTCATATAGACTTTAAACCTGCTCTTGAGTATCTTTACTTTGACATTTCAAGTGTTTGAACTAAACATAAAATACTTTACAAAAAACAATATTACTAATAATATGGGATGCCATATTAACCTAGCTGTGGCTCCATCTACTGGCTGCAGAAGCAATTACAATTGTGTTTTACAAATTTGAGAAACACAATAGTTCTAATGTTAGCCGTGTTCTTCCTTTTTGATGTAGTTGTAATGATCGTGATTAGACGACAGAAAAGTTCAGAGAGAGTCCAACGATGATTTATGGACTTAAAAACAGAGCAGTAGATTCACGTCGAAAAACATCACACATCGAGGGAGTGTTTTTGACCAGGATTCATCAAACTAGCATGAATGAAGCTAAATGCAACTTTTGATGACGGAAGCTTAAAAAAGTCAATTTAGCATATATGTCCTTTAACAATGGAAACAGACTTGTTAAAAAGTAAGAAATTAAGTTAAAGATCAGTGTCACTAAAGAAGACTCCAATATGAACAAAATAAACTGTCCTGACTAATAAAACATATGGGCCAATGAATGGGAAATTTACTTTCATAATATTGATGGACTTTAAGGTGGGTGGGACTGTTGAGCTTTAGGATGTGTGTAAGTCACATGAGCAGAAAACTGTTTTTATAAGAACCACCTTCACTTCTTCAGTTCTTCTCACTACAGCAGAGTCTGTTGGCAGCTTTTACTCCCCAAATCCATCCCGGGCTGGTGCTCTGGTTCACTGACACTTTTATTGAACATCCCACAAGAGCTGAACTAAACTAGGACTAAACCAGGACTAAACCAGGACTAAACCAGGATTAAATCAGGTCTAAACCAGGACTAAACCAGGTCCAAACCAGGACTAAACCAGGTCTAAACCAGGACTAAACCAGGACTAAACCAGGTCCAAACCAGGACTAAACCAGGTCTAAACCAGGACTAAACCAGGACTAAACCAGGTCCAAACCAGGACTAAACCAGGTCCAAACCAGGACTAAACCAGGTCCAAACCAGGACTAAACCAGGTCTAAAGCAGGTCTAAACCAGGACTAAACCAGGTCTAAAGCAGGTCTAAACCAGGACTAAACCAGGACTAAACTAGGACTAAACCAGGTCCAAACCAGGACTAAACCAGGTATAAAGCAGGTCTAAACCAGGACTAAACCAGGTCTAAAGCAGGTCTAAACCAGGACTAAACCAGGACTAAACTAGGACTAAACCAGGTCTAAACCAGGTCTAAAACAGGACTAAAACAGGACTAAACCAGGTCTAAACCAGGACTAAACCAGGTCCAAACCAGGACTAAACCAGGTCCAAACCAGGACTAAACCAGGTCTAAAGCAGGTCTAAACCAGGACTAAACCAGGTCTAAAGCAGGTCTAAACCAGGACTAAACCAGGACTAAACTAGGACTAAACCAGGTCCAAACCAGGACTAAACCAGGTCCAAACCAGGACTAAACCAGGACTAAACCAGGTCTAAAGCAGGTCTAAACCAGGACTAAACCAGGACTAAACTAGGACTAAACCAGGTCCAAACCAGGACTAAACCAGGTATAAAGCAGGTCTAAACCAGGACTAAACCAGGTCTAAAGCAGGTCTAAACCAGGACTAAACCAGGACTAAACTAGGACTAAACCAGGTCTAAACCAGGTCTAAAACAGGACTAAAACAGGACTAAACCAGGTCTAAACCAGGACTAAACCAGGTCCAAACCAGGACTAAACCAGGTCCAAACCAGGACTAAACCAGGTCTAAAGCAGGTCTAAACCAGGACTAAACCAGGTCTAAAGCAGGTCTAAACCAGGACTAAACCAGGACTAAACTAGGACTAAACCAGGTCCAAACCAGGACTAAACCAGGTATAAAGCAGGTCTAAACCAGGACTAAACCAGGTCTAAAGCAGGTCTAAACCAGGACTAAACCAGGACTAAACTAGGACTAAACCAGGACTAAACCCGGTCTAAACCAGATTTAAAACACCTCAGATCGACACTGACCACTGCAAACTGGAGACAAACTAAAAAATCTGCAGTTTTGGAGATTTTAGGGTGCGTTCACACTTGTAAAGTTTGGTCCTGATTTGAGCCCAGTTAAGTCCTGGTGTAGACTTGGTTCTAGTCCTTGTTCAGTCCTGATTTAGTCCAACATTAGTCCCAACTTTGATGTGGTGTGTGTTTAAGTGTTAAAGCCGCTTTTTATCCGCAGTTTAGTTTCTATTTGATCCAACTTAGTAAAAGGTGCCATGACAAGAAGATAATGGGGTTGTTCGATCTGCTCGTCAGTGGATGATTATGAAGTACCTCTCTCTTAGACGGGTCGACTCCCTCCGGCAGCTCGTTAGGTTGTTTGTTCACCAAAGTATCCACAGGAAAAGAATCGTAGGTTCTTTCTGCTTCAGGGACGTCCTGAGCAGCCTGGAGAGTGGAATGGACATGTTTCTCTAGTGCTTATATATATGTAGTATAGACGCATAAATAGTTAAATAATAATAATTTTTAAAACAAACTTTGCTTTTTTCCATTTAAAAGTTATTTCCCAGACACAAAAATCTCTTAAATAATAATTACTACAGTTTGACTCTGATATTGTTTTCAGTTTGTTCAGCATTATTGCCATGCACTTCAAAAAAAATTAAATAAAAACTTTTCTGGGAGAAAGAAGAGATTGTCTGTTACACACGGGAAAAAGAAAATTATAAACAAAAATGAAAGAGAAAAAAACAATTCAATTAACAAATCATGTATTAGATATTTCATGTTACTTTTGCCTTTCTGTGTCAGAATTTGCTTTTTTACTTAAAGTCTATGTGACAGGTCAGAAGACACATAAACGTAGTGTACATGGTCACATTTAAGATTTTATCAAGCATTTTGCCTCTGTGTTTTTGTAAAGTTTATAAAGTTACTTCCTGGTTGGACGTGAGCAGCAGATGTGACACAGTTAGAGGTAATTCACAACAGTAACCTAGCAACCAGACTGTAAACAAAGGCCATAATTCACATAAATAACACAATAGTTATGATTTGACAATAAATAATACCTGATCACACCTTTATTTTGTTGAATGATAGATTAAACTGTCCGTGGTGTTTATATTGACCCTGTATTTCCAGTGACATGTCGCATGTTGATGACATCACAGAGGGATTCTGTTTTAGACTCAGCTCTGATTTCTGTCATTTTAAACTTTTATATTTCAAAATCTCTAACTGAATATGAAATAATGATTAATATTTAAGTAATAATTAAAAAACAGGAGAACTTGTCATATAGACTTTAAAAAAAAAAACAACTTTATCCTGGAAAAAAATCTGCTGATGCCACCCAGGGCTGATCAGACGGGCACAGGACACGTGGGTTTTTAAATACTTAAAACTGTGTAAAACTGACCCGTTTTGTTTCTTCTGCACCAAACAAATGACAATCGTATGTTGTTTTTCCATCTGTTGTGTCCCACGATCTATCTCCATAGTATAAAAGGCATGTTTTTAACTCATTTTTAATTTTTTTGTCTGGCAGAAAAGAAAGTGTTGTGTTTGACTCTAATTTATTGTTATTATTTAACATGAAACAGAAAGCACAAAGTCTTAGCTTCATATCATCTACTGCTCTTTGTTCATCCAGTGTAAACTTGACAAAACAAAGACTGAACTGTCTGCGCTCTCACACCCAACGTCTGGTACTTTCCACCGGTCACCAACTCTTTTCGCAACAAAACTTCTGAATCAGATCAATCAATTGTGGAACGTAACATCAATCGACGTCTTTACATCTTGCCATTGTCAGTGTCAACTTGCTGCAACATAAAACAATGAATAAAATAAAAATAAATAAAATAAAATATATAAAAGAGGCATGCATAAGATTAAGAATAAAATAAAATAAAATAAAATAAAATGAAATGAAATGAAATGAAATGAAATGAAATAAAATGAAATAAAATAAAATAAAATAAAATAAAATAAAATAGACTTATGTAGATTAAGACTATAAACAGAAATGTACAGCTGTGGAGCGACCTGAGAAATCCAGTATATAAAATGTCGTACTGAATAGTTGCCATGATCTTGTGAAGTTTTAAATGTTAAATTCATGAAAAACATTTCTCAATGCCTTTAGAGTTCACGACATTTAAATAAAGCTTATTTAAAAATGAATAACAGTACCACTTTATAATAACTACACCTTATTTTGCCTTAACAAAGCATGAACATAGACTTATTTCATACTGAACAAATAGTTTATTAAGCATGATTCAGGATTAGTTACCACTTAATTAAGATTAGGGTTAGGGTTAGGGCCAGGAATTTGGGTTAGAGCATTAGTTAAGTAGTTAATAAGCCTGAATCATTCTTAATAAATTCTTTGTTCACTATAAATTAAAGTGCGTATGACGGGTTTTTATGATTTTCTAATTTTGACTTTATTCAGTGTATTAATACAGTGTGTAAATATAAATTATAGTTTTGCACCAATCAAGTTGCTATTTGTGGAGAAAAGTTGAAAAATCTGTTGACAATTACAGGAAGTAAATAAACTGATGACATCACGCTGGGGAGACAAAGGTTATGCATAATTTACATGAAACAAACTACTTTTTTGACCCTTTAAACTTTGATTCAACAAAATAAAGGTGTTCATGTGTGTTTTTCTTTGTCAAATGAAAAAAATCTGTGATATTAGAGGAGTTTTGGCCACTGTACAGTGCGGTTGCTATGGTAATTTCCTAGCGTGATGTCATACTTTACAAAGGGGAGTAAAATTTAAAACCTAAACAAACAGCTAAACTGGGGATAAATTTGTAAAGATTTTAGTAGAAATTTGAATATATTTATCTTAACTGCATTTTAGTTAAATGTGTGTTTCAACCTGTCATAGGCCCTTTAAGTCTTTATTCATGCTTTATTAAGGTAGGAATAAGTGTAGTTATTATAAAGTGTTACCTGAATAACAAATATAGACACAGAGATCATGCCTGTGAGTCACCGACAGGCTTTGGTCAGTTTATATGTCTGTTTAGTTTCCCAGATTCCCGGGTTGAGCTTCTCGTACCTCAGTGACCACGAGCGGCTCGGCCTCCTCCCCGAGCTCCTTCTTCAGCTCGTCGTAGCTCTTTCCTCCCTAAACACAGCATCACACTTTAAGCACACTCTTCCACATTTGTCCGGCGTATATTCTCGTCCTCTTACGCTCCACTTGGTCGGGTCCCATCCGGCGAACCATCCCGTGAAGGTTGGTGGTTCGAAGCCCTGTTTGAGGAGCACGATGGGGGTGTCTGGGTCTCTGTCTCCTGGATGTGTGCGCAGATACTCCTGACTGGTCACCACCGCCTCCTTCCGCTCCTCCTCGTTCGCTTCTTTACCGATCCATAAGAAAACCTGCGACAAAGTGGACCAGTTTAAGACCCAAAGTTAAAATGGGAAACATGTGCAAACCATTTCTGCCACAGTGACACAGAGAGAACATGCAAGACTCCACCGAGAAAGATTGATTTATGACAGTGATGCATATTTTGACTATTAGGGCAAGACAGTACAGGATTCTTTTTTTTTGTAAGATTGAGCTGGTTCCTGTGACAATCTGCTATTTTTGTGAAATCGTCGTTTCTTGGTTCACTGTTTGTCTCTTTAATGCAGCTGTCTGTTCAAACACACTTTTTCTCCTGTTGTTTAGCCTCTGAAGCCTCTGAGCAGATGACTTTATTTACCTCTTATAGACCAGGGCTGCACAATTAAACCAAATCCACACAAAATCACAATTTTAATGCATGCAATTAGCAAATCACAAAGGCTGCTGTTTTTGACGTGCAATAATTTCTTCCACAAACAACAAAATGTCTTGGTTTGATTTGAATAAAAGCTTCTAGTTTGGATTTGTACAAACAAGTTCTGAAACAAGAGACAAAAGCGTGACCAAAAGTGATAAAAATGCACTCAAAACTGACAAAGATGTGAGCAAAAACAATAAAGACGCAACGAAAAGTGACAGATGTGTTTAAATATGACAAACACAACTAAAAGTGACAAAATTGTGTTTAAAAAGTAAATTTGAACAGAATCCCATTATTAAAACAACAATCGCACTGGTCAGAAAAATCACAATTAGACATTTTTCCTAAATGGTGCAGCTCTATGGTAGGTTAAAATACAAAGTGAACATGAATCGTGATAAAATCGAAATCATGATCTGGCGCCAAGAAAATCGTGGTAATAATTTTTTGCCATTTTTTGCACCTAAAGATGTTTTATTATTTCATTTAATAAAGCTACATTAATAGATTTATATAGGAACAAAATCAACTTCAAAATGCTTTTTCTCCCATGAAGTCATTTGCCTGATTTAATTGTTTTTAGTAAGTAGTAAGATCAAATTGAGCAGATATTGTACATTTTGTTTGTTGTTTGATGTTTTATGTCTGTGCAGCACTTTGGAAATGGTTTTGTTTATAAAATGTGTTATAAAAATAAAATGAAGATTAACCCTACAATCTTGTTCTTAACGTGGTTTTGACAGATCGTACTGATTAATTTAATCTCTAATTCCAAGCCTGTTTACTTTTATTCATTCAAGGGGAAAGTATTTTTGTTACAGACATGAAACTGACCGGCAGAAGAAAACAGAAGCAGGTTAAAATAAGAAGCGAAAGTATCAGTAAGTATCAGTATCATGACAGAATAAAGTACAATAAAGTACAATAAATCTGTTTTTCATTCGTCTAAACCCCTGATCTGAACAATGTGAATATAACTTTTTGTCTTAGCGCACAGAAAAACATACCCTCGATATATATTTGCATCGTTTACTCGTTTAAGTGAAGTGAATATTGCACAATCTGAATCTACAAAGAGGATTTTTCAGCAGTTTGATGGCGACGGGAGAAAAAAAGATGGGGAAAAATCTAGTTTACTCAAATACCAAATACTGTAAGACATCCAAACTCCTAACCAGAGGAAATACTGGATCTAATATGAATCTAATTTAAACAAAGGATGAAATTTAAAGCTGGTTCTATCCAATTTTCAGATGCATGTGTCTCAAATATGTGCAATTTTGGCCATTTTACACATTTATATCTGAAAACATTACATGACAAAGTTGGACAATGTGTGCTATGGCCTAAACTCTTTGTCGTGTTCAGTGTTTTTCTGTTTTATTTTATATTTTCAATAACATTTCGCTCCATAAACTACAGAAGAAGTTCCAAATGTCCAAATAGTTTTTCCCTCTTCACCTGCCGTGTCTTGGTATCTGTACTGTCTGGTTAACACTCTGAACTGAACTGAACTGTATTTGTCTTTGTTATTTACTCGTTTATGCATTTATTGTTATTTAGGATTGATTCGAGTCAGACCTGGTCCCACGTGTCGAGCAGCATGACGTCGTCTTCGCTGAGGTCGTCCTGAGTGTACTGACCGATCTCCGAAACGATGAAGCGCCCGGTTTTATTGGAGCATTCGAACAGACGCGGCTGGTGGTCCAGGACGGCCTGCTGCAGCCTGCCAGTAAATCATACGACAAAATGAGGACAAAACGATGACAAAATGACGACAAAACGATGACAAAACTGAACAAGAGTTGGGATTCAAACCAGGAACGAAAACCCACGACTGGAACTGAAATAGGACTAATCTAGGACTTAATCAAAGCTAATACTGGGCCCACACAAATGTAATATTCTTAGCTGAACCGGTATAAATGTGTTCAAGATTAAATTAAAAGTCTTTTGTAGTTTTCCCAAGTTTGTTTACCTTCCTAGTTGGTCATGGGCAGCAGAAATCCACAACTGTTTGAATTCGATAGATAAATATCAATGGCAAATGTTTAAATGTTTCCATGAGCAGGAATATTCCCTGCATTTTGGATGGATTTGTGTGCACTGATGACATAAATAGGGAACATTTTAACTAAAACTATGATTTAATGAATTAAAGAAACAAGAAAACCTGTCAATTGCACTTTAATCTAAATTGCTGAAAATTGTACAAACTATTGACTTGTACTGTATGATTTTATTTAGGCAATGAATTGAATATGAATTTGCGATAAAGATTCAGTCATGTGATGTCTACATGTCAGTGATGTCAGTAAAAGCATGTGGTTTGGAGCAAAGTTCAGACTTGAGGAAGAATAAATGTAACTATTTTCTGTGTTAAATGTCACGGCTATTTTCAAATGCTCACCACAAATCTGATCTTTATCTGTGGATTTATCAGAGACTTGAAATGTCATGTAAACAGTTACATCTGAGTGAATGATCTGATTTCTTTCTGATTATTCACCTCTGTGAAGGTTTTGACAAAGACAATGATACAAATAAAGAGCAAGCTAATGCAATTTCAAAAATGAAAGAGAAAATGTCAAAGACTGAAAGAGTTATTTTAAAATTCATTGTATTTCACAGTACAACAGTTTAGGGCTGCAACTAACTACATTTTGCTCATCAATTAGTGATCTATTATTCTTTCAATTAATCGATTAGTTGTTCCGAACACAAAAGTCATGTGACGAAAAGGTTTTTGTCTAAATTTGACCCAGATGAAGCTGAAGTGAAGCCGTTTGAGGATTAAAAGAGTGTTTTCATCAAATACACTGAATTTACTCATTGTCATGCAATTGCACCTCAATTTGAGTCATAAAACGTCTTTTCTCAGCAAAGCGGCCATGCTTTGTGTATAGACCAGTTCATGATTATTTGATGACTAAATTAGCTGACTATTATTTCAACAACTGATATGTTGTGATTAATCAGTTACTCTAAAAATCCACTGATTAACTGACAGTATTTGATGATCAGATTTATCTTGCTCTGTAAACAAACGACAGAAATGTTCTCTAATCGTTGCGTTATCTGATTGTTCTACTTATCTGATTTGACTGGCCGTGTAAATGTACCACTGATTAAATGTCTTGTTTATGTTCATGGATTCAGTTTTGAAAGTCATTTTTATTTAGTTTAGAGCAAATTTAGATCATTGTGAGGAAAAATGGCCTGGCCCTTATGTAACTCCTTTCATGTTCTCACTTTTTGTCGTTGGCGTAGGGGGCCTTTCCTCCGAGCAGCTCCCAGAACTCGAGCGGCTCCTGCCCCTCGGCCACCAGCTCCTCGGAGCCGCTCTGTCCGATCACCGCCGCCACCTCCCGGGCCATCTGCCGCTCGTCCCCACACGAGCCCTGCAGGTGAAGAGTGCATTCACTAACAGTAAACATGTCACCATCCACCAAAACACACCTTTGGACTTGAATTGGAAATGTACGGACTTTGGACTTTTATGTTGGAAATGTGCAGTAATGATGATTTACATGTACCACAGCAATAATCTACAAGAATAGTCAGATGTTATGTTTTGTAACATTTTCTCTTTAATATTTTACTTTGCCACATTAGTTGACCATTTTTTGCGTTTTTTGTTTTTGTTTTTACCATTTACGTGATACTTCATTAATTTGATAACTCTAGAAATCATAATAACTATCACATTTTTGGTGTGCATGTGCACAAAGAAATAGAAAGATTAAACGGCACTATTGGCCCTGTCTTGCCCACATCCCTGTACTTAAGATTCAGGTCTTAATGCATGCTGGGTTTAAAAATGTCACATTGTTCATTCATTTTCTACCGCTTTTTCCCGTTAGGGGTCGCGGGTGACTGGAGCCTATCCCAGTGACTTTGAGCCTTAGGCGGGGTACACCCTGGACAGTGGCCAACTCGTCGCAGCAAACACAGAGACACAGACAAGGACAGACAAACATTCACTCTCACATTCATTCACTACGGACAATTTAGAGTTGTGAATTAACCTACACAGTCATGTCTTTGGGCGGTGGGAGGAGCCGGAGAACCCGGAGAGAACCCACGGTAACACGGGGAGGACATGCAGACTCCACCCAGAGAGATCGTGTGATGTTAGGGTGGTTCGGAATTCGAGACCACGATGTTGGGGTGGTCTGGGATTCGAACCCACGATCTCCTTATTGAGAGGCAGAAGCTCTAGCCGCTCTGCCACCATGCACCCCATGTGACAATGTGACACCCCGTGTCACATTGTCACTTTTCAAAAATAAAAACATGTAAATGATCAAATCTGCTGCTTGTTACGGTGAAATGTTACAATGAAGAGGCGGGGCTTATCAGTTCTACAGTTGACAGGAAGTCAATGGACCTGTTTCTATTACTTAGCCATTTTAAATAAATATTACAGTTTACAAAGAACAAAATGTAAGACAATGACCTTCATACTGTATGTTATGTGTAAGTATAATATTTCAACTTTAGAAATCCCTGCCACCCTTTTTTCATATTGTAATCATCACCAATTTTCCTTTTCCTTCACTCTCTTTGACTGATCAATGCCCTCCTCTCTGCTCACCTTCCCACACCACAGGTAGAGGGCGCTCTGGCTCTTGAGCAGGAACACATCTCCAGAGTTGAGGGATGCGGCCTGAGCCTGGACCTCGATGGCTCTGGTGTTAAAGGCGTCTGTGCCGTGGATCTGAAACAGCCGCACTGGAGGCTCCTCCTCTGTGGAGCCGCTGCGAGAGGTGCCGCCCTGCAACACGCACACGGTTATGACACAGTTATTACATGACTAGTTACATGACGTAACTAGTCAGCAATAAACAATAATGGTAATTGTATTTCAATTAGGGTTGAAACTAATGACCATTTTGGTAATCGATTAGTGTAGTCTTTCAATGAATCGATGAGTTGTTTAGAGAGTGAAAGGACCGTGGATATAAGATTTTTAGTCAATTTGACACAGATAAAACTGAAGTGAAGCTCTTTGAGATTGCCCTGGTGGAATATATTTACAGACGAAATGGTGTTTTCATTTAAAACATGACATGTCTTGTGCATCAATTCATCAATGCACAAGAGATGTCTTTTAACGGCAAATAATTTCTTTAGCTCACTTCATCCCTACAAAGTAAAATACTGTGCAAGTAGTTTTCTCTGCTTTTTAGCATAACCCAACATTTTTTAAAAATGGTCTTGTAACAATACCATATTTTTGTAAGACTTTTGAGACTGTAACCTCAGGTATATTATGTTATGTTAGTAGCATCTTTATCAAGTTGTGGAAACATTGGATTTATTTGCTTCTGTTGTTATTTTGTAAATGAACTAAATGGTGCAGCAGTGAAAGCAATAATAAGTTCATAAATAAATTCATATTGAAAATAAAATTAAAATACAAAGTAAGAAAGTAAAACATGAGTTACCATGAAGATGACCATCTTGCCCTTGAACATGGCCATGAAGTGCTTTGGCTCTTTGCCCATTGTGACCCGGATCTGGACCGGTTCTCCTCCGTATTTCTGATCCAGGTCCACGGCCTGAAACGCTGAAGCTGCGAGCTCGTCCTGAGTGGCGTGACGGCCCTGAGAAACAACAAGATTTTTTGTTTTTATTCAAATTTTCTTGCACTTGCTGATAAGTGAAACTCTACATTAGTGAATAGATTTAGATGTAAGGCATCAAATCCAATTATTTTTGTACAGCACGAAATCATAACAACAATTATCTCGAAGGGCTTGATTTTGTATTGTTGAGTTAATCAACAAAATGTTAGAATATCAACAATGAGACAGTAGGGGAAGACGGGGAGATGATTTTACATTAAATGTAATTGTTATTATTGTGAGAAGAAACATCACGATTTTATGATTATTCACAATTTTTGGCACTTTGACCAAACAACAGTGAAAAGCATCACAGTTACAAGTCACAAGTCTAGCTTTACGAAATCAACCTTACTGACTGAAAAAGTAATAATATTGTCACATAAACAGACAGATAAAAAAGTACTGCTTGTAGTTTGTCTTTTTTGGAGTGGAGCTTGAACTGAAACTGCTGCCTATGATTATTATTTCATTCTTACGGTTATATTGTGACCTGGATAATCATGTTTATCGATTAACTGAAAGAATCACAGAAGAGCCTGGTCACCTGCCATATGTAGAGCAGGTAGCACTGTTTGCTGTTGACCAGGTAAGTGTAGAGCAGCAGGTAACAGTCGCCTCCGTAGAAGTATCCGTACATCTTTGGATCCACTGGAACCAGCTCCAGATTCTCAATCCTCCAAACCTGCAGCACACACAAGCACAGAAATATGAAATGTGAGCCGCAGTGGCCACCGGAGGCCACTAGAGAGCGCTGTTCTTAGGGGAGGGGTTAAAATCACATAATACTGTTGCTTCTTGCAACAAAGAATAATATGTTCATCTAAAGTAAGATGTTATAGACCATTTACTGGAGGCAAACGTGAAATACCACAATATATTTACAGTCATTACTGGACATCAGACCTACATATTAATGCTTTTAAGTCTTTATAACAAAAAATAACCCATACTTTTGTATTTCCAAGGTAAAAATGTCAGTTAATTTTGTAATCAATTAGACGGAAGGATAAAATACTATTTTCTTGCCTAAAAATTGTAATAGCCTCATTAAAAGTAACATTTTTGGTATAGTTTGTTATATATCTGTTGGTAAAATAAAACAAAAGTATTCTGGGCTCAACATTTCTATTATTCGTCCATTAAAAACCAAAAATCAGGATTTTTCCTTTATCCGACATATTAGGTGTCATCATAATCTCCTATTAAATGAAAAATTATGTAAAATACAACTACAATTGTCCGTAAACCAGGCTCTGATATCACTCACATGTATCTGAGCGCTGTTACTTTGCTTAAACCCCCTTGATCTTTCATATTTTGTGATATTCTGACGTTAATCCCAGTTTCTCCAGAGAAATCACGTCCCGCTTCACGTTTGCCTCCATCCAGGAATTTAGAATGTTTTTGTTTCCAAAGTAACTCGGTGTTAGAACTAATTTGAAATGTCCATCTATTTGACCAGATTTAACAAAAGGCCACATTAGGCAAAAAGAAAAAACATCTTGGTGGTTCATACAGATTCTTTTAAGTGATTTTAGTAACTTTAGTGAGAAAACATTAAATTATCATAATGTGGAGACGCTGGTACAACTGTTGACTGTAAACTGTGGTGCTGGATGTGGGAGGGATGGGTTTTCTCACTGTTGTACTGTTTTAACTTTGGACTACGAGGCTGTAGTGAAGCTGCTGCTGCTGCTGATAATAAATGCCCCACATATTTAATCGAACCCGTGCATTACCTCGACTTGACCCGAGCCGTTGTCCACCATCCGCTCCTGCGCCGCCACCTCCGGCATCACGTGCATCAGCGACGCATCGAACTTCTCTGGAGTGATTTGAGCTGGGAACGAATCACAACTTTAAAATGAAGTGCAGACATCTAAATATCTATGTATCCATAAATACATATCTATAGTGTGAAGTGGCAGAAAGATTTATGTCCCAGTGCAGTTATAGTTTGAAGCATAATATAATACAGTGTTGAAATTATTCTGAATTCTAAACAATGACATTTAGCTTTAATCTGGTGAAAATATTGTTTTTTTATGTCTCTACAGTGTCCCTTTAAATCAGTGTTTCCCAACCAGGGGTACGGGGACTCCCAGGGGGTACGTGAGCAATTACCAGGGGGTCCTTAGAATGATTTCAGGTTTTAAATGAAGATGAAATGTACTTTTATCTGAATAAAAAAGTGTTATTAGTTGTAAATTTAGCATTTTTTGGAGGATCTTGGACCATAAATATAATTAAAACAAAACAATAACAGTAATAATTGACACTACGTGATCAATAAACCCATTATTTGCCCTAAACTCAAGTTAAGGGGCTCTGAGCGACAAAGCTTAGCTTAGACAAGAAAGGTTTAAATAATGGAGACTTAAATGGAACATATTCTGCTACAGTGACTTTATTGAGCATTTAACCATGTTTTAACAACGATCCGTTGTCAAAAACACACCTGGAGTAGCATTCAGCTGCATTCACGCTGCTTTGAGGAATGTTTATCAGAAAATCCTCTCGTTTGTCACATTTTTCAGATCATCTACATCAATTATCCAAGAATCTTCTGCTGTTTTAAGTCCTTAAATCATCGTCAGACTTGTTCTGAGCATTTCTGCCTCTAAACACGATCACTACAGACTGACTCGCTCACTCGTATTTATCATTATTTTTAGCTTGTGTTAGTGCTATGCAGCCAGCAGATGGCGCCAAAACTCAGCAAGTACCAGGGCAAACAGAACCAGATACAGATGTTCACTTTGTTTTTACAGACATTTTTTTTTTAGTTCTGAAACATGAGATGCCAAACTTAAGATACTCAAGAGCACGTTTAAAGGATAGTAACAATATAAAATGCTAATATTTTTCCTTAAACAAAACTACATCCAAAATACAAGCTAATGATCAGTCGACTAATGGATTGATTACTAATTGAACTGTAATGCCGTAAAGAAAACGTACAGGATGAGCAAATAATAATAATAATAGATACAATTAACCAACCCTTTTATTAAAATATTAAAGTCTATAAGTTTTACATTTAGTTAATTAATAATTCTTTTTTATGGCTCACAATTATGACTGAAAAAAACATATTATTATTGTTTTGTTTTGTTGTTTGTTTCTTATATGTCTATTTTGGATGTAGAAGTATAAAATAATAAATTACTATAACTTTAATCTGTTATTGAATAAAAGAAATTGAATAAAATCACATTCAAAACTGATAATGAATTCTGACATCTTTAAATGCTGAGTACGTACCCACTTTTCCTCTGGAGTTGACTTTGCCCAGGCCCTGGGTCTGGTCTTTGACGGTCCACTTCTGGAACAGCTGTTTGAAGAGCGCCGACTCCGCGCCGTCGTTCACCGTCTCTACGTTCGTGGTCGGAGGGTAGCTCTTTGTTTTGATGAATTCCTACAACAGTATTTCATTTAGACGACTGCACAGACAGCTCCGCGGTGTGTGATTTCTGTGACTCACGAGCGCTCGGGACATGGCGGCCTGTCTCTCTTCTTTGTTTGCTTTCTTGCCTTTCCACACAAACACCTTGGCCCCGCCTTGATCCAGAATGTAACAGTCCTAAAAACAAGATGGCTTTATTATTATTATTATTCTGTAAGATATAGACTCTACAACACGTCTTTTTTCCATTTTTTGTGATTGTCAGGTTTGCGTTGGCCTGTTCTTTTCTCCTCCGTCATAAACTGTGGCGTCGGAGATTTTTACTACAGACGTAAATGTGGAAGTACGTCCATTTTACAGCGTCATTTGTTTAACTTTGCATGTTCTCATGTTTCACGAGGCTGAACTCACATCATGGTTGAGCAGGTCCTGAACCAGGGGCCGCGTCGCAACTTCAGTCACTTTCATTTGACCGTCGGCATCTGACACACTGCACACACAGACACAGACTTAAAGGGAACATATTCTGCAACAGACTTAAAGGGAACATATTCTGCAACAGACTTAAAGGGAATATATTCATGTGTTTTCCTACTAAAACTCAGAATACTGCGATGTCACCTGTATAAACCTCTCACCCACCCCTAGTTTGCAGAATATGTTCCCTTTAAGTCATCATTATTTAAAGGGATACAAACTTTGAGTGGAGGATTTACATGAGTTCGTTGATTGTTGTCGAGTTGTTTTAGCAATTACTACCAGACCAATTTAACAAAGATCCCAAAATGTATTATTACTTTAACAAAATACACTAACTGCAAATTATAATCACTAGTTTTATTTGTGAACGACTTGGCTAATATGTGAGCAATGATTTTCTCTCTTTAAAGGGCGATGGGGCCCTCAGATCTCATGCAGAATTGTATTTAGTCTCTGAAGCACTTTAATGAACCATATTGCATTTTATTACAACAAAAATAGATTAAAGTGTAGAAAAATGCAACTGAGGAAAAAAAACATCCCCTGCTTTTCGGGCCCTTCTCTGCCCTGGGCCTCGGGGCAACCAGTCCCCTTTACCCCCCAAACCGACGCCTCTGAGAATAAACGTTATGATGTTTGGCAAGGCACGTTTATTTGTAGAGCACAATTTCTACACAAAGTAATTCAAAGTGCTTTACAGAACAAGAAAAGATGCATAAAACCCACAAAACAGACGACTTTGGAGCAGACGAGGAAGAGGAAGAGAAGAGGCAGAAGAGGAAGAAGGCCATCACAAAGAAATGGATGACACAAACTGCACCGACAATCAAGGACTGGAGTGACATTATACTTAATAATACTCAAATGGAAAAAAATAAAAATAAAAATGCATATATTTGATAAACTTTGGACCAAATGGGATGTTTACTTTGGAGTACAGTATATGCGCCTTAATGTTATTTGGATGTCTTTCTTTCTGGTTGTGTTCTGCTCTTTCTGTTTTGCTATGTGTTATTAAAAAAAAAAAAAAACACATACACAATACAAATACATTTTAAAACTCAATCATTAGTTTCATCAGCTCTGACAATGTGCAAATCTAGGCTCAAAACAGTTTGTTTTAGCTGTGACTGAAAGGATGAATTGTGCTCTACAAATACACTTTTCTTTCGTTCAGATTATCCTCTTCCAAGCCTGGAATTAATGTGAATTCTGTAAACTGTAGGACATAATGTTAATTCTGTTGTCTTTTGTAAAAAATGTCTTCTTAATGCATGCCACTTATATATCGCTATTTTTGACACTGATTAAACCAATTGTTTAAAGCCAATGCGGCAACTTTTTCCCCTGGTCTTAAGATAAAATAATAAGAGAAATAAGAGAAACTTCTGGTCCCACATTGAGGAAATTCATGCTGTAACACTGCTGCCCAAAATATATTGTATCAGCTAAAATGTACTAAACATCAATATAGTAATTAGTAACTCTCATTCTAGTGTTCTTCCACAAGCCAGAAGGTTGTCAGTTCAATCCCTGCTCAGAGCAAACTCTTGCAAGACTCTTCAGCCGTGTTTGAATGTGGCGTGGGACTGTCTGGGCTCATCATTTGACTAATACATTATAATAATTAGACGTATTTGTGCTTTTCTGGTGGATTAGTCTGGTGAACGTGAGAAAAGCTAACAGGTAGAACATGCAAACTCCACAGTGAGTGCGGTCAGAGCGCTAACCACTCTCATTTTATCAACGCTAATACATCTGAACACATGGAGCCCATTCATTCAGTGTGAAGTTCAGGCACCGTAATCATCCAGAACATTTGCATGTGGTGGAAAAACAAAATGATTGATTTGCTGCTGGTCTGCACTGGCTCTGGTCGACTAATTGTAGAAGGTTTTTGGATGGGAAGAGGCGGGCAATATATCAACGTTCATACAATACTGTTCAAGATTTTTGGTGATATGCAACATTTGAACATGGAGTTTATCGTTTTTAGTTAAAAATGGAACAAAAAGAGCTGCTTCAAAAATAAAAATGAATAAAGCCATGGTCTAGACTTTAAAATAAGGGTAAATGTTGATATTTCTACACTTTTGTGACACATTTTTCACTAATTTCTGATAATTAAACCTCAGTGAATGACATGTTTTAACCCGTTTCTGTTGGACTGACATAATATCATCAGACTATCGTTATCAGGAAAGCCTAAAAAAGATATTGAGATATTCATTTTTATCAATAGAGGTTAAGCACTGACGTTCTTTTATTTTAAAAATGCTCCTCAACAAATGATAAAATGTCTAAAAAATGTATTAAAAAAAAATCTTTGCTTTTTGCCTTATTTTTTGTCCATAGAGCTTCTGTTTTGCTCAAATTAACTAAGGAAACTGAAAGTAGTTTCTTGTTGTTGCTCCAACTGTGCAGAGCTTAGCTAGCTTGTTTGCTAGCTAAGCTAGCAAATACTTTATTTGCTTCAAAACAATTAATTTCCTCAACAAAAAGACTCTATATGACACATTTCACTGAAACGTATGATTAACGTTATATTTAAGATTTTAAATATTTTTTGCTTTGTTGTCCCCAGTTTGACAGCTTTCGTAATGTTTATAATTGTACTTCCTGGTTGGACACGGGCCGCAAATATGACATAGAGGTGATTCCGCAAGCAACCAGACTAACAAGGACCAAAATCCACATAAATGACACAATACTTATGTTTTGACAAAGAATAATACCTGATGACACCTTTATTTTGTTAAATGATTATTTAAACTGTCAGAAAAATGTGTCTGTTGAGTGTTAACTGTCTCTTTATTTACAATGGCACGTCGCGTATTGATGACATCACACAGGGATTCCGTTTTAGAACTCAGCACTACTTCCTGTAATTTTAAACGTTTATTTTTCATATTTTCTTCACAAACTGTAACTTAACGGATGCAAAACTGTAATAATTTTTTAGCACAGGTGCCCTCCAATCAAAGTAAGTCATAATTAGAAAAATCATGAGAAACTTCATATAGACTTTAAAGACAGAAAGAGAATGAGTTCGACTGTGTGTGACCCTAAAGTCTGTGTCAGTGATAAATGTGAGCGTAGCTGCAGTGTTCCTGTTGTTTATCTGGTTTTCTACTTCTGTTTACTTGATTTTACTTTTTCACATGTCAGATACAAACTGAATATTTAGCAGAGTTGAAGACTTTTATATTTCTTTTCAGACTTCAGTAGATTTTTGTCATTTTAGTCTTGTTTTGAACTCTTGAAGCAGAAAATGTCATCGCTCACCATTGACTCTCGTGTGTTTTCCCACTCACTCCTAAAACTCAGAATACTGTGATGTCGCCGTATAAAGCTCTGTATACCCCCCGTAGTTTGAGGCCGACTTACTGGTACAGAGTCAGCTGTGATTTCTGCTCCTGGTCGGCCACCTCGTCCGGGGTTCCGTCGGGTAGGGCCCCGCTCTTCTCCCCCAGAGCCTCCGTCATGAGCTCCATCACTCGGGGCGCGTCTCCCTCTGCGTCCCCCTCTATGATCCGGATCTCCGCCCGACCCCCGCGCTCTCTGTCGCGGATGTCTTTGGCCAGCACCATGCCCTACAGTAATGAGCAAAGATATTGTGTTAGAAGAAGAATAATGGAAAGGCAAACAGACTTTAGCTGAAGTATTTTTCATTTGCAAAAGAACATTTCTTTCTGTGAACTGGGCAAAAGGTTTTTTTTACGAGTTTTATGACTTTTAATTTGTTTACAGTCTCTCACCTAACGTTAGTTGAGTTAGTTTAAGTGCAGTTAGTTCCTCTTTCAGACAGATATAAGGCAGTGACTCTCCTGTTCTTTGTCAGTTCACAGAATTCAATTTCTGCTGCTGTGGTCAGTGTTGGGAAGTAACAACACATGTTTACCAAAAGTATGCATTCAGAACGCTAATTTTGAGTATATTGAGTAATTTTGACTGTATTCTGGTACAGTTATTCTATGGTGGTGTTCAGAATACAGTTCAATCAGACAAATACACTGTGGTATTTGATCATGAAATTTAGGCTCTGAATTGCACTGAATTAGTGAAGAATAGAAACCTCAGCTCTTAAGTGCATCTGCAAATTCTTCTTCTCTAATTTTTTGTTATAAATGCACAACAAACTGCAAAACTCAACTTGAAACTAGTATTCAGAATACAGTTCTCTGTTTCGACAAAGTAACAATAAGAATATGTTACAATATACATTTTAATGCATGTAGTTTGTAACTAAATAAAACTAAAAGTAAATAGAGAAAGCTGCAGGTTGCATTCAATGATGCACTTCACATTTCATTGAAAGTCCTCATACACAAGTGCCAGTTTGATGTTTGTTCAAAATATTGTTCGGACACTAAATGCAGTGATTCAAAATTATGTGTTCACATTTATGAAGCGCCTTGAAGACTCACAATGAAATGATTCACTCACCTCTGGAGGCACTGGAGAAAGTGTCTGTATGGAATTTAAATTACTCTTGAATTGTTTGTTGTTTTGTCTGTTTTTACATGTTTTATATGGACCACTTTGAGTGTGAAATAAAGATTGATTGATAAATACATTTTCAAAGTCAACACTGGCTATAGAACCTACCTGGACGACTGAGGGATTACTCAAACAATTACTTTTTTATTTAGTAATTAATTCCCTTTTTGAAATACATTTCTCTTGTGGAGCAATCTGTTTTTTTTTTCAGTCTAGGAATGAGTGCAACAAACAAGTCTAAATGTTTTCAGGAAATAGAACATGGTGCAGGCTGCAGAGGAATTTTAACCAAGAAGAGCAGCTTGTGCCGTTCAAAAGGACTGGAGTTAAGGGCTGTTGAAATGTGAAAAGAGCTGACTGTTTGTTTTTCCAAGCTAGCCTTGAGTTAGCTTTGGACCTCTAAATGTGACCGACTTGTTACACCAAATGTGACAGAAGATGTTGCAGAGGAAAAAGAAAATGTCCCATCTCATCACAAACCGAAACAACAGAGCGGAGTAAGAGTGAGGTTTAGAAGAGGGCTTTCCTGTCTCCAGAGTTCCCCTTGGCCCAGGCTGCATCATTTACATACAGGATTATTTTGTCCTGAGGGCTGTTATTCTCCTCAATCTGCCCTGACTCTTGATCTTCTCTCTCTACCTGACAAATCCTCCTGTCAAGATGCACCACGAGCTTTGACTGAGACACAAAGGCGACTGAGAAGTGCAGTGAAAAGGTTTCTGCAGCTAAACTTGAACTTCCTTTGGGATCAATAAAGTATCTATCTATTTGTCTAAATATAATCCATTGGAGAGAGAGAATATATGTTTGAAAGATGCTGAGATTGGAGCTGCCAGGAAGCAAGAAGCCTAGAGTAAGACCGACAGGATTAAGTATGTCGTAATGAGAGAGAGGAGGACACAAAAGGCCAGACGGAGGCAGCAGACTTGGTTCTCACTTTGAGTTTTTCTTGCGTGTTGCTCTTCGGTCCGTTCCACTGGACAATAGTTTGACCGAGATCCAGCAGAAACACATCTCCATTGTTGAAGCTCCCCCAGCTCAACTCCACCTGAAAAAACACAGAGAAAGTCCAGCTCGTGAGTCCTGTCCACGCTCACCCTTCACCGTCTGCGTCTGGTTTACAGCAGGACTCACCTCTTTGGCGCTGACTCGTTTCTTGCCCTTGACGTGCAGCAGCCGCTTCACGTCGTATGTGTTTGTTTCCACGTGTCTCATTCCAGAGGCTACACCGCCTTTTTTGTAGCTACGCAGACACAAAACTGTTATTTTTGTAGAGGTTGTAGACATTAACTAGATAAACTTGATTGATTCACAAGCAGTGTTGGGAGAAGTACTCAATGTTGTCACTCATGTAAAAGTACAGATACATGTGCAAACATTTACTCAAGTAAAAGTAAAAGTATGACATTAAAAAATCTATTGTGTTGAAGTACCTGTTTGAAAATGTCTTTAAGAGAAAAAAGTAAAAGTATTTCATGCAGATTATGAGACCAGTTGCATGAATTAAATGTTGACAAAGAATCGTGCTTAATTTTGGCCAACAAATGTCTATTTGAATTAATTTCTTTAATTTTATTTTTTTTATTTGTGGCAGAATGTCACCATCAACATGTTAAAAATAACTATCAAACGTACTTTCTACTTTTCAGTCCAAAATAGTGGAACAGATACTTGGTTTTAAATGTAGTAAAGTAAAAGTAAAGAGTATCCACTGTAAAAATGACAAGGTAAAGTACAGATAACTAAAAAGTTTACTTAAGTCCAGTACTTTTACATTTGTACTTCGTTCCTTTCGACTACTGTTCACAAGGTAAATTACTTTGACATATAGTTCGCAGATCACGGGTTAATAATGTAATAATGTGGGGCAGCAGTGGCTCAAACTGTTGTTGTGTCCTTTGGCAAGACACTTCACCCACAATGCCAAGTGTGAATGTGGTTTGAGTGAGGGACTGGTGATAGCTGGAGGAGCCGATGGAGCAGACTGGCAGCTGTATTTCTTAGTCTACCCCGGGGCAGCTGTGGCTACAACACATGAACGACTAACGCACAAAACTGTAAAGTAATTTTGAGGATCTTGAAAAAGTGCTAAATAAGAGTAAAGCACAATGAAGCTGAAGAGGTGTTTTTATACACAATCATCTTAAAAAGTAAGTTATACAACAATTATATCCCAAACTCTTATGTTTTATTGATATGTGATTTTTCTAGCGATCCATCTTTTTCAGTTCTGATACCACTCTCCACATTAGGATTTGAGTGTCTGCTGATACCAATACCAACTAATACCAGGTCACTGTCAAAATCTTACTTTATAAAAGCTTCCAAGAGCTGTTAAAGGTGCACTGTGTAACTTTTAGGTAGCTGGTCAGTCACCTCCTTGTCTCTGTGGAGAGGCTATCACTTCGCCTGGAATTATGGCATTAAACATATCATTCTCCAAGAAGACAAGTAGACAGTATGTCGTGGCCAAGTTACAAGTCAGATCTATGGAGGGCCGACCCTGCTCACAGTCAGAATGTGTAATTTGAGGGATTTTTTTTTTTAACCATTAAAGGTCCCATAACATGCAAAATCGACTTTTCAGAGGTTTTAACCTTCCTACAGTGCTATTTGGGCCTCGTATGTTGTGCCCAAAGTGGTTTTTTGATTGATTCCCGCATGTTTTCGCTAGAGAACTGTCTTTTCCGTCCCCCTCGGCTGAGCAGCAGACGGGGGCTCCTCACTAAGATGACGCGGCTTCCCATGGATGACGCGGTGTTTAAGCCACGCCTCAGGGAAGCGCGCAGCCGCAGAATAAAAACAGCTAATGCTAATGCTACACAGTAATTACACGATGGATACGACAGATCGAAGAGTTAGCTTGTTATTTACCAAACGGCAACGTCCGTCGTCGAGGCCCTGGAGCACGTCAAACTCCAGGTCAGATCCAGGACGTAGGACTCAGCACGACGCACCGTCAGGACGGATAAAATGTTTATTCCCGTGTTTGTGTATCGCTGTTTACCGGAGCACACGGCGCATGCGCACTATCTCCGCTCTAAGCTTCGGCACGAGTTGGGCGGGGGAGGCTCGCGGGTTGGGCGGGGGAGGCAGCCTGCTCTCTGTTCGGGGGGTCAGATCTCAGAGTGAGCCGTTTGCTTTTGCAAGGAGGGGGGGCCAGTCCAAGAAATGGGTGTTTTTTGAAAACTGTTATGTTATGGATATTGCACAACGCAAAATTTTATCAACAAAGCCCTTAGAATAGACTGTGTAAAGGGGAAAATAGAAGAATATGGGACCTTTAATAAAACTTTAATCAAATGAATGCAAGATGTATATGTTCTATGCCTTGGTGTGGGACATTCCATGCAAAGCAGTACAACTTTTATGGAGATAAGCAGGTGGTGACCCTCCACAAGAAAAGGTACATGTTGCACCATTAATATAATAATAATAATAATAATAATAATAATGTTATTGACTGATACGACCATTACAGTAACTTTACAACTGCAAAACAATGTAAAATACACTCAGTGACTGAATTCTGTTGGTTCTGAACTTAAAATGAGGCATCACCTGTTAACATTTACTGTGTTGGACTTTTTAAATTATGTTTTTTTCTAACATAAATAATTGGACTCGTTGCACATTATTGGAAGACAGGGAATCAATGCCTGATCTATCCCATTTTCCAATATTGGCACCATTATTGGAAAATGTGTGCATCTCAAATTATTTCTACAACTTTACTTTTGGGCCTTGCTATATCTTTATATTTGGTAAATACTGGATATTATAATGATTGGATACTGGTAAACCAACCGGCCTTTTCATAAGGAGCATAGAGAGGCCGACAACGTAAACGCACTTCAACCGTGGTGATCTTCTCCAGGGTTTTGGTAAAGGGTTGGTGTCCCTCCACTAAATAGAGGACTTTTAAATTTATTCTGTCAGCGTGCCTTGGATTTCTCTGCCTCTCAGCGCTCCTAATAAAAAGTTGTTTTTTCAAAGTTTATCTGCTCATCCTGGAACTACACCTGCCCTTTTTACTGCTGTCCCACATGTCTTGACCCTGTGAAACACTCCCCTCTTACCTCTTCTCTTGGATATTGCTATTTGCTGATCTAAATCCATATGGGACTTGTGGTGGTGTTAGTACTCACATGATTCCCGTTTTGAAGTACCCCTTGAAGGTGTCGGACTCGTACCCCTGCACCTCTCTGTACTGGACCGGAGTGGAGCCCAGGTACTCGTCCAGCTGGATGGTGTAGACCGCGGCGGCTCCCTGCTCGTCCTGACTGGACTCAGAGCCGATCCAGTAATGAATGTTGTAAGTCAGAAAATTGCTCCTCTTCTGCGTCTGAGAGGGCAAAGGAGAACGAGCGTAAACGAATAATCCACAAAAAAGGCCTCACGTGTCACGGGAATCGAAACCATAAGTTAAAGCAAGCAATGCTGACAGAAATGTGTTTCAGTTTTGATTTTCCCAATGATGATATTCAAACGATATCATGGAAATCTGTCAGAAATTTGCTAAACATGACAAATGACTGCAAATGTTGTGATTATTGGATTTAAAAAAAAAAGAGTGGTCTGTAAATTAAGCATAAAAGAGTAGAAACATCACTTAATTTTCTTGTTATACTTCAAGATTGCTTTATTTGTATTTTGTTCAGTGGTTCCCAAACTTTTTTGCATGTTTCACACTCAAAGTACCCCCTAACTTGAGTTTTGGGCAAATAAATGGATTTACTAGTTGAATATAGTCAACTATTACTACTATATTTTTTATTTTAATTATATTTATGGTCCAAGATACTCCAAAAGATGCTAAACTTACAACTAATGACACTTTTTAATTCAGATAAAAGTACATTCATTTCATTTTAAAACCTGAAACCATTCCAAGCACCCCGTGGTAATTCCTCGCGTACCCCTTGGGGTCCCTGTACCCCTGGTTGGGAAACACTGCCTTAAGCAACGTTTTAAAATATTTTTTAATTGACAACATAGTCCACATTCTAATTATCTCCAAAAAATGCAATTGGGTTATAATTATTCGACATATATCTTAGATATACATAGATGATGATGATATAACATAGATGAATAGCATTATACTGCACATATTTTGTAACACCTTCAAGGAACAGCTCATTAAACTTTGTGGGCGATATGAAAAAAAAAAAAAAACTGTCTTCAAGTTGCTTTCGATGTAAATTTCCTGGACATAAATAATACTGATTTTTAATAATTGTCATTTAACATAAAAATAGTCACATTTCTTTCATAGTCTCATTTCTGCTCCAAATCTAATAGTTTTACTGACTAATTGGCTCTAGATCTCAGTTAAAATGGCCCAAGCTGGTCACTGACGATTAGAAATGACAGACTCTCAATCTCGACTAGAGTTTGATCGTGGCACACTCTGCTCCACACTGCCCTTGTCGCTGAGGCTGCTCTGTGGACGCTGAGGCTTCAGGAGGAACCAGGGCGGGGCTCCAGGTGCAACCCACGCAGCGTAACAGAACTGAACGGGACATTTTCAGACACAATTTTGGAATTAATGGCTCTCTCACTGGGGATTACAGCAAATGCTCCTAAAATTAAGATTTGACATTAAAATCTTCCACCAAAATATGAGTTTCAGTCAAGACCTTAGCCATAGCAAGTTCATCCAAATGTTTGATCCTTTGAATGGTGAAATGTCCTCAAAAAGTCATTCCAAACGTAATTGTGTGACTGAAACCTATGAATAGGATCGAGTTCTGAGACTTTTTTGGAACTGAACTGGATGTAGAGTTTGTTTTTTTGCCGTTGTAGTTCCTGGTGTATGTTAGAGTTCACCAGGGCTGTCCAGTGTCTCCAACTATATTCTTATTTCTCACTGACAAACAATGCCTGACCTTGTTCTTAACAATAGTGTTCAGAGTCCTGGCTCACACTTGATCCACCGCCCCAATCATTCAGGCAAAGCTCAAACGTAAAGGATTCAACTTTTTTGGTTTTTGGAAACTTTTAAAACCTGGGAGGTGGTTCCAAACTAAAAAGAAAATCGTTTGACACTTACCAACAGAACTATGTAGCAGTCTCCTTCAAAAAAGTTTCCATGGGACTTTTCTGGGACGACCACCAGCTCCATTTTCTAATTTACAGGGAAAAACATCTCTTATTTCTAAACTGCACAAGACCTAGTGTTAGTTTGGCTCTTTCAGTTCACTCACCTCGATCCTCCAGATGATGATTCCAGCAGTTTTCTTCACTGCTTTGAATGTAACCTCCATGTTGTTGCTTTATTTTCCTGCAAAAAATATAACTAAAACGTCCACTCCTGTTTCTGTAATTTCAGATTTGACCTCGTACTTTGCACACTGCAGTGCACCTTCTTTTTTCAGTAATGACCTGTTTCGTCTATTCTGCCTGAAGTTGACTTGTTCTGGATAAAGCAGGCCGCGTCCTCTGTCTCCATGGGAAGGATTTGCGTGTTTTTGCATATTTGCGAACTCCACTCTGCGCTTCCGTCCAATCACAGAGCAGCACACGGAATCATGCAAATAGAGCAAAACAAAAGGGATTGACTATTCAAACACAGCAGCTCATCTCCAAGCACTGCCCACAACCTCTGCACCTCTGCTCCTTATAAGGACAAAGTCAGACAGTGAAGTCATCTCGTCCTTTGTGATGGACAACAATAAAACAGGGTTATGATTTTCATATGTTCAAATTTAAATGATAGTTTTACCCCAATCAAATGTTGGTGAGAAAATCACATTAGGGAGGCTCAAAATTGGCTCAATTGAATAAATAAATAAATAAATTCAGAGGTAAAATAATCATTTCTGTACATTAGAGTCACAGTATGTAACTTTCTGGAAGTGTAAAGTCACCTGGATAATCACAGAAAGTGAAAGGTAAAAACAAACTTGAATATTCTCCAATAATAAACATGTTTTATGCCGCGCTGTGGAATAACATTTCCATAGAAACAAGCGGGTGGAGGCTCCCCCAGGCGAGGAAGTTTAGAAAGTACGGGTCAGTTCTGTGGAGATGCAAGTCCGGCAACGGTTAGGACCCAGCCCCCCTAACAAAAAAAAAACTAAACAAAAAACAATGCTGTTGTTTGAGTCTATTTTGTACTTAAAAAGTTACATACTGTGCCTTTAAATATAATAATCTTAAGTACATTTTAGTAAAATGAGGAGTGCAACCTGTGCGTGTTAGTCCTGTATAATCTATGAGTGAACTTATCAATGACAAAGCAGCTTTGTACAAGAATAAAGCATTTGTAATTTTACTTGTAAACCTGATATTATGACTACATACTGTATATATGCTGTTTGTCTCTGTTTTACAGGTATTACAGTTATCAGGAGAATCAATCTTCCCACTGCAAATTACTCTGACAGGAACCAAAACTTCAAACAATACAACGCTGTCTCAAAGAGGAACTAGAGTCCACGGCTGCTGTTCATTCAAAGCTATGCGGTTAACAACAGGAAGCATTTGCTGCATTAGTTTGTCTCAAAAATATATATTTTTCTCTTGCAACAGATTAAAAAGTGTGATGTTATTTCTGCTGATAGTTTTGTCCATAAATTAAAGTCTGGGTTGAGTCAGTCCAGCGCAAGTCATTTCCAGTGAAAATATGCAAAGTGATTCCTGGACATTCACAAACCCCGAAGGACAAATAAAAATAAGTCATACACAAACACACAGACTCATCTCCAGACCCTCTGCTCTGATTGGTCAGAGCCTAAAGTGGGTTGTGCACGTTTTAGGATGAAGAGCAGAACCAGAGCGTCCAGAGGAAAAGCACCCAGACACAAGGGAAACATGCAAACTCACAGGTGACCTTCTTACTGTGAGGTAATAGTGCTAACACTACATTCTACAGACTTGTGATGTTTATTGCAGAGAACACATTGGGAAAGTTATGGCTTTGGTCATTCTGTGTTCAACATTTGTGGATTTTGCCTTCAGACATTTCTTAAGAAACAGCATGAAAAGATAAACTGAGCCCGGCCTCCATCTGGACCGACCTTGAGTTTAAGAAAGCACCGTGCACTCACTGCTCTGGGACTGGCTCACCCGCTCACCCTCTGAGGACGAGCATACATGAGTTTGTATTTATGTGTGACTTTTATCGAGCCAAAGACAGACGTCCTAAAACAGCACTTATCACTGTTGATCACACCCTTGTGTTACAGCTGCTCCATGTCGCTCCACGACGCACCAGGCATGAATTATAAGAAGCAGAGTTCACAAAGTGTGACTTTAGTATATTTCAGATACTGTATAAGCTAAATTCTGAATCACATTCAGATGCTACTTTTGTTTTTCTTTGTTGAAATTTGTCTCTGATTACTTCCACAGGGCGTAAACTTCCTTCTTGCGAGGTTCACTCATTTGGAGAGGCATTCAGAAACAATTTAACTCTATGGTGTTTTTCTAAACCTTTACTCAGGCTTATGTTTGATCCACTGTTTGGAGGATTTCCGCACTCTCCTTTTTGGGAGTGTTTCGCCAACTGTTTTGTCCTGTTCACATAAAGTCATGACACCAGTTCAAAGTTCAAAAGTGTCCAGTAATGACCAATTTACAAATCCAGCACTAGCTTAAAGTGCCCATGACAGGTTGGACTACTCATGTAACTAAAATACAGGGAAGATAAATATATTTAAAGATTTGATTAAAAATATATATATATATTTTATCATGATTTAGCAATTTTTTTAGTTTTGTTGTTTATTTTGGGTAAATTATGTAAAACCTTTGGATGGAATGAGTCACATTTTTATCTTTTCTCCAAAAACTACGACTTGACTGTCCAATCCTTGACCCTTCTTCTCGACGAGAAAAACTACACCTACCCCTGTGGGAAAAAGTATAAACCTCGGTGAGAACCAGAGTGAAGGAGAGATCCTCCTCCCACAGACGAACAGACGCAGATGGACCAGGACTGACACCTCCATGTGGACCAGGACCACTCAAGAGGAAGGAAGGTGGATCATCTAGTGTAGAGAGAGAGTTCATCCAGACAGAAGAGGAATAGTTCATCGAGTGTAGAGAGAGTTCATCCAGACAGAAGAGGAACAGTTCATCCAGTGTGGAGAGAGTTCCCCCAGGCAGATGAGGAACAGTTCATCTAGTGCAGAGAGAGTTCCCCCAGACAGAAGAGGAACAGTTCATCTAGTGTAGAGAGAGTTCATCCAGACAGAAGAGGAACAGTTCATCTAGTGTAGAGAGAGTTCATCCAGACAGAAGAGGAACAGTTCATCTAGTGTAGAGAGAGTTCATCCAGACAGAAGAGGAACAGTTCATCTAGTGTAGAGAGAGTTCATCCAGGCAGAAGAGGAACAGTTCATCTAGTGTAGAGAGAGTTCATCCAGACAGAAGAGGAACAGTTCATCTAGTGTAGAGAGAGAGTTCCTCCAGTCAAAAGATTAACAGTTCATCTAGTGTGGAGTTCACCAGGCAGATGAGGAACAGTTCATCATCTGAGATGTAGAGAGAGAGTTCCTCCAGGCAGATGAGGAACAGTTCATCTAGTGTAGAGAGAGTTCCTCCCGGCAAACGAGGAGCAGTTCATCAAGTGTAGTTAGAGTTCCTCCTCACAATCAGTCCTATCCTTATCCTTGTATATCCTTGTATATTAGACTGAGATTAACAAAGCACTGCAGACTGTGACATTGCCCTTCCCTTCTTGTGTATTTTGGCCTCAAACCTCCTGCCCTGGACACAATGAATGGATACCTTTGGGGCATTGGTTCGGCGACGGGGAAGAAATGCAAAGAATCCCTGTCAGACTTAATTTCTGCGGATGTCTTTTGCTGCCCTTTTTTAACGTTTTATTCTGTTCTCTCTCTGGTCGTATTTAGTTTTTTCTGCTCTTTTTTATACACACACAGTTTATATTGGGCCATCTATTTGAAATTAGTTTAGCACTTTAAATAAGGCCAAAAGCTTTCTCAGCGTCCAAACAAATTACACAGCTTTGTTTTGCTGTTTTTGTTGATGATTCATTATGTGTGAAGATTGTTAAATGTTGTGTTGGGTTTGTGGTTTGTTAATAAATCCTGTCTGATCTTTGTGAATTAAATTTAACAGAATTAGATCCCTTCTTTGACACATAATTGAGGTGTATATACAATAGTCCACATTCATGTTTGAGATTGGTCTGTATGAGGCACAGTCCTGCTGATGCTGCTCTTGCTCAAGTATTAAAGATTTGATGGTTTCTTTCCAAATTTGAGGAATCTGAAGTTGAACGTTGATAAAAGCAGAGGAGGAAGTGTTTCTTTTAAAGCTTCATACCACTCTGAGGTGAACCCATCACTCCTCGGAGCTGATGATTGCACCGTGTATTGTCAAGACATTTAACAAGGAAAAAGCATATTTACAATTCATTTCAAAATATCGCAATAAACAGTGTACCTTGAAATGCATATTGTTATGATTTTGTACCATGAGATTTGGATATTGTTACATTCCTAGTCAGGGTTTCCGTTAAAAACACATTTTAAAAGAATTTGGGCAAAAATAACAGTAACTACACTTATTCTTGCCTTAGTAAAGCGTGAAAAAATACTTAATTCATAGTGAACAAAGAGTTAAGTAAGAACGATTCAGGCTTAGTAAATATTTAACTAATACTCTAACGCTGTTTCCAAACCCCAAACCTAACCCTAACCTTAATTAAGTAGTTACTAAGCCTGAATCATGCTTAATAAACTCTTTGTTCAATATGTATTAAGTCTTTGTTTATGGTTTATTAAGGCTAATTAAGGTGTAGTTATTATAAAGTGCTGCCAAAATAACACCTTAAAATGCATTAAAAAGCATTCAATTCATACAAACATACATTTGCATGGTTTAAATTTGATGTTAATTAGCTTTTTGAAAGTAGTTTATTATATTCTGGTCCTTCTGCTGCCCAGTGGACCAATGCCATGGTTAGAATCTGGTAGTTTTGCCATGATAAAAGCATAAAAGTCTTGTTTTGACGTTGATTATGGCATTAAAAACCTTGAAATGCGGCATTAAAAAGCATTAAATTTGACTTTCTCAAACCTGCATAAACCCTACAAGTGATAAAGTCAAATGAATCATGTCAGTTTTGTGTCTTGTCTGTTTCAAACGTACAGAAAACAAACCAAAACCTTCTGAGCAGTGGGACTATCCTCTCCTGGCTTGTGTAATGTGTGCTGTCATCGCGCACGGAGCAGGTAACTCCAGAGGAAATGGTTTCTCCAGATCCTGCAGCTCTGGCTCCTCCCAGAACTCCGCCGCTCAAATTCCAGCCCACCTCCGGATCCGCTGCCTCTGCCTCCTCTGAAACCCCTCTGTCTGTCATCTCTGCACAGCTCTGCGCGCGGGACGTCCCAAAATGAGATCCTCACCGCTGCTGCTGCTGCTGACTCTGGCCTGCCTCGCCAACACGCAGCACCAGGCTCTCATCGACTACTTGGAGAGAAGGCTGCTGGCTATAGAGGTAAGACCCCACAAACGCCTCCTCCGTCCAGCCCGGGTTTGGTTCCGATTGGGCTGCGGTCCCCTCTGGTCCCAGGACTCCAAACAGGGCAGGACCAATCAAACCCAGATGTGCAGAATCGGAAGGGAATTTGCTGTGAAGTGCCGCAGTTGTAAAACAGTCTTGTAAACGTCCGGTGATGATTATGTGGGATTCGCCGCTGTTCAGAAGACAAACGACGAGCCCAAAGATGTTATATTTGCACAAACACCTTCTATTTCAATCATTTTCATCCATTTTAAAGAAATACGTTTATTTTAGAGTCTTGAATTAGCAGTCTTTTGGGATTTATGTGAATTTTGACACACGTGGAACACATTTTGAACGCAGTGTAGTGTTGTTGAGTGTTTCCGGTGGTTACAGAGGCTGGTGTTGGCACAGATTTGCTGCCACGTCTCTGTCCGTCAGCCCCAGGGCAGCTGTGGTTACGATTGTCCAAATGCAACATAGATAGAGTCGATAAAGTTACATTCTAGGGCTGTAATACTTTCATGGTTTAGTCAATTAATCAATCAAAGGTGTCTTGGTTACTGATTATGTTATTGGGATTATATGGATTAATGCATAAGAAAGTATTGGATTATCTGGAGTTTTGGAAGTAACTCGACTGTTAAATCTGCCTTTTCACTTATGAAGATGCTGTTTACTATCATTTCTCTGGTTATATAGTGTTTTTTGGGAGATTTTGCCTTCTTTTAGTGGATTAATTATGTCTTTAGTCGACCTGGAATTACTTCATTCACCTACAGCGCTGTTACACGCATCTCGTAGACAACTTTATAGAAAGGATGCATGCAGTGGATGTAATGCCGAGCTGCTGTTAAGGCTGGGCACTGTCAAGTTTACCTCACGATACAATAAGAAATCCCCAAAAACGCTCTAAAAACGTAACTAAATGTATTATTATTTTGTAGAACAACAAAAAATGCAATAGAATTTCATGTCCACAATGTCCTTAACGTCAGAACACACTAGAAGTTTCTATTTTGGAGAAACTACTAGTGACAGTATATGATTTTTATGACGATCGACAAACAAAACATGAATTCACACACGTATTTGTAAAGAATAGTCACAATAATTACAAATGAAACAATAATTTTAATAATACAATTGTGTAAAATGTAAGAAAGTTTTTGTCACTTGAAGAGGAACCACATCTTTTCTCAGGTAAGAGTAAAGAGTCTGCAGTCGTCAGCAGGAGTTCAGGGTATGACTCCACACTTTTTGAATTTGAAAATGAATGAATGTTGTTTATTTGCTGTTTGTTTAAACGTTGCGAAACAGCATCTTGTATTGATTCATAGCTCCCAAGACACAAAACAGCTGTGTTAAAACATGTGTTCAAATATACTGGTTGAGGTTTAAATATTAGACAAAATGCAATCTCTGTCAAATGGATCACAAAAGTGCAGAAAATGTACCTTTATTTGAGCAATAAATGTTTAATTTCTATGTTTAATCACTCGTTTTGCAGCATTTTGTAACATTAACAATATTATTTTAAATTTGATTAATTGCCCACTTTTAAGTAGCACTTGAATAAATTAAAATGAATTAAAATATGTTCACACTTGCATCTGAATTGGGACTAAACTGGGATTACATCAGGACTAAACCAAGACTAAACCAGGACTAGAACTGGATCAGACAAAATATTTATAAGGACTCAAACTGGGCCCAAACCAGGACAAGTGTGAGTTGCACCTTTATTGCAGAATCCATGATCAAATGCAGATTATAGTTATTTATTCACTTAGATTATTTGACTAATCTGTTCTCATTTAACAACATCGTAATTGCTTTTATAATTGGTGCATTCATCTGCTGTCAGACGCTCGTACAGTGCGGCGGCTGCTCTCGCTCAGTGTTCAGACTTGTTCCTCTTCATAATCTCCTCTGAATGGCTCATTCTTCACGGATCGTCGCTGAAGAAAATGTTTTTCCTGCTCAAGAAGAAGGTGAGAGGTCTGAGGCTCCCCACAGAGACGCAGCTTTGAAGTTCCACACAAAAATACAGAAAGGAATACAGTGGGGTAGAATGTGAAACCAGCCGTATAATGCGCTCATATTGTGTAGCATTTAGGCTTTGAAATTACTGTTGGATTTCTCTACAGTAGTGTGGTTATAATGCATACTCAATTTGCTTTCAATAGGAAAAGGTTCATTATTTAACACTTTAAATGCAACAATAATAATGAGAACGTCATTTTTTTAACTTAAAACTATAGCCGTTTTTGGCATCATGTGGTCTTATACTACTCAGATCAAATCACATCTAAAACTATTCAGGGGAGGTCAAAGGTCAAATTTTGTTTATGAATTTTTTTTCAGTATCAATACTTCAAAGGAGTATCTAGTGTTAATATTAGTTTTTTAACAATTCGTTTCTGGAAGGGCAGAGCAATGGTAATAAAAATCGAATTTCTTCTGTCTCATGATCTGCTGTTTTGGTGATAGCCGTCATATCGTAATCAAGTTAATGTTTAAAGTAGAACTAAGTAACATTTTTAACTTATTAAACGTCTTCATAAGTCCGTGTGATGGTTGTAAATGTATTTTCTAGCTGTTTGAAGCCCCCGCCGTCGCCCCCTGCTGACTCTGAGCGGAAAACCAGCTGCAACTTTCCTGACGCCGACCCAAACACAACTCTCCTGGGAAACACTGGCTCTATTTTTTTATATTTGGCGACATGAAATGTTTTTATATTTTATTAAATTTCAATAAAAAGGAAGGGGGAAAAAAGAAAAAAAAGCTTTTGCTGTGATTTTACTGGGAGTGTACGTTCACAAGAGACCTGCAGGGGGAGCTCTGTCGCTGAAGTTACTGAGTTCTGCTTTAATCTAGCTCCGCGCTCAAATAGTATTCTTTTCCACTCGCACTCCTCCAGTGGGCTCTGTGCACCACGGCAGTTGGCTAAGCTAACCGTTTCTCACAGCTAATACTTACTTTTATTAAATGTAAAATATATATTTAAAAAAAAACTAAAACGTAAAGGCTACCTGATGGTTTCCAGAAGAGATTACTTAGATTACTTCTTTTTCTTTTTTAAAGTCTTTATTATGCTTCAAAATTAGCATTAGCATTAGCATTGACCCACAAACACCTCCATGTATCGTCGCTTGTCTCATGTGTGACGTCTGTAACATGCTGTCCAGCTGCAGCTCATTCATTTTACAGCGACGCTGCAAAAAACCCATAGAGATAGAACTGGACAGGAAGTACTCAGTTGTACAATGAGCTCGCCGTTTAAACATAAATAGTCAACTGAAATTCCGTGCACAGAGCCTGTTGGTCACACTCTGTTGTTCTTTGAGTAAGTGACAGGTGGATTTAGCCAATCGCAGTGAAGTGTGAACTCCCAGAAGCAGAAGAATTTAGTTACTTTTTAATAATGTACTTAGATACAACAGCTTGAATTGTGGTCTTGGCTGTAAAAAGTCATGTTTTTGGGGTTTTTGCATCTCAACAAATCCATCCTAGTTTCTAACAATATATGACGGCCCCGTACTCTGCCGTGATGTTTCACATTTTATCAACCTACATTCAAAAAAAGGATCCAATGGGTCTGGAGAAATCTTGTGGACTTTAAACACACACAGGAGTGCTCCACTTCATGCATGAACAAATCAAACTCCACGTATCATTTTTTGACCAATATTGAGGGCGTCTGCGTTGTATTGGATCTATAAAACAACTTGTCCATGTTTTTATAAACTTTAACGGGAAAAGTCAACACTAATCTAAGAACTGAAAGCTCAAAATATCCTCAAACTGATTTAATGCTGATCATTGAAGCATTAATGCATGTTTCCTTTGGAGTATTCATTATTTACATCAGCAACGGTAGAAGCATTATGGCTGCAGGTGGCCTTTTTGTGACTACGACATAAGAGAAAACATAGTATAATAATGTTAAAAGCTCAAACAATCAGTTCATAACCCTTTGAATTAGAAAACTAGCAGCCAGTACTGATGTTTCATTTCTGTGGAATAAATCGGTCTCTGATTCTAATTTTAAAGAGCTTAGGGCAGCCTTGTTCTTATTACTGACAGATGCATCTTGCTCTCTCCACTCTGGAATTTGTCCATTTTGGGAATTAAAACAGGAAATTGTGAAACATTACAAGATTTTCTGTCGTTGTTTAAAAAGACACCAGGGTTAAAGGTTCATGTTGTCAGTTCGGAGCAGACTTAGGTTTATTAAAGGGTCTGATCTGGGCGGGTTCACCACATCTGGGCCCCGGTAGTTTGGGAGATTCAGCTCCTACTCATTACCCGATGTCTGTTTACCGTCTCGTACGAACGGCTGATTACAGTTTTCCAGCGGAGTTTGCTCAGACATTTTCCTTTACGCCGAGAAGATATCGCATTACGGTGATTCACAGCAACGGCTTCGATTTGATGAGTGATGTTTTCTCCGAGTGTGAAGGTAGTAAAACCACTGCCGCCGCCTCGTATTTAAGCCTTGACTGTGATGTTCTGGTGGTGAGGCGAGATGACTAAATCCACTGCAGCTTTGTGCTCTGCTGCTGTGTCTTTTACTGGATGAATCTAGTGCAAACCGCCATCGAGAGCCACACATTCAAACATAAACAAAGAGATGCTTGTCCGTGGTGTTGTGGGTTCGCTTCCCGGCCTCGACAGTTTCCCGTACGTCTCTACCGTTTCTCGCTGAACACAGAAAGTAAAGAAACATATACAGAGTGGTGGAACCAGAGTGATCGTCTGCTCTTGTGGTGAGGAAGTGTGGCGTGTGCAGTTCAAAGCACAGAGATATAAATAAGTTCAAAGCTCCTGCTATCGACCAACGTGGCAAGTCCGGCGAGATTTGAAGGACTCCTGCGTCATAATACAGAGAACGTCTGCGTCAAAGCCTTGTTAAGAGTCATTGTTGAGTGTGTATTTTATTTTAGATAATAATTGTCATCTGAGCTAAAGGATAACTGGCTTTAAGTGTAGATTGAACTTGTTCGCTTCTGGTAAACATCTAGTGACCACTGAACATCCTCTTTCACATGTGACTGATGAGGTGATCAGAGAAATGAAATAAATATCATGAAATAAAAGTTTTATAAAGTTAAAATGGGAATCGGCTTCAAACCTTCATTTGTTGTATGAAGGAGCATTTGATTTGACAAAATTCCGGGCAGCATCCACCTGAGTTCACCTGCTCTCCCCTTGACCTGACTGTTATGCCCGGGCTACAGGACACTGACGAGGCTGTTGTCCTGAGGGCTGTTACTCTCCTCAAACTGCCCTGACACTTGATCTGCTGACTCTACCTGACAAATCCTCCTGATACAGCTGCACCTTTGACTGAGACACAAAGACGAGAAGCGCAGTGTTCTGCAGTCGAATCTATCTGTCTGTCTACAAAGAAACGAGCCACAGACGACAGAGGATGATAAAGTCAGTGAAATGATTGCATTTAACATGGGTTTGACTGAACCACCACACATTTTAATAAGCCTTGAAACACCATAGGTCGAGGTTAGGATGATGGAATTTATGAAAATATGTATTTTCTTTGAGCAAGTGAAATGATCTTAAACCAATCGGAGAGGTCACGAAACAAGTTAAATATTTTACTATGTTTTCTAACCTTGTCAAAACTATAATAATTACATTTTTTGTTGCAATTTTCTAGGGATATTTTTCCCTTTACATTCATCTTGCAGTAGAAAACCCAGAAGTAGTAGTACATTTACTAATCTTTAACAACTTCGTACTCAACGTTTTAATTTAACAGTGTAACAGTACTTTCACTTGAGTAAAAGTTTTGGTTCCTCTTCTCATTGTGAGCAAATCTATAAGTGATAAAAGCTTGATATTAATAAATTAAATTATTTCCACGGCTCTTTACGTTTTTGTGGTATGAAAACCAGTCTTTCATTGTTTTATCCTTCAAGTTGCGTTAATTATATGAATCAGATGTTACGTCCAGAGTGTCCAGACACTCTTTCATACTCTGTAACTCCTCGAACACTACTCTGTACTTTTACCAGGCCTGTCACGAATACAACTTTTGAAGTACGATACATTACAACAGAGAAATATCACGATAAACGATAACATTAAAGCTACTTTATCCATCTGACGCAATAACTCTAAAGCAGAATAACCTTATTCCAAGTGAACCGTGTTGTAAAATGTGGCAGGAATAAACAAATGGTCCCATTAAACACTTAAATAGTTCCTTCTAGTATCTCTAATTTGTCATAGATGTTAAATAATCAAAAAAACACTGTTGAAACGTCATCATATTGGCCTAATATTAGAAAAACTAAGAACAAAATCCCTTCTAGTCCACTGAAAAAGTACATGCGATAACTTTTGACCCTGAGAAAATATAGTTCTTTCTTTCATAAACTGAAGTCGATACAGTAATTATCATGACAGGCCTGACTTCTACTTCACTAATGATATTTTGAAGTTCAATTCTGGCTACTCTTGCCACACTGAATGAGTCTCAAACTAACGCGCTGTGCTCTGTCAGGATCGCATCTCTCTGTGGCAGGAGCAGACGGCGCGTTATGCCTCGGAGCTGCGGGAGCTGAAGGTGCAGATGGTGTCGCAGCTGGAGTCGTTGGACAAAGAGAAGGAGGCGCTGAGGATAAACCTGGACTCGGTGGGGACCAGGGTGGACCGCGTGGAGCGAGAGATGGACTACCTGGAGACTCAGACCGGAGCGCAGCCCTGTGTCGACGTCGACGACAAACTCATCGAGCAACAGGTGTCTCTGGTGCAGGAGAAACAGAAGAGCAAGTACTTCCAGCTCTCAGGTGAGACATTAAAGGACCAATGTTATGAAAAATTTACTTTTTTGAGCTTTTGACCATGTTCTAACATTGTTCCATCGTCAAAAACATACGTGTAGTAGGATCCAGCTTCATTCACACGTGTTTGATGAATCCTGGTTTGAAAATCTTCTCCGACCATCAAAAACTGAACTGAATTCCTTCGATGTGTGAGGTTTTTCGATAACTGCCATCACTTATTCGAGAATCTTAAATCATCATCAGACTCGCTCGAAGCATTTCTGCCGTCTAAACCCGATCATTACAACTGCGTCACAGCTATCAATCAATCAATCAATCAATCAATCAAAATTTATTTGTATAGCACAATTCATACAAAAGTAACACAAAGTGCTTTACAGTCATAAAAACACATTAAAACTAACAATACAATCACAATAAGAGCATAAATAAATACATTAAAATGTACATGACACAATAAAATACGGATCAAATTCCCTTAATCATATGCACATCTAAACAGAACAGTTTTAAGCCTAGATTTAAAAACTGGCAGTGTGGGGGCCTGTCTTACATTTTCGGGGAGACTGTTCCAGATTTTAGCTCCATAAAACTGGAATGCCGATTCCCCATGTTTAGTTCTGACTCTGGGCACCACCAGGAGGTGGTGCCCAGAGGTCCTCAGAGTACGAGATGGTTCGTATGGTACTAACAGTTCAGAGATGTACTTTGGTGCTTGGCCATGGAAGGACTTAAATACAATCAGAGCTGCTTTAAAGTCGATTCTCTGAGCCACAGGAAGCCAGTGCAGAGACCTGAGCACAGGACTAATGTGGTCATACTTCCTGGTTCTAGTCAGGACTCGAGCAGCAGCATTCTGGACGCACTGCAGCTGTTTTATCGCTCGTTTGGAGAGGCCAGTGAACAGGCCGTTACAGTAGTCTAACCTACTGGAGACAAACGCATGGATAAGTCTCTCCAAGTCTGGGTTAGACACTATATTTTTTATTTTGGCAATGTTCTTCAGATGGTAAAAAGCTGCTGATATTATGGATTTGATGTGGCTGTCAAAATTCAAGTCTGAGTCCATTATCACACCTAAATTTCTCACTTGATTTGAAGGTTTTAAGGAGAGAGACTGGAGGTGGCTGCTTACACTTTCTCTCTGTTTCTGCGGGCCAAACACAATTATTTCTGTTTTGTCTGAATTTAGCTGGAGGAAGTTGTTTTGCATCCACAAGCTGATTTGTTGGATGCAGTAGCAGAGTGAATCTACTGGTCCATTGTCACCAGCTGTCAGTGAGACATAAATCTGAGTGTCATCTGCATAGTTGTGGTAGGACACTCCACTGTGGTGAATCAATGAACCTAACGGTAGCATATACAGGTTGAACAGGAGGGGTCCCAGGACTGACCCTTGGGGCACCCCACAGGTCAAGGACTGAGACACATTGACCAATCTCTACAAAATACTCTCTGTTTTCCAAATAGAACCTGAACCAATTTAGAGCATTGCCCGTAATGCCCACCCAGTCCTCAAGTCTCTGTAAGAGGATCTTGTGATCGACAGTGTCGAAGGCAGCACTGAGGTCCAACAAGACCAAGATAGAGACTTTGCCTGCATCAGTGCTAAGACGGATGTCGTTTGTTACTTTTATAAGAGCTGTTTCAGTGCTGTGGTGTGATCTGAAGCCTGACTGGAAAACATCAAAAATGTCATTCATTACAAGATAATTATTAAGCTGTTGGTAAACAACTTTTTCAATAACTTTTCCCAAAAAAGGTAAATTTGAAATTGGCCGGTAATTATTTAGTACTGTCGCATCAAGACTACTCTTTTTTAAGAGAGGCTTAATGACTGCAGTTTTTAAGGCCCTTGGGAATATCCCAGGTTGAAGTGACATATTGACTATTTGAGTGAGTTGAGTTAACAAACTGTTTAGCACAGACTTTAAAAATATTGTGGGTAACACATCAAGGCAGCAAGAAGAAGAACTTAGACTGGTTATGGTCTCTTGGACAGTTTTGTCATTCACGATTGCAAAGTGAGATAGCTCCACGTGTTTAACTGGCTGATTGGTTGTTATTAGCATTGAGGTGTTACTTGTATTCTTAATGTTCTGAATCTTGTCATGAAAGAATTTTGCAAACTCATTGCATTTGAATGTAGAAATTAGTTCCACTGGCAGCTGAGCTGGAGGGTTTGTCAATCTATTTACAGTTGCAAACAGGACACGGGAGTTATTACAACAATTTCCAATAATTTCAGAGAAATACCTCTCTCTTGTTATACATAAAATTTGGTTATATATGAGCATTTTTTCTCTGAAAATGTCATAATTAATCTGGAGTTTTGACTTGCGCCATTTCCGCTCGGCCCTGCGGCACTCCCTTTTCTGTGCCCTGACCAACTCATTATTCTTCCATGGAGCTTTCTGCTTATTTTTGACCATTTTAGCCTTCAAAGGGGCAATGGTGTCCAGAACATTCACAACACTAGATGAGACAGAGCTCAACAAATCATCAACATTTGAACATGAGGCAGTTTTAAAGTTTATCATCTCCACAAAGAGTGCACTTGTGCTGTCATTTATATGTCTCCTGTGAACAACTGCAGGAGGAGCCTGTTGTTTGGGAAGGATAGACAGGTCAAAGAAGACACAGAAATGATCTGCAGCTAACCAATGCTAAAATTTGATCTCATTGTGTTTATACAAATGTGTGTAATTGCCTCTGCAGCCAGTAGATGGAGCCACAGCTAAGTTAATATGGCGTCTCTCAAGGCAGTGATGAAGTTGTATTGTTCTTTGTAAAAACACGTTATTTTTAGTTCTAAAACATGAGATATCAATCTGAAGACACTCAAGAGCAGGTTTAAAGGCCAATAAAAATACAAATAATGCATAATATTTGTTCTTTAAAGCAGAAACAGGGACGGTGTGAGATTTTTCTTTTGCTGATATTGAGATAGAAATGATGCAGATTACATCATAACGTTATAATTTTGGCAGTGTGTAGTGAAATCTGTTTCTGCAAGAGCTCCAAACTCTTCTAAAATGTGAAATTGCCGCTACAGTTTAATACTAAAATGTAAGCAACTACATCTGCGCTTGATATTTATTTGACTGCTGACATCTAAAAAAGAGAAAATCAAGTAAACAGTTGTAGAAAACCAGAGGAACACGGCAGCTACGCTCACATTTATCACTGACACAGACTTTGGGATCGCACACAGTTGAACTCCTTACATTTCTAGCTTGAGTTTCTTCTAATAAGACAGTTGTACATGGCTATAAGCTCATTTACCTGACATGTTTCGGCTCGTTACATGTTTCTGAGTCTGTTTGTTGAAGAAAATAATTGTTTCAGGTTGAGCTGAAGCGTCTTTTATTTTTCTCCGCCGTTATCAAACAAGCTAGTTTTGTATTATCAAAGCATCAACGCAAAAATAACTTACATAAAAAAATGAATCCCGACAAATTAATAATGTGTATTTAATATTAAAGGATAAATATTATGTATAATTGACTTTTTTTTTTAAACTTCTAACCATTTTCTGACATTGTTCTGTCATCAAAAACCTACCTGGAGGAGCATTTAGCTTCAATCACGTCAGTTTGATGAATCCTGCTTAGAAAATCCTTTCCCTCTGACCGTCAAAAACACTCCATTCTTACTTCCTGGCCCTGGGAATCTTCTTCTCTGCTTTTAAGTCCATAAATCATCATTAGACTCGCTCTGAGCATTTCTGCCGTCTAATCAAAGTCATTACAACTGCGTGACTGCTCATAACACGGCTAGCATAACAAGCATTGTTTTTCAAATTTGTGTAATTCCCTCTGCAGCCAGAAGATGGAGCCACAGCTAAGTTACACTGGCGTCTCTCAAGGCTGTGATAAAGTTATACTGTTCTTAGCAAAAACATTATATTTTTAGTTCTAAAACATGAGATGTCAAAGTAAAGATACTCAAGGGCAGGTTTAAAGGTCAATAACAACACAAACAAATGATGCATAATATCTGTCCTTTAACAAATCTTTAAAATAATCTGTTTTACTAACCACGTTTTCCTGCTCCTCTCAGATTGCGGTGACATGATCTCCAGCATCAAAGCCATGAAGATCCTGAAGCGCGTGGGCGGCCCTAAAGGCGTCTGGACCAAAGACGCGGGGCTGAACTCCGGTAAAGTTTACATCTTCAACAGCACTGACCAAGACACGGTTTACGAGTTCTCTTCGGTGCAAGACTTCACCCGTTCTGCCGGTTTAACTTTGTCCAAAAAAGTCAAACTGCCCGTGGCTTTCACAGGAACTGGCCAAGTCGTCTACAAGAACTTTGCCTACTACGTTAACCAAGCGGAGGATAAAATAATTAAGTTTGATTTGAGCAACACCACGATGACAGACAGTGCCATTTTGCCTTTTGAAGATTACATCCCTGTGTATACTTTAAACTCAGAAACGCTGATCGACTTGGCTGTGGACGAGGAGGGACTTTGGGCGATCTATGCCACGAGGCAAAACGATCGGTATATTTCTCTGGCTAAAATGGACGTGAAATCGCTGGACATTGAGCAGATGTGGGACACGAATTGCCCGAGGGAGAACGCGGAGGCGGGGTTTGTGATTTGCGGGACGCTGTACGTGGTTTATAACACGCAGCAGCCGGGCCGGTCCAGGGTGCAGTGCGTGTACGACGTGAACGGCCTCGTGAACAGCGACGAAGCGCCGCTCGTTTATTTCCCCAAACGCTACGGAGCGCACGCCAGTCTCAAGTACAACCCGCAGGAGGCGCTGCTGTACGCGTGGGACGACGGGTACCAGATCCTCTACAAACTGGACATGAAGAAGAAACTCGAGATATGAAACTGTGACACGTTCAAGTCAAGGAAACATCCTGCAAAACTACAGTATATGTGAGAATTCTGTTGGAAATCATGGAACATGATCAACATTTACAAGAGTCCAGCTGCAGCCGCTGTGTGGAGCCTCACTGTGTCACATCCAGAGCAATAAAAGCTTAAGTATAAAAAAGAGAGAACAATTTATTGATTTACAACAGCTGCATGGTTGGGTAAGGTTAGGCTTTCGATTACAGTTAGAGATAGACCTATAAATTGGTTGGCTAATATTTGCACTTAGACTATCGACTATTAGCAGCAGCAGATATTTTTAGGGCCAACCAGCAGCCTAAAGAATACACTTAAATACACACAGAATATACTTAAAGCGCTAATTGAACGCTTGAGTCCACAATGACACATGACACATGACATGACATGACATACACACCTCACTTATCCAGTTTGAATATTTAAACCAGGTTTGTCGGAGTTTGTAGTAAATTCAAATAATATAGTTTGAGAAAAATTATGAAAATAGTCTCTACATATCGGTCCAAACACATTGGCAAAACTCATCAGCCATCGGTTCTTCTGGTTTCTAAACTATCAGTATCCGTCATGACACTCCCATAACGATCGATCTTTAGTTTGGGTCGATGATCGAGTATTAAACCCAACAGGATGTGGCGTTCCACTCATCAGAGCTCTCCATCGGCTGCAGCCAGACACTTGTCATACTTTTGCATTTATGTACATTTAAAGAAATGATTCTCACCTTATCATCTGACCTCCTGTAGAGGGCGCCACAGATGCTGTTCCAGCAGGGGTTGAGGTCATCTTTACAAATTATGGTTTTAAAAGTCTATATAAGAAAATGAGAACAAGGGTTTTAGAGCAAAGCCCAAACTGCATTTTAATTAATAAATGTTTATAGACAACACTTCATCCCTTCATGTTTGTTCAGACAGAGATCGTTACAGACTGTGTTGAAATGAGAAATGTTGAAGACAGTAACTATTTAGAATTGCATAAATTATAAACGGCTCTAGTTAAATTGACTATTAGATTTCTATAAAATCAGTAACATTCTCCTTCTCTTGCTGTTCGTGCTGAGTGTCATTAAATAGTTGATCCTGTTTCATATTTCCTGTAGTTGAAGTGTTTCTTCTGAGCTGTGGGTGTATCGAGCTCCAAGACACTGACACAAGTGTGTTATTAGACATTTACTGAAGGTTATAAACTATTACTATGCTTTTCACATCATTCTTCAATTATTTTATAATTTTCTGTTGACTATTTCATGTCTAAATATTACAGTATCAGTTCAATGCAGTTTTTTTAAGCACCATGTTTTAGGAAACTAAGACAAACTTTGTAAAGTTCAAATTTTAAGGTTTGTTGTTATTGTGAAAAATGTACTCATTAGTCTTCACAGCTTAAATATATTGCAATGGTTAAATTATGTAGGTTTAAGCACCTGGCTGTGATTTAAATAAAATGATATGCCGTTCATGCAGGAAAGTAGTCACTATAAATGATTTGTTACTTCACTGAGCCCTTGTATCAGAAAGACACTTTTGTAGACGCCAGACATTTACCAGACATTTTACAGTTATTTAAACAAGTTTATTTTGTCAAACTGTAAATAACATTTATAAAACTGTTAAAATTTATTGAGTGAGAAGTTTTCAACGACTTCAGCTCCAGTAAAATCACTGCAGGAACGTCTGAGAGTCACAAATATGTACAAGAGAAAACTGTGGAAAAATGACGCAACGGCACAAAGCGCTGCCAGGAAACAGCCGAGCCAGAGCCGCGACCAACACAGAGAGGTGCCACTTTCATATATCTTCACGTTTAAGTTTAGTTTGTATAAGGCATTACATCTGAAAACACTACACTTGAGGATTCTCCATTTTGGAAAAGTCTAAACAATAATATTTTTCTCTAATTCTACAAACAAATGACACATTCTTTCAAAGTCTGCAGTTTGTGAGAGGCCACTTTGCTCCTAATATTCCCAAAGTCTCGTGGACTAGTTATGCACCATTTTTAAAGGTGAGCTGTGTAACTTTCCTGGTGAAGGGTCCGCCACCTGCTTGTCTCCATGGAGATAATATTTCATTTCCAAGAAAGTAACACAATCTGATATGAAACCTACTCGTATTTATTCAGTGACAGGTATTTTGTTGCTCAAAAGTATCAAAAACATACATTCTTACAGTGAGCTGTGTCGCCTCTCCACAGATCTAAGCTGTAACATTCTAGGCAAAGCAATAATATCTCCATGAAGACAAACAGGGGGCAGAAAAGTTACCTATTGCACCTTTAATTTACTAGCCGTTAAGTCTGTCTTGGTTTCAACCCAGAAAAGTATTTTAAATATATTGGAGTTTCTCAGTCAAAGGGAAGTAAAAGCACAGTATTTTTGGTCATAAACTTATCAGCAACAGCACAGTTTGAAACTTTTTAAACCACTTTAGAAATATTGGGCTTTCAACTGGTTTTATGCACTAAAATGAGCCTAAAGGACTCGATCAGGTCTAAAACAGAACGGTTAAAAGTGCATTCACATTTGTTGTTATTTGGTCCTGAATTGGGTCCATTTTAGACTTGGTTTAGACCCATTTTTGTTCTTGTTTATTCCTGATTTAGTCCAGGTTTAGTCCTCGTTTAATCCCATATTTGATGAACGGGCAAGTGTGAACACAGCCTCGGAGTCCTGGATTAGTCCTTGTTGAGCCGATCAAGACCGGGTTTAGTCTTATTCTAAAAAGTCAGGTTTAGTCTTGTTAAAGCTGCACCAGGTAACTTTTCTGTCCCCTGCTCGCTCAGTCATGCAGATGATATGACTTCACCGGGAATATTCCACAGTTTAGCATTAAACATATCTGTAACCATGGAGTAAATACGCACCCATCCATCTTTTTCAGTTCAGATGTAAATGATCAAAAACCTCCCAAACGATTTAAGAGTTATTAAAACCGTAGTGACGTGCTAATATTATTTGTTCACCCATTAAATTACAGTAACAAACAGAAAAAAACATTGAAAAATAAACTTTGTGATGTAATTCTGTTGGTTTTGAGCTTTAAAATGAAGTATTGTGTCATTTTTTAACAGGTTTTGTGTATTTTGAAATATTGGAAGACTGGGAATCGATACCTGATTTGATTGAACTTTTCAGTATTGGCACTGATATTGATACTACTCCATAGGACGATGTTACAGGTCAGATCTGTGGAGAGATGAGCCTTTTTACAAGTTTTGAAGGGTTTTTTTAGTCTCGTATACACGTGAACATTAATAAATGCAAGATAAATAGGTTTAATACTATATTGTGGAACATTCAATCTCCATGGAGACAAACAGGCGTCAGGCGCTCGAACACAAACATTACATTCAGCAATTAACTAGTTTAACCCAGAGCTTTGTTTAGTCTACATTTATGTGTTGTTTGAATTAAAACTATGCCAAAACGATGTCAAAATGTAGTGTTTTTGGTCCTGAATTTGTTTGTTTTTAACAGTTTTCAGACCTGCGCCTCACAAAAAGCTTATCTGAAAGAGCGGGAACTTCGCGATAAAAGATTTTGTTTCTATTTTCATAACTTTCTGAACATTCTGCATCTTTTAGGGTTTAAAACGTCCCTGTGGTTTCTGATATTTGCACTATCCCTGAACCTCGACTAAGCAACAGCTACGCTAACAACTCTAAACTCATTCAACTTTAATTTAACTTCACTACTCCATTTCGCCAAGATCAACGATGGCACTTGCAGGAAACACAGTGAGAAATGTAATCAAAACTGGCAAAACATTTGGTCGAATTCCACCCAAAGGCGACCGCTGGAGTCCTCGGTTTTGGTCCGGTCTGACGGAGGGTCTTGTGGGATCTTGTGGTCCTAAAGTGGTCCGTGTTGATGGAACGTTGAGGTTAAAGCTCCGTTTTGTGGGTTCAGAGTCTGAGGTGAGGCACAGGCATCGTCACGTCTCTGAAAAAGCGGTGCACCAGAGCGTTCTTGGCGGATATCCTCTTGTTGGGGTCGTAGGTCAACATTTCCTGAAACATAAACAGATTTCTTTCAGCGATCGTGACATAAAGTCTTTTACAAACTGTACACACTGATAATCGCTGGGCCTTAACCGCGGCTCGAACTGAAATCACAATTGGACAGGACAGAATATATTTAGTAACATTATGTCTATCACAAACAACAAAATATCCTAGTCCTGTTCTACGGAGCTGGATTAGAGGGTTAGGGAGGTAATGTCGGGGTTAACCTGGTTCAGCGGTGCTACATGGATCACTTTCTATCTTTAATCATACAGCATTAAACACGCTAATAAAATAGGTACAAAATTAAACACTAAATGTAACTGTCCACCTGTGTCTGTGAGTCTTTACGGATCAGACTATGAGCCGGTCCATTTGTGCTTTAGACCATTTTGTCCATGACTGAATCGTGGCTGTGATGGGTCCTTAAAGGGCCTGTACCTGATTTCTATTTACTCTAGTTAAGATAAATTCTCTTCCCTTTACACATTGTTTGATAGATGCAACTTAATGGAAAGACACTTGGTTTGTGATGTATAATCTGTGCATATTATAAACACACTTTTTTAGGAAAGAACTAGTGCAGAAGTGTTTGTCAGGGTCACCTCTTTTCAGCCAATCAGGCACATTGTACACTATGAATCATGGGAAATTAACTGCTTGACACTATCCAAGCATGTGATTCTCTGTCACGATGCAGTTTCAAAAGCGCTAAAAGCTAATTTAGTGCTAATTTTCCTCCCTCGGGGAGAACCACAGTGAAGGAGAGATCCTACTCCCATGGACGGACAGGCTGCAGATGAACTAGGACTGACATCCACTTGGACTGTGGAGCCAGAACCACTCAAGAGGGAGTTGGTCCAGGCAGACGAGGTATGGCTAATCCAGGGTTGAGGGAGTTCCTCCAGGCGGGTGGCGCATAGATCATCCTCAGATCGATCCTCAGGGTCTATGTGGGCGGGGCTAACAGTTCAAACAAAAACATGTTCCTGTCTCACTGTTCATAAGGTACAGGGTCTTTAAGTGCTGACTCCACATTAACACAGCACGCTATCAATACACTAGTTTGATTGTGTTCAGTTAAAACTTTGCATGTTCCATCCTTCTGTGTAAATGTCTCATGTTAAACGTGGACACCCGCGGCATACAGACCGGTGCGGCCTGTATATGTACAAAGTTGTTTTTCTTTGTAAATATGGCTGGTGCGGCTTATTCTCTACGGTAGCATATTTTCCAGTTTCGACAGTTTCTAGTAAGTCACTTGCCTTTTATTGATCATAATTCATTCATAGTTTGTTATTGTTGTTCACATTAATATTAATATTCTTTATTTGATTGACAGCACTAATTAATACACACATAATTCATTCATTCATTCATTTTCTACCGCTTATTCCCGTTAGGGGTCGCGGGTGACTGGAGCCTATCCCAGTGACTTTGGGCCTTAGGCGGGGTACACCCTGGACAGTGGCCAACTCGTCGCAGGGCTAACACAGAGAGACAGAGACAAGGACAGACAACCATTCACTCTCACATTCATTCACTAGGGACAATTTAGAGTTGTCAATTAACCTACACAGTCATGTCTTTGGACGGTGGGAGGAAGCCGGAGAACCCGGAGAGAACCCACGGTAACACGGGTTTAAATATCAACTATTATTAGCATTTCTCGTCCCAAACAGACATCAGCTTCCAATCTAAACTCCAAACAAAAATAATAAAGCTACTCTACACTTGTGTGAAGCACTTTACTGTTTACGTGAAAAGTGAACTCACTCCGAGCAGTTCTCTCCCGTCCTCGTCCAGCAGGGGCACCACTTTGGCCAAATCCTGTCGCGCCCATTTGGGAAACGAGGGTTTGTAGTCGGGCATCGAGGTCACGCCGGGCCAAACCGTCTCGTCCGGCGTCCCCAAAGTCCTGAAGATCCTGAACAGCTGATCGATCTCTGAGTCGCCGGGAAACAAGGCTCTTCTGGTGATCTGAGGCAGAAGAATCAAAGGAGGATGTAATGTGTGATTGTGTGAGCGATTAAAGTGTAAATGACAGGTTTGACGACACACAGCAACGAAAATGTAATGAACATGATTATATTTAAGATTTTACTCACAATTTTGCCTTTTTGTCTCCAGTTTTTGACAAAGACTTTTGTAAAGTTTATAATGTTATTTCCTGGTTGAAAATGAGCAGCAAATATGACACAGATAATCCCACAACTGTTACCTAGCAACCATACAGTTAGGTCTGGGCGATATGGTGATAAAAATTGAATGGTGAGCTTGTCCCTGTGACAATGGGCTGCACAGTTAAATCCACACAAAAACGCAATTTTAATGGATGCAATTAGCAAATCGCAAAGGCTGCAGTTTTTAAAATGCAATAATTTCTTCCACAAACAACAAAATGTCTTTTGCACAAACATGTTCTGAAATAAGCAATAAAAGCGTGACCAAAAGTGGTAAAAATGCATTCAAGAGCGACAAAAACACGCCTACAAACAACAAACGCAACTCAATGCACCAAAACGCGACTGTAAGCAACAAAGATACGACCACCACAACCGAACTTGACAAAAACGACCAAAAGCTCTATTATTAAAATATAAATCTTAAATCTACTCACAATTAGATACTAAATCAGCTCTATGATAGGCAAAATAAATGAATAAAAAGTGAACACGAATCGTGATAAAATCGAAATCATGATGTGGCCCCAAGAAAAGGGCCAAAATGTACACAAATGACATAATATTTAGGAACTGACAATAAATAATCCCTGATAACGCCTTTATTTTCTTGAATGATGGTTTAAACTGACAGAAAAATGTGTCCATTGCAGTAAATTGTCTCAATGGTACGTCGCCTTTTGATCTGGATTCTGTTTTAGAACTCAGCACTACTTCCTGTGGTTTTAAACTTTTATCTTTCAATTTTTTTATCCCAAACTGAAACCTGCCTGTTGTAAGTGTATGATAAATATCTAGCACGGTTTCTATTCCACCAAACTAAGTCATAATAAAAAAACAAGAGAATCTGGCATGTAGACTTTACTGTTTAAGGTTCACTTTACCATTTCAGCGAAGATGCAGCCCAGGCTCCAGATGTCGACGGCGGTGGAGTAATATTTACAGCCGAGGAGGATCTCAGGAGCTCTGTACCACAGAGTCACCACCTGAAGAGACGGCAAGAAAACAAACACCGAAACAGGACAGTGAAACAGGTTTGTATGTGTGAATGAGGCCTGCGGCAATTAACCACAATTGTAGTGACAAGTCGACTGTTAAATGATCTTATTTTTGTATGTAATCTTATTTTTTTGAAAACTGTAATCATTACCTGGACTACACAGACTAGAAAACATGACAAAAAAGTGCATTACTGAATCAAAATGACAAAAAAGAAAGTCAAACAATTTCAGATTTTCTTTAATAACACACTATATTTTAAATATTCTTGATCTAATCCTTATCAAATCGTTCATCACCATATTTAAACTTTTATTTAAAAATTTTACAAAATTATTAAACAAAGAATCGCTAACTACGGTAGTCGATGACTAAAATAATCTTAAGATACAGCCCTAATATATGATTAAAAAGTGTGTCACAACATAAAAAATCTGAAATCGATGTACAGACGATTAAGGCCTGGACCGACTTTGGGACAAACATGCCGGACTAATTGGATGTTTATAGTAATTTGTATATTCTCTCTGTTGAACTTTAAAATTTTAAACTAAAATCTGAAAATGTGAAATACACTAGGGCTGCAACAAGCTAATAAATTTATGGCAATTGATCGCAAATCGATTATAGAAATGGTTGTCAACAACTAAAAAACAAAATAATCGTTAACTGGTCTGTACACAGACTCTAAAATATTGTTTGTGCTGAAAGAAGACTTTTTTTCCTGAATATCACAATAACAATAACACAGATCATGAACAACACAAAAACACACAGGAAACAAGTAAAATTGTGTGTTTTTGCTTAAAATACTTGCAGCCATAAAATACACATAATTCTTAAATGTGCATGAATGAAAAAAAAACGCACTTCTATGATAACAATTAAAGAAAATGGCTTAAAGTTTGTTGTTCCTCTTTGTGTGAGAGGCACATGACGATGAACTCATGCATTATCTTATGATCAGTGCATTTTTATCAATCACACCCAACATCACGGCTTTGACCTCAAAACGTATAATGTAAGTGTTGTAAATGAGGCGACCTGAGGTAAGGTATCATTCACAGCTAAAACAAGTAAGTATTATAGTTTGTGTGATGATTCCAAAGTTTAAAGTCAACGTTTTGAAGCCTGTGCGAGTCCCATTTCACACAATACAGCGTGCGGTTCCAGATGGGTTGTGTCCGGCCGCCTCACCTCGTGTGTGTAGGTGCGCACTGGGACCCCGAAGGCTCGAGCCAAACCGAAGTCTGCCAGTTTGATCTCGCCCTGAGCGTTGATGAGCAGGTTCTGAGGCTTCAGGTCTCGGTGCAGGACGCGGTGAGAGTGACAGAACGCCAGGCCCTGCAGCAGCTGGAACAGGTAACTCTGCACAAGACATTCACATCAACGTCATCGTCAACAACAGCATCATCGTCATAGCAACAACATCATCATCAGTTTATTTACAGACTCAGGGTCCTTAAAAACACACAAGACACAAAGAGGGGCAACTGATGGTATGCTTTGGATGAAATTAAGATATTGCCTTATTTGGGTAGAATTAGATCAGGGTTTATACAAGGTTCAGCATTTCAAATTTAATGCTTTATAATGCCGCATTTCAACATGTTTAATGTCATAATCAACGTCAAAACAGGACGATTTACGCTTTTATCACGTCATAACTACTGCCTTATAAACATTCCATTGGGGAGCAGAATGACCAGAATATAATAAACTACTTTAAAATATTTCAAAAAGATAATTTACATGAAAGTTAAACCATGGAACTGTGTTTTGAAGCCTAGCTTTGACTTTTTACATGATTTAATCAAAGCTATTAACATCTAGAGTCAATAAATCCAGTATACACCTGGGATTTTTGTTACATTTATAATTGTTCTGATGGATAAATCTTTTTTAATTTTTTTTTTAAGTCTGTGGAGATTGAATTTAATGCTTTCTAATGCATTTTACGGACTTGTTTTGCCCAAATTCACTTAATGACTTTAAATGCTTTTTAATGCCCCGCGGAAACCCTGTCAATTAAGCATAAAATCAAGCATGAATTGCCAAAAATTACTTTGTTTTGAGATAATGCCACTTTTTAAAAGTTAACAGTAGGGCTGCAAAGGTTCATCGACTCTGTGTGACGGATCGACTATAAAAACTGATAATACACTAATTGTTAACGGGACTTTATGGACTCTAAAACAAATGTCAAAAGAACTTTTATAACAAAAGGATGTGAGATTAATACATCAAAATGTAAAACAAGAAAAGATTACTGTTGATTTAATAAATAAATAATAAGGGATAATAATAAAGCATAATAAAATAAAATAAATAAATAAACAACTGATAATAATAATAAATAATAAAGGATGAGATTAATACATCAAAATGTCAAAGAAGAAAAGACAAAGACATCAACAATACACTTTATTCATAAATATTCTCTATCTAGAAGCCGTCAGTACCATATGTCACACTTTATTTGACTGATGATGTATTTAAAAAGTTTAAAACACAATAGAAAAAAATGTTCCGATGGTAGACTAATAAAAAAAAAAAATCGGTGACAAATCAGCTACTAAAATATTTGTTAGCGACAGCCCTAGTCAATTATTGAATTAAGGATTATGACTGAAAAACTGCTTGTTTATTAATACATCAGTGGTTAACAGTTTATAAAACAACCAACTGGATAAGATAAAAGAACCCCTATTTATCCCACGATAAGGAAATTTCAGTGTTGTAATGTAAAGTACAAAGACAACAGGAGAATAAAAAATGCAGATGAATTAAAAAGTATGAACAATTGACATAAAAGACAATTATTATGCATGATTTGTGTTATTATTACCCTTTAAACATGTTTGATGATTTGTGGATTTAAAAACAGCACAGAAGATTCTCTGAGCCACGTCACACATCGAAGATTATACCACAACTTGATCTATGTCCATTTAGTGTTTAAACTATTTTGGAGTTTGTATATAAACTTTTTAACCCTGATGTTACCACCATGACCAAACTCATGAAGAGACTTTCTTTTTATACTATTTTGGTTTGAGTTAAGCACTTTAGGGTCATAACAGGCCCCGTATTAACAGAAATAATAGTTCATTTTAAAGCAGAAAGTGTAACTGACCTTGACCAGAGGCAGTGGGATCCCTGTGACAGAAGACGAGTCCATGAACTTCTTCAGATCCTGATGCAGAAACTCAAACACCAGGTACAGTTTGTTCTCGGTGTGGATCACATCTCGGAGCCTGAAACACACATTTCACACGGAGCTACTGTGAGTCACAATGTGTCACCCTTAAATCTGCTCTTTGGTTTTCCTGTAGACCCTCTGTATTTTGCGGCTCTTACTAGGCCTGGGCGATGATGATTATCACAATTTTCTTCGTATTTGTCATATTTAAACGTGTCTTTGTCAGTTTTGGTTGCATCTTTGTGGTTTCTAGTCGCATTTTTGTTGCTTTTAGTCGGGTTTGTTGTTTGTAGGAGCTTTTTTGTCGCTTTTGAACACATTTTTATCGCTCTTTGTCACACTTTTGTCGCTTGTTTCAGAACATGTTTGTACAAATCCAAACTACAGTGTTAGCAGTTTTTGTTCAAATTGAAGCAAGACATTTTGTTGTTTTTATGACTAAGAAATTATTGAAGAAAAATTGCAGCCGTTGCGAATTTCCATTAAAATTGCGATTTGTGTTGATTTAGTTGAATTGTGCAGCTCTGGCCTTTAAGAGGTAAATAAAGTCATCTGCTCAGAGGCTTCAGAGGCTAAACAACAGGAGAAAAAGTGTGTTTGAACAGACAGCTGCATTAAAGACACAAACAGTGAGTCACGATACGACGATTTTACAAAAATAATAGATTGTCACAGGGACCAGCTAACGATTCGATTTTTATCACCGTATCGCTCAGCCCCAGCTCTTGCCTCATCTTATACTCAAATATTTACTGTTCCTCATTTAATATGAAGTGTTCACGGATGTACTTTTATCTAATCCTTTCCATTCTCATCATTCAATGTTTATAAAGGACACAAGTGCGAACAAACGACCCACTGCTCATGTGAAAAATGCTCATGTGAAAAATGTATTTACGTTCATTCTTTGGCTCAGACTTTATTGGATCAGAATAAACTTTACAAAGAATGGAGACTACATGGTTTATTATGATTAGGGTTTACTTATTTCACTGTATAAAATGAAGACTTACTTGACAATGTTTGGGTGGCTGAGCTCTTTGAGGAGAGAGATTTCTCTGATTGCGGTGCTGGGGACGCCTTCCGTTTCCCTGAAAGAATCATATCAACTTTTAATAACAAAACATGTCAACAATATTATATTTATTTTATAATTTAAAAAATATAATTTGAATTAAACATTACAACTCATGGCATGAACCAATCTGAACTTTAAACTAAGGGTTAAACCAGGACTATACATTAACAGAAGCACCAGGACAGAGGGTGTGTTGGGTGTAACTTGGTCACAGTTTTAAAGGACGCAGCGCATTCCAGTGTGTGATACAAAATACTTGTAAATTATAATATAGTTACTATCAAAAGAGTTCAATCTACTAAGCTTGGAAAGAGAACATAACCTTCCTCTACGGCAAATGTCTTGACACAGCTTTAAGTACATATGACAGGGCAGACTATACGTTTCACAAAAATGTAGTAAACATGATTATATTAAAGATTTTTCTAAGACGTTTGCTTATTTCTGCCAGGTTTGTGAGTTTTTGTAAAGTTTACATTACATTGTTACTCGACTTCCTGGTTGAACATGAGCAGCAGTTAGAGGTAATTCCACATCTGTTACCTAGCAACAAGGCTGTAAACAAGGGACAACATCCATACACATTACACAAAAGTTATAATTTGACAAGTAGGACTACCCAACAACCCCTTTACTATGTTAAATGGTTGTTTAAAATGTTAGAAAAATGTGTCAGTAGCATGTAAGTCCAGTGCCCCTGCATTTTTGACAGAACGTCGCTTGTTGATGACTTTTACGTACACTTGACTGATGTAAAACTATTTAAAAATAGATATACTACAGGTTCTATCCCACCAAACAACGTAAAAATTACAAAAACACAAGGACCTGCCATTTGCACTTGCTGAAAACCCCACAGACATGACTTCTGCTGCAGGTAAACACTCAAAGACAGAGAGAAGCCGCTTGTAGCAGCGTTGTGGAGATGTTCCCCATTTCTTATGTTGTTTTTGTCTGATATCTGATTCATTCACAGTATTCAAATTAAACTAACACCCAAGTAACGTACCTAGGTCACTTTCTTAAGGCAGTAACTAAGTCATATCTGATGTTTAACAAGTAACAACTAGTAATGTGTAATTTATCACTTTATCAAAGAAACAACCAGGTATAGAAAATTAAGTTAGAATTGGTCTTAAATATTCTAAACTGTGAGAAATTAAACAAATGCATGAGCACATTTAAAAGGAGAGTATCAGTAATTAAGCACAAAACTTTACAGAATAAGAACAAAAGTTGACCAAAACAAAGCATCTATTGTGCAAATGAGCATCTATTCAAAGTGAATGCACCCAATAAACTCATGTAAGACGATCAACAGCTATAAACTAATTTAAATAGTGACATTTGACGTGCATCTAGATAAATATTTAATAGATAATCCTTTTAAAAATTTGAACTCAAAGACGTAACTTACGTATCGAGCCTGATTTTCTTCAAGGCGACAGTTTCTCCGGTGACTTTATTCTTTGCTTTATAAACCACTCCATACGTGCCTTCTCCGATCTTTTCCACTTTCTGAAAATTATCCATTTGTTAAAAGTAAAAACTTTCTTCTTTGTTTTGTTGTTCCGTCTTTAGCTTCTGCGCTGGTTCTTTGTGCTGGGCGAAGCTAACTACAACAGAGCTGAGGAAATCGGGCATAAAACTCAACGTATACGCGACATTTCCACACGGTAAAGCTGGAGAAAGGAGTCCGTGGTTTGAGCTCTTCAGTCGGTAATGTAAAGGTAAATACACGGGCATAAATCGTTTGTTTGTGGTGTTTTTGGACGTGTGTTACCGCGGTGGACACTCGTTTCTGCAGCCGAGCACAAACACTGTTCTTTCCCGCGTTGCCACAGGGACGTTTGATTGTGTGACCGAGGCGGGGCGCTGGGCCGGGCGGGGGCGAGCGTAACATCGGGTTTTCTCACATTTCAAAGCTATTACTTCACTAAACACCGCTCTAAGATTATTATGAAAATGTTAAGTTGAAAACCGTGGGGGTTTGAGAGTAAAACGGCTGCAAATAAACAAAAAATGACCTGGAAATTGTAAAACGTGACCGAATGATAAAGCATAAGAATGAAGCGCTCCTCGAAACGTCTAGTGACGACTTAACTACGTAAACGACGTCAACACCAAATCAGATAAGGACATTCCCCATACTTTTTGCACGGATTGTTGTTTTTTTAATATATTTTTTTCACCATTATTGTGTGTTTATGTACAGCGCATAAGGTGTTACAGTAAAATTCTTTTTCACATTAAAAAAAAAAAATACACCGTTTAGGATCAATAACACTCTTCTTTCAAACCTTTCAAATATTAACATTTTTGTGTCTGCACCACACCGTAGCAGAAATAACATTAAAATAAGTAATATTATGGTTTCAATTGTTTCTTTAAAAAGAAGCAAAACATTTGCATAAAATAAAATGTACATGGCGGTGGATAAACAAATAGGCCTGGAGCTGGTGCAGCTTTTTTTTCAAGCCTTTGCATCGAATTACTAACGTATAATACATTTCAAATAAATTAGATATAGGCTTATCAAAAGGAGACGACTTTTTTTTTTTTTTTGCTCTATTTGAATTCATATTGTCAAAGTGTCAAATTTGCACGTCTAGTCTGAAGACATAGCTTTATAAAAATATAACCAGATCGATAAAGTTTTGTAGATTTTTCATTAATGAAATTTTCAAGCGACCACAACTACGTCCTCTAGTGGCAATAGTACAGAGCTGCAACGGTGCATTTTTTTCTCTTGACACGTCTTCCATCCAAAATAGAATAGAATAGTAGAATTTTAATGAGACTTTTCCTGTATGGTTAAATTAAGATTAAATAAACATATTTGGTAAAATCTGGTTTATTTAAATTTCTGTAGCAGAAAATCTTTAATTTCCCCTTCATTTTTAAGTTTCAATATTCTTCCTAAACCAGACATTTAAGTCTAGTTTTAATTTTGTCAGCTGAAGCTATAATAGTTTTAATTCACCAGAAAATGTGTTTATTCTTACCTGCTTCATTGCTCATTTGTTCATGGTCTGTCATTAAGTGGAGCTTGGCTGTTTCCTCTTGTCCCCTTTATTCATTTATTATTTATTATTCAACAAAAATAGTCATACTTTCTGTCGACAAAAAAATGTACTTTACATTATAGTGTTAGTGGACTGTAACATATATGTAATTTTAATAATAGTTTTATTCCCTATTACTATTATTTTGTCAATGACATTAACACTGTCCTATCGTTTTGAGGTTTACAATGCCTTAACTACTTTAACAATAATATTTACTACTCTTTTAACTACAACTATACCACTTTGTGTACTCTTGACTATTACTATTACTACCAGACTACTACTTGTACTAATTGCCACTCTCTTTTTCAGCGTATATCAAATCAATCTCTCCAAATGTTCCCAAAGTTATTACGACTCTTTGAAACCGAATCCTTTTGAGTTAATCCCCAAATCTGGTTAAAACCTAAAGACAACCTTCTTAAGAGTAAAAGCGTTTGTGTGGGTGAGTGGAATAGTTTAAGGTTGTGGTATGCTGGTCATGGGGCGTGTGGGAAGGATTTGTCTGTGCTCTGCGTGGAGCACATGAGAGGGTCACATGCAGAGCAGCCTCAGAGCCAGACAAAGGAAACTCCACATGGACCTGGGCCTGGGACCTGCTGCTCGACCTGGTGCTTCACATTCAGTCTGTGAAGGAAGCCGCAGGACGCCTTTCTTCAACGGCTGTGATAGTTCCAATATGTGACAAGAATGACTTTAAATTGTAGGAGAAAAAAGCAGATTTTCACCTTTAAATGGCTCAAATCAAATCACATTTATCCATGGAGTACAATTAGGGCAGGTGAATAGGAAAACATTTAACATTTAAAGATATCAATTTGAAACTTCTCCTGTAATTTAGTCAAATAAATGTAAAAAAAAACATGTGTTACAAGTTTTTCATCATGTAATGTTTCAAGTAGAAATAAAGCATTTTAAGGGTGAAAACGGCCAAAAATTGCACAGATTTTGGACACGTGAATCTGGAAAGTTTTTTGTATTTTTCACACATTAGTTTACAAAAAACTTTACCGAGGGGATTTTTTATTTCTTAGTTTTGGAGTAAACTAGATCTGAGTAATTAATCAGACAATTAAACATCAACATTCCTTCCATGCATCGTGTCAAAATCTTGTTCAGTCCAAAATTGTAAAGTTTGATCTGTGTTGGTGTTAATTTAAGGCTGATCTTTATGTCTCGAGTGAGAAAAATGCATTCTAAGAAAACGACCTTTGAAGTTACAATGTCCCAGAGAAATCTATGGATGAAGTGGATTAAATTAAATAATAAAACATCTTTAGGAGCAGGTTAGACAAGTTTGTGGTTTTCCAAATATGTTTTGCCTCTTTGTCTCTGCTTCTTTTATATCAAATTTAACTTTAGGATTATTGTGAAGAAAGAATTTTACATTATTTTACAGTTATTCACAATTCTTGGCACTTTGACCAATCAATACTGAAATTCAGTCACAAACAGTTAAAAAAGTACTTTTAGACACATATTTTACTATTCTAGACATATAGATTAAACACAAATGTCTCATTGTTGCTGCCTACGATTCTTACAATTATACTTTTTAATTTCTTACAATCATCTCTCTTTCTGGACTCAAATGCCAAAGAAAAAAGGCCGTCTGGAGCAATGAACGAAGTATATCCCAATAAGGGTCTGTCAAACACAAATTTTATATTGTTTTAATAATGACAACGTTGAAAAAACCTGAGTTTTAGCCATGATTCAGACTAGTTTTGTTTTTTATTTTGAGTTTGAATAATACATTAAAACTGTTTCTCAAACTGTGACTCCACAGTGTGACGAGTGTGATGTCATCATCACAACCAAGAAGTAAAATGACAAACCTAAAAAAATGGTTAACAGAAAGCAGAATAAAATGTGTTCAGTGTTTAGCAACATTTAAAAAAAAGTTAATCTTACCTGCATTTTAGGTAGTCCAACCTGTCATGGGCACTTTTAAGCAAATGTCAGAACTTTAGAAGACTCTTTTATCCACATTGTTGTCCTCTTTTGGGTAAGTTCTCGATTTGAACTACGGTTGCAATGGTGTAGTCCATTTAGACCTGGTTTAGCCCCAATTTAGACTTAAAATAGTCTTGTTATAGAAAAGTTTTAGAAAATCACACTTGATGAGGAGGGGCCTGTACTTAATTTTGCCTTCGGCCCCAAATTCCTAAGTCCACCACCACCTTAATCAGAATCAGAATCAGAAAAGGTTTATTGCCATTGTCAGTGAACAAAATTCACAAACATAGGAACTTGCTTTGGCGTAAGGTGCAACATAAAACAGTGAACAGCCTTCATCTGAAATGTTTTAAATTCTACTGGCACAAACCTTCATCCTAATGATACGTAACAGTTGCTTTTCACCAGAGAAGACAACAGAGATAAACAGAAGAATAAAGGAGCGTTCAGACCGCAGTCACCGACACGACAGTTTAAGTAAGTCACCTGAAGAGACGTACTGTCAGGAGAGAAAAGAGTGATGACTAATTCAATATTCAGATCATAAAGGTAAACTCTAGTACTTTTGAAGAGCTGGATTAAAGCCTAATATATACTTGATAATAGAATCTTGTTTTTTTTGGTGTAGCTCTGTATGAAGCAGTGTTTCAATTGATTAGCATCAATTGCAGCAGTTACTACATCAAAAAATATTGATCAACCAATTGTCGATATTTCTGAATGGAAGAAATGTCCATTTGGTTAAGTTGACGTGATATCAAAAATGTACAATAGCTCTGTTTTTGAGTTTGATCTGGAGGGCTGTTAATGTGGGTAATTTAACGTTTCTGTCAGATACAGGCTCTGGCCTGGTTCATGGTTCATGGTAAGTATCTCTGAAGTTATAAGATCCAAAAAAGTGAAACACAACAACATGTCAACACAAAGAAAAGAAAGTGGTGCCTTAATATTAATATGGCAGTTTATGGAGGCAGTCTCAAATGATTAATAAGATTCAATATTTTTGCATTTAGCTCATAATAGGTTTCAGGGAAAATCAGCTGGAATAAGTAAAGCAAACAAGAAAAACACTGAACTAAATGTTAAAAAAGGTATATACTCTAGATTTAACACTGCACTATGGAACAATAGAAGCAAAAATAATCAAATATTTATGGACCTCCACCAGAAAAATTACAGTAAAATTTGAAGAGCAATTTTATTTTGTCACGATTATGAAAAATCACAATTGTGTTATTACTTTTATCACCCAAACCACCCAAACTTGGCAAATGTTTTCCTTTTTGTTTCTTTTTATTTATTTATTTTTTATTTTAAATTGAACACAGAACAGGACCAGCAGGTGGACAACAATTAGAAATGGACTATGGATTATTAGAGATCTCATTATGTTGCAGAATCAATAGAAAGTCAAAAACAAACCAAAAAAATGCAATATAACAGGAAAAGGAAGTTATAATATAATATAAAAGGGCATTGTATTGTTGCTTGATGCTTTTTTGTCCCTGTCTGGAGCGTTTTTATGGTTTCTCTCCTGAATTCCTGGTGCAGCCCTGAGGAGGAGAGAATAAAGTGCACAGTGTCGTCTTGTGATGCTGCAGCTGCTGCCGATCGTCACAGCCACATGACGCTGGGAGAACAAGCACACACTACTGGAACTGTGCAATTGTATACTAATTATTATTGTTTTAGTCACCTGTAAACCTCTTGCTTTATCACAGGGGAACGATCAGACGAGATGGATCCAAGAGCAAGACAATCATTTACTGTGAACAAATCAATAAAACAATGCAGCAGGTTATTATAAACTGAGGATAAAAATGATGAGGCAGATTAACCAGAAGAAGCCAACGATTCACCACTAAACAGGCATTTATTGGAGTGTATAATAAATAAATCACTGCATATTTTATTAATTTCTATATATTTTGAACAATGTTTACATAACTTATACTTACTACCTACTTTTTTTTCAGTAAAAGGGCGACTTGCAGGTAAAATTATTATTTATATGCTATTTATATGCCCCCCAAAGCATTTTAAGGGTGAAAACTGAAAAGTTAACAGAACCAGGTTTACATTTTTTGTATTTTTCACACACACTGCCTCATCTTTAAGTATTTATTCATTTTAGTGACTCTGTAAAAAATAGATAGAACTAAGTATAAATAAAAATAAATAAATACATACAGTCAACTGTATTCTGTGCACAGAGCGTACTACAGGTAGCGCCAAAACAGGAACAGACTTCAAAGTAGTATTTCAGTCTGATACTGTATGACGTCTGGACCAAAATGGCACCAATGTCCCATTCAGTCTGTGCTTCAGAACAGAACCGTACAATACATTTCAAGATAGACTGAAAGATCTATCTGCACTCTTCTCTTTTAAAGCGCTTTATTTTAAATGATTCTGTGTGTCTTTTTGTATTTTTGTGATTTTAATGCAACTTTTCCTGTTGTGTAAAGCACTTTGAATTGCCTTGAATTGTGCTCTACAAATAAACTTGCCTTGCCTTGCCATAATGTATGTATTTTTTCATCTGTACACTCTTTGGACAGAACAATGTGGCGTGAAATGGGTGCGAGAGCAGGAAGGACATTCAGCAAATTGTCGGAGCTGGATTAAAACTCAGGACGCAGCACATGGAGCCAGGCACGTGCTGTCCACTCCACCATCGAGCGCCAGGGTCAGTTTCATGTTTGGCTTTCATGTGGAAACAACAATCCCGTGCAATCTGCTCCTAAAGATGTTTTATCTCTTCATTTAATCCACTTCATCCGTAGATTTCTACAAAAAAATACATTTTTCTGCAACAGGGACATAAAGATCAGCCCGAGCTCTTTATGTTCTTGGACCAAACAAGATTTTGACTGAACAGACTGGAGAATTTGTTGATATTTAATTCAAAGGATGTTTTAAGCTAAATGAGACAGAATTTACATTTTTAAGACAATTTTCCAAAATAATACCTGTACATTTTTTGTTATATAAGTGTAGTAAGTCATTTAAACCTGGTTCTGTCCAATTTTCAGAGTTAAATGTACAAAATATGTGAAAACATGACATGATGAAAAACTTGTAATACATTTTTTCTTACGTTTTTAAACTACAGGAGAAGTTTCAAATGTGTATCTTTAAATTTAAGAGCTGTCCTGTTCACCTGCAGCGTCCCGCATGAACTAAACAAACAGCCACATTGTTCAAAGCTACAAACAGAAGGATCTAATAAACCGATATAAACCAGTGTAGAACGATAAAGCTCACAGTGACGTCTCTTTGTTTCTGTTTCCAGGTCCAGGGGGCGTCTCCGGGGCCCACACTCCCTCGTGATGTCACAGTTCAGAGACAGCGGGGTCCTTAAAGAGCGAGACCGGCCCCAGTCCTGGTCCAGTCCACACAACTCAAGACCCGGGCTCAAGAATCCTCTCAAAATGACGACTAGGATAATAATTGTACAAGTGCTGCTGCTGCTGCTGGCTCTGACTGCGGCCCGAGCGAGTGAGTAAAACCTGTGGAAAACTCATTTGTTCTGCTTGGTTTGGTGTGTTCAGAGATTAAGAGCGTGACAGAATTAACTAAACGAACCGGCGAGAAAGTGTTTGGATGTAAATGACTGTGACCGATTGTAATTACAACTTTACCTAATCAATTTGTGCATTTAATGAGTGATTTCATGCTGTTATAGAAGACCATTATATGAGCTTAAACTTGAGACAATATTATTACAGATTATAGGTTTGCTCCAGTAAAGATTTCCAGCCAATACGATCTCTTTTTATTTTATTATTATTATTATTTGCAGATAAAGATATGGATATTTTAACATTTACTGTATGACAAAGTGCATAATTGAAGTTGAAGTAAAGTTCACAAGTTCATTTTTAGCAGCAAACAGAAATAATATGGTTCAACAATAATATGTATTTATTTATTATAATAATACATTTTAAATATACAGCTTAAATAAATAAAAAGACAAAATATATCAAATATTTTTTCTGCTGCCAATCAATTTAAAGAAAAATACTGTCTATCCCTTTCCATAAGCGTACTTTCAAATATTTTTGTTGTTGTTGTTGTTGTTTTGATTTTATATTTGATTTGATTTTATATTTATCATATTTCAATAGCATCTAAATCGTTTTTACTGCTGCTTAATTTCAGTATAACTTTGATGGAGTCTATAGAGCGTTATAGATCGCCACAGAATATTTCTGTTTCTGTTGGTTGGTAATTTGGTAATAATTGGTAAATAATTCGTAAACCGAGTTTAGACTTGTTTTTTCGTTGTAAGTCCTGGTTTAGAATATTTTTTTTCATGGTTAGACTTGATTGTTTGTGGTTAGACCTGGTTTATACCTGGTTCTCTTGGTTAGACCTGGTTTTTCAAGGTTTAGACCTAGTTTTTCGTGATTAGGCCTGGTTTTTCAGGGTTTAGATCTGGTTTAGACCTGGTATGTTAGGGTTTAGTCCTGGTTTAGACCTGGTTTTTCAGGGTTTAGACCTGGTTTAGACCTGGTATGTTAGGGTTTAGTCCTGGTTTAGACCTGGTTTACATCCTCCTCTGGCCCCGGGGCCCTGGTCCTGGTTGGATTAACGTGAACCTCAGCTGACGATCACATGAAGGGGATTGTGGGGGATTGAGGGTCGTGTGACTCGCACAGCTCAGACACACCTCACTCAAATATGCACTACTACAATACAATACTACTATATAATACTACTATATAATACTACAATACAATACTACAATACAATACTATATAATACTACTATACAATACTACTATATAATACTACTATACAATACTACTATATAATACTACTATATGATACAATATGATAATACTACAATTTAACACTACAATATAATACAACCAATACAACAATTAACTTTAAATACACAATTTTTCCTACACAGAAGTTTCTTTTGCTCTTTTATATTATCTTTTATTTTTAATAAATGTTTTTTGTTGTCTTAAATGTAAAGGTTTTTACCAAATAATCATCTTTTTTGCAATAAATACCCAGATCTCTTTGGTGAAAGTTCATTCTGTTCTGTTTTTCACAGCATTTTGAAACGCAGACATTTCACAAAAACATAGTGAACAGTATTATAGTTAAGATTTTACCAAACATTTTCCCTATTTATCCCCAGGTTGAGAGTTTTTGTTTAAGTTTATAATGTCACTTCCTGGAACATATGACACAACCAGACTGTACACAAGGCCAAAAATCCATACAATAAATAATAAATAACATCTTTATTTTGTTGAATGATGGTTTAAACTGTCAGAAAAATGTGTCGGTTGCTGTAAATTGTCCGTGTATTTTCAATGGTTTGTCACTTTTTGATGTGGAATTCAGTTTTAGAACTCAGCACTACGTCCTTCCACTACAACGATAAGTACTTACCACAGAGTCGACCCTCCAAACGAAGTAGAAAAACACGAGAACCTTCACGTGGACTTCAGGGCGACGGTGACTCAGTGCATTCACTCACAAACCTAAAAGTCAGCTGTTCAGCTCGTGCGTTCTTCTGTTGTGTCCTTGGGCAAGACACACCCACCACGCGTTTTAAACTACGTGCCGTGTGCGTGAGTGAGAAACTTTTCCCTCAGTCGACGCCACAAGCATTCGACATCGGGCTTTTATTGAATTGAAAGTTAAACATTCGCAGATAATAGTGATTGTTTTTTAAAAAGAAAGTCAGACGATCGTACGGCAGTAAAAGGATGTGCTTGAGCTGCAACTAACAATCGTTTTGCTAATCGACTTTACAATTATACTTGTGTTTCATTGATAAGTTCTATAAGTTGTGATGAAAAAACTTACTACGGTCTGTCCTGTGCTTGTGGCTGCTTTTACGTGGAACAAATCAAAGGAGACATATTATTCAAAATCAACTTTACTGAGATTCAAACCTTGCTTCTTCAGTGTTTCTTCGTCATCAGTTTACTCAAAGTCGTAGTTTGATTAATTCCTGCATGTTAGAGTTAATCCTGCAACTGAGGCTCGAGTGCTCTGCAAAGTCCTGTTTTCACCTACCCCCTATCCCCGCCCACATCCTGTACTTAGTTGTGATTATCTGAGTGACACATGTAGAGTTTAAAAATGTCACGTAGCCACTTTTCAAAACATAAAAACATGTAAATAACAATATGCTATTTGTTATGGTGAGCTGTCACTCTGAAGAGGCGGAGCTTATCCGTTCTGCAGTTTTGAACAGGAAGTCAATGAATCAGTTTATTTTACTAAGTATTTTTGTTTTGTTTTTTTGTTTTCAATTTTGTGGTTTATAATGAACAAGATGTAAAATGATGATCTATTCATGGTTCAAGACTAAAAAAACAGAACAGGTGCCTCTGACAGGTTGGACGACTCATTTGACAAAAATGCAGTTAAGATAAATATGTTTCAAATTGTGTTAAAAAAAACTTCACAAATTTCATTGCGGTTTAGCCATTTTTTCAGGTTTTTTGTTTCACTTCCTGGTTGTAAATGATGACATCACACTAGGAAAGTACCTCGCAACCATCCTGTACAGTGGGCCCAAACTCCTCAGACGTCACAGATTTGTTTATTTTACAAATAAAATACATGTGAACACCTTCATTTTGTTGAATTCATGTATAAAGGTTCAAAAAAAAAGTAATTTATTTTGTGTAAATTATGCATAACCTTTGTCTCCCCAGTGTGATGTCATCAATTTGTTTACTTCCTGTAATTTTGAACAGATTTTTCAACTTTTCTCCACAAATGGCTGCTTGATTGGCGTAAAACTATAATTTATATTTACAACAGGTATTAATACATTGAATAAGGTCAAAATTAGAAAATCATGAAAACCTGTCATACGCACTTTAAGGATAGGGTGTCCAAACATAAACATACTATGAAGAAAAACAATCTGTACTACCGTATACACACACCAGACATGTTTTAGATAAACACCAAATCAATCCAGGTTAAGTCTCGAACACATTCTGAAATACATTAGAGGAGGAGAAAATCATTATTTCAGAGGGAAACATGGCACATCCACATTCAGCACGCTACAATTTACCCAGGATTTAATGATGAAATTGACTATAGTCCATTAAAGTACCATCTCTTGTATAGTTCCCTTTTTTATTTTTTATTAATGACTGAGCCAGAACGTCTTTTTTGAGCTCATGGCATGTTCTGGATCCATGATGAGAGTAAAGATTATTTGATCAGTACTATTTGAGGATTACTTTAATAATCAGTTAGTTGCCATTAATCCATTAACTTGTGGCAGACCTAGTTTGTGGTTTAGAGGAGGTAGAGTTTTAGTAGAATACATATTTTGTGTTCAATGACACTGGCTAAAGGTCAGTGCTGTCTATGTTTATGATCCATAATACTAACAAGACATGTTTATTTTAATTGGCAAAGATCAATCTCAGTGCATATATTAAATAAAACTTGATACATTTGTTTTCTTTTTTGTTTGTTTGACCATTAAATCTGGAGACTGAGCAAACAAAGAAATGCAAAGAGTTTTGAGTGAATTGAAAGGTTCTGTAAAAATCGAAGTATTGAATCCAAATTGTGCCGTAATGAATGACTGAATGTTAGTGCTGTGTGCTGTTCCATGTTTTAAATGGTTTCTTGTTGTTTCTGTGTCAGAGCCGAGATCTCAGTTCACTCGGTATCGCTCCTGGAACACTCGCATGTACCCGGCCTGGAGAGAGGGAGACCCCAGGTTCAGAAACTGCTGGAGGGGTGAGTCACTATTACTACTGCTACTACTACTACGGCTACTACTACTACTACTACTACTGCTACAACAGATACTTCTACTACTACATGACTAAATAGCTTTAGCCCCTCGAATTTTATCTACAAAACAGAATTTTTTGAAAAATAATAAGTAATTTTGTATTCCTTGACTCAATTTGTTTAGTTAAATGTAAGTTAAAGTTAAATTTGTATATATAATGTATGTTTTTTTGTTGTTGTTTTTTTTAAATCTAATTCAAATTTGTCCCAAAGTTGTGCTCAGGATCACATTTGTTATAAAGAAGACATCAACAGGATCAAAATAATTCAAAATGTTAAAGGTGCACTATGTACGTTTTCTGGAGGAGGGTCCATCACCTGCTTGTCTCATAGATACAGTGTATTATTGATTTGCCTGGAATGTTCCACAGCTTGTGTAAATGTTTTTGTCATGGATTTATTTAATGAATAGGCATTTTGTTATTGCCAAAAAATATTGGTTGTCTCTGTGGCTTTAGAAAACAATAACATCTCTATGGAAAAAAGGAGGTTTTGGACCATCCTCGAGAAAACGACGTAATACTCCTTTAAATAAAAATAGTTTCGCTAAATGGCTGAAGGATTTGTCACACAAAAAACATTATTAGACATACATCTTACTTTTCTATTCACCATAAGCAGTCTGCAAAGAAAGAAATTTAGATATTTAGATATAGACAAAACGATTGGACTGAACACCAAAAAGCCATGTTTTTGGCAGCAGAGCAAAATGTCTTTATAACAAAAGTAACATTAAATGAACTCTAAATTTAGTATGTAGTATCTTAAAAATCTTAAAATCTGCATTGGTTTAACATTAGGCAAACTGAGATTAGGTGTGACGACTTAATCCCGAGTAAGTTCTTATCACTGAACTGTGACTTTGGGATAACGGAGAGAGAGTTTTCACCATTTGTCAACACAATGTAATGCTATTTTCCCAGCTTTTGTTGTGATTTTTTTAACAGTTTAATCTTTGTTTGTTTTTAGGCGGTAATGTGACGTTTGAGCTGAAGAACGATGCCCCGACTCTGACCGGAGCCAAAGCCACGTTCAACATCAACTTAAACTTTCCCTCAAATCAAACTGTGCTCTCAAACGGGAGCGTGGTGTGGGCCCAGAACTGCACTGTGGACGGTAAGGACTGACACCACCACCACCACTACTACTGTTACTACTGATACTACCAGCACCACAACAACTACTGCTTCTTATTATTCTAATATTTATTCATCAAATGTATGTGGCACTATATTTGGACCCTCAACACTAATACTATCACCACTACTGTGACTATTATTACTACAGTCTCACCAGTTACTGCTACAGACTTGACCCTGTGCAACCATTAAAGTAGAAAAATATACTTCAAGCCTGTAACATTTTTATTGGTTTTGTGTATTCCCTCAAGGTTGGTTCCAAGAATAAAAGACATTTTTGTTAAACATTCTAAGAGTGAAGATGTTTCGCCACTCATCCAAGTTGCATCTTCAGTTCATCTAATTTTTGCACCTACTACAACAACTACTACTACTACTACTACTACTACTACTACTACTACTACTACTACTGCTACTACTGCTACTACTACTACTACTACTAAATCAAATCAAATCAAATCAATTTATTTTTATAATGCCCAAAATCACAACAACAGTTGCCTCGATGGGCCACAGGTAAAAGCAGTTCAGATAACTGTCCCAGAATGCCCCTGTCCTTTGACCCTCCTTCGTGGCGAGGAAAAACTACAAAAAACCCCATGGGAAAAAGTAGAAACCTCGGGGAGAACCACAGTGAAGGAGAGATCCTACTCCCACGGACGGACAGGCTGCAGATGAACTAGGACTGACGCATCCACTTGGACTGTGGAGCCAGAACCACTCAAGAGGGAGGTGGCTTTAAAGAGTTCCTCCAGGCGGACGAGGAGCAGTCCACCAGTGTAGAGAGATCCTCCAGCAGGAGATGAGGAACAGTTAATCTAAGTAGATGGAGTTCGTCCAGGCAGACGAGGTGTGGCTAATCCAGGGTTGAGGGAATTCCTCCAGGCGGGTGGCGCATAGATCGTCCAGTGTAGAGATCGATCCTCCAGACAGATGGGGGTGGGGGGGTCGTCACTGGAGCAGCCGCCGCAGTGCCTGAAAACAGTCTCCACTCCGGGGGAAGTGGAGAGAAAGAGAAACATGTGAACAGCAATGAACAGACTACAGTTGAAGTAATATTAAATATTGTTGATAGGTAAAGTAGGAAGAACCAGAGGATAGTGTTCAAGCTGCCATACTTCCCCCAGCAGAATTGCTCCAAGGGCAGCGTAGCTAAAACTGTAGGTTTTTATTTCTGTTCCTAACTGGCCTGACCATAAGCTATTTCAAAGAGGAACGTTTTGAGCCTGGTCTTAAATGTAGAGACTGTGTCGGCCTCTTTTACATGAACAGGGAGCTGGTTCCATAACATAGGAGCTTGGTAGCTAAATGCTCGACCTCCTACTGTGCTTTTAGAGACTCTGGGGACTAACAATAGTCCAGCATTTTGAGAACGAAGAGCTCTGTTTGGATGGTACGCTACTATTGCATCTTTGAGGTAGGATGGGGCCATATTGTTTGAAGCTTTATAAGTCAGGAGGAGGATTTTAAATTTGATTCTAAACTCAACAGGAAGCCAGTGAAGAGACTCTAACACTGGTGAAATATGATCTCTTTTTCTAGTACCTGTTAATAATCTTGCTGCTGCATTTTGAACCAGTTGAAAGCTTCTTATAGAGCTTTTAGGACACGCTGTAAGCAGACCGTTACAATAGTCTAATCTGGATGTGACAAATGCATGGATGAGTTTTTCGGCATCATCTCTGGGCAGGATTTTTCTAATTTTGGTTATGTTACGCAAGTGAAAGTAGGCTGTTTTACAGGCTTGATTTATATGAGCTTTGAACGAGAGATCTTGGTCAAATAGGACCCCAAGGTTTCTTACAGTAGAGCTGGGGGCTACAGTGATATTGTCCAGAGAAACTATCTGGTCAGATAAAGAGTCTCGCAGGTGCTTAGGGCCCAGCAGAATGACCTCGGTTTTTTCAGGGTTAAGGAGCAGATAATTAAGAGTCATCCAAGTTTTTATGTCTTTCACGCAGGCACTAAGTCTGTCTACTTGATGCGTCTGATCAGGTTTCGTTGATAAATACAGCTGAGTGTCATCTGCATAGCAGTGGAAGTTAATGCCATGCTTTCTGATGATCATACCTAAGGGCAGCATATAAAGTGTGAACAGAACTGGACCGAGTACTGAACCCTGCGGCACACCGTAGGTTACTTTAGAACATGGGAAGGATCTCTGGTTTACATTAACAAACTGGTACCTATCAGATAAATAGGATTTAAACCAGCTAAGGGCGGTTCCACTGACACCTACATCACATTCTAACCTCTGCAGTAGAATGTTATACTACTACAACAGCTACTAATACAACTGCAACTACAACTTTTACTACTACTTCAACAACTACTACAACTACTGCTACTAAAGACTTAATTGAAATAGAATATATACTAGGTCTGGGTGATATGGTAATAAAAATAGAATGGTGAGCTCGTCCCTGTGACAATCTGCTATTTTTGTGAAATCATCATATTGTGATTGACGGTTTGTCTCTTTAATGCAGCTGTCTGTTCAAGCCTCTGAGTAGATGACTTTATTTAACTCTTAAAGTTAAGGGCTGCACAATTAAAACAAATTCACACAAAAACGCAATTTTAATGGATGCAATTAGCAAATCGCAAAGACTGTGATTTCTGAAGTGCAATCTTTTTTCCACAGACAACTAAAACTTTTGCTTTAATTTGAGTAAACGCTGTAGTTTAGCAACTCAATGCAGCAAAACACGACAAAAAATGACAAAAAAGCGACAAAGTGACAAAGACTCGTTTAAATATGATAAACATAACTGGACGTGACAAATACGTGACTAAAAGTGACTAAATTGTGTTTAAAATATGAATTTGAACAGAATCCTATTATTAAAACATACATTTTAAACCTAATCACAATCGCACTGGTCAGAAAAATCACAATTAGTTTTCCTAAATCGTGCAGCTCTGTTTATACAAAGTGTGTAATAATAATAATGTATCGTGATAAAATCGAAATTATGATCTGTCCCCAAGAAAATTGTGATAATGATTTCTTGCCATATCCCCCAGCCCGAATATATACATGTAATTGTAAAAGTCTATAATATTGCTTATTTTTTTATTTTGCACTTGGTACTACTATCACCCCGACTACCTGTTACTACTTCTACTCCTCTTCTGTATCCTGCAGGACAGCAGTACCAGGCGGGGCAGCCCGTGTACCCAGACACTCCAGGCACCGGACTGTTCCCCGACGGGACGCCCATCAGAGCCCAGAGACGCCCTCAGAAGTACATCTATGTGTGGAAGACCTGGGGTGAGAGCACACACTGACACATTTGTATTATTTGTGTTTGTGTAATTCTACTTATCAGCTCAGACTGGATAGAACCACTTTGTAACCACACTCAAATATATGAAAGAACGGCTTGTCCTTTATCCAAGACGTAATCTATAGTTAATCAGTCTTAACATGATTGAAAGAGAGAGAGAGAGAACAAAATAAGATTTGCACACTATTCACAATGACGTATTTGTTGCTGGAGAAATTGTGTCTGTAATGAAACACATCATTATCATGTGCTCTGGGATTGTGTCTGTTCATAAATAATGAACTGAGATGAATAAAGCACTGAAAAATTCATTATTTTCAGCATTCCCCACTTGACACTGGACAAAAACAACGCATCTGGGACATAAAACTCCTGCAATTGAAACAGATGGATACCTTTTTGAAATTTACTTTTGGCAGCACGAAACTACAACTACTACTACTACTTCCGCTATTACTACTACTATTACTACAACAACACCTACTACTACTACTACTACTACTATTACTACAACAACACCTACTACTACTACTACTACTACTACTACTACTACTACTACTACTACTACTACTACTACTACTACTACTACTATTACTAAAATTGTTCCTTTAAAACACCTTTGCAGTTATTTTGAAAATGGACATAGTTACCAATAAATGTATCAGTGGGACAAATAGCACTACTTCTACTGATGTGATTACTGTTACTACATTGCCGTCAATTACAGCTGTTGAATTAAGATTAAATGTATAAATCTAATGTGGAAAAAGCCCCAAAAAACAAGAAAGGACCAAAAATCTGTACTTATAAGTTAAGTGGGACAAATAATAAGCGATATATACCAGACCTTGTCTAGATGATTTAGCGCCGCTTTTGTTTAGTTGTGTTGTTCTCTCTGTGTCATGTTTTAGTTCATCTATTAAATATATATTTAAAAAAAAAACAATAGTAAAACAATTTCTCAAGGCTGGTTCGTTTTTGGTCAGGTTTTATCTAAAGGTTTTGTTTCGACAGTTGTTGGATACTTTTGGCTATATCAAATGTAAGATCAATTTTGTCTGATAAATGAATATAAATAAATAAAGAAATTGTGCACGCTAACTCTCCAGCAGTAGAAGATCAAATATGTTCAAATGTGGTGCTTTGTGTAAATAGTTTGACCCTTAACTCTATTTCACACAAAAAAGTCCTTCTTTTAGAAAAATGCAACAATTAATTGACCAGTAATTTAACAGTTTGTGAGTATTTGGTGATCCTTGTCATCTGAAATGTATAACTTATTGTAAAAAGAAAAATCTAAGAAGAAAGAACTGAGTGAGTTGTGTGTTTGTAGGTCGTTTTTGGCAGGTGGCAGACGGGCCCTCCTCATCTCTCTCCATCGGGACAGAGAACATCCCCATGGGCTCCTACAACATGGAGCTGGTCATCTACCACCAGAGAGGAAAGGACAACTTCATCCCCCTGGGATACGCCTCCTCCATGTTCACCATCACCGGTAACTCTCAGTCCCAACAAGGCAGAGTCTGTCCAAAACCAAAGCCTTGTGGGATACAGGATGCTTCAGACCTGGTTTAGACCTGGTTTAGTCCTGGTTTAGACCTGGTTTAGTCCTGGTTTAGTCATGGTTTAGACCTGGTTTAGTCCTGGTTTAGTCCTGGTTTAGCCCTGGTTTAGACCTGGTTTAGTCCTGGTTTAGTCCTGGTTTAGACCTGGTTTAGTCCTGGTTTAGTCCTGGTTTAGACCTGGTTTAGACCTGGTTTAGTCCTGGTTTAGTCCTGGTTTAGTCATGGTTTAGACCTGGTTTAGTCCTGGTTTAGTCCTGGTTTAGACCTGGTTTAGACCTGGTTTAGTCCTGGTTTAGTCCTGGTTTAGTCCTGGTTTAGACCTGGTTTAGTCCTGGTTTAGACCTGGTTTAGTCCTGGTTTAGTCCTGGTTTAGACCTGGTTTAGTCCTGGTTTAGTCCTGGTTTAGACCTGGTTTAGTCCTGGTTTCGTCCGAGTTTAGACCTGGTTTAGTCCTGGTTTAGACCTGGTTTAGTCCTGGTTTAGTCCTGGTTTAGTCCTGGTTTAGTCCTGGTTTAGTCCTGGTTTAGACCTGGTTTAGTCCTGGTTTAGACCTGGTTTAGACTTGAGTAAGACCTGGTTGTTGGTGCTCTCATGGTTGTTGCGGCTGTAGTGGTCAGTAATATCTGTCCAAACTGAACCAAAGTCTGGAAAGTCTGGAAATCTGGAAAGACAGTTGTTCCTTTATGTTGCAGTAAATAATAATCAATAATAAAACTATTCAAGCGTTGAGTGAAAGTAGTTCTCTGCTCACGGTGAGTAAATCTACAAGTGACAAAAGCTTCACGTTGACAATATGAAATTATTTGAACATTTGTGTTTCTTGCACCACTCCTTCACATGTTTAAGTTTTTTTCCTAATTTTTGTGGTCTGTCCATTGAAAATACCAGATTTTGTTAATTATTTAATGTTTTGTTGTTGAGGGATTATGGTAGAATTACTTAATTTTATTTAATAATCATAATTAAGTAAAGTGGGATTCAGCAAAATGTATAATACTTCTACTTACTACGTTTCGAATATGGGAAAGAAAACTTTTTTTATTTGGGTATATTTTGTGCTATTTTTTACACATTCAAGCAAAAAAAACATTTCAAAATAAGGCAGTTATACTTAGTTTTACTCTTACGAGAATAGTATTTGTCCCAAATACATTGTAATTTACTCCTTTACTCATTTCTTGCACCACTTTATAGTTTAACTTCAGTTTCATTATTTTGCAGTAACATTACTCTTACTTGAGCAACATTTTTGGCTACTTGACCCATCTAAACATTTTATAATGTCACCTGAATTAACATTATTTACAATAAAAATTGATTCCGTGCTTCTCTGATGCTCAAACACAGTCACTTTCTCACCCGCGCCACCTACTGGTCAGCCTCAGTCATGCTCTGAGTGACAGGTGGATTTAACCAATCACAGTGAATTTTTAACCCTCAGAGGAAGACGATAGCGTTCGTTTGTTATTGTTGTTTCTTTTCACACTTAATTTAACCAGGAAAGTCCAAATTGAGACTAACCTCGTTTTCAGAGGAGTCCTGACCGAGACAGCAGCACAGATCAATCTTAACATCGACACATTTAGACAATCACGATCATTTGTTCCCTAAAACAGTTACAAACCCTAGATTAAATTTAAACTGATCTATTGGAACCAGCTATTTAGATTCCAACGCTTTTGTAAATGACTATGTTAAGGGTGCAGAATACTGAAATGCAACTTTACCAGTTTAGTTGCCTTTAAATGGCAAAATAAAGAACATCTAGCCCAGTGGTCCCCATCCTTTTCTGTCTGGAGTACCCCCTAAGATTTGTCTCACACTCAGAGAACCCCTTAACTTGAGTTTCCGGCAAATAATTGGGTTTACTAGTCAAATATGGTCAATTATTACTACTAAATTTTTTGTTTTAATTATATTTATGATCCAAGAGACTCCAAAAAGATGCAAAATTTACAACTAATTACACAATTTTATTCAGATACATGTCCATTTCTTGTTCTTTTAAACCCTGAAACCATTCCAAGTGCCCCTGATAATACTTCATGTACCCCTTGAGGTCCCCGTACCCTGGTTGGTAAACACTGATGTAGCCTCTGTTCGTGTCTCCTCTCAGACCAGGTCCCCTTCACCATCTCCATGAGCCAAGTGAACGACCTGAACGCTGCAGACCAGAGCTTCATCCAGAACCGCGCCGTGGCCTTCAGCGTGAACCTGCACGACCCGAGCCAGTACCTGAGCGCCGCCGACCTCAGCTTCACCTGGGACTTTGGGGACAACACGGGGACTCTGATCTCCAGGGAGCGCACTGTCCTGCACACATACCAGACTGTGGGGGCTTTCAGGCCACAGGTCATCCTCATGGCCAGCATCCCCACCTGCGCAAACCCCACTGCAGGTGAGGATAAAACCATTTAACTTACAAGGTACAGACGCCATTCTTCAGTTTTATACGTGATATTCACACGCAAAGGGTTTGTACAGGTGATGCTGCAGGTGAATAAGGAAGAAATCTTAAATTGAAAGATGTCAACTTGAAACTTCTCCTGTAGTTTACTCATTTAAATGTAAGAAAAAAAGTTTTTCATCATGTAATGTTTTCATATATAAAAACAAAGCATTTTATCAATAAAAATGTACAAAATGACACATATTTTGGACATTTAAATCTGAAAAATGATTGAAATTAACTGAAAAAAAATTCAACCTGGTTTAAATTTCTTGTACAAATATTAGTTATAAAAAACTTTACAGAGGAGATTCTGGATTTCTTTAGTTTTTAGTTAAACTAGAAACTTCGGGTAAACTAGATTTGACTGAAAATTGGCCTAAAAATTTAATTGTTTTTATTTACTTAAAACTGTAATAAATCAGGTATCAAAAATCCTTTTGTACGTTCTGTCAAAATCTTATTAAGTTCAAAATTGTTAAGTTTGTTGTGTGTAGGAGCTACTTCAAGTGCTGATATTTATGTCTCCGTGGGAGAAAAATGCATTTGAATACAGCATTTGAAGTTACAATGCCCCAGAGAAATCTATGGATGAAGTGAATAAAAAGAAAAAAAAAATCTTCAGGAGCAGATTGGACAAGTTTGTTGTTTCCACACGAAAGCCGATATGTTTGAGAGGAACAAAAAACAAAAAATATTGCCTGTATGTCACGCGCCTTTGTGTTTGAGCTGTATGTATTGTGTATGAATCTGTGTTGCAGTTGGTCTTTCTTAAAGATTCAGTTCACAGAGGACATTTAAAAGACGTCCAGGAGCTGTAAAATTTGAGAGAAAACTGAAAAACGAACGTCCTAAACTATGTATTGCATTCATTTCAGAGCATGTTTGTAGAGGTCTAAACTAGTGTCAGCAGGTTTTGTACATCGTTAGACCCCCTAAGATGTTTTGTAGTTTACAGAAGATATATTGTACTATTCAAATACTACACCCTTTTTGGATAATTGTGATTAGATTTTGCAGTTTAATTGTCCCTTGTTACATTTTAGTAATTATTTTCTCAGTCAGTTTGTCCTTTCCTCCTGCAGTGGTGCCTGTGGAGTCGTCTGTGGCTCCGGCGGTGGTCGTGGTGAGTCCAGCGGCTGTTCCCGACGCTGTGGACACTGCAGTGGTCCCTGAGACCGACGCTACAGGTGAGATACCGACTGCATCCACCAGGAGGAGGGAAAGAACTAAAAAGGCCTTAAACACAACTTAAACCAGGCTTTTATGAGAGGTAATAGTTTTCTGTGCATGAAGAGAGGCATGAGAGGAGCCAATGTTTTCTCTGCCACTGTCTCTCTTAAACTTGACTGCGCTCCTTCTGTCGGTCGGTCACAGAGCACAGACCTGTTCTGTATTTACCACAGAGGAGCAAAAAGCATGGATGCACAGCACAAGTGTCGCCGCATACAAAATAATTTACGCACTTTTTTGCCGCTTGTCTTGGTGAAACAAAATATGTCTCGTCAAACTGTTGTGGCCCACTACATTTTGATGCGTGATTGTCCAGAATAATGTTAGATTTAAGCAATGTTTATTTTGACGTTGTTGGCGCGCTAATTGCTAACGGTAACAATCAACACAAAATAGTGCTGATAATATTTTCAATGAGGCTCTGGAGTTACTCACGTGCGGTCGAGTGGTTGTCGGTTGCTAAAGCAGCCCTGGAATTTCATAGGTTGCTAATGCTAATCCTTTTATTGAAAATGCATTAGCGCTAACTCATGGAATGGTACCAGCTAATGGAATGCTCGTGTTTTGTTCACAAACACTGGAAGGGCTTGATTAGATCCAGGTCAGCTGTAGTTTTTTTTACTTTTTTCGGAATGGTTTAGTCATACTTCAATTCTGCTAAGTTTAGCGCCAGATCAGGACACTACTTCAACTATAATTTTTTTTCCGAGGTATACATGTAAATCCAGTGCTAATACCATTATGTATTTTTGATCATTTTGACGACTTAACAGTAGAGACCGGAGACGATGCTACCGCTGATGCTACCGCTGATGCTACAGACGATGCTACAGCCGATGCTACTGCCGATGCTACTGCTGATGCTACTGTTGATGCTACTGTTGATGCTACTGCCGATGCTACTGCCGATGTTACTGCCGATGCTACCGCTGATGCTACAGTCGATGCTGCAGTCGATGCTACTGCTGATGCTAACGGCGATGCTACAGCCGATGCAACTGCCGATAATACAGCCGATGCTACTGCTGATGCTAATGCCGATGTTACCGCTGATGCTACAGTCGATGCTGCAGTCGATGCTACTGCTGATGCTACAGCCGATGCTACTGCCGATGCTACAGCCGATAATACTGCCGATGCTACCACAGCTGAAGCTGCGGCTGAGGAGGTGGCGGCCAACACCATCGATGCTGAGGCTGTTCCCGCCGACACTGAGGCAGCGGCTGAAGGTACTTGACTGGATAAGTTTAAGTAAATTTGCAGCAGTATCATAACAGGAGTAAAAAAGAAAGCCTCATAGTGTGGTGCTTTATGGTATAGTATTTAGAGAATCAATAGTTAAATTAACATTCTTTTAGAGCAGTTATCACAGGCGTCCTCTGCTGGCAACCTTGGGAATAGGTAGAACATGAAAAATGCTTTTTGTAATACTAGAAGCAACATGACGCTTACAGATCTACTTATTGCTAATGGTTGCAGTTTTAGCGCTTAAATTAGAACAAGTCCAGTAAAGATGAGATTTTGAAACACTTTTTAAAAATCAGGTTCACATTTGATCGAATGAACTCCTGGTTTTGGGAGCTGTCGTGACTGATTTTCTTCCTGTCTTTGAAGCCGATGCAGCCACTGAAGAGGCAGCTGTTGAAACTGTAGCCACTGAAGACGCTGCTGCTGCAGAAGAGACAGTGGACACAGCTGTTGTTGCTGAAGCTGAGGCCACAGAAGGTGATTTGCAAAATTATTTCTTGAGTAAAGTTTATAGGAGACTTGTTACTGTATATAACAATAGGTTCTTAGAGTTGTATCTTGTTTGATCCATACATGTTTCAATAATGTCCTGCATCTGAGGCGTCAGTGCTCCCACCCACAGATCTGCTCTTACTTCTTTCACCATCATACAGAAATGTTAAATGAAAATCCGCTGCCTGCTTGCTCTGGTGACATGCCACTATAAAGAGGCATAGCATAATAAGCATAATGTATGTACTTGGTGTGTTTGTAGCTGACGTTGCCACTGAAGCTGCTGTAGAAGGCGCCACTGTGGCAGCACCTGTCGAGGTTGCACCTGCCACAGAGGCGGCCCCTGTTGAGGTCGTACCCGCCGCAGACGCTGAAGCCGCTGAAGTGGAAACAGCTGTGGCTGAAGGAGCTGTGGTCGAGGAGACGGAGGCCGCTGCAGACAACACTGTGGCTGCTGCCGCCACAGCCGCCCCAGAGGCGGCTCCGGCCGAGGCAGAGGCGGCTCCGGCCGAGGCAGAGGCGGCTCCAGCCGAGACGGAAAATGTGGTGGCAGCGACTGTAGCTGCTGCAGGTGAGTTACAAATGATCAGTAATAGTCGTGTAGAAAGTCTTGAGATATCACAGTACTCTGAGTCATACACATAGTATACACATTACTTTATGTAGATATTTTATGACATCACATATTCATAGTCGGTTGAAAGTGTTCTGTCAGCAGTAGAGGGCAGCACTAGCCATATGGTTTACCAAAATGACACTAATAAAACACTTTGATTATTGTGTTTATTCCTAAATATAAGTGAGTAGCGAGTTCCTTAAGCAAACTAAACACATCTCTCCATTTAAATATATAAAACCAGACCATAGAACATGCATTATTTTAGTGAGTGGTTAGTGCACCATTCTGTCTTCATCTTCAGTAGTGGGTTTAAAGTAACCGTCACTACAGCAGCTTTTCTCACATCCCTCTCCAGAAGAACCTGCTGAGGCTGAGGTTCCTCTGGTCATCGCTAAACGACAGGCGCCTGAGCTGACCGCAGACTGCACCGTTTACCGCTACGGCTCCCTCGCCACCGCCGTCGATGTCATCCGTAAGTCTGACTCTGAGGCCGATTTGTTTAAGTGCGTTTCCATCAGACACTTGAGAGTCTGTGTGTTTTCTGCAGAGGGGATTGAGAGCGTGGAGATCGTGCAGGTGTCCAACGTCGTGTCACTGGCCACGGCGCTGGAGCAGAACGCTGTGGATGTCACGGTTTCATGTCAGGGAAGGTCAGTGCAACTTCTAAGTCAGGCAGTAAAATGTCTAAAAAGCGCACTGTGTAGCTTCTGGTTGAGGGTCCACCACCTGCTTGTCTCCATGGAGATTTGCATTGCCTAGAATCTTCAAAATATGACATTAATCTATTTTGCTTTTTTTTTTTTTTTTTTTACATATAATTACAGAAGCCCTCAGAGCCAAGCAAAAAAATAAAAATAAAAAAGTAAAGCAAAGTAAAAGTTCATTTTTTTCAACAAAATCCACCCTTTTCTTAATTTTTTCCTGAAACTAAAGGGGAAATTTGGACTTTTTTGCAACTGGAGAAGAAGAATCTTAGAAAACAAAGTGCTTTTTTTTCACGCTTGACTCTCAGGGCTTCCATAATTAAGTAATTTTACAATTTCAATTAATTAATTAATTTTATTTCGTTTTTTACTTACTAAACACACTTTCTTTTGCCTTTCCGCTGACAAAAGCTATAACTTGGCCTGATGCTTGTCTCCATCGATTTCAAAAACAAAAGCTTTTCTACCATGGACCACTCCTACTGTAGACGAGTGACAGACTTCAGTTTAATGACACTTTTTGGAACATTCCAGGTAAGTCTATAACGTCTCCATGGAGATAAGCAGGTGGAAAACCCTCCTTCCAAGAAGTTACAAAAGTTAAAGCAGGGTTGCAACTAACAATTATTTTAGTAGACTAGTTAGCAATGTTTTTTAAATGTATTGGTTGACCAGTCAAATGATTATTTCTGTTGTACATTGAGTTTTTAAACATATTATCAATCAAAAAGGTTGAAACATGTTGACCGAAGGCTTATTCTAAAGATTATTTACCAACAAAGGATGAAATTGATGAAAATCACAAATATTTTTTTTTCTTTTTTGACATTTTTATGTAAGAATTGAAAAATATCTTTGTTATAAAAATACAAATATGTGTTTAAGAGTCTGTATAGTCCAGGTAACAATTACACTAACAACACTTGACTCTTGAATGTTCCAAAAGACTTGACTTGATATTTGCTCTTTGTGACTTGAGACTTGACTTTGACTTAAACCTGATGACTTTGGTTTACCGATCAATTATTTCGAATGAAAAAGGAAAAATATGTGCCTGAATGCAGCACTTTTTTGTTTAAACATATTTTCCTCTGTTCAGTCGTTAAAACTCCTTCACATTTTTTACACTGTTCTGTCCACGATACCATGACACTGTCACATCCCCTGTCAACTCCAAATGTCCTGTCCGCTCTTTTCATTCAGACGCAGGAGGATCTGGGTTTTACTATGTTTTGCTGATGTGTTAAAAGTAAATTTCTCAACATTACCTTCTGTTCTCTTGCTTGTCCTGGTGGCAGCCTGCCGAGCGAGGTGTGCACGGTGGTGTCGGACGCAGACTGTGTCACTCCGGTCCAGACGCTGTGCTCGGTCGCGGTGCCCACTCCAGACTGTCAGCTCGTCCTCAGGCAGTTCTTCAACGACACCGGAGTCTTCTGCCTCAACGTGTCCCTCACCAACGACGTGAGCTTAGCCGTGACCAGCGCCCGTGTCAACGTCAACCTGGGTAAATAAAACAGGAGTGTTCAGGGAGCTGAAGCAGCAGACCACAGGGAAAAGCATACAACAGTGTACAACTTTATCAAATGTGTTTTCACGGTCAAGCATAAAACACATAAAATCATATAGATTAAAAAAATTACATGCAAAAAGTGTAAGTTACGAGGTCCTTCCCTTTTGTATATACAGACTCCCAGACGTCCCTCATGCCTTGTATGAAATGGGTAATATATACAGCAACTTAATAACATCTAAAAGATATATATTCACATAACACTGTGTAGGAATGATGTACTCTTATGGCACGTCAGTAACATGGTATAACATGGTATTAACATGGTAACAACATGGTAATAACACAGTAATAACATGGTATTAACATGGTATTAACATGGTAACAACATGGTAATAACACAGTAATAACATGGTATTAACATGATAACATGGTAATAACATGGTATTAACATGGTATTAACATGGTATTAACATGGTAACAACTAACGTGGTATTAACATGATAACATGGTAATAACATGGTAATAACATGATAATAACACAGTAATAACATGGTATTAACATGGTAATATGGTAATAACATGGTATTAACATGGTAACATGTAATAACACAGTAATAACATGGTAATAACATGGTAATAACACGTATTAACATGGTAACAACATGGCAATAACATGGTATTAACATGGTAACAACACAGTAATAACATGGTAACAACATGGTATTAACATGGTAACAACATGGTAACAACATGGTAATAACATGGCAATAACATGGTAACAACATGGTAATAACATGGTAATGACACGGTAATAACACGGTAATAACATGGTAACAACATGGTATTAACATGGTAACATGGTAATAACATGGAATTAACATGTAACATGTAATAACATGGTAATAACATGGTAACGCGTTAATAACATGGTATTAACATGGTAATAACACAGTAATAACATGGTAACAACATGGTATTAACATGGTAATAACATGCTATTAACATGGTAACATGGTAACAACACAGTAATAACATGGTAACATGGTAATAACACAGTAATAACATGGTATTAACATGTAACATGTAATAACATGGTAACAACATGGTAATAACATGGTAATGCGGTAATAACATGGTAATAACATGGTAACAACATGGTAACAACATGGTAATAACACAGTAATAGCATGGTAACATGGTAATAACACAGTAATAACATGGTAATAACATGGTAATAACATGGTAACACGGTAACAACATGGTATAACATGGTAAAAACACGTACACATGTCCAATTCATGAACACCATCTTAGACAGACTTTATTGATTTGGAGATTAAATTACTTGAACACAGTCGCTCACACATTACAGTGAAATAACAAGGAGCAAAAGAAGCAAAAAAAAAAAAAAAAAGAAGCAAAAAAGAAGAGAAAATACTGTAAAGTTATTGTTGTCACCTCTGACCTGGTTTGTCCCCTGCAGCGAGCACTGGTTCTCCGGCCGGCACTGCAGCCACAGTTCTGGGTGTGATGGTCCTGGCGTGTGTCGTGTGCTGCGTCGGCCTCATGTACAGGTAACACTCTGCACCTCTCACTGTCAGGACCCCTGGCCCGTGTGAGTGTGTGAGCTCAGCAGGGCCACGTTTGTCTGTCCCAGTCAACTGTGACAGTTATTTAAAAAATACCATAATATTCACTGACGCAATAAAAATAAATAAATAAATAAAGAAAGAAAATAAATATATTTTAAATTATTATTATTGTTTTGTCTCAAGTGTCTTAAGTCTTTGTCTTAAGTGTAAAACAAGTATAATTTAGTCAAAAATGTTCAGTATAAAGTCCTTCATTGGCCTGGTTTTGGTCTTGGATTGGCTCTGTTAGATGTTCACACGTTGAACTAAGAAATTAAGGCATGAGTTCTTTTCTTAAAATGTATTTAAAGCCCCATCTCGTAACTTTTTGGCCAAAAAACAAAATATGTAATCAAATAAAAACATGGCGTTTTATTATTGTTATAATTTTTTTTAAATTGCTTTTCTATTCCTGAGGAACCAAGAAGGAGATTTTCCATCTCCATAAAGTTACACTTAAACTGAACTTATAATAAGAAAAGGTACATTAAAATATCATAATAATATTGTTATTGCAAAACTATTCAATACTGCATCTTTATCTTGTATCATCATCATGATTTTTTTGGTACTTTATTTAATCGGGGAAATCCCAATCCAATCCACTTTATTCTTATGCCACATTTTCCAAACAAAAGCCGTTTCAAAAGTGCTGCACAAAGTAAAATAAAATTGACTTGTTAAACGCAGTAAATAAAACCATAAAATACAATTAAATAGTATGACAATAAAACAATAAAACTGACTAATAGCATAAATATATATAATGAGTCCTGGCCAGAGTACAGAGTATAATAATATTTAATTGTTCATTTAAGTGTCTCTGTTCTACTTCATGTGTTGTCTGTGCTGGACTGTCCCTCAGGCGCCTGAAGCAGTACCAGCCGCTCGTGGACGAGTCCGGCTCGGGTTCAGTCCGGCCCTCGGTGCCTCTCTTACTGTGGAACCTTCTGAGTCGCCAAAGTCCTGGGGAGAGCCGCCCTCTGCTGCAGGGACGCATCGTTTAACGCCAAAACAGTCACCTTTTTGTACTCAAATCTGTCTCCAAAAGTGCTTACTCATGAGGCAAAAGAATGTATACCACAGTTTTCTTGAAGTTTGGATCACGGTTCAGTCACAGTTATTGTACATTGTAGTTTTATGTTGTGTTTAAAAACGTAATAAAGGCTATTTTTTTGTCCAGAGAGTTCACGCTTCTCTGTGATTGGTTTAATCTAGGGCTGCGACTAACCATTATTTTAAAGTCAAACGATTATTTTAAATACGTTATCAACCATATAAAGTTTGAAAAATACTTACTTAAAGTTTCTAGATAGAGAATATTTATGAATAAAGTGCATTATTGATGAAGATCCAAAACAGTTTATTCTTTTTTGACATTTTGATTGAAAAATGCCGCTGTCTTTGTCATAAAAAGGTCTTATCATATGTGTTTCAGAGTCTCTTTGCCTCGACTAGTCATGATAAGTCAATTAATCGGTGCAGCCCTAGTTTAAACCTGTCACTCACTCAGAGCATGATGAGGCTCATCGTTTTGAGGAGTAGGAAAAGTATTTTTGGCAACAGAGCTGCATTAAACAGGAATGCCGTAACAACTGATATGACATGAGAAACAGTCCATTTTTATATTGTCTACCCCCAACTCTTGTCTCAAAACACACTGTGATAAACAAGTTAAATCTCTCACATATGATTTTTATTTTAGACACTTTTTTTTTTGCCTTGGTCTTTAAAGCAGAAATACTAAATAACTTCAGCAATAGAGCTCCCCCTGGAGCTCTATTTACACAATAGATATATTTGCCAAATATATAAAAAAGAGCCAGGGTTTGTCAGGAGAGTTGTCTTCGGGTCGGTGTTGGCCAATGTTGAGGCTGGTTTTCTGCTCAGAGACAGCAGGGGGCGCCGACAGGAGCTCGAATGTACATTGGCACCACACGGACTTGTGTTTAATAAGATTTAATAAAATGCTACTTAGTTCTACTTTAACAACCTTAAAACTTTGGAAAACAAACACACTTTCACTTTCACATAGAATGTTTGGCTAGGTGTGTGCCGCCCTCTGCAGGCAACAGTGGGTAATGCAGAAATTAGAAACGGCGTATTAGCAGCACGGAATTTAGAAACAAGAAATGAACCGGTAGATGCTTTGTAGTTTGAAGTTGAAACAGGTTTGGTGAATGTTTACGGAAGAAAACCGCAAACTGAATTTGAAGTGAAACAAAACAACTCCAAGTATGTTTTTGAGGCGTAGAAATGATAATAGCATTGTTAAAAGTTGATTTTACTTGATATGGGCCCTTTAAGTTCTAGACTGTTGGACTATCACGCCAAATTATACTGTATACTGACCAAATGTATTATTTTTAAAGAAATATAAAATATTTTAGTACAAGCTTTATTGTATTTTTACAGTATTAAATTTAATAATAGTGGTAGTCTTTAAATCTTTGCAAATTAGAAGTGCATTTACACCATCTGTGGAGCTACTTTTGGGACTTTAAACCCACATGAACCGACACAAGACTGATATTTATTTAGACGAGCACTGACGACATTTACGTGTAATTATGTACTGTCTGTAATTTGAATAACTTCACCAGATATTGTCACTTTGGTACAATTAAAGGAGTAAAACTACTTTATCGTGATATTTAATTGTTTTTCATTCATTGTGGTCTCTATAAATCCATGAATAATCCTATAATCACTGTTCCTAAAACAAGATGAGCAGTTTATTTCACCTGCAGTTCACAATTGTGTATTTATTATTTTAGCTGTCATTGCACTGCTTTTTGGAACTAAAGCTTCTGCAGAGATGTAACTCGACTATATAGGCCTGTCATGATAATTACTATATCGACTTATCGTTCAGTATATGAAAGGAAGAACAATATTTTTCAGGCTCATCTGTACCTTTTCTTTGGATTAGTAGAATTTCTTTCATTTTTTGGGTTGTATTAGACCTATATGATGATATTACTGTATTATAGTTTGTCGAATTATTACCATTTATGACAAATTAGAAATGGAACTAAGAACTAGACCCAGCTACTAAAGGGTTTAATCGTGCCATTTATTTATTTATGGCCACACTTTTTACAACACGGTTCACTCAGTTATTGTGGCCGTGGTATAAAACGCTTTCAATATTGCTGTGAATTGGGAAATTTTTCTGTAGCGATATATTGTACTTCAAAACTTTGGGGGGCGGGACTCATAATTTTCTTGTGACATTTTATCTTGTGGCACTTTTAAGATCAGCTTCAGTCCTGGTTTTAGACCTGGTTTTGGCCTGAGTACGTTCTGATTCATCTGACTCTTGAATAGCCCCAGCTCAGTCCTGGTTTAATCTGGATTCAGAGCTGAGTCAGGCTGATTTTCCCGGACATAATGTGGAGTTAACATGTTCAGGAAGATGCTCAGTCAGCAGAAGGATCACTGTCCTCTTTGATACTTGTTTGATATCGATTAAGGACATTCTCTCTCGTCCTGTCGTTTCTCTTTCTCTCTCCACTCTCTCTCCCTTTCTCCCTCCCTTTTCCTCTTTCTTCACTTTCTTTCTCTCGCTCTCTTTCTTACTCCACTCTCTCTCTTGCTTACTTTCTTTCTTTCTCCTCTCTCTCTTTTTTCCTGTCTTTTCTCCCTCTCTCCCCTCCTCTCTCTCTTTCTTTCTCCCTCCACTCTTTCTTTCTTTCTTTCTTTCTTTCTTTCTTTCTTTCTTTCTTTCTTTCTTTCTCTCTCCACTATCTTTCTCTCGCTCTTGCTTATTTTCTTTCTCCACTCTCTCACACTCTTTTTCTCTCTCCACTCTCTCCCCCTCTCTCTCCCCTGCTCTGCCTCTTTCGTTCTCTCTCCCTCACTCTATCTCACTTTCTTTCTCTCTCCACTCTTGTTCTCTCTCTCTTCCTTTCTCTCTTTCTCACTTTCTTTCTTCTTCTTCTTTCTCACTCTTTCACCTCCTGTCTGTTCTCTTTGTCTCTCCCTCTCTTTCTGCCTCTCTTTTTCTTTCTCCCCTGTTCTCCCTCTCTCTCTTTCTCTCTCCTGCTCTTTCTTTCTTTCTTTCTCCACCCCCTCTCTCTATTTTTCTCCATCTCTCGCTCTTCCGGTTTTTTCTCTTTTCCTCCCCTTTCTGATCACGGTCACGCCCCCTTTTTCCTTCTCTCTCTCCCCCTCTCTCTCTTAATCCTTTTCTCTCTCTTGCTTGCTTTCTTTCTTTCTCCACTCCCTCTCTCTATTTCTCTCCATCTCTCTCTCTTCCAGTCTTTTCTCCCCTTTCTGATCACGGTCACGCCCCCTTTTTCCTTCTCTCTCTCCCCCTCTCTCTTTTAATCCTTTTCTCTCTCCTGCTCTTTCTTACTTTCTTCACTCCCTCTCTTTATTTTTCTCCATTTCTCTCTCTTCCGGTCTTTTCTCTTTCTTTCTCCCCTTTCTGATCACGGTCACTCCCCCTTCTTTCTTCTCTCTCCTCACTTTCTCTCTCTTGCTTGCTTTCTTTCTTTCTCCACTCCCTCTCTTTATTTCTCTCCATCTCTCTCTCTTCCAGTCTTTTTCTTTCCGGTCTCGGTCACTCCCCCTCTCCCCTTCTCTCTCCCCCTCTCCCCCCTCTCTCCCCCTCTCCCCCTCGCTGACAGGGGGAGTGGTGTTAATAGCATGCACAGCGTATGACAGTCCGCAGTGCAGGAGGAGCTGACGTCACTGCAGTAAATCTGTGATGGAGCAAACCTGGCACAGAACACACACAAGCAGCAAAGGCGCTCGAAAAGCCCACATTTTATACTCCATTCTGAGTTTTTACACTATTTTGGACTTGTTTGCATTTGTGTTTCACATTTTATAACTTCAAATATCTACACTCGTAATATTTTTTCTTAAATATTTTATAAACGCAATCTTTCCCTTTACAAATGAGGTAAACACGTGCTGATTGATAAACATGGTTTGACCTGTCACAGCTTCAGGGAGCACTCACACTTGTCATTGTTTGCTTTCAACACTCGTCCACCCACCCAAAGGTCAGAGGTTTGATTACCTCTCAGATTGAGTTCTGTTGTGTCCTTGGGCAAGATTTCTTTTTTTTATTTATTTTTTTCAGTTTTAAGGGGAGACAGGCAAAACCGAACCGTTTCAATTTTCTTTTTTTGGGGGGGTCAGTTTGCTCTCTCTACACATCGGCTTTCATCTGTAAACAACAATCATCCGATCTGCTCCTTAAAATGTTTTATTTCATTTAATCCACTTCATCCATAGATTTAGCCAGTTTTCATTCATATCTGGTTTACTCAAAAACTAAAAAAGAAATCCAAAATACCCTCTGTACATTTTTAATAACTAATATGTGTTCAAAATAAACCAAAAAATGTAAACCTGGTTCTGTCCCAAATAAGTGCAATTTGTGCAGTTTTTACACAGAAAATGCCTTAGATTTTTTCTTATTCACCTTCAGTGTCTCACCTTAAAGTGTGTATGACAGGTTTTTAACATTGTCTAATTTTGACTTTATTCAGTGTATTAAAGGTGGAATGGAGGATTTCGGGCAACAAATCAGAATCTCATTTCCTCGTGGGTAGCACAAATAACTGGTCCGCTCAGGTGTCAATCATTCTCTGGTGCTAGTGCACGCCGGCAGGCTCGTCCAGGGGAAACGCTCGCTCCCCTGGCCGCGCATGCGTGGTTGATATGCTAGTGTGTTTATGTAGCAGGTTAGCGGCGAGTTCCGTCATTGTAAGTCTAAACTTTCATCCGCGAAGTACCGAAATGGCTGAGGGACGAAAGAGAAAGACTGTTTTGGAGCTTTCACAGAAGAGACGAAAGTCTTCAGAGGAAAGAAACAAAACGCGTGTTATTCTGGGGGAATCGTTTACGGCTGGCGAGCATTGAAAGAACAAAACAGGCTTCCAACTGATGCCTCTGCTGCAAACTTTCTGCTGGACAGGTAACTGTTTATCTGACTCTTTTTTTAGCTTATTGTATGTGGAGTGTATTATTAAATCTTCTTCGCGGAGGTTGTCGTGAGAAAGCGACACCAATCGTCTTGTAAACAAATGCGCATGGGCAGTGCTGCTGGGCGTGCTCGTTCACGAGGTTTGCTAGGTGTTCACTCAGGAGAAACGGGGCGGGAGGGAGGGGGAACCTGCGCATGCGCTTTTTCAAAAAAAGGACTAACAGTCGCAGATTTTCAAATCGGCGAGAAATCCTCCATTCCACCTTTAATACCTGTTGTAAATATAAATGATAGTTTTACATCAATCAGGTCGCTGTTTGTGGAGAAAATGGAAAAATATGTTGAAAATTACAGGAAGTAAACAAATCGATGACATCACACTGGGGAGACAAAGGTTATGCATAATTTACGTAAAAGAGACTACTTTTTTTACCCTTTAAACAGTGCTTCAACGAATTAAAGGCGTTCATGTGTATTTTTATTTGTCAAATTTTAAAAATCTCTAACATTAGATCAGTTTTTGCCCAGTGTACTTTCTAATTTCCTAGTGTGATGTCATCATTCACAACCAGGAAGTGAAATTAAAAACCTGAAAAATTGCTTAATTAGGATAAAATTTTAACAGCATTTTAGCAAACACTGAAATATATGTATCTTAAGTGCATTTTAGTCAAATGAGAGGTCCAACCTGTCATGGGCCCTTTAAAGTACAAAATAAAACAAAAACACTGAACATGACACAGAGAAAAAGCAAAACAAATACAGGCAAGAGAAGAAATGTGAACAAGCAAAGACATTCAACAAAAACGTCCCACTTGGTCCAAAGTTTGTCAAATTCGTCCATTTTTAAGTCCAGTGCCTTTGCCATTTTTTCCATTTTTCTTATTTCAATCATTATGTCCATGCAGTCGTTCGTTTGTGTTGTTTGTGTTGTGTTGTGTTCGTTTTGTGATGGCCCTTTTCCCTGCAGCCAGAAGAAGGGCCCAAAAGTATCCATCTATAGTGTCCACAGTTGGAGTTTTGAGGCCCAGATTCATAGTTCTGGGATGTCAAAGATAGTTCGTAGAGCTCCATTGATCTCTGTCTGCTTTTTCTAGTTTATGCATAGATTTTTGTTTGCTCAACTGGGACTTGAACTCAAAACCTTTAAGATAAATGTCACCATAAATGTGTTAAAAAATAAGCCCCCAAACTATAAGTACTGTTTACTTTTCAGTCCAGTTAATAAATGTAGTTGAGCGTAAATCTGCTCTTGGTTCTATTACTTTTGTACTTAGTTTCTTTCCACCACTGGCCTTGAAGCACTGCTAAGCGTGCCTTGAAAAAATGTCTAATTTGAGACGAATTAGAATGGATTTAATTGAAAAAGTCACAATTTTGGGCCAAAAAGAAAGCAAAAAAAATCATCATTGCCAAATTAAAAGGGCCTTTGACAGGTTGGACTACTCATTTGAGTAGTTAAGATAAATATAATGCAGTTAAGATAAATATATTTCAAAGTTTGCCCAAATATTCATTGGTTTAGTGATTTTCTTGGTTTTTAACTTTTTATTTTTTTTTACTTCCTGGTTGTCACACTCGGTAATTACCATAGCAACCACAGTGTACACAGTGGGCAAAAACATCTAATGTCACTGATTTCTTGTATTCAACAAATAAAAATACATGTGAACACATTATTTTGTTGAAGTAACGTTTTAAGAGTCAAAAAAGTAGTTTCTTGTTGAAGTAAAGTTTTAAGAGTCAAAAAAGTAGTTTCTTGTCGAAGTAAAGTTTTAAGAGTCAAAAAAGTAGTTTCTTTTGTGTAAATTACGCATAACCTTTGTCTCCCCAGTGTGATGTCATCAGTCGTCTTTACTTCCTGTAACTTTCCACGGATTTTTCCACTTTCCTCCACAAACAGCTACTTGATTGGTGTAAAACTATAATTTATATTTACAACAAATATTAACACACAAAATAAAGTTAAAATTAGAAAATGATAAAAAACCTGTCATACACACTTTAAAGGACCACACAGTTGCATTATACAACTTTTCAAGGTGCGATTTGTCAATATTTTAAGTGTGCAATGGAACTTTTCAACCAAAACAGTGCACCGTGACTGAAAAAAGGCTGAAAACACTGTCCCAAAGACTCAAAGTGTCAAAAGGTCAAAGTCATCCTGTCATTCTGGTGATTTGCACATCATTTTCTCTGATAACGATGAAGACTGATGTCATTGCAGTCGAATGAAAGTATTTATTAGACAGACGCTGTGGTTGGTGACATTGCAAGAATTAACATCGTATTTGCCCTTTGTGTCTTCACGCCACATGGTAAGAGCTTTTCTCCCTCTCTCTCTCGCCTCAGAAAACCATCTCTCGTCCATTATCTGCAGCTCTGTCTCCGGATCTGCAGATGTAATTGGACCCTGCATCCTGACCAGTCCACCCATCACTCCACCCCTGAAAACCAGCAAGGTGACCGGGTTTAGACCTGGTTTAATCCTGATATAGACCTGCTATGGATCTTCAGTATTTCAGTCCCTGTTTAGTCCTTTATGTGTGACTTGGAATGATCCTGGTTTGGAGCTACTTTTACAAAACATAAATGTCAGAGAGTTTATCCTTTTAGCGGTTGCAAGACATTAAGTTGATACGGTTTTGACGGATGTCTCAGATCAAATACAAAGACCATAACCGTTATCCATTTATAGTTTGGCATCCATTAAAATGTGAATCAGCACGTGATGAAATACATTTTAATTATTCATTGTCATATGTACAATTCGTAAATCCCTTGAGGAGCCACTTCAAAGGATGTGGAGAGCTACTAACCCCCGAGATACAGGTTGGAGACTTGACAAGTTCTGTCCTGATTTCTACTTGGTTTAATCCCGGTGTGTTAAACTCTTGGTCCTGGTTCAGTCCTGGTTAAGTTTTTCTTGAGACATCATTTAATCCTGATTCACTCCTGGTTTAGCCCTGGTTTAGTCATGATTTAGTCCTGGTTTAGTCCTGGTTCAGTCCTGGTAAAGTTCTTCTTTAGATATCGTTTAGTCCTGGTTCAGAAATGGTTTAGCCCTGGTTCAGTTATGGTTTAGCCCTGGTTTGGTCCTGGTTTACTCCTGGTTTAGCCCTGCTTTAGTCCTGGTTTAGTCCTGGGTTAGTCCTGGTTTAGTTCTGCTTTAGTCAGGGGTGTGTCCAGGCCCAATAGTGGCACCAAAGCCGGCCAAAGTTTTTAAGGAAAAAATGTTGAGAGTTTAAATTTAATAATTTAAGTGAACAAATGCATTTTAATTAATTTAAATAAGAATTCTAATTGTTTGTCTATGTCCCTTTTTTGTTTTAATTTTGCTGGATAGTATAAATCAAATTAAACAAGAATGGAGAATCAATCAGATTTCACTCCTAGAGGTTTACTTCAGATTCAGTCGTGCTTTAGTCTTTGTTTGTACCTGATTTAGTCTTGGTTTAGTTCTGGTTCAGTGCTGATTTATTTCTTTGTTCAATCATTTGTTTGTACCTGGTTTAGTCAAGGTTTAGTCCTTTGTTTAGACCTACTTTAGTCTTTATTTGTATCTGCTTTAGTCCTGGTTTAGTTCTGGTTCAGTACTGATTTATTTCTTTGTTCAATCATTTGTTGGTACCTGGTTTAGTCAAGGTTTAGTCCTAGTTTAGTCCTTTGTTTCGACCTTCTTTAGTATTTGTTTGTATCTGCTTTAGTCCTTTGTTTCGACCTTCTTTAGTATTTGTTTGTATCTGCTTTAGTCCTTTGTTTCGACCTTCTTTAGTATTTCTTTGTACCTGCTTTAGTCCTGGTTTAGTCCTGGTTTAGTTCTGCTTTAGTCCTTTGTTTAGACCTTCTTTAGTATTTGTTTGTACCTGCTTTAGTCCTGGTTTAGTTCTGCTTTAGTCCTTTGTTTAGACCTTCTTTAGTATTTGTTTGTACCTGCTTTAGTCCTGGTTTAGTCCTGCTTTAGTCCTTTGTTTAGACCTTCTTTAGTATTTGTTTGTACCTGCTTTAGTCCTGGTTTAGTCCTTTGTTTAGACCTACTTGAGTATTTGTTTTTACCTGCTTTAGTCCTGGTTTAGTTCTGCTTTAGTCCTTTGTTTAGACCTTCTTTAGTATTTGTTTGTACCTGCTTTAGTCCTGGTTTAGTCCTGCTTTAGTCATGGTTTAGTTCCGCTTTAGTCCTTTGTTTCGACCTTCTTTAGTGTTTGTCTGTACCTGCTTTAGTCCTGGTTTAGTTCTGCTTTAGTCCTTTGTTTAGACCTTCTTTAGTATTTGTTTGTACCTGCTTTAGTCCTGGTTTAGTCCTGCTTTAGTCATGGTTTAGTTCCGCTTTAGTCCTTTGTTTCGACCTTCTTTAGTGTTTGTCTGTACCTGCTTTAGTCCTGGTTTAGTCCTGCTTTAGTCCTGGTTTAGTTCCGCTTTAGTCCTTTGTTTAGACCTACATTAGTATTTGTTTGTACCTGCTTTAGTCCTGGTTTAGTCCTGGTCCAGTCCTGCGTTGTCCCTGTATCTTCCTCAGAAGGTGACTCTCTCGGATGCAGAGGATCTTGATTAGTTGGGCTCAGATATTACAGACCACGCCTCAGATTTTATTGGCTTCACTTCGTCCGCCGCACTGCAGAGACCAGAGACATTTAGAACAGACTCACGTGGCACTGAGCACATGCAACACTCTTTAAAGTATGTGCAAAATTATCTAAAAGTCTCTAAATATCAGATAATTTAATTCCACCCAACACAAGGCAACTAAATCTTCTAAATAGGCCTAATTTTTAAACTTTTCAGGACTCAAAACACACTAATTCGAGCCCAAAAAGTCTGTTGTGTTTTGCCTTAAAATAATGTGTTTGTTGAAAATAATAAAGATGTTATTTTCTTCTTCGTCACATTGTGGTCAAAGGGGGAAATTGCTTAACTTCTCAGTCAACAGCGTCCTTGCTGGCCTTGTATCCAGTGGTTATCGAGTGACAATTGCAATCAATCATCTTTTGAATGGTCAAAACTCCTCAAAATGGCATCCATAACAGTAAACCCAAAACTAAAATCCATGAATATAGAATTTTTTAGAAGGATGATGACTTGTTTTACATGAGCCTCTATTTTCTGTCGATCTACACACAGTACCAAAGCCAAAAAATACAAAAGTAATTGAAAAAGCCTAAAAAAAGAAGACTTTCTGAATCATTACGAGGGGGCAAGACATGAAACATAAAATTGGTTTCATGCTGTTATTCAAACGGTGCCATATGATGAGACACAAACAGATCACATATTTTAACAAACAGTTGCCCCTAGATGGAGCTCCACTTTCATTTAGCTCCGGGTTTAATGGTTTAAAGGACAAATATTATGTATTATTTTTTGGGTTTGCTCTTAAACCTGCTCTTGAGTATCTTCAGTTTGACATTTCACATTTTAGAACTAAACATAAAATGCTTTTAGAAACAAAAATATAATTTTATCACATTATCACATTTTGCATATTATTTGTCTTAAGATTATTTTATTATATTAAATCCTTGTAAAAACAAAAAAAGAAAGTGAAAGTGCATCAGTTTCATGCTCTGCAGTGTGACAGCTTTATAAAATAAAATAAAAGTTATTTAAGATGAGACTGCAATGTCATTGTTTAACTAGCATTATTTTATTTATTTTATTTTTTACATGGTAAATACATAGTGAATGTCTCTGGTGTGGACAGAGACGCCGTGGGACTTGTTACAATATAAAAAATTATAATATTTATTGAATATTTATGATAAGTTTTATTTACACTTTTTTTTCTTTTTAAATACTGTTGTGTTTTGCTACAAACGTCATCCCCAAACGTCCCACAAGTTGAGTTTTCCCCGTGTTATATCTACTTTCCATTCCACCTTGTCCAAACTCGTCTGGCTTATTTGTATTGACTCAAAATCCCCAAAGCTGCAGTAAATTATTAAACGGACACCGCTCTTGGAAAAATCACTATTTCCACTAAAGCTCCTTCAATGAGTTCAAAAAGGTTAAAAAGATGCCAGGAAATAGAACTGCAAAAACTTCAGCACTTTAACTTTATCTGTCTGAATTGCACTGAAGAGCGTTGTATTTATAGGACTGTGTAATTATTTACATTCTGTGCATCTGTCACGGAGCTCCTGAACATGTGAAACCAGACACTTCCTCAGATGTGGACGAGTGCAGCCCGAGCAGCTCACGGTCCCAGCGGGATTCTTCCACCAATAAACCAATCAATCACACCCTCGATCAATACATTCTGAACATCTGCCACACTCGCACACAGAGCTAATGAGCCATTTACACGCCGCTGTGTGGATCACAGCAGGTGTGTCTGAGTTAAAGTGTCAAAGGAGGAAGGCGCTGTTTCATTCTCACTCCTTATTAGTTCATGTTTTTGTCGTTTCCCTGAGCAAGACACTTCATTCATCCTGTGTGAATGTAAGTACAATTATGACTAATTTATCAGCGACTGATCATTATCTGGAATCCAGGCTCTAAAACACAGACCAAATGATCTTTTATAACGGACCGACATTAATACGTCAAAAGAGAAAAGATTTTTGCAGATTTTTTTCAATAATAAAGCCTTCAGTCGCCATATTTCAACCTTTATTTGGCTGATAATGTATTTAAAAAGTGTAAATACACAATAGAAATAATCATTTGACTTGAAAAAAATTATCACTGATTAGTCGACTACTAAAATAATCGTTAGTGACAGCCCAAGTGATTAGTGATGTCTGAAAGCAAGGCAGGTTTATTTATAAAGCACAATTTGTACAAAGACAATGAAAGTGATTCAAACTGACTTAAAAGAGAAGAAAAAAGTCATAAGCAAAACTAAAAAGAACAGTTTTTAGGCTGTATTTGATGTTTCCATGTTTAGTCCTGACTCTGGCACCAGCAGGAGGCCGGTCCATGTTTAGTCCTGACTCTGGCACCAGCGGGAGGCCGGTCCATGTTTAGTCCTGACTTTGGCACCGGCAGGAGGCCGGTCCATGTTTAGTCCTGACTTTGGCACCGGCAGGAGGCCGGTCCATGTTTAGTCCTGACTTTGGCACCGGCAGGAGGCCGGTCCATGTTTAGTCCCGACTCTGGCACCGGCGGGAGGCCGGTCCATGTTTAGTCCCGACTCTGGCACCGGCGGGAGGCCGGTCCATGTTTAGTCCCGACTCTGGCACCAGCGGGAGGCCGGTCCATGTTTAGTCCCGACTCTGGCACCAGCAGGAGGCCGGTCCATGTTTAGTCCCGACTCTGGCACCAGCAGGAGGCCGGTCCATGTTTAGTCCCGACTCTGGCACCAGCGGGAGGCCGGTCCATGTTTAGTCCCGACTCTGGCACCAGCGGGAGGCCGGTCCATGTTTAGTCCCGATTCTGGCACCGGCAGGAGGCCGGTCCATGTTTAGTCCTGATTCTGGCACCAGCGGGAGGCCGGTCCCTGTTTAGCCCTGACTCTGGCACCGGCAGGAGGCCGGTCCCTGTTTAGCCCTGACTTTGGCACCGGCAGGAGGCCGGTCCATGTTTAGTCCCGACTCTGGCACCGGCGGGAGGCCGGTCCATGTTTAGTCCCGACTCTGGCACGGCGGAGGCGGTCCATGTTTAGTCCCGACTCTGGCACGGCGGGAGGCGGTCCATGTTTAGTCCCGACTCTGGCACCAGCGGAGGCGGTCCATGTTTAGTCCCGACTCTGGCACGGCGAGGTCGGTCCATGTTTAGTCCCGACTCTGGCACCGGCGGGAGGCCGGTCCATGTTTAGTCCCGACTCTGGCACCAGCGGGAGGCCGGTCCATGTTTAGTCCCGACTCTTGCACCAGCGGGAGGCCGGTCCATGTTTATTCCCGACTCTGGCACCAGCGGAGGCGGTCCATGTTTAGTCCCGACTCTGGCACCAGCGGAGGCGGTCCATGTTTAGTCCCGACTCTGGCACCAGCGGAGGCGGTCCATGTTTAGTCCCGACTCTGGCACCAGCGGAGGCGGTCCATGTTTAGTCCCGACTCTGGCACCAGCGAGGCGGTCCATGTTTAGTCCCGACTCTGGCACCTGCGGGAGGACGGTCCATGTTTAGTCCCGACTCTGGCACCAGCCGGAGGCCGGTCCATGTTTAGTCCCGACTCTGGCACCAGCGGAGGCGGTCCATGTTTAGTCCCGACTCTGGCACCAGCCGGAGGCCGGTCCATGTTTAGTCCTCGACTCTGGCACCAGCCGGAGGCGGTCCACGTTTAGTCCCGACTCTGGCACCAGCCGAGGCGGTCCATGTTTAGTCCCGACTCTGGCACCAGCGGAGGCGGTCCATGTTTAGTCCCGACTCTGGCACCAGCCGGAGGCCGGTCCATGTTTAGTCCCGACTCTGGCACCAGCAGGAGGCCGGTCCATGTTTAGTCTCTGACTCTGGCACCAGCGGAGGCCGGTCCATGTTTAGTCTGACTCTGGCACCGCGGCAGGGCGGTCCCTGTTTAGCCCTGACTCTGGCACCGGCAGGAGGCGGTCCATGTTTAGTCCCGACTCTGGCACGGCGGAGGCGGTCCATGTTTAGTCCCGACTCTGGCACGGCGAGGCGGTCCATGTTTAGTCGACTCTGGCACCAGGCGAGGCGGTCCATGTTTAGTCCCGACTCTGGCACCAGCGGAGGTCGGTCCATGTTTAGTCCCGACTCTGGCACCAGCGGAGGCGGTCCATGTTTAGTCCCGACTCTGGCACCAGCGGGAGGCCGGTCCATGTTTAGTCCCGACTCTGGCACCAGCGGGAGGCCGGTCCATGTTTAGTCCCGACTCTGGCACCAGCGGGAGGCCGGTCCATGTTTAGTCCCGACTCTGGCACCAGCGGGAGGCAGGTCCTTGGTTATTCGCGACTCTGGCACCAGCGGAGGCGGTCCATGTTTAGTCCCGACTCTGGCACCAGCGGGAGGCCGGTCCATGTTTAGTCCCGACTCTGGCACCAGCGGGAGGCCGGTCCATGTTTAGTCCCGACTCTGGCACCAGCCGGAGGCCGGTCCATGTTTAGTCCCGACTCTGGCACCAGCCGGAGGCCGGTCCATGTTTAGTCCCGACTCTGGCACCAGCAGGAGGCCGGTCGAGTCCAAGATGGTACACTTGGCACTAATGCACGATGTACTTCAGCGTTCAGTTCAGGGGGTTTAACTTTGAGGCCCGACATTTTTGGTACTGAGTAATCCAGGGCTCAGTTTTATATGAAATGATTGTATTTTACTGATTGTGCAGCCCTTGGGGAGGTGGATAAGAATGGGTGGTTTAGACCTTTAGTCCTACATTATTTACATCCAGTCCAATTCAGGTTTTTTTTTCTTTCTTTTTTTACTTCTTAGCCTGATCTGGACCTGATTACATTTTGTTTGTGCTGGTTTAGACCTGGAGAGATCCGATTTTAGCCCTGATTTAGTCTCGGTTTAGTCCCATTACTTGAAACATACTGAAATAGATCTTCCTCCAGTTTAGTCCTTGCCTTGCTCTGGTTTCGATCCATTTACTCCAGAGAAAACCAAACATATTCTGTGATTGTTCTGATAAAAGAATCTACACCAGAGTCACAATAGAACGAGGCCCATTTGAGCCGAGCTGTGGAGCATCAGCAGAGGTCATGCTGGAGGAGGAGATGATTAGATTACACTCAAACACACTTCTGCAGCTGAGGCCATTCATAACACTCCGACTGGGACAGACCCGAGAGCAGCGGTGCACCAGGAGGGCAGAAGACAGAGACATGTCTTAATCGAGCTGAGGAGTTCATCAACAAGGAAGAAGATCCAGAAAGCAGATTATGATTCACATTTGTTATAAGAATACTTTAAAAGGTCAAACGCTATAAAATATGAGCAAACATGTATAATTTGTCATTATCCAGTGGACATTTTTTCCACTAAAACATGTACAAAAACAATAATTTAAGGATTTTATCATGCTCTTTTCTTAGTTTTTTGTTTTTATTAACTCGTTTTGTTGTTGTTTTGATATTTTATTTATTTTATTTGGCTTTCTTATTCCATAAAGAACATTCAATTACTTTGTCCTCATAAGAGCTCCACAAATAAATCTCTCTTTGCCAAAAATGTCTCAGATCAGAGGAACTTTTTCTCTATGATAATATGGTAATAAAATCATATATTATATTGTTGAGAATGTTTTTGCATCACAAGATAATTAAAATATTTTTTGCACACCTTATTAGCAAAAAATGTTACCTTTTGATTGCAAGAAGAAGCAATGACTGCATTTACACTTGTCTTTATGTTTGGTCCTGTTATAATCCTGGTTTTGTCATGGTCTGGTCCAGGTCTAGTCCCGGCTCCTTTTATGGTTTATGTGCAACTTTGAAAGCAGCCCAGGAGTATAATTTTAGATTTCATTATGGTTAAACATAATGGGAAACACTGATACATTTCCTGATTGCAAATGCAGTCTTGTGCATGAGACAGATGAAATTGAAAGTGCATTGAGGGCACAAAGAGGAGCCACACCCGAGTTGCACTGAGCATGCTCAGATGACGTCAGCCACAGATCGAACTGCAGCTGTGTTCAAGGTGCCGTGAAGTGAGTTAGATCAGCTTATGTTATGCACTCAGCCTTTACATGGGACAGAAACTAATGCATGTGTGAGAGGTGTTTAATGTGAAGAGTTCATCTGCTGAAAGCAAAACAGAGTCCAGTCAATTATGTGAGTTCTTCTTTGTGAAAAAGATGCATGTTTAGTGCCATAATTGTACTGTGGGAGCTTAATCTAAATGTTGGTGGTATAGTTTAATATTGTTAATGGGAGATTTTAGAAAAATACATTCTTACTAAACACACAATAATCAGTGTTTTCTTGCAATCAATTTGTTTTTTCCCTCAGGGTTTGACAGAGCAGATAAACGGCCTTGTGGCTCTGGGATGTGCACATTGATTCAGCCACGGTTTAGACATATGTCCTGTCTCTCTGCTCCAACCCCCCGACCCTCAGTCTGTGCTGCTGTTGCTGAGGGAAATGGGCTGAATTTAAAGTGGTGGGAGGTGTTGGATTTACATGTGTCTAGGTAGGTTTCCTTTGCCAAGACCACCAGGACTGACGTGCATCCCTTTGCAAATAGAGTCTCACTTTTTTGTTTAAGTGAACATGGTTCTTCATTGCACCATGAGCAGCTTGTCTTGGCTCAACAGCTTTCTGTTTTAATGGAGCTAAGAGCAGTTTTCAGAGAGTGGGTGGCCCTGTAAACAAAGTGATCACTTACAGTGTGACCCGGTTGTTCTAAGCATCATCCATCAATGCTGCTGGGGTTAAACCTGTCAGGAGCAGCAGGCGACAGCAGAGCAGCGCCCAGGAGCCATCTCCACATCCAGAGCTATGGCTTGGTCAGCTGGAATATTAACTAATAAAAAGAAAAAATATAATAAAATAATAATAATAAAAAAACTAAGAAATTAGATTCTTGAGTTGTGGCTCAAAGTCGTGGGCTGTGGGTCTCTCAGTGAGACTGGGACAAAGATTAGAACCACTGTGATTTATATCAAATGTGTCTGAAATGTTGGCATCTCGCTTGCAGAGTGAGCTGTCCTCTCAAAGCATTTACGATCGATCTCTGTCAAACATGTGACCAACAATAAACACAAGCACAGCAGAAAAGCTCAGCTGTGCACGGGTCATATCTCGCCATTTCTCTCACTATTTTCCAACTTTTCAGTTTTAATCAGAGCCTGATATTCACTCACACTTTGGTTGTAGCCATCGCACAGTGACTGTGCTTTGTCTTACGACTTTAATTTCCTCACAGCTTGTGGTGTGACATCCATAAATCTTAGAAAACAAGTGCACTGGACACCAGGCTTTGGACAGAAAAGCTCCAGGTTTTGGGAGAGGGAACATACACAGTGAAAGGTCGAGGTCAGTAAGCAACACTGCACCACCAGCATGTGCATGTTTGAATATAAGACTAATGCACCCTTGCCTTTACTTTTATAGAGTTATTTATGACTAAAATCTCTAGATAAACAGCTGCTGCTGTAGTAACATACAGCCCCAACATACAACTGCACCGCAGAGACACCGGATCATGGGGCTCTAAACGCACATTACTGGAAGCAGCGTGTTTGAAATGGACAAAATGTGCAGAGTCATGGCTCCGGCCCCAGACGAATGTCGATAGAGGATTCCATTACTGTAAAAGGAGAGAGAGGCAGACGACAAGAGCAGCACACGGGCGATCGATGCATTCAGATCAGCCTGAAATCAGACAGAAGCCGGGGTACAGTTTCACTGTGAGTTTGAAGGGAGCAGGTGAGAGAGGCAGGTGAAACACAATAACAGTAAGAGCTACTCTGAAGACGTGCAGAGAACTGTGGTACGTGTGCTCCCAGGGCTATGGAGAGTCATGTTCATTTTTCATCTTTATTTAAGAATGTCAAAATATTAATTATTTGGATCGCTCAGACCAGCCTAAACTTTTTAAATATAAGGTTCATGTTTCAATATTCACCTTATTCTGGAAGCCATTGATAATCCATTCTTCTGGTTAAAATTTTTGCTTAAAACGGCTGATTTCAACAGGAAACAAGTTCTATACAGACAGAGTAAAAGTGCAGTGTTGACTCTTTGATGCAGATGACAAGCTGCTGTATAAAAATTAAGGTCCTTTTAAGTCAAGTTCTATTTGTCATTGTACATACAAGTTGTACAACAAAATTAGATAGATGATAGATAGATTGTATAGATCAGAAGGGTGGCAGGCCCAGAGTGTCTGTGATCAGCACATTTAAACATAATCTAAACTTCTGGTAAAAAACAATTCAAATTCAAATTAATCTTCTCAGTGAAAGTAATATTTAACTAATTTTGATATTGCTGTTTGGAATATCAAGCTCAACCTGGATAATGCCAGAGGGAAATGGTAAATAGTATTATTATATAAAATCAATATGCAAATCACTGAGTCAGAGATTTGCATTTGTCATTTTCTGTGGACTATTACGATGCTAACTGTATCATATAATGATTATGCTAATGCTAATGCTAATCTTTCTCATTTTGAGTCTGAGCAGAATCAATACGACCTCAGAGTCGTTATACATTACATACTCAGTTGTATTTTGATTGATTCCTGCATGTTTGAGTTAATCCTGCACTGACCTGCAACTGAGGCGCGAGAGCTCAGAATGTTCCAGTTTTCACCTACCCCCTATCCCCGCCCACATCCCTGTGATTAGTTTCTCAGTAAAATTGACACATTTCAAAGATAAAAACACAGCAAACTTTACCTGCTGTAGTGAAGTAAGTCACTATGAAGAAGCGGGGCTTATCAGTTCTGCGCTTAAACAGGAAGTCAATATTGATCTATGCCATTTTAGATCAATATTGCCAAATGACATAGATGTAATGTGTGCTGCAAGGACGACGGAGCACCCTGACAAAACCTAACCAGGCACAGGGAGAACATGCAAACTGCACTCAGAGAAACTCAGTCCAGTATCGATCCCAGGACCTTCTGCTGAGAAGCGAGAGCACAAACCACTCAGCCACCACACCACATAGTACTACAGTGTTACCACAATAGATAATAATACCACGACAGTCTGACAGTTTTAAAATGTGACTTTATTTCTCATTGAATGAAAAAGTAAGAATAAGTTCTGTGTTTAAATAACTATTATAGATTTGTACTTTGTTATCATAAGAGAAAACAAAAGGGATCTAAAAAAGAATATGATGCATAAATTACTTTTTTCTGCACAATCTGGTCACAAAATGGCGATTATCTTTATTGGCAATTATCACAATTTTACAAAATGTAGACAGAATGATTATTGTCCTTTTTATTGCGATAAATAAAATACTGACATTTCAAAATAATATTACATACTGTAGATGAAATAAACCATTATATTCTGTTTAGTCATGTTTTGTCTTGTGTTGTCCCGGCTTCTTGGTTGTTGCTATTGTTAATTTTTGTTTTAATTTGTATTATTTTATTATTGTTATCTTTTTATTATCTTTGAATTGCTGTGTTTTTTTCTTTTGTTGTTATTGTCTAGTATCAGAGGTGAATTGATTTATATATTTCAACCATTTACATACTTAACAGCAAAAAAGGAATAGTCTGAATCAAAGCTTGACTGATGCCTGTTGTGATCATCTATTCAACAATATACAGCACTCAAACAGCTTCAGATGAACAAAAAATTAGCAAATATAATTAGCATAGACAAAGTACAGTTGCCTCTATAGGGTTAGAGGGTTAGGAATTTCTTGGTCGACTACTTAACTTTTACTTAAAGGACACATTTTATTTTTTGAGCTTTTAACCGTGATCTAACAATGTTCCGTCATCAAAAACATACCTGGAGTTCCATTTAGCTGCATTCACGCTATTTCGAGGAACGTTAGTTTGAAAATCCTCTCTCTCCGACCGTCAAAAACACTTCCTGCTGAACTCCCTCGATCCATTGCGTTTTTCAGCTCATATACGTCACTTATCGGAGGATCTTCTGCTGTTTTAAGTCTTTTTCTGAGCATTTCTGTGTCCAAACCGTATAACTGCTACTGCTAGTCTGAACGTAGCGTCTCTTAAAGTGATAGCGTAACTAAAGTGTCAGGGCAGACCGCAGAGAAACAGATTTTGTTTCATAACATGAGATGGCAAATTTAAGGTACTCAAGAGCATGTTTAAAGGCTCATAACATAAAGAAAATGCATCATATTTTTAAAGTATTGTGATAAACATTGAAGTAACAGTGACTTGAGTAAATCTTTTGGCTGCTTTACGCTCTAAAAACTCTAAATCAAAATGGCGGTGATGGTGATGTTGTTGAGCGGAGGAAGAGATTGCGTTTTATTCCTGGCGCATTGGGTCGTAAATCGTCGGCGGCTGTAAATCTGAGCGAGGGGCGGAGCCTGGGGGAGGCTGGTGTTACTGGGCAGGTTAACGTGCAATACACGGATCAATAACAAAGGACAAATTAGACCTCGACAGTGAGGAAACAGCAAAGATAAAATGAGTCCAGCGAGTATAATGAGGAGCGAATGTTCATCGAGACTGGAGAAGTTTAGCAAAGCGTCTGAAACTAAGCTTTTAATTCATGGTAATTAGAAAAGACGGATTACTAAGACAATAAAAGATTGTTTGGGAAAATAAAATAAAACTTGAAAAACACTTGAAATTAGATTCTTTGTTACTTCACTGGCTGATTACTTTGTTGATATAATAAAACAAGAAAGACAAAACCAACAAATATCTAAGCAAGTCAAAGATGATTCCAAAATAACATCTAATCTAATTAACCTAATTTATATATAACATTTCATAAACAAAGAGTTTCCATACAACTATAATAAACTATATTAATAAAGGAAAACATGCTCAGCTAATTTTACTAATTCTAAAACAAGATTAAAACAGTAAAATCAAAGCAGAAAAAGCAGAAAATAGCAATAAATAAATAAAAGCAATAAAATAAATAAAAATAGAGGATCACAAGCCTGAGAATAAAAGTGGGTTTTAAGACAAGACATGATCTAAACTAGTAAAGTAGGTTTTCAGTCCAAGTAATGTTTATCTAATTTTGATATTATTGTTTGGAATAACAAGTCAAACCTGGATAATCACAGAGGGAAATGGTATACTCTACTGTAATTATGTAAAATCAATATGCAAATCACTGTGAGTCAGACATTTCATGCGTCAATAATTCCTGTGGACTATTACGAGGCTAACTGTATCATATGTGTGTTAATGATTATGCTAATGCTAATTGATCACTGAATCTTTCTCATTTTGAGTCTGAGCAGAATCAATACGACCTCAGAGCTCTGTAACCGGAGTGGGAGGAGCTTCACAGCCGTCAATCAACGAATTCAGAAGATACTTCAGGAATCAAAATGTAGCTGCTTTTTCCTTAAAGGGAAAAGAGCTTTTAATCTTACAAATGCGTTTCCTCATCCTTGCATACTCAAAGTCTCATATGAGAGGTTTAAGTGCTCATAAAATTCCTGATTTCACCTACTACCTAGCCCCGCCCACATCGCAGTTCTTAGTTGTGATAATTGACACATGTAGTCAATGTTACTTGCCACTTTTCATAGATAAAAACATGTAAATTAATGAAAAACAAAACAAAAAACAACAACATATGTCGAAGTCAATGAACCGTTTCTATCACTAAGACATTTTAGATCAATATTGCAGGTAACATGGACAAAATATAAAATGTAAAATAATTACTTTTTTTGGCACGCACTGCAAAATCTTGCCTAGTAAAAAATGACTCATATTTACAGTTTTATCTGGATTTGAGTAGTTTTGACTTGATGATATTGAATTGCTGATGTGACACAGAATATTCCACTGGTTCCAAGGCATTTATGACAGATCATGTGATAATTTAGCTTAAAATAAGAAAAAGAAATTTGCCCGTGGGGTCAGTATAATTACCTTAAAACGTCTGATATTAAGATGAAGACATTTTAAATCATCTCAAAAGTCAGACATATTCATCAATCATCAAATATTCTTAAGACTTTCCAAACAACTACAAGGTTTAAAAGAGATAAAACAACTGCTAACATTGGAACACATACTCCACAATTATTGACTCTGTACAATTTAAACCAGGGGTTCTTAACGTTTTTTACCTTGAGGCCCGACTTTTTCTGTCTAAAGTAACTCGAGGCCCAATCTCATATTAAATGTAATATATTTTAGTGATCGTGCGGCCCTAAAGGAGGTGCTCGCGGCCCTACTTTGGGCCCCGGCCCTATGGTTAAGAATCACTGAGCTAAACTATGTTCTTTCTTACTCCAAACAGCGCCGTTCAGTCACTCAGTCACGCAACATTCATCCTGTACGAGTGTCGTGAAGTGTCATGCCCCAGGACACAACATCAGGAGGCACTGTTCAGAAACGGGATCAAACCTCTGACCTTTGGGTTGGTGGGCGAACGTTCAAACCTCTGATCCACTGACTTCGGTTAGTTTTTTTTTTTTTTTTTACTTCTTTGCACACCGTACGACCTTGATATTTTTTGTTATAGAACGTAGAATATATTTTATGTTTTATGCATCTGCCGTGGCGCTGAAGACTGCAGTAGTTTGTATCAAGCTAAAATAATGGTATCTAGTGTCAAAGCTGCTACACTGTGAAGAGGGCTCTGCAAATAATCTAATTCTATTCGAGATTCAATTATGATCATCAATTTGACTGTTTTTTGTGTTAAGGTGAGACACTTCAGGTGAATAGGAAAAAAACTTAAATTAAAAGATATCAATTTCAAACTGGTTTAGTCACATAAATGTAAGAGAAACATATTCCATATTCCAACATATTCAAGTTTTTCATCATGTCATGTTTTCATGTATTTTGTGTGTAAAAATGGCCAAAAATACATATATCTGGGACATTTAAAACTGAAAAATGGACTGAACCAGTTTTAAATTTTGTGGTTCATTTTGTACACATACGTATTTCTTATTTAGTTTTAAGTAAACTAGATTGGCCTGAAAATTGTACTAAAAATTCAAATTTCGTCCAATTTTTTAAACTTAAAAAAAAATCTGTTTTAGAATTAGATATTAAAAAATCCTTCTGTATGTTTTGTCAAAATCTTGTTGAGTCCAAAGTTGTAAAGTTTGATGTGTGTAAGAGCTACTTTAAGGCTGATCTTTATGTCTTTGGGGAAGAAAAATGCATTTTAAGAAAACGGTCTTTGAAGTTACAATGTCCCAGAGAAATCTATGGATGAAGTGGAATAAAGGGAACATTAAAACATCTTCAGGAGCAGATTGGACAAGTTTATTGTTTCCACATGAAAGCCGATATGTCAAGAGAGCAAACTGACCAAAAAAAAAAAAAAAAGAGTTTTGCCTGTAATGTCTCACCTTAAATGCCGTGATTAAAAGTGTATATTGTTTATATTCAGGAAATTAACATTGAAAGCCATTTTAACCTGTTTTAATCTGACAAACTCCCAAAAAGGTGAGCAATATGAGTAAAACAATTATGATAGTGCAGTATTTCGTTTATGTTTTGTCATGTTGCCAAGCCCTCATGGCGGAAAAACAGAACAAAGTCTACTGAGGTTATATGGAAACATTACGTGGTCAAAGCTTAATAAGAAGCAAAATATGCAGCTTTAATCTCTGGGCCCTGGGGCAAAATGCAGCAATTTCCATTTTGTTGCAGTCGGGGCTGAGCTTCAGACACATGCTGACAGACCAACATCCCGCTCTCATTCTCTCACTGGAGTAATCAATATTCTGCAAACACATGCATGTCTTTGGTTTGGGAGGAGGAGAGAGCAGAGGACGGCACGCTTCAGTCCTGGGACAGACACTGAGGGAAAATGGACAGAAGTAAAAGGGCTCTCAAAATACTCTGAGAAACAATTTAGAAAGAAATGTTCACATGCAATTCTCAAATGTTTTAAAAGAGTGGATTCATTTGCAACCCAAAAATGTCTTACTAAAGAAATTAAATGAAAAAAAAAAAAAAGAAGAAAAAAGAAGAAAGAAAAAAAGATACAAAGTGACAAAAAAAATTATTCTTTTCAGTCCTCACTCAAAAAAATTTAACGTTGGCCCTTTACAAAAATATATCAAGTTAAGTTATCAATTTCTTGTTATTTTTGGTTTAGTTAAATCAAATTTAGTCTATATTTTAAGATATTCTACATAAGATATTCTACTTAAAATATTCTACTTAAACATTCATTTGATACAAAATATAAAAATTCACATATACTCAAAAAAATATGTTGACTTTGATTAAATATATTAAGATACCATTTTGAATGCTGGTTAAACTAGTGTTTCAACCTTTATTGTGTTTACGGCACACTTTTTGTGGTTGAAAAGACACACACCACCTTACACTTTAGAACACCTGCCACTTTAACAATATATTATATAAGAACTATCTATTTGCACTGCCACATTTGCACATTGCACTATCTGCCAACTGTACATTTCTGTATATAGTCTTAGTCTAATCTATTTTAGTCTATTTTAATCTTAATTTTATGCATGCCTCTTTTATATATTTTATTCATTGTTTTATGTTGCACCTCACGCCGAAGCAAGTTCCTATGTTTGTGAATTTTTGATCACTGACAATGGCAATAAACCGTTTCTGATTCTGAAATCATTACCAAATCACAGCTTTTAGTTAAAAAAAAAAGTGGTTTAAAATAAAATGCGGCTATAAATGTCCATGCCACTGTCTGGTTCTTTAAATTGGTAATGGTGATTATTTGGCTACTTTTATGGATCAGAGGTTTGCTCAGGACACTCAAAAATGGAAAATTATTCTAGTAAATCCTTGTGTTTAGTTCACAGTTGCCTTTAATACATAATTGTACTGTATTTTTATTGCTTTGTTTAGAATTTTAACTTGTTTTTACATAATTTAATGCACTGAAGGATAGAGCTTTGGTTCAGTTGTTGCTGTTGTAAAGCGCTATACAAATAAAGTTTGATTGATTGATTGATTGTTTTATTATTTCATCTGAAGCCACACTAATGTTCCTGGCTGAAGCTCGAGCATGTAAAGCGTCTCCTCCTCATGTCTGCTGATGTCTGCAGTGGTGTATCACTCATGTAAGCGCCCTCTCTCTCCTCTGCTGCGTGTGGCGCGGGGCAGGGAGTGGCCAGCAGCAGCTCGAGTGTCTGCGATGGGAGGGGCGCATCATGGGTGGGTTATCCTGCCGCCTCGGAGCATAAAACCCCCCTCGCTGTTCTCCACATGTCCTGTTGCCTCTGGATCTCAGCATCACCTCCTCTTCTCGACTAGATCTTCAACCAAAAACCCTTAAACCTTTCAACCATGAGCCACTCTGCCATGCATTCTACTTCCTACCGCCGCACTTTCGGTAGCCCCCATCCCATCTCCATGTCCTCCTACTCCAATGTCTCCTCGCGAATGCCTTCCAGCGGTCGCTACGGCCACTCCATGTCCCCGATGCCTTCCACCAGATCCACGTCCTACCACGCTCAGCGCAGCTCCAGACCCCAGCAGCCCACGCGGATCTCCTACGACAAGGTGGACTTCACGCTGGCCGAAGCCATCAACCAGGACTTCCTCGCCACCCGGAGCAACGAGAAAGCCGAACTGCAGGAGCTGAACGACCGGTTTGCGAGCTTTATCGAGAAGGTGAGGTACCTGGAGCAGCAGAACGGAGCGCTGACGCAGGAGCTGAACCAGTTCAAGGGGCAGGCGCAGCAGGGGCAGCCCAACCGCGCCACCGACCTCTTCCAGGAGGAGATGAGGGAGATGCGCCGGCAGATGGAGGCGATTGGGAAGGAGAGGGACCAGTACCTGATGGAGCGGGACAACCTGGCCGAAGATCTGACCCTGCTCAAGCAAAGGTGGGTGACGCACTGTAAAAAATGAAGGAAGAATGAAAGAAAGTAAAGTAGTATTCATATGATACACAGATGTAGCAGCAATTCTTTAAGTTTAATTGTAATTTTGAAATTTGGGTCCATACAATGTTATTTTGATACTTTCCCAAATACTGGAACTAGATTAAATTACACTCATGCATTTTAATTGCTTTTATTTGCTCAATCAATTAAAAAATCTAATAAAATTATGTAGTAGTAGTGTTTCAAAGACATGCCAGAAATTCTTACATTTCAATTGTTATTCTGGTGCATCCCCAAATATATTGGAACTGGATTAGATTACACTAATATATCTTAAGTATGGCAAACTAACTTTAAAATATGTTCAATCTACCCATTCACTGAAAAAGTACAAATTACGTGTTAAAATGCATCGGATAAAAAATAATTGTTGTCAAATTTGCTTGCTCATAAGTTGCTAGTGCACACAATGACTCAGAAATGCGCAAACAAATCAGCCTGTCTAAATGTCTACATGACATTTACAGCAAGATCAATATATTTTAGAGTGAAAATGTGCATTGTAGCTTTTTAAATGTCAAACACAAAAGTTTTTTGATAAAACTTGCAAGCAACAAGTTGTTTAAAAAGTGGATCTTGGGTAAATTAAGAGTTTGCAAAACACAAAAGTGACCAACTATTCATTAAATCTAGACGAGTTTTATTTGTACAGCTTTAAAGTGCTGATGCCGGAGGATGTAGCAGATGAACAGATTGTGGGTGCAGTCGTGACGTTGGGCGTGGCACCTCTGCAGACATGTCATGGGACACTGCATTGCATCATGGATGACACACGGCTGTGCATTTAACACATTTTACCTTAATTACACATTTAAATTACAATCAACAGAAACACGTTTTAAAGTGAAACAATTCAAAAGACCATAACGTTTGCGATTATGTTTTTGTGAATCTCTTTTTTCCAGTGAGTGAAGTAAAATTCAAACAGTTTCGACAGTGTTACAATCATTTTTTAAGACATTTCTTTATGTCTGCATTCATTTATATTTTTACAGTGTATAAATACTGGTCACAACCATTTTTTTTGTTCTGTTTTGTTGTTTTTAAGATAAGATATTTAGACAATCTTACAGTACATAGTTATTTTTGTTCATCTTAATACCATCCTTTTCCTTCTACATATTTTTACAGTGAATACCATTTCGAGTTTTCAAAGGAGCCAGATTTGTCTAAATATTTGCAAGTTATGTTTTTATTAAATACATTTTGCATCCAGAAGCATAAAGACTATAAAATATCACCTGTATCAGCCCTTTGATGGTCAGATATCGATGCTTGGCTCTGATGTCATGGAGGAAGGACAGACTCAGACTCAGAGACAGTCGAACGTGGGTGTGGCAGCTCTGGGCGAGGGCCGTTTACAGGACGCAAGGAGGAGGATGTTAGCCAAACCTGAGAGAAAAATATTTGAATTACTGTGTATAGTCCTTAGTCCTGATTTAAACCAGGCTCCAGGCTCGTTCGGACTGGGTTTGGACCTGGTTTATTCAGTTACACTCTGGTTCTGGTCTGGCTTCTGCAAATTCTAGTTTACGCCCCCTTTAGGGCTTGGATTAAGTTTATTCCTGATTTTGACTTGGTTAAAAACAGGTTTATTCCTAGTAAATTGTTGGTTTAGTCCTAGTTTTGGGTCAGGTTTAAATCTAGCCCTAGTTTAGTCATAGCTCAGTTTGACTTTTCTTCTGGTTTCGATGTAGTGGTTTAAGTCCTGGTTTATTCCTAATATTAAATCATTCATGGTTAAGCCCTAGTTTAGTCCAGGTTTGATCTTACTTTTGTCCTGTCCTGGTTTAGTCACTGTTCAGTCTTGCTTTTGTCTTGGTTTGGTCCTTCTTCAGCCCAGACTGAGTTGTGGTTTTAGTCCTCAGTTTAGTCCCAGTTTTGGTGTGGTGACTGTGCAAGTGTGAATGCACCCTTAGTCCTTATCCCTGTTTCAGTCCTGGTTTAGTCCTGTGTTAGTCCTGGTTTCTGTCCACTTTCAATCCTGGTTTAGTCCTGTTTCAGTCCTGCTTTAGTCCCGTTTCAGTCCTGGTTTAGTCCAGTTTCAGTTCTGGTTTAGTCCAGTTTTATCCCTGTTTCAAACCTGTTTTCTATCCACTTTCAGTACTGGTTTAATCCAGTTTCAGTCCTGGTTTAGTCCCGTTTCAGTTCTGGTTTATCCCTGTTTCAGTCCCAGTTTATCCCCATTTCAGTCCAGGTTTAGTCCTGTTTTAGCTGTTTTCAATCCAGTTTCAGTCCTGGTTCAGTCCTGGTTCAGTCCAGTTTCAGTCCTGGTTCAGTCCAGTTTTGAGTCCAGGTTCAGTCCTGGTTGAGTCCTGGTTCAGTACAGTTTCAGTCCAGTTTCAGTCCTGGTTCAGTCCAGTTTTGAGTCCAGTTTCAGTCCTGGTTCAGTCCTGGTTCAGTCCAGTTTTGAGTCCAGGTTCAGTCCTGGTTGAGTCCTGGTTCAGTACAGTTTCAGTCCAGTTTCAGTCCTGGTTGAGACCTGGTTGAGTCCTGGTTCAGTCCAGTTTCAGTCCAGTTTCAGTCTTGGTTCAGTCCTGGTTGAGTCCTGGTTGAGTCCTGGTTGAGACCTGGTTCAGTCCAGTTTCAGTCCAGTTTCAGTCCTGGTACAGTCCCGGTTCAGTCCTAGTTCAGTCCTGGTTCAGTCCTGGTTCAGTCCTGGTTCAGTCCTGGTTCAGTCCTCCAGTTTCAGTCCTGGTTGAGTCCTGGTTGAGTCCTGGTTGAGTCCTGGTTGAGTCCTGGTTCAGTCCTGGTTGAGACCTGGTTCAGTCCAGGTTCAGTCCTGGTTCAGTCCAGGTTCAGTCCTGGTTCAGTCCTGGTTCAGTCGGACCTCTGGGGGAGTTGGATGTCGGTGATGGTCAAAGGAAAATCAATGGGCCTCGGTGACTCCATTAGGTGTGGCTTTCATTGTCGTTCTGAGCTTCAGGGCCAGGACCAAAACTACAGCAGAGAACCATAAAGGACATGAACTAAGAATGAGATTATTAAAGGAGCGATATGTGTCTGTTTCCATGGAGATGTTATTGCTTTGCCTTCAATGTTTCACAGTAAGACATTAAACTATCTTGCATTTGTTCAATTACAGGTATTATTATTTGATCTAAAATATCTTTAAACACATATGTTCTGAGCGCAGTCACCTCTCCACAGATCTGACCTGTAACTTTGCACGCTTGTCTCCAGGGTGACAGATAAGGTTAACAATACAGCACTGTGGAACATTCAAACCTGCACAATACTCCAACAACTTTCATTTTGTCGTCTTTTGAATCCACACAACTTTGGTCATTTTTAAACTGCAGTATATTGTCTTTAAAGTGGAACCAAAGTTGTGTGGAAGCAAAAACATCTCCATGGAGACAAGAAGGTGAACCTCTACTAGAAAAGTTACGGAGTGCACCTTTAACTGGAGCTGAACCAGGATTAAATCAAGACTAAACTGACACAAAACTTGATATTACTGGGACATACGTCTGAATCAAACTAAAACTAAAACAAGGACTAAAGTAAACTATAACAAAGCTGCCTGCACTTCACCAGAAACTATTAAACTATTAAATCTGAATAAAATACAACCTACTTTTGGCTAAACTTACCTCTAAGACAAACCAATGAAAACAGGACTAAAAGTTAGTTTATTTAGTAATTGAACTCAATAAATGGTATTACATCTACATTATCACTTATAGATTAGATTTTAAAGGTGACTAGAAATAAGAACACAAGAGACAAGCAGCTGATCTTCCACTAGAAAAGTTACGTATATCACCTCCTACTCATTCCTCGCTCTCACAAATCCTTTTCAGTCATTAGAACAGCTTTTTCAGACACAAAAGTGAAGCAGGAGTTAAAGACAACATTTTAAATTATTTTATGAAGACAGAAAACAGAATTTAGCGATAAATATGAGAAAAAAGTTGGGTACCCCGGCTTTAATGAGAGCTGAATCAGGATTAAAACAGACTAAAGTGGGACTAAAAATATGTTTGTAGTTAATTTGAAAATGGACATGTTTACAAAAGAAGAGAAAACAGACATTTGTTAATTATGTCAATTAAGAGGGTGGGACCACATTCATTCATTCTTACTCTGCAGTTTATGGGCTGGCTCTACGTCCATCCAACTGTGGACTAAAACAGGACTAAACCAGGACTAGGATTGTATTGTTGTAGAGTCACCATTACACAAGCAGATATGAATGAAAGAAGGATGAGATAAGTGAAGGGCAGAGCTGTAGATGCAGTAATCTGGTTATAGACAAGGATGAACGCACAGGGTCAAAGCATTTAGCCCTGCAGCATAACACGATTAATCACAGTTAGGCATAAGGAATCATTAATCTTACATAAAATCTAATTAGCTTGTAGTTTCCAAGATTGCCGAAGCTAATCAAAGGTGAAGTACAGTGGTTAGAATATCTGCCACACGGCTACAAAGTCCTGGGTTCAATTCCAGAATCAACACATTTGAATATTTTCTCTGTGGTAGGTTTTCTGAACATAAAAAAAAAGAAGAGAGAAGAGAAAATACAAGTTTAATTGTTTAAAACTTGTTATAAAACATGTGCAATGAGTTCAGAGTGCTCAGTAAAACCCAAAACCCAAACAATGAATACGATGGGAAATTGCAATGTTGCAACACAAAATACAACACAGAAGAATGAAAACTAATCAAACTAAAATAAAGACAAATAACTATTCAAATTTGACATAAATCCAAATACTATTTAACCAAAATAAAATGCTCCGTTCCAGGTAAATGGAATTAAACTGCATTAACTCCTATGTAAACAATTTGGCTAATGCTAATCTGTAAACGAACATTACACAAACGTTAATAACAGATTATTTCTAGATTTAACCTGTAACAAATATTCACGTTGATTGTAACACGTCACTGTTGATCTCGTGTATGAAGCGGGAGTCGCTCGACCAGCTTCAGACTTAAAAAAAACAGAACATTTTTTCAAGTCGGAGATGGGAAATATCCTAGTAGCCATTAGAAAACACTAGAAAATAATTTAAGACACGAAAAAGGCGTAAACATAGTAAAATACCACAGCGTGCCATTAGAGTAAAACTATAAAAGTGCACAATTATAGTTTATTGTTATTTATTTTACTTTAAAAATCAGTTTATTGGTGCAGCTACATTTATTCTTAGAGTTCAAATGGCATATTCAGATTTCTATTACGATTCTACTTGCTCTTTGTCATTAATGGCGCTTATATTGTGTTATTTTAGCATGTAATTTATTTGGGAATCCATAAAGCCACTCCCCAGGAAATGAAGTTAAATAATGATTCAATTTACCAAGATTTTATGCCTGATAGTCTTTACGTTGCAGCTACAACCTCAGACTAGAGCAGACATCGTGGTGGTGCTGCCCAAGTTCACGATTTCAGTTCTATCACGATTCATGTGCCTTACGAGGTAACTAGAGACATTTTCTTCTTCTCAGAGTTCATACTTCACTGTGATTGGTTACATCCACCTGTCACTCACTGGGAACAGGACTGAGATCGACCAATAGGAGGAGGAAGTGGGAAAAAGTGTGTGTGTTTGAGCAAAGAGCTGCAATGAATAGCTCTGAATCACAATAGAATGATGTCTCCAGATTTATCATGATTTTGTGTAACTCATCCTACTTCACGTTACCAGACATTCTATTCACCTTATTCTGCCCCGCTCCCTTTTAACGTTTTTTGCCCTTTTGTTGTAAACGCACTTCCGTTTGACGAGAACTCCGTTAAAGCTAATGATGAACGAGGGAAAAGTCTCGCCGCTAAAATGTTACATAAAGTAGATTGATTTGTGTAAAATGTTTAATGAACACGAGCAACAACAAGTAACATCGATTTTCTGAGGCCTGAAAACGGCTTTTTAGTCCATGTAGAACTTATTTTCTGTTGAGCTCGTCTGCTCCGTGTAAACGAATACAACGGAAACAAGACGGCGGCGCGTACGGCAACTTCCGGAATAAGGTGAATACAATATTCAATTTATTGCCTTTAACAGTGGAGAACTATTGGAAAATATGAGCAAAGTTTCAAAGCAAAAAAACAAAACAAAATACTACTACTAATAATAATAATAATAAAACAAAACTTGCCAGTCCTTAAACCATTCAGCTCATCTTCTGTTGTTATTTATGTTATAATTTAAATAACACAGTTTCATAAACAGAAGCTAAATGAAAGCCGCCCCTCTCGTCTGGTATAAAATGATAAATGGCGTCGGTGCAGTGTCCGCTCTAAAAGCTCTTAAATGATTCGGGAGGTGCCCCTGTCTGACAGCGTCTCATGTTTTGACCCCATTGACCCGCAGCACAATGACATTAGTGAAGCATCTGCCGTCCTCCCTGGACTCACTCCAGCCCCCAAATTAACCAGATTGATCCTGAAAGCTTTTAGCCAGCTGTGCCCCACTGCACCCTGGGAAATCAGAGATGGGGTCCAATTCTATTAATATGACCATTTTAATCAATGCATCATTTTATTTTATTTTTGTGAATATACTGTGATTTTGCATTTGAATGAAGATTAAACCAGGTCTAAAATAGGATTATCAATTTATATTCCTTTTCAAAGCTGAATTGAACTGGGACTTATTTAATTATTGCTAAAATGGACCAGGAATAAAAAACAACAACTTGGATTGGCAACCATTAAACCTCTGAACAAACATGGGATGATTACACAATAAACATGGATAAGTTGTGTAAAATAATAATATAAGAATATGATTTTTTTGGACACTCAGTGATGCTTCACATTTGCATTATTCATTCACTCCACACCTGTGGTGCAGTACTACTGTAGCCACAGCTGCCCTGGGGCAGACTGATGGAACTGAAGCAGCCAATCTGAGCCATCTGCCCCTCCCATCATTCACTCACATCAGATTCGCACTAGACAATGTGGGTGAAGTGTCTTGCATAAGGACACAATGGCAGTTTGCACTAGAGTCAAAGCTGCCTGGATTTCAGCGTCTCCCGTTCAAGGACTGACCAAACCCAGCTCTGCTCAGCTCAGATCTGACAGTTTAGTTTAGCCTCACACTGAAGCGAGCCTAAACTACTTGATTAAAGGCCCGGTACCTTATTTTATTTACTCCAGTTAAGATAAATTCTCTTTACATCACACATTGTTTGATAGAAGCAACTTCATAGACTTCAGACACTGGGTTTGCAATGTATAATCTGTGCATTTTATAAACGCACTTTATTAGGAAAGAACCAGTGCAGAAGTGTTTACCAGGGTCACCTCTTTTCGGCCAATCAGGCATATTGTACACTAGGAATCATGGGAAAATAACTGCTTGACACTGTCCCAGACCCAGACATGTGATTCTGTGTCATGATGCAGTTTCAAAAGCGCTAAAAGCTCATTTTAAGAAGAGTTAGAGGAACTATATGGAAACAGCTGCATGAGACTATTCCAGACAGTCGTTTCTGAGTCATGGGGCAATATTGAGTGAAAGGAAAGACTATGTGGGCAGGGCTAATGGTTCAAACAAAAAACTGTTCCTGTCTCACGGTTCAAAATCAGGTACAGGCCCTTTAAACCAAGAATAGAATCCTGTTTTGCTGTCAAACATCCTTCTTCCCTCAATCAGGCATCATTCCCTGTCCTCTAAACAAACCTGGCCGGTGACCCTCTCTAAATGATGAACGCACATTACAGACTTTATGAGGGCCCCTTCTTGCTCTTGGTAAATGGTACTCTTTACCCCCCTCGTCCAACACCTCCACTTCCATAAAAATGTTCTTGTGTCGTTTAAGGCTGGACGAGGAGACCCAGAAGCGCGCCGATGCTGAAAACAACCTGGTTGCTTTCCGAAAGGTAAATATTGAACAGATATTTACATTGATCAATAAATCCTCAGCTCGAGTGGCACTGAGGTACAGGGAGGTCAAAAAGGGCATGACATTTTGGTGATAAATGAGATGTAAATAATAAATGAAGGCACCAAATGAGTTCTGTGTCTTTGGGGTATTTTAAGACTTCGTTTGACAGAAACTTGGTGGATGGGCCTATTAATACTGAAGTGTCCGACACAGTGAAAGATCAAACTGATTGTACCTAAAAGTAGGACTGCAACGATTAATCAACTAATCCTAAAGATAAAGACTGGCTATTAAAAAATATCGTCATCATATTATTATAACTGTAATTGTTATCTAGACTATACAGACTCTAAAAACATATGAAAAGATCTTTTTATGACCAAGAATTTATTAAAAAAAAAGAAAGAAAAGAAAAAAATATTATATTATTTTCATCAATAACACAGTTTATTCATAAATGGTCTCTATCTAGATAAGTCTTTAGTCACAATATTTCAACCCTTCTTTAGTTAAATGTATTTTAAAAGTGTATAGTATATGTATGTATAAAAATAAATAATAGTTTTTATTGTTAGTTGCAGCCCTACCTAAGTCTATCGCTATTGAGATGATTTGTATAGTTTTAATACAAAATAAAGCAGCCAAAGAATTTACTTACAGTGTATCTAAAAGGTTTTCATGTCTAATTATTACTTACTACTTCGTTTTGTGGAATAGAACATGTACTATATTTATCTACTTTTACATTTGTGAAGTTGCAGTTTGTGAAGAAATTTCGAAAAACAACAGTTTAAAATGACAGGAAGTAGTAAAACCGAATCCCTCATCAATAGGTGACAACCACAGAGACAATTTACAAACAACTGACACATTTTTCTGACGGTTTAAACGGTCATTCAACAAAATAAAGGTGCTATCAGGTAATAATATTTGTCAAACCATAACTATTGTGTAATTTATATGGATTTGGCCCTTGTTTCTGAAATGGTTGCTATAGGTAACAGTTAATTATAGACCCTTAAAGGTTTGTACACAAAAAAATTCTAAATTCTGGAATGGGGGCAAAAATGACAACATAATGTGATTTCACTGGAGAAAATCGGGTTAACCTCAGAATATCACAAAATATGAAAACTTCAAGTGGTTTTGTAAAAGTAGCAGCATTCAAATACACCTGAATGATATTCGAGCTGCTTTAAACACATTTATTATTGTATTTTGCATTATGTTTTAGGAAATTATGATAAACTCTTTGCATTTTTGATGAAGGAACAATCCAGATTTGTAACTTTTACTGGACAAATACTCACAGAAATGTTAAGCCCGCAATATTCTTTCATTTTGTCTAGAGATATATTAGATACTATACCATGAATTAGACTTTTTTGAATTTCAAATGTAATTTTAAGGCTAGAATTTTGTCTTTCCTTTGTAATAGAAAAGCAAACAAACTTGACATTTCTACCCTTGGAATTCAAATGTGTTGCTTTTTTCCCAACACAAAGAGTAGAATTTAGATCTAATGTGTGCGAATTATTGAAACATGTACAGTCAATTTTGCCTCCTGTCGCCTCCATTCCAGAATTTTGATGAATTAGTATTTATAAGAGTCTATAAACATAACAAAAATTGTCAAACTGGGACAAATAGAACTAGAACATGATTATATTTAAGATTTGACTAAACATTTTGCCTGTTTTAGTGAAATGTGCAGTTTAACCAGTTAAATGCACTTTAAATATGAGTTCCATGACTTCAAAATAATATTCCTCAAGTAGAAGTAGTGGTACAAAGCTACTAACTAAGAGTAACTGTCTGGATTGAACACCTGAAGTTAATCTAATGTAAGGATAAAATTGTATAGAATAAATAACAAATATAAAAATGCACTGGAATTCCATGTTCACAATGTCCTTAATATCAGAATAAAATTGTCCTATGAATAAGTCACATGTTCAGCAGCAAATGCAGTCTTCATGCAGCATCAGGTAAATAAGTGTAGAATTAAAGGGCCTATGACAGGTTGAAATACACATTTAACTAAAATGCAGTTAAGATAAATATATTCACATTTCTACTAAAATCTTTACAAATGTAACCCCAGTTTAGCTATATTTTAGGTTTTAAATTTTACTTCCTGGTTGTAAAGTATGACATCACACTAGGAAATTACCATAGCAACCACACTACACAGGCCAAAACTCATCTAATGTCACAGATTTTGTTCATTTGACAAAGAAAAACAGATGTGAACACCTTTATTTTGTTTAATCAAAGTTTAAAATGTCAAAAAAGTTGTTTATTTTGTGTAAATTATGCCTGACCTTTGTCTCCCCAGTGTGATGTCATCAGTTTGTTTACTTCCTATAGTTGTCGACAGATTTTTCAACTTTTCACCTCAAACAGCGACCTGATTGGTGCAAAACTATAATTTGTATTTACACGAAGTATTAATACACTGAATGAAGTCAAAATTAGAAAATCATAAAAACCTGTCATACGCACTTTAAGCAATTTATAGTGCATTTATGTTGTTTAAAAGCATCACAAATCTCTGTATCGATATGCGTGTTTCCAAGACATTTGTCACAATATATTGATTTATCGATGTCTGAATCCAGCCCTGATCAAAGGATGGACACAAAAATGAGAAAAACAAAGCTGTAATGGCACTTATCACTCGCAGATTTGCTCAGTTTGAAAAGGAGTCTCAAGTAAGAGACTGTTACACTGCAATATATTACTCAAGTAGGAGTGAAGTATTGTATCTGAAAAGTACTCAGCGAAGTACAATTTAAACAAAAGGTTACTAAAGTGTATGTGCAACCCACAGTTTTAGCTTTACTCCAAGATTATTTCCTACATGAGTTTACATAATATTTCAGGGAGTATGGATGTTAAACTATGAGAAATTACTTTGTTGAGGACAGTTTAAAGTGTAAATAATAAATATAAACTTAGGTGTTGTATATTTTCAGGACGTGGACGATGCGACTCTGTCTCGTCTGGAGCTGGAGCGAAAGATCGAGTCTTTGATGGACGAGATCGAATTCCTCAAGAAACTCCACGATGAGGTGAGAAAAGAATCAATTATAATCCCACTTAAATAATACAGTTAAAGTGTGGTTTGTAAGACACCTTCACTTAGTAACAGCTTTCATGGTTTATGATTTTTGACGGTTAATCGCCGTTATGAGTTTCATTGGTAAAAGAGAAAAGATATAGCAGTGTCATCTGGGTAAATAAAAATACAATAATTAACTAAATGATGAAGATTTTGAGACATCCAGGGATAAGAGAACATGCAAAAAGGAAAAAAGTAGAGCAGCTGGACTTATTAACTTAATTCTTAATAAATGTTGACAATACAACTGCTGTATAGTTTTGATATAATTAACAAAGTGTTTCATCAATCATTTGTCGTTCACTTCACAAAAACGTCATGTTTCCTCATTATTTCAGAAAAATAACTTGTTTTTGTGAAATGTATTGTACAATGACATCAAGCATGAGGTTTAGCGGTTCATCAATAATCGTTTGAAAAAGCAAACAACTAATCGTTTAAAGAAATTGGTCATATTATGCATTCCTAAAACATATAAATACATTTAGGCTGCACGATACTGTAAACTGTTGCGATGTGGCTGTTCTGCGTGATTGATATTATTGCGATACTTGAATATACTTTGACACAATAATTCCAGTTACATTAAACAAATGTGCCAGTGTCTTAATGTATTAGTCAAAATAAAACTTAAAGCAGAACTAAATAACATTTTTACCTCATTAACTGTCTTTGTGAGTCTGTGTGATGGTTGTAAATGTATTTTCGGGGCGTTTGAAGCTCCCGTCGGCGCCCCCTGCTGTCTCTGCGCAGAAAAACATCTGTAATATCTGACAACACTGATCTGAAGACACTTTAGTGTATTTAATGTTTGGCAACGTGAAATGTTTTTGTGTGTGATTGTCCTTTCAATAAGGTAACACTTTATAATAACTACACTTATTTCTATATATTTCTATATTTCTATAAGTCTTTGTTCATGCATTGTTAAGGCAAATAAGGTGTAGTTATTATAAAGTGGTACCAAAAAACTAAAAACTTTTGGGTCTTTTCACAGCAGTGTATTATCACAAGAGAGCTGCAAGGGGAGCTCTGTCGCTGACTGATTTTAATTAAAATGATATTGTATTTGCTCAATTTTTTTTATTAAAAACAGTATCTTTTAGTGAAATAGGGTCCAATAAGACAATAAACTATTCAAATAACCAATATTAAACCTGATTTAACACGCTTTGACACGTAAAATTGTTGCTCCTGTCATTTTCATTTAGCTTTGGGGGTCTCGAGTCGATTGCACGGCTAATTTGGGGGTCCCGGGCAGAAAAGTTTGAGAACCCCTCAAATGGAGGACATTGACATTATTGTGATACATTTAGTTTGTTACGATACAGATTACTGCGTTGGCCAATACTGCGATATCATTACTTATCACTACATATTGTGCAGCCTTTAAATAAACCCACGTCTCCACAAACACTAACCCCTTTGCGGTCGTTGGCTGCCGCTGCAGGAGATCCAGGACGTGCAGGTGAGCGTGCAGACGCAGCAGCTGAAGATGGAGGTGGAGAGCTCGAGAGCCCCAGACCTGACCGGAGCTCTGCGCGACATCAGGGCCCAGTACGAGAACATCGCCATGAAGAACATGCAGGAGTCCGAGGACTGGTACAAGTCCAAGGTACAGGAGACACTGCCCGGGCAAACAGCACACAGTTAACAGTCGGTGAGAACAATACGCCTCGTGAACTAAAGCCGGGGGGGTTTGTGCTGCACACGGCTCCGGCTTTGACAGTTTAAACGTGCATTAGAAAAGATTAGTTAGTCATGACGTTTATCTATCTGGCATTTATTAAATTACATGTGTTTTGACTAAAAACACCTTAGATGAGCAGAGTCACCCCTCCACAGATCTAACCTGTAACTTGACCTGATAGATAGATAGATAGATAGATAGATAGATAGATAGATAGATAGATAGATAGATAGAAAGAAAGATAGACAGAAAGATAGACAGAAAGATAGACAGAAAGATAGACAGAAAGATAGATAGATAGACAGAAAGATAGATAGAAAGATAGATAGATAGACAGAAAGATAGATAGAAAGATAGACAGAAAGATAGATAGATAGACAGAAAGATAGACAGATAGAAAGATAGACAGATAGATAGATAGATAGACAGAAAGATAGATAGAAAGATAGATAGATAGATAGAAAGATAGATAGAAAGATAGATAGATAGAAAGATAGAAAGATAGATAGATAGACAGAAAGATAGATAGAAAGATAGATAGATAGAAAGATAGAAAGAACGATAGACAGATAGATAGATAGATAGATAGATAGACAGATAGATAGACAGACAGACAGAAAGACAAATAGAAAGACAGAAAGATAGACAGAAAGATAGATAGATAGACAGATAGAAAGATAGAAATAGATAGAGATAGATAGATAGATCAATCAATCTCCATGGAGACAAGCACATGCCGGATTCTCCATCAGAAAAGTTACATGGTGCACCTTTAGCATGACATATAATAAATAAACAACAAATAATGTCTGTTTGGGGACATTCAATGTTGCAGAACAGCAGAATAAAATGTAAAAATGGGTTAACAGAGAATTAGCAATGGACAAAGCAATGACAGGTTTTCATGATTTTCTCATTTTGACTTTATTTGGTGTATTGATAGCTGTTGTAAATATAAATTATAGATTTACACCAATCAAGTAGCCGTTTGTGGAGAAAAGTTGAAAAATCTGTTGAAAATTACAGGAAGTAAACGCGGGAGGTGACATCACACCAGGGAGACAAAGATTATGCATAATTTACACAAGAGACTACTTTTTTGACCCTTATACATTAATTCAACAAAAAAAGGTGTTCATGTGTATTTTTTATTTGTAAATCTGTGACGTTAGATGAATTAGGCTCAGTGTACAGTGTGGTTTCTTAGTAATTTCCTCGCGTGATGTCATCATTTATAACCAGGAAGTAAAACAAAAATACCTCAAAAATGGCTAAACTGGAATAAAATTAGTGAAGTATCTTAGAAAAATTTGAAATATATTTATCTGAACTGCATTTAAGTGAAGTGAGCAGTCCAACCTGCCATAGGCGCTTTAAAGAATACTGAATGCCTCTCCCAACTCGTCACGCCTATTTCCTGCCCTGTCTGTCCTGTCATTAAGTCTAGCCCGATTGTAAGAGCAAATCACTTCACTAAATGATGCTGAAGAACTATTTTATGTGTAAACCATTGCTTAATTTGTTTTAGCTCCATTTATTCAACAACATGCACAATACGCTCAATTTCCTTCTTTTCCTTTTGCGCGCTTTTTCTTATTTATGTCTAAACTGTGTCATGTCTTGTTAGTTTTTCTTCTTTGCAATAAAACGGTGACTGATTCAAATGTCATACTTAATAGTTGTCGTTCAAGCTTTTAAATGGTGTTGGGTTTGTGGGATTTCTGATCGATTAAATGACGTAAGAGTATGTTTTGCTGACATAACTCCGATTCTAGCGTCTTTGCACTGGCTTCCTGTTCATTTTAGAGTTGATTTTAAAATTTTATTGTTTGTTTTTGAAGCTTTAAATGGACTGGCCCACAGTACATCTCGGACCTCATCCAAATGTATCGCCCCCCCGCGCGCTCTGAGGTCCGAGGGCCGGCTCCAGCTCGTGGGGCCTAAGACCAGACTTAGAACCAGGGGGCGGGGCTTTCTCTGTGGTCGGCCCCAAACTCTGGAACGCTCTGCCTCCCCACGTGCGAACGGCCCCCACTGTGGAGTGTTTTAAGTCTCGTCTTAAGACCCACTTTTATTCTCTGGCTTTTAAAGTGCGTATGACAAGTTGAAATACACATTTAACTAAAATGCAGTTAAGATAAATATATTCAAATTTCTACAAAAATCTTTACAAATTTTACCCCAGTTTAGCTATATTTTAGGTTTTAAATTTTACTTCCTGGTCGTAAAGTATGACATCACACCAGGAAATTACCATAGCAACCACACTGTACACTGGCCAAAACTAATCTAACGTCACAGATTTTGTTCATTTGACAAAAAGAAACACATTTATTTTGATGAATCAATGTTTAAAGGGTCAAAAAAGTACTTTGTTTTGTGTGAATTATGCCTGTCCTTTGTCTCCCCAGTGTGATGTCATCAATTTGTTTACTTCCTGTAATTGTTGACGGATTTTTCAACTTTTCTCCACAAACAGGGACCTGATTAGTGTAAAACTATAATTTGTATTTACACAAAGTATTAATACACTGAATAAAGTCAAAATTAGAAAATCATAAAAACCCGTCATACGCACTTTAACACAGCGTGAGTACGTGGTCCACTGTGTTTTAGCATTTTTTAAATTTATTTATTCTATTAATTTATTTCTATTTTATGGTTTTATCATTTGGCTTGGATTTGGTTTTACAAGCAGTAAGATCAAATTGAGTTGTTATTATATATTTTGTTTTGCCGTTTTTATGTTTTTTGTATGTGCAGCACTTTGGAAACAGGTCTGTTTATAAAATGTGCTACAAATAAAGTGGATTTGACATTATTTTTTTCTTTTCTTCCCGCTGTAGTTTGCCGATTTGACTGATTCTGCCAAACGTAACACGGACGCGCTGAGACAGGCCAAGCAAGAGGCCAACGAGTCCAGGAGGCAGATCCAGTCCCTCAGCTGTGAGATCGATGCGCTCAAGAACACGGTAAAACGGCTTCTGCTGTTACAGTCTGTACTTTTACTAATGATACCACTGCTGTACAACATTCACCATCATCGCTCTCTGCCGCTATCACTGCAATAACGACAACGAGAACTTGTTTTAACGATGACATCTTTGCAAGACGGGTACGATTACTGCGATTATTACTGAATCTGTAACTGCAAATATTTCAAGAGTGCGGACTATTCATTTAATCGTGATTATTAAGGTAACAATATAATCGTAAAAACTAAAAATAATAATAATTGTGAGAATTGTAGGTGGCAATGATGAGTACTTTAAGTTCAAACTAAGCCCCAAAAAGGCGTTCACCAGGCTGTTTATGTGACAAAATCCTAGCTTTTTCATTCATAAAGTTTAATTTCATAAAGCTAGAGAGGAAGGGGAATGCATTAAACTTGGAAATCAGGGGTGTCCAAACTTTTTCCATCGAGGGCTGCATATTGAAATATAGACCAGGTGGAGGGCCACAAATCAATCGCGAAACATTAAAAAAAGCTGCATTTATCTGATGTTTAAGTACCACCACATTTATATTCCATCTCAGTGTCTTAATATCAGGTCTGTATTGCACCAAAATGTTCATTCTTTAGGTTAGAATTGTAGAAAATGTACCTAAATGAAATTTGCTGTGAAAAGTACTTCTCAGGACATTATGGGCCAATTCACCAGGAAGCTTAAGGGCCAAGAAAAATTGGTCTGAGGGCCGCATTTGGCCCCCGGGCCTTAATTTGGACATGCCTGTTGTAAATGAAAGTGAATTAAGAATTTCTCTGTTGTTTAGTCATAGTGCCAACAAATCGACTAATTCCTCTCAGTAATTGCAACATTAAAATCTGTCGAATCTAACTTGTATGCCGTGACTTGGACTTGAGTCACTTTTTACTGACTCAATAAAACAGTTTTCTCTTTCTCTGCAGTTGATAGTTTGATGTACTTTAAGTGTTTAACGTCACAGGCACAAACTGGAACATGTCCATCTCTGTCCTTCTCCGTTTGTGCCCAAGAATTAGAATAATAAATAAAAAAACAAACAAACATTGTAAAAACACCAGCTGCATTTGGTATAAAGACTTGAAGGGCCTTGAAACTCAAAACTCAAGACTTGAAACTTGACTTTGGACTTGGCCCCACTATCTTATTACTGCTTCTACTACTCCTCCTTTTATCTGTACTACTAGGATTACTACCATGCGTACTACTTCACTTATAACTGTATAAATTATCATTTCTCTCACGCCTGAACATGCCGCTGTTCCCTGCAGAACGAGGCGCTGCTGCGTCAGATGCGGGACATGGAGGACCAGTTTGGGAACGAGATCTCAAACTACCAGGACAACGTGTCCCGTCTGGAAGATGAGATCCGCCACCTGAAGGAGGAGATGGCCCGACACCTGCGCGAGTACCAGGACCTGCTCAACGTCAAGATGGCCCTGGACATCGAGATCGCCACCTACAGGAAGCTGCTGGAAGGAGAGGAGAGCAGGTCAGACTCACACTGTACAGTTTTGTTTCAGTTTGTTAACGACAGGGCTGTAAATAACGATTATTTTAGTAACTGAGTTGTAGTTAGTCTTTTTTTTTTTTTTTAGATTAGTTGACTATACGTTGAGATTTTTATTTACATTTTTAACCAAATAAACAATGGAATATGGTGACTGAATGCTTGAATACTATTGATGAAAATGTGTTCTTTTTTGCCATTTTGAGTTGACAATGTCTTTGTTGTAAAAAGGTATTTTTCTATGTCTTTTAGAATCTGTATCAGATAACAATTATGATGATCAAAATATGATAACAATTATTTTTTATGGTCAACAAGTCATAATTAGTTGATTGAACTTTGCAGCCCTAATTTACAATCTGTTTTGTACTCATTTTTTGAAAACTATAATGAACATTCTTCTGTTTTTTTGTTGTTGTCACAAAACTTAATAATTTAAGATTAAACTAGATTTAGATCGAGTGAGGACAAGGTCATATGTAGATTTTCCATATTAATCTTGTGACAACTTTTTAATATTCAATTGGTGGGAAGGAGCTGACAAAGAAGACATTGAACTTTGTGACAGTTTTTGTTTCATGTGGAAAGGCCCAGGACGTGCAAAGATATTAACAGAAAAATATGTCCAAAATATCTACATTTTGAACCAAGTACAGTGTCAAGTCAAACTATATTTACTGTATACAATCACATATGCTCATTCTCTCTTTTGCAGGATTACCATTCCCATCGGCATGGGCATCACAAACCATGTTGGAGACCGCGGTAAGAAACAAAGCACTGGCTCCATTCAGAGCTCTGTAACAGTTTGTTAATGCGTTATGTAGAAAGGGTTTCAGGGGTTGTCATTCGGACGCTGTTTGAAGATCGAGACGTTTCGACTTTTATCCCAAAGTCATTGTCAATCAGAGAGCTGGTATGGGAGTCCTGCCCACAGGGAGGAGGACCAGGGTGTCAAATGTATAGACAAGTCAAATGCTAATGAGGTCATCAGCAGTGAGGAGGGAGCTACAGCGAGCTATCAATAGGACAATAGATCTAAGACAATAATAGATCTTAGCCACAGGTGAAACTGGGTAGGGCCAACTATTAAACTAACAAAGACAGGCTAATTATCGAGTTTCAGGTGACACTAGACCAACACATTTCCAAACAAAGACAGGCGTTCAGTGTCTCCTCCCTGTGGGCAGGACTCTCACTACTTAGAGTATCATATAAGCCTGAGTTCCCATACCAGCTCTCTGATTGACAATGACTTTTGGATAAAAGTCGAAACGTCTCGATCTTCAAACAGCATCCAGATGACAACCCCTGAAACCCTTTCTACGATGAACCACACCTGGACGAATGAGGGTTTACATCGACAAGTTAATGCGTTATGTTCATCTGTTTCAGACTACGAGCCGACCCCCAGGGACCAGGGGAAGAAGCATGTGATCATCAAGACTGTGGAGACTCGCGATGGAGAGGTAAAGAGTGAGACTAATGTGTTTGTTTAGGAAAATCAGAACGTCTGAAATACCAGAAGCATAGGCTGTTCAACTATGGGAAAAAATACAATCAAATTTACAAGGGTCACACTTTACTTCATGTATTTTGGGGAAAAAAGAGGAGGAATAGTTTCATTTATTAGAGTTGTTCTGTGATTCATGTCTTAAAAGCCATTGTAGTTTAAATGAGTGGCTTTGCTCCAGGTTTGAGAGGCAGAACGAGCGTCCAAATCATTAAGAACAGAATTTAATAATGACTCACAATGAAAATATTCTCCCGCACAGAATAAAAACAACCTGGTCTATATTAGCATGACAAAATAGAAGGTTTTATTCCTTGATGAATAAGTAGTGGTCTCATTTATTCAAAGATTTGTTCAACAATTTCTACAATGTTTTAATTTATTCGTCGTTTCAACTGGATGAGCACATCTTTTGATTACTTTTTTGTTCTTTAAATACTAAATACTAAAAGTGCTTTATTTTATGTTTTTCTACAGGTTGTAAAGCAATCCAAGACAGAGAAGGACGTTCGACGTGAAAAGGATGAAGATGACGAATAGACACACCAATAACAGGAAGCCAGTGCCATGCTAGAATAAAAAAAAACAAAACATGAAAAAAAAGATTGAAAACTAACTCCCGATTCCTCTGTGCTGACTGTCTCTTGCTGTTTTTTGCAGTATAGATGCAATGTTGAATGGATCTTTAGAAAATGATGTCCCCCTCGGTGCTAATCACGCCACATTCTCGCCACCTTTTCGCCACGTTTTGTCTGCTAAACTGTGGAGCTACGCAAACTGTTCTAACTTACCACTAGAGGCCTTGTTTTACAGTGCAATCCACCTTTATAGCCATGATTTGTCTCAGCGTACTAACATAAAAATACCAAACACTGCCCTTTTCCTTGATGCAATGTAGAAGATCGATGTTTGCTTTGATTGTTTTGGAAGCTTCGCAGTCCTCCGATCGAATTACCAAAGACAAAGGGTAATGATAGTTCAAATAGAAGTAGATGTAACACACAGAAATGACGAGAAAAAGCTTTTGCTGAACGTGCTTCGCGACGCTGTGTGCAACTGGCACGGTTTGATGAATGAAAATGACGTAACTGCTAATAAAATAAAATAAAATGAATAAAAGTGTCTGCGTCCATTATTGAAAAGGCTTCATTAAAGGGTTATCAGTCAAGCAGGAAAGTTTTACAATGAATTAAATAAAAAGCAATATATTTATCAATGTGAAATGAATGTGAATGTCAAATGAAATATTGACGTTAGAATCTTGTAATAGTTTTTTCTACCTCAGTTAAAGTTGACAGTAACAGTAGAATACTTAATAAAAACGTAGTCTTTGAGTAGTCGGTTTAAGTCAGTTTTAGGTATATTTTGGTGGTAATGCTGGCTGTTTTATTAAAAGTGGTAATCAGTCTAGTAATTATTTAAAACATCCACAATTATTTTTTTGATTACAATGTTCCACTGTATGGCATTAAACTTATCTGTCTACAAAAGACAAGGTCAGATCTATGGCGGGGCGACCCTGCTCACTATAAGAATTCATATTTTTAAAGGTATTTTTTGAGCAATAAAAACACTTGAATAAATGCAAGACAGATACCTTTAATAGTATGTGGAACAGTAAATTATATTGCGTTCTTTAATAGTATACATTTATACAAAAGCCTCTCGTGTATTTCTTATCTTTGGATCATATGTTATATTGTATGTTTGTTTTCTGTTAAATTATTATTATTAAAGATAAATAATGATAGTAAGCCTAAAGCAAAACCATTAACATGTCCATTGAGACCAGGGAGGAGCATCCCCCAACAAGAAAAGTTACATAGTGCACCTTTAGGAAGTTCCATGTTATCTGACTCACCTGGAGAAATTGTTGAGTTCAGATTTTTAAGAGTCCTTTTTAGAGCGTGCTGCTAGCAAAGAAGGCGATCCCCTAAAATCAAACATAAATAAAAGAAATTAAAAGGTTAATTATTGTTGTAACCTGCAAAATAGACTCCAGGCGCTTCCATTACCTCATCCTTAACGCTAACGCACACGCATTAAAGTTAATTAAAGACATTTGAAAAACAAACAAATACATTTTTTAAGGATTTGCAAATTTTTACATGTGTCTTGTTAATTTGGATTTGAGAGGAGAAAAAAAAGGGTTACACCAAGAATTAGCGCCTGAAAGAAAAAACCCGGGGAAACGGCACTTAATCTGACGTCACTTCCTGTTTGGGCGGTGCTTCCTTCGTCTTGGCGCGGGAGCTGTTTCGTGGATTTCTTTTTCTCGTTGCTGTTGAATTATCGGAGGAAAGTAACCAAAAAGGCGTCTAAAGTGGCGTCAAAGTCGGTCTAGGTCTCGTTCAGAACCGGAGTGGACTGACGACGATCGTTTGAAGAGGTTTGTGCAAGAAAATGTGTCTTAAAATAAGGACAAAGTGCTCGAAACTTTGACAGTTCACTCACAATAACATTAGAACATATATTTTACATGTTTAGAAACCGAGTTAATATGATTCTACTGCAATATGTGTTTTACTTAAATTAAAAACTAAAATCTTTTGCATATAAAGATGTTTGCGAAATGAATTATATTTTTGTTTTCATATGGTGTTTTAACTTGATTCATAAATGTCATAAAAACTGACAGAAAACATAATATAGTCATATGTTGTTATGAGTAATTCTGCTAATTCTGCAAATAAAATAACTGTTCACTGAAATATGCATTTAACTCGTGATAAATAATAGATACACAACACAATGATTTGGAAATGATTTCAAATGTGGTATGTGTATCCTTTTTTTTTTTTTTTTCAGTCATTCATTCATTCATTTAAAAAAAAAAAAAAAATTAAACTTAAATCTGAATATAATCTTTTTTTTATACAAACCATTGCCTTTTGTTTCATATCAGTATTTACCAGGGCTGCTTCCTGTGTAGTTTATATACAAAAACCATTAATTTTCATTTTGCATTTGTTTATTTCCTCAGACTGAACCTGGACTTTTGCTGAAGCTGCAGAGACTTTAATTCAAAATGAACTGTGAGTTATTGGCCACGTGCAGCGCTCTGGGATATCTGGAGGGAGAGGTTTATCATAAAGAAGCCGACTGTTTGGGTGAGTTTAGGCTTGTTTAATATTTTTGTCATATTTGTTGATTAAAGTAAAGTTGTATAGAATACTATTGGACTCTATTGAAGCCTACAGAACAGGAGTTAATTCCCAGCCTTTTTGTCTTGAATAAAGGTCTGTTTTGTTTTCTATCCATTGTTCGTTTAGTCAGTTAATTGATAGATGAATTCTTAGTCGAGTACTTATTATTTGACTTTATTGTGAAACATTTAGGCACGGTGGCAGAGCGGCTAGAGCTTCTGCCTCTCAATAAGGAGATCGTGGGTTTGAATCCCAGACCACCCCAACATCGTGGTTTCGAATTCTGAACCACCCCAACATCACACGATCTCTCTGAGTGGAGTCTGCATGTCCTCCCCGTGTTACCGTGGGTTCTCTCCGGGTTCTCCGGCTTCCTCCCACCGTCCAAAGACATGACTGTACAGGTTAATTGAGAACTCTAAATTGTCCCTAGTGAATGAATGTGAGAGTGAATGGTTGTCAGTCCTTGTCTGTCTCTCTGTGTCAGCCCTGCGACGAGTTGGCCACTGTCCAGGGTGTACCCCGCCTAAGGCCCAAAGTCACTGGGATAGGCTCCAGTCACCCGCGACCCCTAACGGGAATAAGCGGTAGAAAATGAATGAATGAATGAATGTAAAACATTTATACTCACAACAGCCGAAATGAGAAGGCTTGGAGTGAGCTAGCTGAAGTTTTTCTGTGTAAATCACGAGTTTAATCTTTTTTTTTTTTTTTACAAATGAAGACATGGTTTACTATAACAGCTTAGATAATTTATTTAATGATCATTAACCGTAACAGGAAAGATGCACTGTACCAGGTTGTAGCACTAATGCATCTAATTTAGGTTAGATCAGATCATAGAGATACTTAATGGTTTTGAAAGCTCATTACATTCCACTTTATGTCTTTAGGGACTATAGTCAAATTTATTTTACGATTTTAATACATTTTTAATCAAATTGTGACATAATCTTTTGACACATCTACAGCCAGCCTCTTAGCACGAAAAGTAGATTAAACTTTTTCTTTTCAATTTTAAAACATACAACACATGGAACAGAACAAGACCAGAAAAAGAACAATAGACAAAAAAAATGATAATAACAACAACAAAATGAAAACCAAAACATAAGTCCCATTTGGTCCAAAGTCTTTCCAATTTGTACATTTTCAAATTCAGTCAGATTGTAATTTTTTTCCACTTTTCGTATGTCATTCCAGTCTTTGATCGTGAGTGTCGTTTGAGTCGTCCATTTTTTTCTCGTGGGCCTTTTTACTCGTCACCAAAAGTGCGCTCCATAGTTATCCATTTATTTTGTTCATGGCAGGTATTTTGAGGCCCAAATACATAGTTCTGAAATCCAGTGGGACGACGATGTAAAAAACTGTTTGCAGCACTTTGTTGATTTCAGTCCAATATTTCTGAGCGATAGGACAGTCCCAAAACACATGGTAATGATGGGCCACTTGGCAACCACAGTTTCTTCAACAGTTAGTATTTTCCTGCGAATAGTGGGCACTTTGACGTGGTGTTATGAAAAAAACGTGACACAGAACTACCCTCCAAACATGTTATTATGAGATTAAACTTTTTAAAAAGGTTAGGTGCAGCACAGTCCGTAAACGACTGTAAAGAAACCTGCTTTTTAATGGTGGACTTAACCACGTCTGACCTTGTCGTTTGTTTCAGAGGGCGTGAAAGATTTGATCCGGTATCTGCGTCACGAGGACGACACTCGGGACGTCCGGCAGCAGCTCGGAGAGAGCCAGATTATTCAAAATGACCTTCTCCCCATCATCGTTCAGCACGGCCAAGAAAAGGCTTTATTTGATGCATGCATTAGGTAAGAGGACCTTGAAGGGTTTTAGGTACCACTTTATAATAACTACACCTTAATTTACCTTAAAGCATGAACAAAGACTTCATTCATATTGAACATATACTTTATTAAAGTGCCTCTGACAGGTTGGACTACTCATTTAACTAAAACACCGTTAAGATAAATATATTTTAAGTTCTGCACAAATCTTTACACATTTTACCCCAGTTTAGCTTTTTTTTTTTTTACCTTTTAAAAAAAAAAAGTTTTTAATTTTACATCTTTTTTTTTTTTTTTACATGGTGGTAAATATGACATCACACTAGGACATTACCAATAAACTAATCCTGTACAGTGCACCAAAACTCCTCTAATGTCACAGATATTTTTATTTGACAAAGAAAAATACATACCTTCATTTTGTTAAATCGATGTTTAAAGGGTTAAAGTAGTAGTTTATTTTGTGTAAATCATGCATAACCTTTGACTCCCTAGTGTGTATGTAGTTTATTTCCTGTAATATTTCAACATATGTTTCAACTTTTCTCCACAAACATCAACTAATGATTATTTTGGTAATCGATTAGTCTAGCGATTATTCCTTTGATAAATCGATTAGTTGTTTAGAACTCGAAAAGGCCCTTGAATATGAGACCTGTACAAAATTTTACCCAGACAAAGCTGAAGTGAAGGCGTTTGACGACGTCCTGGTGGAAAATATTTATGGATAAACAAGTATTTTAATAAAAAAAACACAATTGACCTGTTTCCTGTGTGTTTTTGGTGTCATTCCTGCGCTGTCTTAGAAATAAAACCTCTTCCTCTAAGTCTGAATCATTCTACATAAACTATTTGTTCATTATGAATTGAATTTGTAGCCCTGCGATGAGTTGGCCACTGTCCAGGGTGTACCCCGCCTAAGGCCCAAAGTCACTGGGATAGGCTCCAGTCACCCGCGACCCCTAACGGGAATAAGCGGTAGAAAATGAATGAATGAAATTTGTGTTCATGCTTTGTTGCTTTGTTAAGGCATGAAGAAGTGTAGTTATTATAAAGTGTTAACAGATTTTTTTCTTTTCCTTCAAATTGAACGTTTTCTGGTTAAAAGTTTCATGATCTTATTGGAAATTCTTTTTTTTAATAATTTAGTTTCATTTTGATATCATTCTATGTAAATTTCTATGTAAATTCAAATTACTCTCCTCTTAAACGGCAGAGGCAGATTAAAGTCTGTTTTGTGTTTTTAGGCTCATGGTTAACCTCACACAGCCGGCCATGCTGTGTTTTGGGAAAGTGCCGGACGACCCTGTGTTCAGACACCACTACATGGAGGTTACAGCTCATTTACAAGCCTATAAAGAGGTACTGCATTTATGATTTCACACCTTAACTTCTCTTGTCGCTTTCTGTAAATGTACTCTTTCTGTTTTGCTCTGCCTTCAGGCCTTCGCCAGTGAGAGAGTGTTCGGCGTGTTGAGTGAGACGTTATACAATCTTTTACAACTGGTGAGTATTTTCCTGTTTGCCAGTTCATTTCATAGGGTTCATTTGATTTTATTTGTGATTATTTGATCTGTTTTAGGACTGGGAGCAACGGCAGGAGGAGGACAATCTGCTCATCGAGAGGATTTTGATGTTGGTCAGAAATGTGCTTCATGTTCCAGCTGATCCCAACGCGGAGAAGGTCAGATGCCGGCTCTTATTAGGCCTCTTTCATCAAGGTTTTTATAGAAAATGTTTGGAACGACACCATGAGAATTCTGCGCCAAATTTATTGCACGTTCTTAAAGTCTATATCACAGGTCAGAGCACACATTTCACTTAAATATAGTGAACATTATTATATTTAAGATTAAAAAAAAAACATTTTACCTGTTTGTCCCCGGTTTGAAAGTTTTTGTAATGTTTATAATGTTACTTCCTGGTTGGACACGAGCAGCAAATATGACACAGTTAGAGCTAATTCTGCTGCTGTTACCTAGCAACCGTTTTGAAAACAAGGGCCAAAATCCATATAAAGCACAGAATAGTTATGATTTGACAAAAATAATACCTGATAACACCTTTATTTTGTTGAATGATGGTTTAAACTGTCAGAAAAATGTGTCCATTGAGCGTCTCCGTATTTTCAACGGTGCGTCGCTTTTTGATGACATCACACAGGGATTTCATTGTAGAACCCAGCTCTACTTGTTTTGTAATTCTAAACTTTTATTTTTGCAAATTTCTTCACAAACTGCATCTATGATAAATATTTACCTCAGGCGCTATCCATCAAACTAAGTCAGAATGAGAAAAACCTGAGAACATGAGTCTATTCTCCTTATTCCTGAAGTTGCCGTGGGCGCCGCCATCTTTTTTCCAGACGAGCTCAATGGAAAATAAGTTCTACATGGACTAAAAAGCCGTTTTCAGGCCGCCCAGGAAATCTGTGCGTTGCTGAATTGTTTTTGTATGTGTACATTAAACATTTTACACAAATCAATCTACTTTATGTAATGTTTTAGCGGCGATACTTTTCCCTCGTTCGCCATTTGTGCAAACAGGGTTCTCGTCAAACTGGAAGTCCCTTTACTACAAGAGAGGGGATCATAGACATAAAAAGAGGCAAAAGTGGGCGGAATAAGGTGAATAGATTTAAAGCAGCCAAATTCCTTGTTGACACAGAGTCTAATTCATCAACATCAGTTCCGAACACTAATTTCGTTTACATAAAAATGAGTGTATGTTATATGGCCAGGAAAATTGAAATGGTAAAGCTATGCATAACTTTCTCCTTTTAATCATGTTTAAAGTAATTTACACATTGATTCATTTGCCTCCTCCTCTCTTCTCTCCTGCTTGTAACAGAGGAATGGTCTGTGCTGTGTGTGAATCATTTTATCAGCAATATGAACTTGTTTAAATAGCCTAATCTATTTGAACTAAAGGTCCAACTTTCACAGCTGTTAATAATATGTTCCATCAGTCCTAATATACTTGTAATAACTCCTTATTTACCTGTAATAACATAATGCTCTGGCACTGTCACATTTCCAGCAGCAGTAACTCACGCCTGTCTCCTGTTGAACAGAAAGTGGACGACGATGCGAGTATCCACGACCGCGTGCTGTGGGCGCTGCACATGAGCGGCTTCGACGACCTCGTCAAGTTTCTGGCCTCGGCCCAAAGCGAGCAGCAGTGGAGCATGCACGTGCTGGAGATCATCTCGCTCATGTTCAGGGACCAGGTACAGCACAGCTAACTGCACTGTCCATGTGCATGCTGGGGTTTTATAGAGACTGGAATGTGAGGAAAATGTAAAGGTGGTTAAAAAGTCTGAATAATGCATAATCAGGGTTTCCATGGGGCATTAAAAAGCATTGAAAGTCTTTAAATCAATTTGGGGAAAAACAAGGCCTTAAAATGTATTAAAAAGCATTAAATTCAATGCCCACCCGCATTAAATCTTAAAAACATTTTGACAAAAAAGATTTATCCATCAGAACATTAAATATAAACATAACTGAACTAAAAATGAAAAATAATAATTACAGTAATTGTATCAGCCAATCAGAAGTGTGTGTCCATGTCATTCAAATATATTTTGAATCCCAGATGCACTTGATTTATTGTTAAAAGTTCTGATCAAATCATCTAAAAAGTAAAAGACTGGGTTCAAAACATACATTTTATATGCTTTAAACTTCATATAAATTATCTTTTTGAATGTTAGAAAGTTTATTATGTTCTGGTCATTCTGCTGCCCAGTGGAATGGTTACAAGTCAGTAGTTTTGACGTGATAAAAGCGTAAATCATCTTTTTTGATTATGGCATTAAACATCTTAAAATGTGGCATTAAAAACACTGAATTTGATTGGCTAAAACCTGCATAAACCCTGATAATGTATGTTTGTATTGTCCCGCAGACTCCGGACACTCTGGTGAGCGCTGGTCAGGCTCGATCGTCTGAAGAGAAGCAGAGAGACTCTTCAGAGCTGGAGGCGCTGAGGCAGAGGGAGCAGGCGGCCAAACGCTCCAGGACTTTACAGAGAGGAACCAGGTAAACTCTGACTCAGACTTTATCGCTCCACATGGACACGGCAGCTCACACTATACAATATATTAACCAGATCAAAGTGGTGATAAATGAACATAAACATTATAAAATATGCACCATTTTAACCTCCATTACCACTGTTACATATGCTTTAAGTCAGGGGTGTCCAAACTTTTTCCATCGAGGGCCACATATTGAAATATAGACCAAGCGGAGGGTCACAAATCAATCATGAAACGTTAAAAAAAAGCTGCATTTATCTGATGATTTAAGCTCCACCACATTCAGTCTCATTGCCTTAATATCAGGTCTGTATTGCACCAAAATGTTAGTTATTTAGGTTGGAATTGTAGAAAATCTGAAATGTGCTGTAAATAGTACTTATCAGGACAATGTGGGCCAGTTCACCAGGAAGCCTAAGGGCCAAGAAAAATTGGTCTGAGGGCCGCATTTGGCCCCCGGGCCTGAGTTTGGACATGCCTGCTTTAAGTACTTGCTATGTGCTTAGAGAAAGTGTTTTTTTTCTATTTGATTAAAAACAAACTAAATCATAATCTCCCTTTTGAAATATGATTAATCACATTGTGCTCTGGTTTTAATGTAAATATTGTAGTAATTAATGTAGATTATGATGTTGTCTACATGATTATACAGTATTATCTATTATTTATAACACCTGTTGATTTAATAATGTAAATCAGTGTTTTTTTGAGTTGTGGCACTCTTTTTGAGTTTAAAAGATACCACGGCACACCACCTACTACTAAAACATTGCCCAATTAGTAAGAAATATGGTCTGTGCAACTGTCTAGCTCTTTAAATTTAGAATAGTGATGGATTTGCGTTATTTTTTTAAACACAGAAGTTGCTCAGCACTTACCAAAAAAGTAAATTAGCCAATTACATCCACATATGTGAATCTGTTTACTCAAATTGGACATTTTTTCAAGGCACACAGGCAAAAATTCAAGGAGCACTAGTTGAAAGTCAAGGATGTAAATAATACAATTTCACTGTTTGCGCTGTAAGTTTGCACTATTGTTTTGATCTCGTGTCCTGTTTATATATATATATATTGTATTTCATTTTTATTCTACACATATTTTATTTTGCATGCTCTTATTTAATCTTATTTTAGCGTAGTCTATACTCTTTACCTTTCTATTATTATTATTTATTGTTATATGTTGCACCAAAACCATATAACTATTATTTATAAAACGGATTATTTAACCGAGCTTCTGTCAGTTTACGCTCCACCGAGAACTATGAGATCGAAAAACCAATTATTGTTAAATGTTCCAAGATCCCGAATGAAGACGCGAGGGGACAGGAATTGTGGAACAGTCTCCGCCCCCAAATTCGTACGGTCCCATCTCTGGAATCATTCAAATCAGCTCTCAAAACGTACTTCTTTGCTGAGGCATTCAACACCCATTAATGAACACTAAATATAATAAGATTGTATTTTAATGTATGTTTGCATTTTACTGTATATTTTTAACCGCTCTGTGTGTAAAGCACTTTGGTCAGTGATTGCTTTGTTAAATGTGCTCTATAAATACATTTGACATTGACATTGACCAAAACAAGTTCCTAGTTTGTGAATTTTGTTCACTGACATTGGCAATAAAAACCTCTGATTCTGATTATTATACGATCTAAATAAGTCAGTTGCAATTTGCTTCACGTCTTACATTATTACTGCAGTTTCAAAATATTATTAAATGTTATAAATATTAGTGAGTTTTCTTATTGTTTTCTTATTCTTTCAGGCATTCGCGGTTCGGAGGGTCTTTCGTCATCCAAGGCCTGAAGTCGGTCGGGGACAAAGATGTGATTTACCACCAGAAAATAAACAATGTAAGTTCAGCTGCTTCTTTTGTGTCTTAAACATGATCCTTTTGAGTCAGTCCTTTTTGTTCTGTGTCTTTGCAGTTTAAGAATTACACCCACGACTCGGGCAAAGCAGTGCGGCGCGTCCCGAAGCGCCACCGTCAGGCTCATGAGTGCAACGACAAGCGCCGCTCGGCTCTAAACGTGCGGCTGTTCCTGAGAGAGTTCTGCATGGACTTCTTGGAACACTGCTATAATCGACTCATGTACCTCGTCAAGGTCAGAAACAAACCATTACACGGGAAAGTAGTTTACATAAGTGCTTGTTTTATTCAGTGATTCCCAAATGTTAAATTATAACTTAAACTTGGACAGAGACATTAAAACTTAATATGGTTTACGTCTGTCACAATAATCAACTTATCATTCAATAAATCAAAGAAGAACAATATTTTTAAAGGCCATTATTTATATATTTTTTGCACTGGTGTGGGATTTTCTTTGCAATTTTTTTGTGGTACAATGATATTTGCACCGTAGAGAGTGAAATAAACTTCCACTGATTACAACAGACACAAATTAAGGGGTTTTGTTTTGCTATTCAGCACATTATCTTTAATTTAATTTACAGCGATTAACAAGATTCAGGGTTAACTGTTCCAGAGGCATGAAGTAGTTTTAATGTTGTCGTTTATTGTGTTATTTTCTGATCAAATATGTCACAGTAAAATGTGTTATTGTGGCAGGCCTGAGTTTAGGGGAAAAAAGGAAAAAACTACAGTGATAAACGAGGGATCACTGTACTATGGAATGAAACCAAAAATCAAAACCTGTTTTAAAGCCCAAAATTTGTTTAAAACAATAATTTTAATATAGTAATACAAGGTTGTAAACATCGTCACTGGTGTATTTCACAGTCTGTGCCTCTTGGTCCTGACTCCGCTCCGCTGTAGCCTCTGTTTCTACTGAAGGCGCAGGAGAGAAGAACATTGTTATGGGCAGTTGTTGGCGCTCTTTCTTTTTCTGAGCAAGAAGATTTTTATAAACGGATATGCCACCTTCGATTATATTTGAGAACTAGACAACAGTAATGCCCCTGAGCCAATAAGGAGTCAGAGCACAATGCACTGTAAAAATATCCGCACTGTAAAAAAAATCCGTGAAGCAGCGAAGCCGTGAAAGATGAAACGCGATATAGCGAGGGATCACTGTATGTTTAACTTAACTCTACAACATACATTTCTTAAAGATTGTTTTATTCTACATAGACCAAAGGATAGACCAGCGATAGACCCAGTGATATCAACTTTCCAACTAGGTCAAGTTAATAAGAAATTATAGATTATTTCTACTGTAAAAGATCATTGCCTGTGTCCGACTTTCAGATTCTGGAACGTGATCATGTCATGCTCTCAGATGGGGGCAAGAGTCGGTTTTTCCTATTCCAAAATTTACATTTTGAAAATTTCGATCAACATTGAACTTTGGCATGAACTTTTCAAAATGTAAATTCACCAAATTTCAACCTGAAGATTTCTATTTGTAACCAGACCTGAGAACTTGCAGCATTACAACAAAGAACAGCATTTTAACTATTTGTTTTAGCTGCCCGCCATTTGTATTAAATATTATTGTTGTGATGTCGTCTGAAACCCAGCAGTTTTGACCATGTGTCCTTTCATCAGAAATCAAACCTGGAGTTGTAATTAGCTTCATTCACTCTCGTTTGATGAATCCTGTTTAGAAGTCTTCTGCCTTTTAGCCTCAGAAAATACTCCCCTGTTTTGTGACATCAAGTGTGGAGTTCTGAGATGTTCAGTGCTGTTTCCATAAATCTCCACCAGACTCGTCCAAATCATGTTCATTACACCTGCGTGCTTTCATGTCAAGGTCGAGCTAGCTTTTGTTTTGTTCCAACACAAATATTAGGCAATGTAAATGATAAAAGAAGTCAACCATCTGCAGCTGTGGAGACTGAATGAACAGAAAAAGAGCCACCTAACACCACGGCGCTATCTTTGTTCTGTTTGGTTCTGCAGGAGAACCTGATCCGCGAGCAGACGCAGCAGCACGACGAGACCTATTACCTCTGGGCCCTGAGCTTCTTCATGGCGTTTAACCGCGGGAACGGCTTCAGGGCGGATTTTGTGTCCGAGACGATGTCGATCCGAGCGTTCCACTTCATCGAGCGAAACATCACAAACTACTACGAGATGATGCTGACCGACCGCAAAGAGGCCGTCTCCTGGTCGCGCAGGTCACACAAATATACGTATTATTTGATAGAGTGCAGTGAGGACAGTTGTAAAGAACATTACATAGAAGAGACCAAACAGCCACTGCACAAAAGGCTGTACCAACACAGAAGAGCTGCCTCCACAGGACCGCAGAGTGCAGTCCATCTGCACCTAAAAGCTACAAATCACTCGTTTGAGGACAGTGAGGTGAAGATATTGAGCAGAGAGAAGAACTGGTTTGAAAGAGGAGTAAAGGAGGCTATTTTTGTCAAAAGAGAGAATCCTTCCTGCCGGGGCGGCAGTAGCACAGTAGGTAGAGTGGGCGCCTTCTGATCCGAAGGTCAGCGGTTCGAATCCCACTCCAGACATGGAGTAGTTGAGTGGTCAGATCCCCTGACCCGCAGGTTGGTGGTGCGATTTCAGCTCCTTCAGATGAATAATGCCGTTGTGTCCTTGGGCAGGACACTTAACCCACCTCGCCCCCAGTGTCTGCGTACACTGGTGTATGAATGTGTGAGTGGATGGGTGACTGGTTCCTTGATGTAAAGCGCTTTGAGTGCCTTAAAAAAGGTAGAAAAGCGCTATATAAATGTGACCATTTACCATTTACCATTTACCTTCTCTAAACAGGAATGGGGGTTTAAGATTTAATTTAGCCAAAATTTATGACAGCATCCTAACACCTTGGTCCAGATCAATAGACCAGTCAAATGCTAATGAGGTAATCAGCAGTGAGGAGGGTGCAACAGCCAGCTATCAATAGAACAATAGATCTAAGACAATAATAGACCTTAACCGCAGGTGAAACTAGGCAGGGCCAACTATTAAACTAACAAAGACAGGCCAATTATCGAGTTTCAGGTGACACTAGACAAACACTTTCCCAAACAAAGACAGGCGTTCAGTGACTCCTCCCTGGGGGCAGGACTCTCACTACTTAGAGTAGCATATAAGCCTGAGTTCCCAGACCAGCTCTCTGATTGACAATAATTTTTGGATAAAAGTTGAAACGTCTCGATCTTCAAACAGCGTCTGGATGACAACCCCTGAAACCCTTTCTACGACAAATATACGTACTTTTCACACAACGTCAGGCTCGTTCTGGCTCACTGAAAGACTTAAAACACCACCTTTACACACACGAGTAGAGGATTCTGCTAGATATTTATGTAAACGATTAAAGCAACACTTACTACAGATTTAGTCGTTTATTTTAACCAGGACAGTACATCATAATCATTGTGTCTGCTGCAGAGTTGGCACAACAGTTTAATTGTCATCTGTTCTCTTAAGGCACGTAAAATATTAAACATCATAACTGACAATAACTGCACCAGAACAAGACGTTAAACATTAAATCTGACAGACAACAGAACAGAAAGGTGTCACAAATCTTAGACGCTACAAAGAAAAAGAAAAACAGTCAGAAGTTGAAAGATCAAAAGAAAAAAAAAAGCGTAAAATCATCTGTCATTGTGTGACTGGTTTGTTTTTAACTTAACTTAACTTAAATTTCCACTGCCTTCACTGAGGGAGTTGGGAAAATAATTACTTTTCTACTTTCATTTGTTTCATTGTGTTTTTGTAGCAGCCCAGTAATTTTATTCATAGTTCACTTCTCAATCAACAAAGACAAACGCATCAAGCTCTTTTTTTCTTTCTTTATTCTTATGTTCTTGTTTTTGTACTTCTATGGACCGAAGAAAAAAATATATAGACAATATATTTCAGATAACCCCAGTAATAAAAGGGAAAAAACAATTATTAAAACTATAAGAGCCATGAAACAGTAACAGACTGTGCTTTTAAAATGTTCAGGGTGGTGTTTTGAAGTCCACATATGATGCAAAATGTATTTTTTGAGCCTTTAACACCAGTGTTCCCTCATCAAAAACACACCTGGAATTGTATTTAGCTGCATTTATGCGTCTTTGAGAAATCCTTTTTACAATGACCTTTCCCTCTGAGCATCAAAACACTCAACACTTTCAAATTTCCCTGTTGTGCATCAAAAGTAGAGCTCCAAAGTAGGGCTGGGTGATATGGCAACAAATTATTATCACGATTTTCTTGGGGCCAGATCATGATTTCAGTTTTATCATGATTCGTGTTCACTTTGTATATTTCTATTGCCTTTAATCGAGCTGCATGATTTAGGAAAAATATCGAATCTAAGTGTGATTAGATTCGTGTTTTGATAATAGGATTCTGTTCAAATTCACATTTTAAACACAATTGTAGTCGTGCTTTGGTCACGTTCAGTTGTGTTTGTTATATTTAAATGCGCCTTTGTCACTTTTAGTCGCGTTTTTGTCACTTTAAGTCGTGTTCTGGTGCATTGTGTTGCGTTTGTTGAAGGTAGGCGCGTTTTTGTCGGTTTTTTTTTTTAAAGCTTTTGTTCGCGCTTTTGTCACTAGTTTCAGAGCATGTTTGTACAAATCCAAACTACAGTGGTCAGAGGCTAAACAACAGGAGAAAAAGCGTTCTTGAACAGGCATCTGCATTAAAGAGAAACAGTGAATTAAAACACGACGCGTTCACAAAAACAGTAGATTGTCACAGGAACGAACTCACGATTCGATTTTTATCACAGTATCGCCCACACTAAAGGTCTCCTCCATCCATAAAGCATCACCAGACTCGTTTTGAACATTTCTGCATCAACTGCCTGCCTACATTAGCTTGTCGGAGGGAAGGTTTCGTTTCATTAAATGTGTTAAGTTCGAAAACATGAGACACCAAAGCAGATGTCCTCAAGAGCATGTTTAAAGGCCCTTAACAATACAATTAATACATAATATGTGTCCTTTAACTCAGAGGTGCTCAAACTTTTTCAGTCGTGACCCCAAAAATAACAATAGTTCACATTCGCGACCCCCAAACACAAAAAATAGGTGACACGCAAAATGATAAATTAGCCTTATTCATAATGTTTGATTTTATTTTGAGAATATAGACCTAGAAAAATGACTTTAATAGGCCAACTGTAAGGGACCGAGGGTCAGGAACAGAACACACCAAAAATTCAAAAGTAGAAGGCTTTTATTTAGCCAAAAAAATGAAGAAATTAACAATAATGTGGGCCCATAAAAGAGGTCAAAACAACAAACTCCATTCCAAACTGAACACAAACTGACCTAACACAGAACACACGGAGGAACATTTAAACTGGCTGATCAGACCAGCTGTAACAAAAAGGGGCAGACAAAACATTTAACATAAGACAACAACATTATACATATGTAACCCAGGATAATTTAATTTAGCAAAAACTTAAACAATGTACTTATATATATATATTCACCTACTGTAACAAATATAAACAAAACCCAGTATGTGAGAAACAATAACAAAATTAAACCTAAGCCCCCCCCCACTAATCTGCCTGCCATGGTTCAGGCCATAGGGTGGGGGGGGGTGTTTTGTGGCAGATCGTTTTGGGACGTCTAAGCCTTTGCTACTGTTTTTTTTTTTCCCCTTTTTTGCCCCAAACGCTGACCATCTTCATTCATGATCTTCTTTACAGGATGCACTTGGCACTTAAAGCTTATCAAGAACTTCTTCTCACGATAAATGAAATGGACCAATCGAAAGACGAGAGCATCCGCCAGAGCTCCAACGTCATCAAAAGTAATGTCCTCCTCTTCACGCTCACCGTTTACCTTTTAGGGGGGAAAAAAACCTATTATGTTTCATGTTTTCTCAGGTAACATCTTCTACATGATGGAGTACAGAGAGATTTTCGTGACTTTGTTGAGGAAGTTCGACGAGACCAAGCAGCCTCGCTCGTATCTGAAGGATTTGGTGGAAACGACGCATCTGTTTTTACGAATGTTGGAGAGATTTTGTAAAGGACGCAAAAACTTGATGGTTCAGGTGAGGATTTTGTTTTCAGGAATGACAAAAAGACAGATAAAAATGTAATGTAATGTTTAATTGCTGAGCTACCTCTTCTACTTTCATTAGAAGTGATTTCAGTTGTGATTTAAATGATCTTGAATATTATTTTCTCCATAATCGAGCAGCCCTTGGTACAGAACAACTTTGTCAATAAACGAAAAAATACTGTTTGTGAAAGGTTTGACTCTCTGACGGTTCAAATCCTGACCGAATTCTGACCGTGCACGCGTCCTGTTTTCTTAATTTGTGCAGAGAAAGCGAGTGAAGCGTAGAAAATCCAAAGGAGGGAAGAAGTCGTCTGTGTCGGAGCAAACTCCCGAGGCTTTGTCTGAAATCTGGAAGATCGTCGAGGAGGAGCTCAGAGCCACGGGGTTTAAGGTCAGCGAGTTTTCAATCAATAATTAAGACAAACTGTTACTTCCAGTCTGAACATTGTCTCAATTTTAAGTGAATGTACTTTAAGGAACACTTATCTGTAGTTACTAAATTGGTGTGTCGTTATTTACACGTGAAACGATGCTAAGCTGCTTTGATAAGGATTAAAAACTGGATACTTTTACACAGAAATAAATGGTTAGTTACTCCCTGTTTCTCTAAATGTCATGGATGTTGTGCTTGAACCTGTGTTTATCGTCAGTGCAACCCATCTGCAAGAAGTTTGGAGAACCAGTGTTATGGATGTTCTTGACACACTATCAAAAATAAAGAACAGAAACTAAGCTTTTATTAGTTAGTTTATAGTTTAGTTTACATGTGTGCAGGCAAACATTATCAGTCTCTGACAAAATTATCTTTTCCCTACACAAGTCCAAAAAGCAAAGAGAGCCTGAACAAAGATAAACACATCCTTATTAGGACTGAAACAAGCTAATTATAAACTAATTTGATAATCAAATAATTGTTTTTTGAACTATACACAACCTCCAAAAGTTTACATGTGCTGAGAAAAAATGTTTTATCTGCAGAAATTCACCTAAAATTATAAGAAACAAAGATAAAAGTAAAGTTAAAGGACAGGACAGGTTGCTACAGTTTTTTTGAGCTTTAAACCCTGTTCTAACAATGTTCTGTCATCAAAAACACACCTGGGGCAGCATTCAGTTGCATTCACACTGTTTTGAGGAATGTTTATTAGAAAGTCCTCGTCAAAAACGCGTCCTGCGGAACTCCCATCTTTTCAACTTCACTAGAGGGTATTCACCTTATTCCTGAAGTTGCCGTACACGCCGCCGTCTTGTTTCCGTTGTATTAGTTCACATGGAGCAGACGAGCTCAACAGAAAATAAGTTCTACATGGACTAAAAAGCCGTTTTCAGACGCCCAGGAAATCGTTGCGTTGTTGACTTGTTGTTGCTCGTGTTCATTCAACATTTTACACAAATCAATCTACTTTATGTAACATTTTAGCGGCAAGACTTTTCCCTCGTTCGTCATTAGCTTTAACGGAGTTCTCGTCAAACTGAAGTGCGTTTACAACAAAAGTGTAAAAAACTGCAAAAGTGGGCGGGGCAGAATAAGGTCAATATTGCCCTGACGCCGCCTGCTGGCTGGATGCACTCAGAAAGTGTAATTTCATACGGACTGATTTAAAGTCACTGGATGATTAAGAAACATTTTTTTGTTTTAAAACACGAGATGGCAAATTTAAGGCGCTCAAGAGCATGTTTAAAGGATAATAACAGAACAAATATATTTTCCTTTTAAAAACGCTTAAAAGGAAAAATATTCTGCATTTTTCATACTAAGTGCACTCTTTGAGGATGAGCATTTTTTAGCTTTTAAATATTTTCACATATTTAGCGGTTAAATATGAAGATGGGGACATTGGAAGCCAGTAAGAGCTACTTCAGTGGAAACAAACACAGCTCAAGGTCGATGGGATAAAAGACTATCAGAAAGAATAGCCTCGACGATGTAACTTTTAGGCTAAAGTCTGTCTTAACTCATGTCAAGATTAGGCAACAGACACGATAAAAAATCTTCTGTGACACGATGACCTGCTGTTACACATAAGTGACCGTTCAAATCAGTATAATTAACAAAGTGAATAGTTGCATGACATTTTTCTACAAAACCAGTTAAAGTGCCCCTGACAGGTTGGACGACTGATTTGACAAAAATGCAGTTAAGATAAATATATTTCAAATTTTGTTATAATGCTTCCCACGTTTTGTCACGGTTTAGCAAATTTTTAGTTTTTAGTTTTACTTCCTGGTTGTAAATGATGACATCACACAAGGAAATTACCATAGCGACCATCTTGTAAACTGGGCCAAAACTCATTTAATGTTACTGATTTTTTTATTTTGCAATTAAAAATACATGCAAGCGCCTTTATTTTGTTGAATCAATGTTTAAAGGGTCAAAAAAAAATTTTATTTTGTGTAAATCATGCATAAACCTTCCCCAGTTTGTTTACTTCCTGCAATTTTCAACATATTTGTCAACTTTTCTCCAAATATGGCTGCTTTATTGATGTAAAACTAAAATGTATATGTGCAACTGGTATTAATGCACCAAATAAAGTCAAAGTTAGAAAATCATGAAACCCTGTCATACGCACTTTAAATAAATGGTAAATGATCATATTTATACAAAGCTTTTCCACCTCTAATAGACACTCAAAGCACTTCACATCGAGACACTGAGGGCGATTCCTGGGGATTCGAACCCCAAACCACTGGATAATAACGTTGTAACCCTCGGCCCCTGCAGCTGTCGTTGTCTCTGACTGAGAACGTGGTGCCGTTCGATGCCACGTCCGAGGTCCCGCTGGAGGAGCAGAGGACCGAGGTCATGGTCCGAGTCCAGGACGCGCTGCTGAACCGTCTGGGCCCCGAGGCTCTGGGGCTGCTCCGGGCCGCCAGGTGAGAACCGACACGTCCTGCATAAAAGAGGTACAGCACTCGCTTTCATCGGTCAGAGCTGGAGAGGAAAAATCATCGCTATTGATTGACTTTTTTATTATGATGCTTTTCAGTGGACTGTAGAAAGGAACTTAGTAAGTATAGATTAGTTTTATATTTTGTGGGGAATTATCAAAATCTGTCCTACGTATCAGTTTTTAAAGCACAAATATTATGCACTATTTACTTTTTTGACAGCTTTTAACCATGTTCTAACAGTAAATATAGATTTCTTTTATATTTTGTGGGGAATGATCAAAATCCGTCCTAAACATCAGTTTTTAAAGCACATATATTTTGCAAAATTCACTTTTTGAGAGCTTTTAACCATGTTCTAACAGTAAGTATAGATGTGTTTTATATATTTGGTCAAAATCTGTCCTACGTATCAGTTTTTAAAGCACAAATATTACGCAAAATGTACTTTTTTGAGCACTTTAAACCATCTTCTAACAGTAAGTATAGATTTGTTTTAATACTTTGTGGGGAATGATCAAAATGTGTCCTACGTATCAGTTTTTAAAGCACAAATATTACGCAAAATTTACTTTTTCGAGAGATTTTAACCATGTTCTAACAGTAAGTATAGATGTGTTTTATATATTTGGTCAAAATCTGTCCTACGTATCAGTTTTTAAAGCACAAATACTTTTCAAAATTCACTTTTTTGAGAGCTTTTAACCCTGTTCTAACAATGTTCCATCATCAAAATCATACCTGGAGTTGCGTTTAGCTTCATTCACGCTAGTTTGATGAATCCTGATTAGAAAATCCTCCCCCCTGCTGGATTCCCCTCGATGCATGACTGGCAGAAGTGCTCAGAACGAGTCCGACGATGATCTAAGGACTTCAAAACAGCAGAAGATTCTCAGATTAGTGACGCAGATGATCTTAAAATACGTCCCAGATCAAGGAAGTTCAGACGGAAGTGTTTTCCATGGTGGAAGGGGAGAGGATTTTCTAATAAACATTCCTCAAAACAGCGTAAATGCAGCTGAATGCTACGTCAGGTGTGCTTTTGATGACGGAACATTGTTAGAACATGGTTTAAAACTCAAAAAAGAAAAAAAAAACATTTGTCTTTTAACATTCCCTTGAGGATTTTGCTTTGTCCTCTCGTGATTTAGAAGTTAAAATAATCTTTGTTCACATATTACTTTGCATCAGTCAGCATTTGGTGTTAGAACTCCATCTACTGGCAGCAAAGGGAATTACAATGGGCAAATAAACAAAATCCAGCTTGCCTCGACATGCTAATCTAAACAGGCAGTTGTAACGAACTCGATGCTCAAAACGAGTCAAGCGATGATTTATGAATTTAAAACCAGCACAGAGACATCTAGATTTATATTTATAGTGTGTTCTTGTGAGGCAAAATTAGAGCAGAGAAGACGATCTCACGAAACAAGTGCAACTGAAGCAAAATACAACTCCTGGTATATTTTCGATGAGGAAACAATTAAATAATGTTAAAAGCTCAAAAGTAAATTTAGCGTAATATGTTTCCGAATTGATATTCTCGTCCGTCGGCTGATCTGGATTCCTGAACATCAGTGTTGGTCGGTCTTTAAAAAGCAGTTCTTCTTTATTGTTTTGTTCAGGGAGGTGTGGCCTGAAGGCGACGTGTTTGGTTCGTCCGATGTTCAGCCTGAAGAGGAGCTGGAGCTTCTCAAACAGATTCTTCACGCAAACCTGCCCAGTGAGTCTGCATTTAAAACTGAATGAATGTCTTTTCTTATTCAGTAGTACAACTTCAACACAACCAGCAAAAGCAGTTGAATCTTTGCAGAAAGCTTTTGATAATGTGCAGCTTACACTTCCGCAGCTGAAACTTGTCCTAAACGCTGAAAAGACCAAATTTATGTTCTTTTCTAATACCAAAAAGGTGCAAGTGGATCTCCCTAAGATCCTCACTCTTCACGGAGACGCTAGTGACCTTATTCTGCCCCGCCCACTTTTGCCGTTTTTTGCACTTTTGTTGTAAACGCACTTCCGTTTGACGAGAACTCCGTTAAAGCTAATGACGAACGAGGGAAAAGTCTCGCCGCTAAAATGTTACATAAAGTAGATTGATTTGTGTAAAATGTTTAATGAACACGAGCAACAACAAGTCACAACGCAACGATTTCCTGGGCGGTCTGAAAATGGCTTTTTAGTCCATGTAGAACTTATTTTCTGTTGAGCTCGTCTGCTCCGTGTAAACTAATACAACGGAAACAAGACGGCGGCGCGTACGGCAACTTCCGGAATAAGGTGAATAGAGCAAGTACATGAGTACAAGTATCTTGGGGTCTTACTTGATGATTTTTTGACATTCAAGCCCCACGTCAAATATGTTGTGAAGAAACTAAAACTGAAATTGGGTTTTCTTTTTTAGAAATAAGTGCTGTTTCTCTTTTGAGGTAAAAAAAAACTGCTTGTGACAGCAATATTTTTATCTGTTTTAGACTACAGGGACCTTTTGTACATGAACGCTTCAGCTCAATGTCTTTACAGTTTGGACACTGTATCGTGCTGCTCTGAGGTTTATCACCGACCGTAGAGCGTTAACCCATCACTGTGAACTGTACTCTGGTGTTGGTTGGTCATCTTTGTCCACAGGAGGCGGGACATTGGTACACTTTTATTTATAAGGCCATGCTTGGGCTGCTTCCCTCCTACATCGGTGATTTACTAACGAGGACAAGTGTTGATTCTTATTCTTTGCTGTTGCTCTGTGTTCCATATGTGAGCACAGAACTGGGAAAAAGATCTTTTTCTCACGCTGCTCCCACTTCATGGAACACACTGCAAAAAAGCTGGAAGCTCCCTGAACTTATCTCTTTAAATGATTTTAACTGAGAGCACTTGAGGTCAACTCGTTTAATTGTAACTGTTTTTTATAATTGTATGTAATTTTATTTGTTGTCTATGTCTGGAAATTTTTGCTGCCTCTTGGCCAGGACTCCCTTGTAAAAGAGGTTTTTAATCTCAATGGGACTTTCCTGGTTAAATAAAGGTTAAATAAAAAAATAAATAAATAAATAACCCGGACCAGACCAACATCACACGATCTCTCTGGGTGGAGTCTGCATGTCCTCCCCGTGTTACCGTGGGTTCTCTCCGGGTTCTCCGGCTCCTCCCACCGCCCAAAGACATGACTGTGTAGGTTAATTGACAACTCTAAATTGTCCCTAGTGAATGAATGTGAGAGTGAATGGTTGTCTGTCCTTGTCTGTCTCTCTGTGTCAGCCCTGCGACGAGTTGGCCACTGTCCAGGGTGTACCCCGCCTAAGGTCCAAAGTCACTGGGATAGGCTCCAGTCACCCGCGACCCCTAACGGGAATAAGCGGTAGAAAATGAATGAATGAATAAATAAACTGTCCCATGAACTTACAATTTGACATTTAGACTCAGTGGTTCAGTTCAGAGGACGGAGAAAAATATATCACAAGTGTTGTTTTTTTAGATCAACAGAATTAGAATATCGAGTCTATCGGCTGTAATTAAAACTATTAAAATTGTTGGCAAAGATAACAGATTAAAACAGAAACGTTTAAAGTTTAACGGCATAAAGTGATGTTTTCGCACTTTTGTGGTTCATTTTCTTCATCAAGAATGTGCTAAAATGTACCAGTAAATGTCTTGGTGAAGTGTAAAACATCATCTTCTAGTTATAGATAAGATAATCCCAGAGATATTAATTTCTGTCATTGTCACCAACACCATCGCCAATTAAATAGTTTTGAATATTCCATTTTCAATCCATAATTATATCGACAGTCTCCTCAGAAGGCAAAAATTAGACAAAAATATTTCACAGATTCCCTTTTGTGACGTGCAAGAAAACCAAAACCAGCAGCTCTTTATTTTACTTTTATTTGTTTTCAGGGTCGTCTGCGCCTGAAGCTCCAGACGACGACGACGACGACGGAGCAGAGTTTGAGGAGGAAGAGCTGGAGACGATACAAGTGTCGGAGCAAGAGTTCAACTTCCTGGATTTCATCAAGAGGTACATTTATGATATATTTACATCATGTGTTTCTCATATTCATTATTTTTGTTTAATCATATTCATTAGAATATTGTTAACTTAAAGCACACATTATGCATTATTTATCCTTTAAACGTGCTCTTGAGTACTTTGGCATCTCATGTTTTAGGACAGGTCTACAAAAAGGCTATGTTCTTCAGGTGTTTTGGACGTCAGAATCCATGGACTGGCAGCAGAGGGAACTGACTAGAGGAGATAAACAAATGTAGCTTGTTTGGACTCGATAATTACAGAAACGCAATTGTAATGAACATGATTTATCTTTAACAGTTTGACTTCATTCATGTACAAGGAGCATATTTAAATATTTACCATATGCAGCGTGAAGGAGGTGGGATTCAATAAGAACAACTTCAACAACTCCATTTGAGCAAAAATAATTAAGAAAAACTTGATTTCTTCTCTCTTCTCTATCCTCTTCTCTTCTCCTCCTTCTCCTTCTTCTTCTCCTTATTTTCCTTCTCCTCCTTCTCCTTCTTCTTCTCCTTATTTTCCTTCTCCTCCTTCTTCTTCTTCTCCTCCTTCTTTTCCTCCTTCTTCTTCTTCTCCTCCTTCTTTTCCTCCTTCTTCTCCTTCTCCTCCTTCTTATTTTCCTTCTTCTTCTCCTTCTTCTTTTCCTCCTTCTTCTTCTCCTTCTCTTTGTTCTTCTCCTTCTCCTTCTTCTTCTCCTTATTTTCCTTCTCCTCCTTCTTCTTCTCCTCCGTCTTCTTCTCCTTCTTATTTTCCTTCTCCTACTTTTCCTCCTTCTTCTTCTCCTTCTTCTCCTCCTTCTTCTCCTCCTTTTTCTCCTCCTCCCCCTCCTCTAATGTTCTTTTTGTATATTAAAGGAAATGTATGAAAATGATTGATTGCTCGAAATAAAGAAATCGTCATCATTTAATTCAGAAATGCTCAGAACGTGTCTAGTGATCATTTATGAACTCACAATTGCAAATGAGACGTCAGAGCTCTGACTTTGACGTTACAGCTCGAACATTTTGAACTGAGTGTTTTCTGAGGCTCAGAGGAAGTGGACTTACTAAACAGATTAATTGATGAAACAAGTGTGAATGAAACTAAATACAACTCCACGTTTGTTTTTGATGAGGGAACAACGGTTAAAAAAAGTAAATTTTGCTTAATATTTGTCCTATAAATCTGTTGAAAACTTACAAAAGACGATTCATAATCCACCCTGATGCTGTTTATATTTTATGTGTGTCTCTGCAGTATTTATAGTTCACATTTTCTCTCTGTCAGGTTTGCTCAGGCCACTATTGTGCGTCCCTATCTTCATTTACTGAAAAGCTACTCTAAAAACACTCCCCACACAAACCACTGCATCGCCCGGATGCTTCACCGTGTGGCCGTGGACCTCAAGATGGACGCCCTCCTCTTCCAGCTCTCGGTGTTTCACGTCTTCAACAAACTCCTGAGCGATCCTGCTGCTGCTGCGTTCAAGGTACAGAGACACAAAACAGATGATAGGTTCTTATGTTTGCACCAGTAGCACCTTTTTAAAACTAACTAAAGATGGTTAGTTAATTACACTTGATTAAAGATCATGTTTAATTTATCTAGAGTGATTTTAGGTAAAGTGGGACCATTAAATATTTGAGTATTTTTACATTTTACATTTTTTATTTTAAATTGGCTCATGGGAGAAGACTTTTTGGAATGTTTAGGGTGACAGTTTCTAAAATATCTGGTTTATTACTTAAACTAATAATTAAAATTGACAATAAGAAAAGTAAAACAAATGGAAAACACACAATAAATGGAAATTGAATAATTTTTTTTGAGGTTTCCTGACACTAATATTAAAAATGTACCCGAATTCAGCCTATATTTTGAAAAATATGACTTGACTAGAAATGCATCTTGGACCAAACCATGGACTAAATCTGGATTAAAACCAGGTCTGAAGCAGAACTAAAAGCAGTCATAAAACGAAATGAATAATTTGAGGTGAACTGTGGACTCTCAACATCAAACCTAACTCTCAGTTTGAGTTTTTGTTTGTGATGTGGGTTGCAGCTCTTCACAAAAATGTCCAATGCAATGAAATGTTTCTTTTCTGTGAAGCAAAATTCGATATATATTTTTAAAAACGTACTGTTTGTGCAGTAAGTAGTTGTTTCTCTCTCTCTTTAAATAATTTTAATATTTAAAATAAAAATAATTTCTACAAAAAATTAAAAATGCATTCGTATACCCAGTAACCATAAAGCAAAACTATAATTTCTTTTTTAAGTGTTCAAAGATTTTTTTATTATTTATTGTGTATTAATTTAAGTAATTGTAACACAGCTAGATATTTTTCATAGTATAAGAATTAAATTGACTGTAATTATTTGATAAATCCAATGCCGCAGCACTGTAAATGTTATAACTAAACGCACATTTTCTGATGCAGAGCTACTGATTTTTATTTATTTTTTTAATTCAAGGCTTTTTATGATTTAATTCTATCTTTTCTCCCTCTTGTGCAGGAGCTGGTGACTTTTGCCAAATTCGTTCTGAGAGGTTTCTTTAAACTGGTGGCTCAGAACGACAAAGCCTACGTCGAGCTTCTGTTCTGGAAGAACGTGGGCGCCGTGAGGGAGATGACCGAGGGCTACACCAAAGACGGGTGAGAGTCTGAACCAGTCTGTCGTGTTCAAGGAGAAACATTAGGCTTTGTTCAAGTGTTTAGTATTGAACTATAACAATAGTGGATCATCAGTTTACACTTTGTTCATCGTAAACTGCAAAATCAATCTAAAACAGCCCCTGACTTCCTGTTGAAAGCTGCTGAACCGATAAGCCCAGGGTTCGTACGGGTGCTTGAAATCCTTGAAAAGGCTTGAATCTTATACATTGTTTTCAAGGTAGGAAAAGTGCTTGAATTTTGGAAAAAAAAGTGTTTGAAAATGCTTGAAATTGAATCTGTATCGTATACATTTTGATGGTAAAAAGCAGTAACTTCAATTTGTTGTTTTGAAATTCTCTAAAACTGTGGACATGACTGCTTTCTGCTGGTGTTTAAACGTTATGTGCGGCGCCTTCAGAAATACTTCGGCGCCTGAGCTCGGTGGCAGGAGTTTTGCTCTAATCAATGACTTGAATGGGACAGCACTGATTTACCCGAAATGTCCAACTACACTTCACCGAGACATTTGTTGTCTCAAAGTGCAAATTCAGAGAAACTTTATTTTGTTAATTTCTAAATCTAATGTACATTTGTAAGTTTGTCACCTTCCTGAATCCAAGTTAAGTATAAATGTGCGAGAAAAAACTTGAGTCTACCTTGAAGGTGCTTGAATTTTATTTTTAAAAAGGTGCACTAACCCTGTAAGCTCCGCCTCGTCATAGTGACATTTACCAAAACAAGCAGTAGATTGTCATTTACACTTTTATTTATGAAAAGTAGTGACATTGTTTAATTCTAATCAATACAAAACCAACGTTTAGGTGTATAATTGTATTTTTTAAAGCCTGAACAATGCATATTTCCCCCCCTTTTTTAGGTAAATTCAGATAATTATTTGTTTGTTTCAGTGGTGGAACGAAAGTGGCGTGGACCGAAGAGGAGGAAGAGGAATTACGTAAACTGTACGAGGAACATCGCGATTCAGATGGTCTGGGCATTTTTGGGCATTTTTTAATGACGATTCATTAACGTGCTGATGTTTTTGTAATTTATTGTCTTGTGTTTTAGTGCCTGACGTTATCGAGCACATCCTGCCTCTGCTCAGTAACTGTAATCGCAACCGAAGACAAGTCGTGGTGCAGCTCGTTCACTTGGGTTTGGTGAACAACGCCAAAGAAGTCAAGAAACCAAAGTAAGGATTCAGACACAATTTTAACTTCTGTTTTTATAACTGCATTTGTGTTTCTAGAATAAACGTGTGCATGTGTTTATCTTTAAAAGGAAAGGCACGGGGATCGTTCTGTGGACGGAGGAGCAGGAGGACGAGCTGCAGATGCTGTTTGAGGAGTTCAAGGACTCGGACGGTAATGAAAATCTATAAAAAACAGTTATTTATTAAAGAACATAATTGCACTTGAAGATGTTTGTCAGATTTTGGTTCATGTAGAGAAGCCCGAATGGTTTAACTAAAACAGCTTAATAATAGAACCCGGTCCATTGACTTCCTGTTGGATGCAGTGGGTTTTCATTTATAAGTTTTTATTGTTGAAAATTGTCTATGTGACAATTTTTAACCCTGAACGTATGACCTGGTCAGATTTTGTTTTGTTTAATTATAGAAAAGTGGGCGGCAATTTTATTTGTGCTTGTTTGTAGGCAAGAACCGAAATATTCAAAGCACTTAAAGGTGCTGTACCTGATTTTAACTGTTTTGAAACGTGAAAAACAAGTAGATCATGGGCCTGATTTTTGACATATAATTTGACATAAGTTTCTATTCGGGTGAAAATGAGACCACGGCGCTTTCACTGCATCTATTTATAGAGCGTTTTATTCTGCGAGAAGCAAGAAGAGCGCTGTTAGCATGCTAATGTTTGTTAGCATGCTAGTGTTTGTTAGCTTTACTCAGAGACTTGTGAAAAGTGCTTATAAACTCATTGTGGTGTAGATTTAGGATCCTGGGGCTGCATTAGGAAAGTGAGTGATACAATTACAGTGCTGGAAACACTTTAAATTAATTAGTTCTGTTTTTCATGTTTCAAAACTAAAAATAAGGCACAGCTCCTTTATACATCAAACGTAGGACAACTCAAACACGCAGGAATCTGTCAAAAAAACTTTGCGCACGTTAACGATGAGGAAACATTGTTATTAAAAGGTTCATAAAAGTTGACTTGACACGTCCCCTTTAAGGCGTGGACAGTTTTGAACGTCACGTGATCCCATGTGTTCTGCTCCGTCTCCAGATGTTCTGGGGAATATCCTGAAGAAGATCACGGCGAAGCGTTCTCGAGCTCGTGTGGTGGACAAACTGCTGAGTCTTGGGCTTGTGTCGGACCGTCGAGAGCTGCACAAGAAGAGGAGCCGCGGGGCCGGACCGAGCGACTCCAGGGGCCCGGGCAGCGGCCCCCGGAAAAACTCAAAGAAAGGCTCCGGCAAAAGCTCCGGCAAAGGCATGGTGAGTGTGGCACAAGGCAACTGTTCATGTACCTTTTATTTTAGCAGGCTAAAACGTTGGTGGTGTTCCTTTTTAACTTGTTTTACATTTTCAAAGTCTGTGACCATTTTTGTTAACTAGAATTGAATTGTGTATTTTGAATGTGCTGCAGTTGGTTTCAGGTTTCTTGACTGGAGAGATTTGGACCAGGAGCCAGCAGCCACAGCATAAACACATAATACACAAATAAAAACATAAAAAGCATGGAAGGTCACTCAGGCTCAACAATCATGATGAATTACCATATATCAATTCAAAATATATTGTTTTGATACTTTTAACTTTGAGAGAAGTGTAAACATTTGTTAATGGCGTTTCACAGCATCCAGAAACGTAATTTCTTTCCTGTTTTGGATCACTCCGAGAAGTAATTTTTACTCTAACTTGTGATTAGGGCTGCAAGATTAATCGTAATCGAATCAATCGTAATTTGAATGGACGATTTGCCAGGCTGCAATTTGTGGGATGTCCCATAATTTCCACAAAAAACAACAAAATATCCTGTTTTATTCTGCATGAAACTGCTGAACCTGTTATTTAAATGTGTGTAAACATATTTTATTCGTTTGTCCGTACATAGACCTATTTGAGTTTTTTTTTGTCAATTCTTCTGGATGTTTTTAAAATGTGAACAGAATCCTATTATTAAAACTTAAATAGAAATCACAAAACTGGTCAGAAAAATTGCGATTCGATTTTTTTCCCCCCAAATTGTGCAGCTCTACTTTTGATGTTTTGACGAATTTTAGTTGATCTCAAAAAGTGTCAAAAACAATCGAGACAAACCGACATTTTCTGGAAGTTTGTGTAAATATAATAATCACAAACTGGACCAAAAGTCAAATCCTGTTGATTTGAAAAGAGACGTTCACACACACCAGTTTAATCCTGATGTGGACTTGGTTTGGCTCAGTTCTAGTCCTTATATTGTCCTGTTCTAGACCCAGTTAGTCCAGGTTTTAGTCCTAGTTAACTGAATTGTTAATATTACAAGGCTTTAATCCCTCATTTGTCCTGGAGTACTTCATAATAATCATCTGGACACTGTTTTTACTGTTTATCTTTGTGTTGTTTCCAGACTGAGGAGGAGTTCCTGTCCCAGCTCACCGGAGAGTTCCCAGACGGTGATGACGAGGATTTGGACCGAGAGGAAGAGGAGGATTCCGAGGAGAGCGAGGACGAGGAGGAGAGCGGAGGAAACGTGGAACAGTCTCAAAACGGAGGCTTAATGAACAGCATCAACATCGCGACGTCGTCAAAGCGCGCCGACGTGAGCGCTGTGGCCCGAGCGCTCAGGCAAGAAGGTGAGATTTACAAGATGGACGGGGATTACAGGAGTTTTTTTCTATCAGATGACTTTGGCAGTGTCACAATAAAGTGTAGGTCTAAATCTCTCTTTTTGTATTTAAAAGAGCTAAAATGGTACGTGGACCGTGCTTTGTTTGTCGTGTGAGTCAGTCCTTACTCAAAGTGAAGCTTTATACACTTTATAATAACTACACTTATTCATGCCTTAATAAAGCATGAACAAGGCAAGGCAAGGCAAGTTTATTTGTAGAGCACAATTCATACACAAGGCAATTCAAAGTGCTTTACAGAACAGGAAAAGTTGCATTAAAATTACAAAACACAAACACACAGAATCATTTTAAAATAAAGCGCTTTAAAAGAGAAGAGTGCAGATAGATCTTTCAGTCGTATGCACGTCTAAAGAGAACTGTTTTTAGCCTGGATTTAAACATTGTCAGAGTGGAGGCCTGTCTCACATCTTCAGGGAGACTGTTCCAGATTTTAGCTGCAAAAAACTGAAATGCTGATTCCCCATGTTTAGAATATATTGTTTTGATACTTTTAACTTTGAGAAAAGTGTAAACATTTGTTAATGGCGTTTCACAGCATCCAGAAACGTAATTTCTTTCCTGTTTTGGATCACTCCGAGAAGTAATTTTTACTCTAACTTGTGATTAGGGCTGCAAGATTCATCGTAATCGAATCAATCGTAATTTGAATGGACGATTTGCCAGGCTGCAATTTGTGGGATGTCCCATAATTTCCACAAAAAAACAACAAAATATCCTGTTTTATTCTGCATGAAACAGCTGAACCTGTTATTTAGATGTGTGTATTTTGTTCGTTCGTCCGTACATAGACCTATTTGAGTTAGAACAAAGACTTAATTCATAATCAACAAATGGTTTATTAAGAATGATTCAGGCTTAATAACTATTTAACAAATATTTCTAACCCTAACCTTAATTAAGAAGTTACTAAGCCTGAATCATGTTTAATAAACTATATATTCATTATTAAGTCTTTGTTAATGCTTTATTAAGGCACAATATGATGTAGTTATTATAAAGTGGTAGCATTAAGCCTTGGTTGAATCCCACTTGTACTGTATGTGTTGTATAACTTTTTTGAGCTGCTAAAAGAATATGCAAAGTTTTATTTTGACCTTTCAGTGCAAAGAGGGAACTGCGCAACATCAGAATCATAAATCAGAAAAAGGTTTATTGTCATTGTCACCAACTTGCTTTGGCAGTAAGGTGCAACATATAGCAATGAGAAAAATACCAAAATATACAAAAGAAGGCATGCTTAAAATTAAGATTTAGTTAATAATTAAAAAAAAAAACGTGCTTTCTTATTCAGCTTATAGTAAAACAGGTTTGTGGATACGTTTTTACTCAATTCAGATACAATATGAGGAAAATAATCAAAATTTACCCGACATATTGGCTCACTGGGTTTCCTAACAATCTGCATCTGCCATGAAAAAGTCACCTTTGAGAGAAAATCATTTGCTGTAACATTTACGTACTTTGGCATAATAAGTATGTTGGAGCAATTTTTTGGGCTCCCTTGAATGCTAGATGATGCAGCTCAAGGGGCTTTCCATGAATAAATTCAAATTTCGGATTTACTAAAAGAGAAGACATTTTTAAACCGCTGTAGGATGAGAGTTGTGGTGCACAATAATGGAAATTATTGCAATATTAAATATGGCTATTAAGATCTGTGATATCGATGTTATTGTGATATTTAAATACACTTTTTGACTGAGGCTGAAACTAACAATTATTTTAGTAGTCGACAAGTCAACGATTATTTCTATTGTATTGACTGAAACTTACATTGTTAACCAAATAAATGTTGAAATATTATGAATGAAGGGTTCTAGATAGAGAATATTTATGAATAACGTGTATAATTGAGGAAAATCAGAAATGGTCTTTTCTTTTTTGACATTTTTCTTTAATAATGTCACTGTCTTTGTTTTTAAAGTCTTTAAGTTTGTGTTTTAGAGTCTGTTTAGTCCAGAGAACGACGACATCATCAAAATACGACTGACATTATTGTTTATCGTCGACTTCACGTTTATTCTACTAATTGTTGATGCAATAATGTCTGAACAACAAATACAAAACCGAGGCTAATTTAGTTTGGAAAAAGCTTGATTTTATTCATGATTTTCCCTTTTCAATGTTTTCATTTTAAAATCAACATTTCTATCGGATGGAAGACTTTGCTGTTACTGTGATATATTTTGTTTGTTGCGACATTGATACTTTTGCGACATATTGTGCAGCCCTAGTAGAGTTTGTTCATTGTTGGCCGTTTCATTCCATCTGTCGTGTTTATGAACCAAACACTTATCTCATGTTGACTCCACTTTACATTTTTAAAGAAATAAAACAATCCTTTACTGTGTGTTTTCAAATTTAGTTTACTTTAATTGTAAAAAGTTCAAACTTTGGAGGTAGAAATTTGACCTTTTGTTGTGTTAAATGATTCAAAGTGTGTTGCTAATGCTCATGGAATTTATGTTAAAAGCCATTTTATTTGTTTTTTTAATAATACAACCTAAAATCGGACGGGAATGATCAAGTTTATGTGAGTAAAAGGAAACGAACTGACAATAAAAAAAAATCTGGGTGCAATTATTTCGCACGCCTTTTAAAGCACACTTTGTTCTTGCTCATAAAGCTGCTGACAGTTCTACTTTCACGCTCCATAATTATTGATTTGAACCGTGTTGTTTTTCTCACCAGGCTTGTCAGGACCAATACTGTGGCTCCAGAACTGCCTCAATAAAACCGCAAACTATCGAGAAGAGGACGGTATGTCAGTCTACAACTTTTACACCACACAGAGCTGTCATCGATGCCCCATAAACCCCACTTGTGTCGGTCGTAGGCGCCTCGCAGCCCGTGCCGCTGGTGCCGCTCACAGAAGACAACGAGGACGCCATGGAGAACAGGAGCTTCCAGAAACTGCTGAAGAAGCTGGGACTGAGGGCTCCAGCAGACGAACAGGTCCTGGAGCAATGTGTGAAAATACCAGGCGTTTATAAGAGATTAATATTCAGCAGTGTTTCAAATCAAATCAAAAAAGCATCCAAAATCACAACAATAGCTGCCGATGGGGTAGGAAGGTAGAAAGCGGTTTAAATAATGTTCCTGTAACTGTCCCAGAGCGCCCCCTGTCCTTGACCCTCCTTCTCGGCGAGGAAAAAGTATAAACCTCGGGGAGAACCAGAGTGAAGGAGAGATCCTACTCTCATGAACGGGCAGACTACAGATGGACCAGGACTGACACATCCACATGGACCAGAACCACTCAAGAGGAAGGAAGGTGGATCATCTAGTGCAGAGAGAGTTCCTCCAGGCAGAAGAGGAACAGTTCATCTAGAGTAGAGAGTTTATCCAGACAGATGAGGAACTGTTCATCTAGTGTAGAGAGTTCTTCCAGGCAGATGAGAAACAGTTCATCTAGTGTAGAGAGAGTTCATCCAGACAGATGAGAAACAGTTCATCTAGGGTAGAAGGAGTTAATTCATCCAAATAGAAGAGAAACAGTTCATCTAGTGTAGAGGGAGTTCATTCATCCAAATAGAAGAGAAACAGTTCATCTAGTATAGAGAGAGTTCATTCATCCAAATAGAAGAGAAACAGTTCATCTGGTGTAGAGGGAGTTCATTCATCCAAATAGAAGAGAAACAGTTCATCTAGTGTGGAGAGTTCATCCAGACAGATGAGAAACAGTTCATCTAGTGTAGAGGGATTTCATTCATCCAAATAGAAGAGAAACAGTTCATCTAGTGTAGAGGGAGTTCATTCATCCAAATAGAAGAGAAACAGTTCATCTAGTGTAGAGAGAGTTCATCCAAATAGAAGAGAAACAGTTCATCTAGTGTGGAGAGTTCATCCAGACAAATGAGAAACAGTTCATCTAGTGTAGAAGGAGTTCATTCATCCAAATAGATGAGAAACAGTTCATCTAGTGTAGAGAGTTCATCCAGACAGATGAGAAACAGTACATCTAGTGTACAGGGAGTTCATTCATCCAAATAGAAGAGAAACAGTTCATCTAGTGTAGAGAGTTCATCCAGACAGATGAGAAACGGTTCATCTAGAGTAGAGAGTTTATCCAGACAGAAGAGGAACTGTTGATCGAGTGTAGAGTTCCTCCAGGCAGATGAGAAACAGTTCATCTAGTGTAGAGAGAGTTCATCCAGACAGATGAGAAACAGTTCATCTAGGGTAGAAGGAGTTAATTCATCCAAATAGAAGAGAAACAGTTCATCTAGTGTAGAGGGAGTTCATTCATCCAAATAGAAGAGAAACAGTTCATCTAGTGTAGAGGGAGTTCATTCATCCAAATAGAAGAGAAACAGTTCATCTAGTGTAGAGAGAGTTCATCCAAATAGAAGAGAAACAGTTCATCTAGTGTGGAGAGTTCATCCAGACAGATGAGAAACAGTTCATCTAGTGTAGAAGGAGTTCATTCATCCAAATAGATGAGAAACAGTTCATCTAGTGTAGAGAGTTCATCCAGACAGATGAGAAACAGTACATCTAGTGTACAGGGAGTTCATTCATCCAAATAGAAGAGAAACAGTTCATCTAGTGTAGAGAGTTCATCCAGACAGATGAGAAACAGTTCATCTAGTGTAGAGAGCTAATCCAAACAGATGAGGAACGGTTCATCTAGTGTAGAAGGAGTTCATTCATCAAAATAGAAGAGAAACAGATCATCCAGTGTAGAGAGAGTTCATCCAGACAGATGAGGAACTGTTCACCGAGTGTAGAGAGTTCCTCCAGGCAGATGAGAAACAGTTCATTCATCCAAATAGAAGAGAAACAGTTCATCTAGTGTAGAGAGTTCATCCAGACAGATGAGAAACAGTTCATCTAGAGTAGAGAGTTCATCCAGACAGATGAGGAACAGTTCATCGAGTGTAGAGAGTTCCTCCAGGCAGATGAGGAACCATTAATATTTAGTGGAGTCTCAGCTCTTGCATTTTTAAGACATAATATACAAGCATAACTTTTTTTATTCACTTTTTACATTCTTTGACACTGATCCCTCAATTAGCGCGAACTTGGAAAACATATCAGGTGTTTGAAATCCTATTAACTGAAATGTTTTCCCTCTAATCTGCAGCAAACACTGAGTTGGGATTGTTTGCAGAATGTTATGTAACAGGTCACAACTCCTGGACTTAAAATGCGCGGCCTGGACCGAGGCATGTAACCTGCTCCCAAGTGACTGCTTTTATTTTCTTCTACTGCTGCCAGCAAAAGGAAACGCACATGTTTAAACAAAACAACCTTTGATGGAGAGTTTGAGGCATTGTGCTCCTCCTGAACCTCAGTCTGTCATACCAGGAGCAGAATTACTTGTTTTCATCTTCAAAGGAAAACTCTTAACAATACAGACATGTGGCCGACCAGCAGAAGACATAAAATTATTATTATTATTTTAAATTAAATGTCAGTATCACAGTAAGAATAAGTAGAAGCAGAATAAATGAATATTTTTCTTGCACAATGACTTTACAAAGAGGATTTCAGAGTTCAGCTGTTCTGCATATTAACGCATATTAAATACCAGGGCTGTTCAACTTCATTTTCCCATCAGCCTGATTTGTCAGAGGGTCATGGCCTCTGCTGCTCGACGCTCCACTGCTTTAACAAAAGTTTGGCCGCACAAAATATTCCCAACACTAGATCTGTTTCAATAAATTAAGTTAATTCAATAAAAAACTACTGCAATATTAGATTTTTTGTGAAAACACTAAATGCCTGACAGACAGTGCTTTGCAAAATTGTCACTCCCAGAATTAAACTAGGACTAGACTAGTACCAACTGGATCTGAACCAGGACTAACCCAGAATCAAACCAGGTCTGAAGTGGAATCCATCAAGGACTAAACCAAAACCAAACCAGGTCTAAACTTGTACGAAATGGGAGTAAACCGGTAAACAAGGGGGAAAAAAGTATATTCTTTGGAATTTGGAAGTTGGGTCGTGGGTCATAAAAAATCTTTAGAGGTTCTGATTTTTCCCCCGAGCCTTAAGTTGATTCGTCTTATCTCCAGCAGACGAACAGGTCCTGGAGATATGTGTGAAAATACCAGGCTTTTATAAGAGATCAATATTCAGCAATGTTTCATGTCAAATTCAATTTATTTTTGAAGCGTCCAAAAAAACAACAGTTGCCTCGATGAGCCACAGGGAGAAAGCTGTTTAAACAATGTTCAAGAGAATTTAGCAAATGGTTAACTGTCCCAGAGCGCCCCCTGTCCTTGACCCTCCTCCTCGACAAGAAAAACTACAAAAAAAGAAAAAAAACTGTGGGGAAAAAGAAGAATAAACCTCAGGGAGAACCACAGTGAAAGAGGTCCTACTCTGCAGATGGACCAGGACTGACACATCCATTTGGACCAGAACCACTCAAGAGGAAGGAAGGTGGCTCATCTAGTGCAGAGAGAGTTCATCCAGACAGAAGAGGAACAGTTCATCTGGTGTAGAGAGAGTTCATCCAGACAGAAGAGGAACAGTTCATCTAGTGTAGAGAGAGTTCATCCAGACAGAAGAGGAACAATTCATCTAGTGTAGAGAGTTACTCCAGGCAGATGAGAAACAGTTCATCTAATGTAGAGAGAGTTCCTCCAGGCAGATGAGGAACAGTTCATTTATGGAAGAGAGAGTTCCTCCAGGCAGATGAGGAACAGTTCATTTATGGAAGAGAGAGTTCCTCCAGGCAGATGAGGAACAGTTCATTTATGGAAGAGAGAGTTCCTCCAGGCAGATGAGGAGCAGTTCATCTAGTGTAGAGAGTTCCTCCAGGCAGATGAGGAGCAGTTCATCTAGAGTAGAGAGAATTCATTCATCCAAACAGATGAGGAACTGTTCATCTAGTGCAGAGAGAGTTCCTCCAGGCAGATGAGGAACAGTTCATTTATGGAAGAGAGAGTTCCTCCAGGCAGGTGCGATACTTCATGAAGTGTTCTGATCAGCCTTATCTTTTATCCTTAAACACGTGACAGTTTTTATAATATTCCTGATTCCTTAAGCACTGACACTTGTATTTGTTTCCAGGAGTCCTTTTGGAGAATCCCCGCTAAGATCTCGCCCTTGCAGCTCCGTGTGGCCGCAGCGTCCCTCAGTCCGTCCGAGGACCGTCCGGCCGGAGCAGACGAGGGTCCGAGCGGCTCCTCAGAGTCCACAGACCAGGGCCCGGACCAGGATCCAAACCAGGACCGAGGGACGTCCAGTGAGCAGAGAACCCAGGCCCTCCGAGCTCTGCTGCTGGAGCGGAAGAGGAAGCACCAAAGCCCTGACGACGCAGGTCAGAGAAACTGTGGAGGACGACGGGAACTCTGAATAAACTCGGGATTAAATCATTCTGTTAGAAAGTTCCCATTTAATTAGATCCGTTCTAGACATTTTATCTCCACGAAGACGAGCATAAGGTCATATTTATGTAGGACGTATGACATGTTTTTATAATTTTCGACTTTATTTGACGTATTAACACCTGCTGTAAATCTAAATTATAGTTTTACTCTGATCAAGTAAAACAGAAAAATCTTGAAAATTACAGGAAGTAAAATAGATTGATGACGTCACACTACTCGGTAAAGCTTTAGATTAAGGTTCCTTAGTAAACTATTAATAAGCAGTTAATAAGTACTATTTACTTGTTTATGCACTTACAATACCTCATACATGCTTATAACCATTAACCAAAAACCATTTTGTGTTAGTAAACCGAATGCACAGAACATCTATATCTAATAAAATCTAACATCTAATAAGCTGCTTATTAGGTTGTTTTCAATTATCACGCTAATAAATGCTCGTAAATGCCTTATAAGTGCTGATAAACACATAACAAGTGCTTATTAATGCGTTATTTACTAAGGAACCTTAATCTAAAGCGATACCCACTACTCAAAGAGACTCATTTCATCTAAAGGTCATGCCAGAGTTCGTTCGGGTGCTTGAAATTTTTGAAACCCCTTGAATTTTACTATGTTGTTATCAAGGTTTGGAAAGTGCTTGAAAATGCCTGAAATTTAAACTTTCTAATTTGTATCCTATGTATTTTGACACTAAAGATTGCTTACTTGTAATTTGCGCAACATTTCCAACAAAGCATACTTCACCAAGCCCATTTTTCTGATACTTTTGATTACATTTCAGAAACTACAGTTTAGTTAAGTGTAAAGGCGAGTTAAGTGTAAAGGTGCTGGAAATAACCTGTGTCTATCTTGAAGGTGCTTGAAAAGTGCTTAAATTTATGGAGCATGAACCATGTTATGCATAATTTACACAAAAGAAACAACTTCTTTTCACTCTTTAAACGCTGTTTCAACAAAATAAAGGTGTCCACGTGTATTTGCAATTATCAAATTTAATCTGTGACTTTTGTCCTAATGCACAGCGTGGCTTCAAGGTAGTTTCCTACTGTGATGTCATAAGTTACAACCAGGAAGTAACATGATAAACCTACAAAACTGATAAACTGGTATAAATGTTAACAATTTTTAGCTAGAAAATTTATCTATTTTAATGTTAGTTTTTAATGAGTTCTCCAGCTTGTCATAATCATGTTAAATAGTGTTAACATCAATGTCCTCAATAAACCTGTCATGATAATTGCTATATTGACTCATCTTTCAAAACAAATATTGCTTTATTACATGAAAACAATTATATATATCTTACATCCTTTTAAATTGTGTTTTTGGAAAGCATCTTATACTGTTTCCTGTTCCACTTTAGGTCCCGTGTCAAACCCAAGTCCTCTGGAAGAACAGAACGGTTCACCTGAAAAGTAACTTCATTTATTTGTACATGAGTTATTTATATTTAGTAAGGACTCATTTGTAGACATTTAATTTTGTATTTTTTTCTTCCACCAGGACTCTAGTAAAGACTTCAGCTAAAAGGAGAAGAGTTTTGGACGATGAGGACGACGATGAGGACAAAGAAAATGGTACACTTTTAGCATTAAAACTATAAAATACTGTTGTGAATACAGTCTGCAGCGCGTCATATCAGGGGGCGGGGTCTGGAGAGGGTACAACTAAGCACTACCTTTTCAATCAAGATGTTTTCTGTTAGATTATGTGAGCACAGCTAAGTCGAGTCACAACAGTCTTCACAGACATTGTTAACATGGCGTTGATTGTTCTGTAGTTGTTAAATAACAGAAGGCGGTGCTAGCATCGCATTAGCATTTAGCCCGCAGCTATTCTTTGGATTACTTTATTCTTCTCTGTATTTGGCTCAAGAAAACTGCTGAACTGTTGCTCTTGTAGATGTTGAACAGTGGGTGACAGAGTAGCTCTTCTACATTAAAATGAATAGATTGCTTCCCAAACAGAGGTCCGTGTGGCATCTATGATGTCAAAATCTCAAAGAAAAAAAATCTTTAATTGTCCCACATTGATGGAATCAGTGTTACAAAAAGCAAAACATAAATAACTATTTTGCCGTTTTACTAGCTAGCAGACAAGACATATGTTTTGCAATAATTTGAGTTATTTCTCAGACTAGACGATTTGGCAAAAAATGATTATCGTGATTTTCTTGGGGCCAGATCATGATTTCGATTTTATCACAATTCGTGTTCACTTTGTATTTTTCTATTGCCTTTAACAGAGCTGCACGATTTAGGAAAAATAATATAATAATTGTGATTTTTCTGACGAGTGCAATTGTTCAAGTTCAAATGCGAAGTGCAAATTCACATTTTAAACACAATTTTGTTTGTTAGATTTAGGCGCGCCTGTCACTTTTTAGTCGCATTTTAGTCGTGTTTGTTTGTAGGTGCGTTTTTGTCGCTTTTGAACGCATTTTTATCACTTTATGTCGTGCTTTGTTTCGTGTTTCAGAGCATGTTTGTACAAATCCAAACTACAGTGTTAGCAGTTTTTCTTCAAATCAAAGCAAGACATTTTGTTGTTTGTGGAAGAAATTATTGCACTTAAAAAATTGCAGCCTTTATGATTTGCTAAGTACATACCATTGCGATTTTGTGTGGATTTGGTTTAATTGTGCAGCTCTGGTCTGTAAGAGGTAAATAAAGTCATCTGCTCAGAGGCTTCAGAGGCTAAACAACAGGAGAAAAAGTGTGTTTGAACAGACAGCTGCATTAAAGACACAAACAGTCAATCACGATACAACGATTTCTCAAAAATAGCAGATTGTCACATTATGATTCAATTTTTATCACCGTAACACCCAGCTCTGGTTATTTCAATAGATTCTTTTACATATAAGGTCCAAAAAGAGCACACAGTCACTTACAAACTTTATTGATCCACAAGGGAAATTATTTAGACGCAGTAGCCCACAATATATTAACCAGAATAAAGAACAAAAAATGTAAATGATGAACGCAGCCAAAATAGCAAGATGTTTTGAAGTAAATTAAACAAGCAGATGTACAAGTAGAACAGCCTAAAAGTGTAAATAAAATATATATCTTAATAATACACCAGCGCTATGTACAAAATGATGCACAAGGACATAGAGTGCAAAGACATACGTTCATTTTCCATGACGTAAACTCAGCCTGTTGTTGAGACGGTGAACAAAACCCACGATATTTTACGTTGAATGATTTTCCAGAGGCTGAAGGCGCCGCTCCCATGATCCCCAGCGCGGACGTGGACTCGGACGGGGAGGACCTGTCGGCTCCGCTCAAACGCCGGAGGAAGATGGTGATTGACGACGACGACGACGAATAGCTCCTTTTTAAAAACATCCGTGGATCGGCTCCTGGAAACGGCAGCAGGTGACGCGGCGTTCAGACGAGAGCGAAGGGAACAATAGAAGAAGAAGAAGAACGAGGTACAAGCAGACGCAAAGAAAAGGAAAACCTGCTCCGTGTTTTCATTTCTGTGCATATAAAGGATCCCCAGGTGTTTCTAGTGTTATCACAATATTAAAATGAGACACTGCAAGCAAAACCTTTTTTTTTTGTCTAGTTTGAAACAACAAACTTGTCCAGTCTGCTCCTAAAGATGTTTTATTACTTAATTTATTCCACTTCATCCATAAATTTCTATGGGACGTTGTAACTTCAAAGGCCGTTTTCTTAAAATGCATTTTTCTCCCTCAGAAACGATAAAAAAAAAGATCAGCCTTAAAGTTGTTCCCACTCACACTAAACTTAACAAGATTTTGATGAAACGTACAGAAGGATTTTTTAATGTCTAATTCTAAGCCTTAAGTCTCTAAGTTTTAAGCAGAAAATATGAGGCGAAATTTGAATTTTTAGGCTAATTAGGCTAGTCCCAGTTCACTCAAAATCTAAATAAGAAACCCCCTCTGTAATTTGTTTATAACTATAATGTGTACAAAATGAACCAAGAAATTTAAATCAAGTTCTGTTCGTTTTTCCAATTGAAATGTCCCAACTACGTTGGATTTTTGACATTTTTACACATTAAATGCCTCATTTCTATATGAAAACATTACACAATCAAGAACCTGTAGTAATTTTTTTTTCTTCCATTTATGTGAGTAAACTACAGGAGAAGTTTACAATTTATATCTTTAAATTTAAGATTTTTTCTTATTCACCTGCAGAGTCTCACCTCCTTATAAAAAAAGAACCATTTATTTGATATTATTATGGTCTTATATAGAGTTGGGCAAAATAAAACTAAATGTACATAATAATGTGAATGTTGTTTTGAAGATGTGCAAATTTTGAATATTGAGTAGATATTTTATTCGTCGATGTAAACCCTCATTCGTCCAGGTGTGGTTCATCGTAGAAAGGGGTTCAGAGGTTGTCATCCGGACGCCGTTTAAAGATCGAGACGTTTCGACTTTTATCCAAAAGTCATTGTCAATCAGAGAGCTGGTCTGGGAACTCGGGCTTATATGCTCCTCTAAGTAGTGAGAGTCCTGCCCCCAGGGAGGAGTCACTGAACCCTGTCTTTGTTAGAAAATTGTTTGTTTGTCACCTGAAACTTGGTTAATTGGTCTGTCTTGTTTGATTAATAGTTGGCCTCACCTAGTTTCAGCTATCAATAGAACAATAGACCTTAGTCACAGGTGAAACTAGGTGAGGCCAACCATTAATCAAACAAGATAGACCAATTAACCAAGTCTCAGGTGACAAACAAACAATTTTCCAAACAAAGACAGGTATTCAGTGACTCCTCCCTGGGGGCAGGACTCCCACTACTTAGAGGAGCATATAAGGCCCAAGTTCCCAGACCAGCTCTCTGATTGACAATGACTTTTAGATAAAAGTCGAAACGTCTCGATCTTCAAACAGCGTCCGGATGACAACCTCTGAACCCCTTTCTACGATACATATTTTATTGTTAGAAATGTTACATAAAGTGGATTAAAAATAAAAATGAAAAAAGTTCATGTTAACTTTCAAATAAGGGTGTGAGGTGATATTTCTGCACTTTTGTGATTCATGTAGAGACATTTCACTTTTCTCTGATAATTAAACCTCAACTAATGTGTTTAAAGACGTGTTTTAACACATTTCTGTTGAATTGACATAATATCGTCTGAAATTGTAATCGGGACACACTGAGATAGTCATTTTTGCCAAACTTATACTGCAATAACAATCGATTGGTTTGAATTCCTGTTATAAGCAACATTGTGAGGACTTTTGCCCCATTTAAAAGATGTTATAGTTTGTGATAAATTGTGAATCGCCATGGCAACGGATCTAATTTATCATCCTTCTGAAATCTGTGGATTCAGGAAAGGTCCAACTTTGTCCCATTTCTGTGATTTTTCTCAGTATCTAAAGAGTTTTTAGTTTTGATACTGCGCTCTACTCTGCGTCGCTCACTGATTCTGACCTTTGACCTCGGCTGCGCTGAAGGACGAGTCAAATAAAGTGGACACGTTTAACCACAGACAGTTTCATGTATCTTGTGAACTGTCGACACAACAATAAATAAAATGGTTTGTTATGTTGTTTTCCAAAATGTATATTCACCCTAAACATTTGATTATAACAGTTTGATCCAGCAACATCCGCTTCTCCTAAAGACTCATAAGCTTCATAAATATTAGTTTTATTGAAGAAAATAACTGCTCCGTGTGGTTTGTCATGCATATTTTTAAATAATGGAGATTTTGATTTGTGATTGTTGTTTTTTACTGTAAAATGTTTCTTGTTATAAATAAATTCAGTGTTTAATGTTGTAGTCCCCCTTTTTGACCACTAGAGGCTACTCAAGAGGCCACAGCTCCCACTTCTATCTTTCGTTGATAAGTTTGTCTGAACTTTGGGAGAGTACATTGTATTCTCAGGGTTTAAAAATTCAGCTGAAGTTTACCGTTTACATGTTGACATTGACTTTTGAGTGATAAATGTATATTATGTTGATTTTATTATTTGATTGGTACTTTAGAAGCAATCGTTTCATGGATCACAACAAAGGATGTCACAATATGAAGATTGTTGTGAGAGGAAACGGACACTATTTAACAATGTTTCACAATTATTTATTCCTTCATTTCTTTCATTCAAATGGTTAAATTGATTACCACTGCTCTTCATTTGTCCACTTTTAGAAAATGACGCCTTTGGAATAAGAAAGGGAAAACGCTGTGACAAAGAAGCAGATAAAACAGCATTTGGGTTTATTTACATTTAAGATGAGAATAGACTGAAATGAAAATATCAAATTTTTAGCGATGCACTGGTATCGAATATTGGCGATACGTAAAAATGTGCTGTCTTGGCTCCAAAATAGCGGTTGAGGCGATATCCTGGTTAGGCCTTTAATTACAATAATAAGACTATTTCCAGGCTCTTGTTGGTCCAGAACATCTCGTGATGTTTGAGGTTTTATTTATACAAAACTGTTCTGTAGTTGAAGGATAAAGTACAGTTACACAACAGTTCATCGTACTGTATAAAGGAAATAATGCCATTTTCAGTCTCTGCAGAGGTATCGCTTGATATATTGACAAATACTTAAAACCCAAGTATCGAAATCAGTATCGGATCTGAAAAAGCTTTATCGGTGCATCCCTATTAACTTTGCTCCTAAAATGGTCACTATTAATATTTTATAGGCATAATTTCAGATGTAGGGCAGGGAGATATGTAACTCAAAGATTAACTGAAGAAATAACCAAAGTGAAAATCCACAAATGCTAATCCTTATTTTTAATTATATAAATCTTTAAGGCTTTAAATCCTTTCAGCCGACAACAATCACGTCTTTGGAGTTGAATAATGCGGTGATTTTCAACCTTTTTTGAGTCGCTGCACACTTTTTTTTGGTTGAAAAGTTCCCACGGCACACCACCTTTTACACCTTTTGGTAAACAAAATCTGATATACTGTGTCAAAAAGTGTTTGTGCACCGTCTAGTTCTTTAAATGTTGCAGTTGTGATTGTTTTTTTTGCTTTCTTTTTGTTATAGAAATATGTTCCGGTCACTTCAAATAGTATTTTTAATTTAAATCCATGTGTGAATCCAAGTTGGACATTTTGTCAAGGCAAACATGACAATACCTCCAGGCACACTGGTGTTCTGGTTGAAAATCAAGGGAATAATGGACCGACTTTGTGAAGCTGTTGTGAAAAAGTAGATTTGACTTTAGTTCATTTGTGCTGACAGAACAGACATTGAATTTGTGCCAGTTTTTGTTTCTCGTGGATAGGCCCAATCAGAGATATTAAAGGCCCTATGACAGGTTGAAATACACGTTTAACTAAAATGCAGTTAAGATAAATATATTCAAATTTGTACTGAAATATTTACAAATTTTACCCCAGTTTAGCTATTTTTTAGGTTTTAAAATTTACTTCCTGGTTGTATGACATCACACTTGGAAATTACCATAGCAACCACACTGTACACGGGCCAAAACTCATCTAATGTCACAGATTTTGTTGATTTGACAAAGAGAAACACATGTGAACACCTTTATTTTGTTGAATCATTGTTTAAAGGGTCAAAAAAGTAGTTTATTTTGTGTAAATTATGCATAACCTTTGTCTCCCCAGTGTGATGTCATCAGTTTGTTTACTTCCTGTAATTGTCAACGGATTTTTCAACTTTTCTCCACAAATAACGACTTGATTGGTGTAAAACTGGCAAGAGGCATTAATACACAGAATAAAGTTGTAAAAACCCGTCATACGCACTTTAACCATAAACCAGGGCAAACATTAATTAAAAACAATTCATTTTTTGCCGAAGTAACAAACGGCGTGCTTCCTCCAACACTGTCACGGTAAAAAACAAGGACATCTTTCAACTTTTTTGTCTCGAGAAAAGAACAGAACGCTATAACCAGGAGCCAAAATGACTCTGCCAGACCTAAACTGAACTAAACCCCTCCGTCTTCCGCACGTGGAGCGTCCGTCTGTCTTTTTTTTTGAAGCGTTTCCACGTGCCGCTGGAGCAGGAGCCCGGGCAGAGGCGGGGGTTGGGTTCGGCCTCTCTCACATCTGGAGCATGTTAGAAACTTCCTGTCGCTGCATCTGCTCTGCCCCCCGTCGAAAAAACCAGAGGAGACCCCAGTATCTGCAGAATTTAAGACTCGACTGCTGCAGAGGGCGGGGCCAGATTGTGGAACTAGAAAATGACAAGCAGTGAAGAGTTACAGGCAGGTTTGGAAAGAGTCAAAGAACTGAGAAGAGCAGCCGTGATTGATGGAGCTCTGGAAATATTTGGCTTTTCAAAGTAGGCGAGGCAAGTTTATTTAGTAGAGAACCATTTGTACACAACGTAATTCAAAGTGCTTGGTTACAGAACAGGAAAAGAAACATTAAATCAAACAGATAAACACATACATAATCATAAAAATGTGCTTTAAAAGAGAACAGTGCAAATAAACACAAATGTTCGGCGCCTGGATTTGAACTTTGTCGATTTGCCAGACGCTTTACAAATATAGTATCAGGACCGACACAGGCTCATTTTTGATTAAACGAAGAACAATGACAGAAAGGAACTGAACACAGAGAAATAGTAACGTTACCATAAATACGAGGAGTCACAGAACAAATACAAAGAGCACCAGGAAAACACAGAAATGCAATAATAAATCTAACTATTTGTGCACCCGAAGGCCTGTATCCAACCAGAGAAGTGCAAGATTCTATGCAAAACATACATCGGGGCGACTGGGAGAACAATCAACACGAGAAAAAGGAACACCAGAAAGACTGCAATATTGCTCTAAACGGTCCATTGACTTCCTGTTTAACTGCAGAACTGATAAGCCCCACCTCCTCAGACTGACATTTCACCTTAACAAGCAGCAGATTGTCATTTATTTGTTTTGAAAAGTGGCTCCGTGACATTTTAAAATCAAACATGTTTCACTCGGAGTCTTAATTTTTCAAACATCACAACACTATAGGATGTGGGCGGGGATAGCGGGTAGGTGAAAACAGGAATTTTCTGCGCACGCGAGCCTCAGTTTCAGAACAATACAAGATTAAGGAATCAATCAAAAAACAACTTTTAAAGATGAGGAAACACCGTTCTGACAAGATTAAACGTTCATTAAAGCTGATTTTGCATAATATATCCTCTTTAAAACAATTAAAATCAATTAAAATCTAGTGGTAAAATCTAAGAATAAACAAAAACAAAAACAGAAAATCATGAACTACATAAACAAGAACTAAAACAATGACTTTATTCACACATTACGTCAAAAATGGAGCGACTAAACACAGAATTAAACACAACTAGAACCAAAGTCAAACCAAGTCTATAATTGGGCTTAACTGGACTCAAACCAGTGCGAGTGAACACGCCCTAAAACTGTCTGAAAACGGGATTAAATCAGGTCAAAGAGACTTATCTGAGACGGATTCAATAACCAACCACAAGCCAGTATCGTTTCAATAGCATTTTTATTGCTGCTTCACCCTCCGTAGTGCAGTCTGTCTTTCATTTGAATCCATTACGTTCCTTGTGAGTCATGGGTTTATAAAGAGGCAGAAACACCTTGGGGCAGGAGCAGACGACATCAGATGCATTCAGAGTTGTGCAACCACGTCCCGTAAATTGAAACCATACTTTTGGGAACTTTGTTTTGTGGCATTGTTCCTCTGGATGAAGTCTGTTTTGTTTTACAGAAAGGAACAAAGACGCCTGATTGAAAGCAGCCTTGACATTTATGTATCTTGCATTTTGAGTCGGATCTTTACGTGGAAGAGCTGCAGAGATCGCACTCCATTACATTTACTCTTTTTGAAGACGTTGTAGTTTTCTGACACTTTTACTCCTGCTTCAGCAATATTTAGTTTGATGTATAAATACTCTTATTTAAAGTGCGTATGACGGGTTTTTACAATTTTCTAATTTTGACTTTCTTCAATGTATTAATACCTCTTGTAAATATAAATTGTGGTTTTACACCAATCAGGTCGCTGTTTGTGGAGAAAAGTTGAAAAATCTGTTGACAACTACAGGAAGTAAACAAATTGATGACATCACACTGGGGAGACAAAGGTTACGCATAATTTACACAAAATAAACTACTTTTTGACCCTTTAACCATTAATTCAACAAAATAAAGGCGTTCACATTTATTTCTCTTTGTCAAATGAACAAAATCTGTGACATTAGATGAGGTTTGACCAATGTACAGTGTGGTTGCTATGGTAATTTCCTAGTGTGATGTCATACTTTACAACCAGGAAGTAACATTTAAAACCTAAAATATTGCTAAACTGGGGTAAAATTTGTAAAGATTTTAGTACAAATTTGAATATATTTATCTTAACTGCATTTTAGTTAAATGTGTATTTCAACCTGTCAGAGGCACTTTAAGGTGAGACTCTGCAGGTGAATAGGAAAAATTCTTAAATTTAAAGATATCAATTTGAAACTTCTCCTGTAGTTTAGCCACATAAATGTAAGAAAAAAATATATTACAAGTTTTTCATCATCTCATGTTTTCATTTAGAAATAAGGCATTTTATGTTTAAAAATGGCCCAGAACACACATCTGGATCATTTTGTGCAGATATTAGTTACAAAAGAATTTACAGATTTTGGATTTCTTATTTAGTTTTGAATTAATCTAGACTGGACTCAAAATTGTCCAAAAAATTCTAATTTCACTTATTTTTTTTTAATTTATTTATTTTTTTTTTACTTAAAACTCCAATATATCAGTTTTAGAATTAGATGTTGAAAATCCTTCTGTACATTTTGTCAAAATCTTGTCCAGGATTGTGCAGAAGCTGCTTTAAGGGCTGATCCTTCTGTCCCGAGGGGGAAATGCATTTTAAGAAAATGGAGAGAGACATCTTTGGATGAAGTAGATTAAATGGAAGAATAAAACATTTTTAAGAGCAGATTGGACAAGTTTGTTGATTCCATGTGAACGCTGATTGTTGAGAGAGCAAACTGACCAAAAAAAAAAAAACTAACAATTTAAAAAGTTGTTACAGTATTTAAACAACATTAGATGCTTCAAAATCACATCTTATCTTCAGATCTGATTTGTTTTTGTGTATATTTTTGGAAAATTTCAAAGTCTGTGAATTATTCAAAGGAGACACATTATGCACAGTCCACTTTAATGAGTGTTTAATCCTGTTATCCTCATCATTAGTTTGTGCCAGGTTGTATTTTAATTGATTCCTCAATCCTGTTTTGCATGCTCAGAATATTCCTGTTATCACCTACCCCTTATCCCCGCCCACATCCCTGTACATAGTTGTGATTATTTGAAAACCTAAGACTCTGAGCGACACAGAGACACATGTAGAGTTCAAAATTGTTACTTTTCAAAAATAAAAACACGTAAATGACAACCTGCAACTTGCTGCAGTGAAATGTCACCATGAAGAGGCGGGGCTGGGCAGTTCTGCAGTTTTCAACAGAAGTCAATGGATCTGCTTCGATTATTACGTTGTTTTAGATCAACCTTGTGATTTACAAAGAACAAAATGAAAAATGTTGATCACTTATGTTAGAGTTCAACCTGAAAAAGCAAATAATGTTTTGTCTGTCTCGGCCAACTCAAGTATTAGTTTCTTCAAGTACATTTTTTCTCTTACTTGAGTAATTATTACTGCTTCTACTTCCACAGTACTTGAATAGTATTATTTTTCTGCACTGCACTACTATAGTACCCTAATACTTCACTACTAGAGATGACATTCTACAACATCCAATTAGAAGTGGGCGACATGTATGAATTAACATAACATTGTGAATGTTGTTTTGAAGATATGCAAAGTATAAATATCTGAGTATATCATTTAAACTGTAAAAAAAAAAAATGCAACAAAAAGGCAGATTAAAGTGATATTACTGCAGTTTTGTGATTAAATTTACAGATATTTCACATTTGTCTGATAATTAAACCTCAATTAATACATTTTAAGGCATGTTTCGATACATTTCTGTTGGATTTACATAATATCATCTTAGTATCTCTAACGGGAAGCTCCAGAAAATATGGAGAAAAGGCAGCACTTTGAAGTTGGAAAACACTGAGTTAACGTTGTGTGTTTCCTGCGTCGGTGGCTTCAGTGTTGGTCATCTCTGTTCGGACCAGGGCACTTCGCTGCCTACATTTGAATGTTTAACTTACATTGGCAGTAAATGGTTGAAACTAATCTATGAAGTCGCATCCTGTTTCCTTGGAGGATGTGGTTCTGCTCTGGCAACCGCAAACAAACAAGCAGCAAGCGCTAATTTATCCCAAAACAGCAACTAAAAATATAAACGCACGTGCTCCAACATGACACAAACGGACAGTCGTCAAAAGGAACCAAGTGCAAAAGGAAAAGTACTGTACACAAGTAAAATGTGTAACTGAGTAAGTTTATTGAATGCTTTTTAGTTTTACGTCATTACATTTAAGAGCAGGAATCCCTACTTTCGACTTTAGGGTTACCACATTTCTTTTGGTTTGGGAGCGTCTGAAATGGTTGAGGAGTCTTGATAACGTTCTGTCAAAGTTTTCAGTTTTTGTAATACTCAAACCCCTTGACTTTCAAACAGTTATTGTCAGTTGTGCCTTGAAAAAAAGTCAGATTTTAGTGAATGGATTCACACATGGATGTAATTGAATGATCATCATTTTGGAGAGTCCTGTAGAAAAAACAAAAGAAAGTCAACATTGTCAAATTTAAAGTCTGTACGACGGGTTCTCAAAATTGTCTAATTCTGACTTGGTTTGGTGAAAAGGCACCTGTGGCAATTTTTTATTGTAGTTTTACCTCTTTGAAGTTTGTGAACAGTTTGTGAAGAAATTTTGAAAAATAAAAGTTTAAAATGACAGGAACTAGAGCTGAGTTCTAAAACGGAATCCCTCTGTGATGTCATCAAAAAGCGACGCGCCGTCAAAAATACAGAGACAATTTACTGACAACTGACACAACTTTTTGACAGTTTAAAGTGTCATCCAACAAGCTAAAGGTGTTATCAGCTATTATTATTTGTCAAATCATAACTATTGTGTACTTTATATGGGTTTGGCCCTTGTTTTCAAATTGGTTGCTAGGTAACAGCTGTAGAATTACCTCTACCTGTGTCATATTTGCTGCCTATATCCAAACAGGAAGTAACATTTAAAAACTGTAAAACTGGGGGCAGACAGGCAAAATGTTTAGTAAAATCTTAAATATAATCATGTTCACTGCGTTTTAGTGAGATGTAGACTTTAAAGACAGTGATCCAGACATTATTCAGATAAAATGTAGTTGGTAATATTTTAGAAGGTGGTGTGCCGTCTCAAAAAAGTGTGCCACGACTCAAAAACTCAACAAAAAAAAAGTTGAAAAACACTGCCCTAACCCCTCTATTAAGTCGTTACAAAGCCTGAATCATTCTTAATAAACTATTTGTTCATTCTGATATAGTCTTTGGTCGTGCTTTGATAATTTAGATGTAGATATTGTAAAGTGATACTCTTTTTTTCTACAAAATGTCTGTTCAGTTGATAGAATTCAGCCCTCCTTTGCGAGTAATAATAAAACAAAATGTTAAACAAAATTCCTTCATGAAGGAGAACATCTAAAACTCTTCCACATAATGCCAGGGTTTTCCTGGTTTTGCACAGAGGCTGGTGGGGGCGTGGCCAGGTCTGTTTACTCACATTAGGCCCATAATCCTTCATATTATGTCTTTACAATGGGACACTTTGAAGAGGTCTGTGTTTACCCCACACTGGACCAGGGCCTCAGGGCGTGGCACTCAATGTAGGTCACAGTAAACTCATCAGCAACTCTGATAGTCTGAGATATCGGCTCAATAGACCCTTTAAACGTTTGTAAATAAAAACATTCTAAATCTGGAATGGAGGCAAAAGTGAAGTGCAACATAAAGTGATTTCACTGGAGAAACTGGGATTTAACTTCAGAATATCACAAAATATGAAAAACTGAGATGAATTTTGTAAAAGGAAAAGCCTCAGACACATGTGAGTGACATCAGAGCTGCTGCAGAACACATTTATTATTGTATTTTACATTATGTTTAGGGAAAATATGAAGGAACGATCCAGATTTGTGTGTTTTACTGAAAAAAAACCTCACAGAAATGTTGAGCCCACAATCATTTTTCATTTTATCTACAGATATATTAGATACTGTACCATAAATTAGATTCTTTTGACGTTAAAATACAATTTTAAGGCTAGAAATTTGTATTTGTATCCATTGTTTGTTACAGAAAAGCAAATTAACTGACCTTTAATTCAAATGTGTTACTTTTTTCCAACACAAACACTTAAAACCAGTAGAATTTAGATCTAATGTGAGAGAATCATTGAAACATTTACGGTCAACTTCATTTTGCCTCCAGTCGCCTCCATTTTGAGGACATTAATTTTGAGGACATCTCATTTTAAAGGGTCCATAGAGGATGATTGATGTTTTAATTGTGCTAAATGCAAGGAGAAATGTTACTTATGACACTGATTCTTATTTAGCTTTATCATGACTATAGGCTACTTTATCAGCCAACTATATTTTCTTAGTAGTTGGATTAGAGGTTGTAAAGTAGAAAAGGGGAGAGAAGATTCTTTGCATAAACACATCACAGTAGCAGTAGATCTGTCACAATAACACATTATGAAATTATCACGATCATAATCTTGAAACTACGTCATACCCATGTCACGATACATTTAAAGCAAGAAAACCACCACAAATCTTTTTCAATGTACAATATTGTTTCAAAAGATGAGCTGCAATAAATAAACAGTAAAATGGAACTGTTAGATGTTACGTATTAAAGTCTATATGAAGGTACTCGTGTTTTTCTAATTATGACTTAGTTTGGTGTAGAATCTGTGGTAAATATTTATCATAGTTTTACATCCGTGAAGTTGTGGTTTGTGAAGAAATTATGAAAAAAAAAAAATTTTAAGATAGAGCTGATTTCTAAAACGGAAACCCAGGCCGGAGGTGAACAAGACTTCGAGGAAAGTGAGACGAGATTCAAAAAATAGATGTTCTTATTTCCAGACTTCGATTCGGGCGTACAGGCTTAAATGGGGAAATAGGGAAACATCAGGTAAATTGTCACTGTCGCTGCAAGAATCTATCAATCATGTCTTTACGGAGTACAACAAAATACAATCAAGAAAGAAAGAAAGAACAGCCTTAATAGCCTCAAAATGTTTAATCTTTTTCAATAACACCCTAATAGCTCTGTCTTCAAAGTAACCCAAAGTAAAGTACATCATTTTGAAAGAGACAGCTTTAATTAATATACTTTTTTAAAATTTGGTTTTATTTAAAATCTAGAGACAGTTTACAGACAACTGACACATTTTGACTGTTATCAGGCTATATTATTTGTCAAATAATTCTGTAATTTAATGTTATATGGATTTTGGCCCTTGTTTTAAATGGTTGCTAGGTAACAGTTGTGGCATTACCTCATATTTGCTGCAGATGTCCAACCAGGAAGTGACGTTATAAACAGGGCAAATTGTTTATTAAGATCTTAAATATAATCATGTTTATTTTAATGAAATATGTCATCTAACCTGTCCCTCTACAGCTCAAAAGTTATTGTACATCAAAAATTAACAAAATCTTTTCTGCTAGGGCAAAGAAAATGTACACACGGTAAATATTGAGACCCAAAAACGACGCCTCCTGCTGAAATACTGAACGATAAGTCGACATTAATTACTTCGACAGGCCGAATAGCAGTAGCACTTAGGTCTAGCTTTTATTATTAGTTGACCTATTTGTGGTTGCGATTGCCAAAGTAATTGCTTCTTAAGTAAACTTTACACAATTACACAGGACCGTAAAGCAGATTAACCCATTTACATCTATCGTCTGCTCAAGTTACATCGCCTTGTTTGTCCCACAATGGAGAGTTTAAAGTGTTAAACTAATGCAAGAACAGCAGAATAAAACGTATGCAAAATACTGATAAGGATTCAAAGATAAGCATTCAAATTAGACGTTAAATACAATGTTAAATATACCTTTGAATAAACTTTAAACACTAAACAGACTAAAATAATAAGAATAAAATCAAATGCATGCATGAAGTAAGCTGCATCATTTATTTTCTACTCTACTACATGATTCTGGAAATGCCATGTCAGAGATGTGATGTTAGTGGGCAATGCATAAACAGTTGGTAGACATTTTAATCTTCTGAATAATTGTCTTTAATGAGATTCAGCCCCTGCCTCACTGGAGAGAGTTGTTGTTATTTAAATCCTAACGTCTGAGAGCTGCTGTCAGACTCTGCTGCAGCTTGTGCTGTCACCAGTTGCTGCCCTCTGACCCCATCATCAGTTGTTGTGTAATAAATTTCAGAAACCACAGAAAACGTGGCATCTTCCAGGCCTCAAATACTCTCTGTGTGTGACTATAGTGGTTTGTTTATGCTGTTATTACTTTTATTGAGGTGAGTAGCCCAGTGTTAAATGTATGCAAATGAAGGCTTGAGTAGCTGAAGAGTGAAGGAGAATATACATGTTCTAACGATCTCTGTTCCTACATAAACTGTTTTATTTGGCAACACTACTACTACTACTAATGTTAATACTCTACAGCTCTTTTTGGTCATAATGAATTCACAGAAAGTATAGCCACAGGTCTGTTAAAAAACATTCAAAATCTTGACATTTTGTCAAAAATGTCAGCAAATTTTAATAGAGCTCAGGATAGAACGTCAAAAAACAGCACTTACCATGAAAATCAGCCATGTCTGCTGTTGGTGTGCTGAACTTACAACATTAGCCAAAACAATAAAAAAAAAAAAAAAACAACAACAACAAAAAAACATTTACGTTTATCAAGTGTTAGAAAACTTTTACATTGTTTTGGCTAATGTTTTTTTTATTTTTTTTACGTAATCTTATTTAATTTGTAAATGTTTTTTTTTTTAATTATTCTTAGGCCAAAGCAAGATGCTTTTAGTGTATTATTCATAAACATTCTTTTTGGAATTTCGTGTTTAATAATATCGATATTGAAAATCTAGCACAGTTACCATAGCAACACGGACATCACCAGCATAAACACATGAATAAAGTGTTTTGGCGTGTTGTATTATCAAAATACAATTACAGATAGTTAATAGTCGGCTTGTCACGATTATTCAAATGAACCTGGCAGCCCTTGTCAAAAAAAAAAAAAGAAAAAAAAAAGCGTCTTCATGAGAAAAAGCCTGGCTGGTCCCAACTTGCTTCCCATCAATGCTCATAAAACGTTTTACAAACACAGCACAAAAGCCATTATTATTAACACGATTGTGATTATTCGAGCCCCTCCTCCTCTTCCTCCTCTTCCTCCCACAAACCAACGGCTCTGCTCGGATGGAGACGAAGGGGGAACTCTCTCCTCTTTTGTTATTTTGACCGCGTTTTAACGACGACCCGAGCCGAGGCGGAGGAAGACCCGAGCGGAGGGGCGGCCTTTAGCTCAGACTCTCCCGGAGGAGGAGGGACTCTGCCGGGCTTCAGCGTGGCGTCAACCGCGGACCTCCACAAAAGTTTGAGAAGACGAGTTGTTCGCTTCGGATGAGTTTGTTTTCCGACTAAATTGCCTGACTCGGGAAGATTAAAGATGGTGCAATCCGACTCCGCCGTTTAAAGAACAGCCTCGGGGGAAGAGAAGTTGAAAGAACCGGTTTTGCTTCGACCCTCAGCCGCTTTGGGAGCTTGAATGGTCGGGTGTTTTTCCTCCTTGACACGGCGGCAGCGGAGGACACTTGAACTACTGCGAAACTACTTCTCAAACAACTTCAGCACACGGGCAAATAGGTACGTTTAAACCACGTAAACGCTTTAAAGTGGAGGTTCTTGGTTTACTTCAACTTAACCCACTTCTGAAGCTATCATTACGCTTTGAGTCCATTGTGGAAGCCAAAGTAAGCGTAAACTTCACTGATTGATCTTGGCTATAAAATGTAAATATGGCACGTTGCTTTGGGGCTTTTTTCTGTCTTCAAAACAAACCAAATGTTGCCCCACACACGCAAAGTTGGATAAAGTTGCCCTAATTTGTACTAAACTAACTAAGAGTAAAGTTAGTTCAAAATAATGTTGATAGTATTGCTGGAAATTCGTTTTAGTATTTGTGCAAACTCAAATTATTCAAGTAAGCGTAACTTGACATGACTGACTTATGCTAACTTAAAATTTGAAGTTGATTTAAATTGAAGGATATATATAGAAAATGATAAATAAAACACAACATTCAGTATTTTCAAAGAATAGACCATAAAATTGAGAAAAACTAAATAATATGTGATAGGGCTGTGATCCTTTGGTCCAGTGTTTCCCAACCAGGGGTACGGGGACCCCAAGGGGTACATGAGGAATTACCAGGGTGCACTTGGAAGGTTTCAGGTTTTAAATGAAGAAATGGACATGTATCTGAATAAAAAAGTGTCATTAGTTGTAAATGTAGCATTTTTTTGAGTATCTTGGAACATATATATAATTAAAATAGAAAAATATAATAGTAATAACTGACTATATTAAACTAGTAACCCATTTATTTGCCCTAAACTCAAGTTAAGGGGTACTCTGAGTGTAATACAAAGCTTAGGGGATACTCGAGACAAAAAAGGCTGGGAACCACTGCTTCAGTCGATTAGTCGGTCGATGGTGTCTTAGTCGACCAAGACTTTTATTGGTTTATTTATACTAAATTAATACAAAATGATTTATATGGCAAAAACGAGATGATGGGAAGTAACTTAGTGGAAGATTTTTAGTCTTAATATATAAATACACTGTCTCATAGTACTTTTCTGTATAAATAGTTGTTTTTGCATGAACTCCTCTGCTGTTGTGTTGTTTTGAGTGCAGTTTGGTTTAGATAAATGGAAACACTTTACAGATTTGATATATTTTTGCCACATTCCCTTCTAGTCGGTCGATAGGGCTGGTCTTTAGTCGACCAAGAATTTCTTTAGTCAAGTACAGCCCTAGACATAACTTATGCTGACTTAAAATTTGAAGTTGATTTAAATTAAAGGATAAATATGGCAAATAAAGCGCAACATTTGGTATTTTCCAAGAATAGACCACAAAATTGAGAAAAGCGAAATAATATCTGAAGGAGCCGTGCAAGAAACACAAATATTCAAATCATTTAATATTGTCACTTGTAGATTTACTCAGTGGGAAGAATTTAACCAAAACTTTTACTCAAGTACTTTTACGCTGCCAAATATAGTGAGAGTAAAAGCGTGTTGTAGTAAATGTGTCCGAGTACTACCGCCTCTGCACGCACGACTTGTGTTTTAGCATCGGAAGGCGTAATAATCTGGGATAATTGAGACATTATCGGTGACCACTCATCCAAACACAAAGGAGGCCAAAGGGGTCGCTAGTTTACAGACTCTCCAGGAATCTCAACCTTTCTTGTCACGATGAATGAGTTAATTACTAGTTTCAGCCTTTCCCTCCGGTTTATACTGAGACTGTGGTGACACAAGTGACCCACATTTGAATTGTTTTATTTTATATCTTTTGTGGAGTATAAATGTCACTAATTTAAGCCCTGATTACAGATTAAATGTAATTACTTTGATGACACTGGCACAGGCATAAAGTGTCATTTATGTTTCCATTTTTTTGTTTTCAACTTGTTTTTAGACTGTGGGGGCGGAAATTAGACCATGTGGGGCCACCGTAGTCTCATCTATTAATGGAAAACACTGAGTTTTGTACTTTTTTATTGAACATCTCTCTAGTTGGTGTGGCTGCTTTATTGGATACCTGGATACCTTTTTATCGGAGAATTTATTTAGTTATGAATCGATTTTATAGCGTGTTTGGAAAGTTGTCTGTCACTTTTTTGCTGGTACTTTTTACCTCCATGAAGATATTATTGCTTTGTCTGGAATGTTCAGGTCAGATCTGTGGAGAGGAGAGCCCACTCGCAGTGAGAATGTAGGTTTTCTGAGGTATTTTTCAACAATCAAGGTATTTTTGAACAATTAAAACTGGTAAGTGTAATGCCATGGTGTGGGAAAAGTCCAGACAAATCAGCAATATCTCCATGGAAACGAGCTGCTGGTGATGGACCCTCCTCTTGAAAAGTTACATAGTGCACCTTTAAATCCCTAAATATATCGTTTAACATATTCAGTGCGTCAATATACTGCTTTTTAATTGTATCTTCTGATTTGTTTGACAGATCCACGCTGTTTTGGTCACGTTCTTTCATGTGGTACTTGAGTCTTTTATTTTTGTCCATTTTAGTCTCAGTTTAGCCTTGGTTTACTTCAGTTTTAGTGCTTTGAACATTGTTTTGGCTTAATCCTGGCTGGTTGGTGACTTTTTCGGCTTGCTTTAGTCAAGAAAAGACGGTGATGATGATGAACTTTGATGATCCTCTTAACAAAATTGTTAAGTTACTATTAAAAGTTGAACAGAACGGCGCTGATGGTCAGTACTGCGATTGAGATTACTGAATCGATTGATTTCAGAGTTCAGACTGAAATATGAACTACAGGGAAGTTCAGAAAATGTTTGCAGAGATCTTCAGGGTTTTTTGGATTCTTTACACGATACACTGGAATATTTGATGTTTTACTGAAGACATTCTAATACCTAAATAATTACAGCCCTTGAAATTTACAAACTGTCGCCAAATCCTGCATATTTGATCAAATATGTCATACACATTTGTTGGAAATGCTGATATTGCAACAATGGCAAGTTTGCACAATAAGGAAACAAGTTCTATGGCTGGACATTATGACACAAACATTAATCACAACTTCAGACAATCGTGAAAAAAAAAAGGATTTAAAGGTCCCATATTCTGCTATTTTGCCCTGTACACAGTCTATTCTAAGGGCTTTGTTGATACATTTTTGCGTTGTGTAATATCCATAACATAACAGTTTCCAAAAAACACCCATTTCTTGGACTGGCCCCCCTCCTTGCAAAAGCAAACGGCTCACTCTGAGATCTGACCCCCCCGAACAGAGAGCAGGCTGCCTCCCCCGCCCAACCCGTGCCAAAGCCTAGAGCGGAGATGGTGCATGCGCCGTGTGCTCTGGTAAACAGCGATACACAAACACTGAATAAACCTTTTATCCGTCCTGACGGTGCGTCGTGCTGAGTCCTACGTCCTGGATCTGACCTGGAGTGTGACGTGCTCCAGTACCTCGACGACGGACGTTGCCGTTTGGTAAATAACAAGCTAACTCTTCGATCTGTCGTATTCATCGTGTAATTACTGTGTAGCATTAGCATTAGCTGTTTTTATTCTTGTGGCTGCGCGCTTCCTGGAGGCGTGGCTTAAACACCGCGTCATCCTTGTGAAGCGCGTCATCCTTGTGAGGAGCCCCCGTCTGCTGCTCAGCCGAGGGGGACAAAAAAGACAGTTCTCTAGCGAAAGCATGCGGGAATCAATCAAAAAACCACTTTGGGCACACATACGAGGCCCAAATAGCACTGTAGGAAGGTTAAAACCTCTGAAAAGTCGATTTTGCATGTTATGGGACCTTTAAACATTAATTTTCAGAACTTAAACAATGCAGGATTTTAATCATTACCATTTACATAAAAACAATCAATTTTTTTTTTCCAAAGTCTGAACTCTGCTCAAAAACACGTGGTGTCACAGTACTTGAGTTTCAAACTATAAGAAATATACTTACGATTCTCAATACCAATATCGATACCACAATGATAATTACAAATGTTCTTTTTTAGGGTTTAAGGTTTAATAGAGTTACATTTTCAACAGTAAATAATTGTACCTTCTTTAATAAACATTGAGGTATTATACTGGTTCTGATAAAGCTTAAGATTTTTCTAAAACTGTTCACGAAAGGTCAAATTTTGTTTATATCATTTTTTTTCGTGTCAATACTTGCTCAAATGAATATCTAGTTTCGATACTCGTTTTAGTATTTATTGATTAGTGATTTTCTGTACTTTTTTCCAACACTCTTGCGCTGACAATTAGAAATGACTTGATTCAAATTCTTTCGATTCATGACGTTTGAATTGACTTTACTGAGTTGTGCTTTTACCAAACAATCATTCCCTGTCTTTCGCTGGTGAATTTCTTTTGCAAACATGGCATTTGTGAGTCAAATTGTCTGTGAACGTCGCAGCCTGTGGTCGCTCTCGAGGGAGGAGCGCCTCTCGGTTACTTTGGTACGGACGAGATGACACCCTGCCCTGTCCCGTACGCAGCCTGTAGTTAGCGCTTCTCCTTTGGGCTCGTCCCCCTCTCTCCCCCCTCTCCCTCACACACTGTAGGGTGTATTTGACCTGCTCTGTCACTTTGCACGGCAGATGGTGCACCCCTTTTCAAAATGCACAGAGGAAGCCCTACCCCGCTCAGGGAGAGAGGGAGGAACAGAGCCGGGCTGAGGAACAGAGCCGGGCTGAGGAGCAGGCGGCGATGAAAGATGGACTTCACGTGTTGTTTTTCACCCTGCGCCTTTCAATTAGTTCAAAAGACAGTTGTGTGGCCCATTATTAGACTGCACCGCTTTGAAACTGTGTAAACATCCAAGCCTTTCTCTCACCAAACCTCCAGAGCAACACAGCGAGCTTTACCTGTCGCTGAAGCTTCGCCTGTCGCTGAAGCTTCACCTGTCGCTGAAGCTTCGCCTGTCGCTGAAGCTTCGCCTGTCGCTGAAGCTTCGCCTGTCGCTGAAGCTTCGCCTGTCGCTGAAGCTTCGCCTGTCGCTGAAGCTTCACCTGTCGCTGAAGCTTCACCTGTCGCTGAAGGCCTCTTCTGCCATACTGTCCTGTCATTAAAACAATAAAGCAACACAAAGTTGGCTAAATTGTTGGCAAACTGAACTGTAATCTAAGCCAATTGTGTGGCTGTTTCATGATGGAAAGTAAATGGATGCTTTCAGTCAAATATGTTTTGTTGAATATATGGACTGATATTCTGCAGTACAGTAATAGTACAGAGTAGTCTTAGGCTATTGCTGGGTTTATTTAGAGTAATGTTGTCATGATACTAAATTTCAAACTTGATACAATAGTAAGAAATATACCAGTTTCCATACCACAGGGATAATTACAAACACTTTTTTTTTGTAGCGATACTTGCTCACATGAGTGTCTGATTTCAATGGGTGTGTGACACGTGACCTGTGCCGCCCACAACAACCTCGATTCTGGTCAATAGTGAAAACAAACGTAAACTCCAGAGGAAAGGAAATCAAACTGCTAAAATACCAGAACAGTCCTGATCTTTGCTGTGGTTCTGACACTTATGCAGCACAGCTGCATTTTTATGAAAAGGCAAAGTACAAAATGTAAACACTTGTCACTTCCCGTAGAAACATGATGACTCAGACCAGCCGCAATTTTACATTGAATTTTACTCAATTCTTGACATGTGACGTAGGTTGGCATGAGCCTACACTAGTTTTAGTATCGATCAGTACTTTTGACATCCTTAATCTAGAGTGTGTCAACTGAGTAATTTCTAGAAAATTCCTAAAAAAGAATATGGCAGTAATCATAAAGCTTTGTATTTTCTTTAACCTCTCGTTCATAGCAGCTGTACATCAAATGTTGACTTTGAATAAATATATTATTTTGAATATATCCTAATTAATATCACTTTATTTGTCCACAGTGGACAAAGCACATCGAGTAGTTAAATACAATAATAAGAGCAAAGCTCAATAAGAAGACTCATCAAGTGTAGGGTCAGCAGTTTGAGGAGCGTAAAGTTTTCCATGTTTCCGTGTCCAGCATCACAGTCATGGTCCAGGAGGAGCAGGTGAGCTCTGGAGACAGCAAAGCTCTCATACACCTCACTCTTACTCAGCTCTGGTGTTTCCGTTTGGTGATGAGACATGCCATTCCTTCTTCCGTCTTCTGAAGCATTTGCTGTGGAAAAAAAAAAGATCTGTAGCATTTCAGAGCTGGCTCCACGCAGGGTCAGCCTGGATCAGGAGAAACACTCGGCTCAAACACAATGTAATCCCACAATATTATGTTAATGTAATATTAAAAAATGAACATAATTTTAGAAGATATTCAAAACCTGCACAGAGCAGCAATCTACAACCGTTATGTTAACTCAACTTAGATATTTTAAATAAGTAAACATAACATCTAAATAATTTGCTTTGGATCAAAACAGAGTAATTAAATGGAAAAAAGTCAAAATCATTTGTTTATTTCGGGTCAATCAAACACCAAAGCGTATTACTTTTGAAGAGTAACCTAGTTTCCTTCTACAAAGTATTATGTCCACCACTTGCCGTTAAAAACAAAAGTTAACCTATAGGAAACTTAGTGTAGAAGGTTTGAGCGCTCCAGAAGTGACCGGTGGTGTTTTTGTTGAAGGATGAAGCAGGAGTTTGGGTGAGCACTTCTCTGGCTCTGGAGCCGCTCTCTCCAAAGACAACAGGGTCTGGGCTTCGTGCAGTTTGCTCCTGTAATTAAAGACCTCTGCCTGTCCACAGACCACACTGGAGCTCTGCAGCGGGACGTTTGAGGAATTTAAAACTGCATTCACACGACCATAATAATGAGTTTATCTAATTAAACGTTTAGTTCACAGGGAAACTGGTTTAATCACCTGATGATAATAATAATAATAATAATAACTGTAACAGGAGTCAGACGTGGAAGAAGATGGTGATTTTATTTGATTCCACTTGCTTCTGGATGTCTTTAAAATATAAATGGTAGACAAGATTATACATTTCAAGTTTATGAATACCAGTCTGTCTATTCAACTTGTAATTTCAATTTGATTCATACTAGTTAACTGTGCAGTTGTTCAAACATCGTGAAATAAGAATACTTTTTTTTAAGAAAACTTTTTTCAACTCTTTAATACCAGATTTTAAGACTATTTATCTGAAAAAGATAATAAACTAGTAATAATCTCAAAACTAGTATAAAATCCTGCAAGACAATATTGTTTTAAGCCAAAATGTATTATTAATTAATAACAAGATAAGTATTTTAATCTTAATTAAAGTTTCTATAAAGATACAGATTTATTTTTTCTAGTGTAGTTAAAAGACATTTATTTATAGGAAATTAAATACATTATGTTTTTCTCCATAATAACAGTATAAACTCACTATTGACTTCTTAATTTCATGTCAAGATATATTTGCAACTAATTATATAAACTAACTTATAACTAAAAAATAAGAATCGTGAGAATTGTTGGCAGCAACAAGGGGTCATTTCAGTTTAACTGATTCTCAAAAACGTCAAACTTCAACTAAAGTCCTTTTTATTTGACTGTTTATGTGACGATATCCTTACTTTTTCAGTCAGAAAGTTTGACAAAGCTAGACTTAAGAAATACAGTAAATGAAGTATTCCACTTTGCCAACAATCATGAATAATCCTAATTGTGCTGTTTCTTCTCAAACACCGAAACACCGTCTGATAGTGTGTCATCTTTGCTTTATAAATGTCCATTCAGTGTGATGTCGCTGTAATGTAAGCCTGTATAATTAAATTCAGTGTGAGAAACTACTAAAGCTGCTAAAGTTTACCGAGTGAAACCTAAAACCTGGGAACAGGGTCAGAGGAGAGGAGCGCATTGTCCCCGGGCACCACATAAACTGATCCCACTCATTTGGACCGTCGCTGCTCCGGCTGCGCTCGGCACTTAAACACCGGTTATGTGAGAAGTGAGGAGGGTTTGGCATCGGAGTAAAGGACGCACGTGGTATTTTAGGATCGGAGGTTCGCCGTGGGAGGTACCGTTACTGTAAAGATGGAATTTGACAAAAGACGGCAAATGATAGAGAACGGCCCCGAGAATAGAAACTTTACCAAACTGTCGTCGTGCTGTTCTTTTCTAGGATTCTGTTGCACTTGTTGATGGGATGTGTTTAAAGTATGTGGATGTTTTATTAACATTAACAGATTTAAGTTCGGATGTAATGCCTGGGGTGTTCCCGCTCTGTCAGAGGGGCTTTAGACCTGGTTTAGACCTGAGTTAGACTTGGTTTAGTGCCGTTCTTGTGGGTTGTTCACGGTGTTTAGTGGACAGTATTTATAGAAAGAAAAAGAAAGAAACAGGTAATCTACTGAACTGTATACTGAAAAATCCAGTCTATTGAGCCTTCCAGTGTTTGTAAATAAAAGGCTGCGTTCCATTAGCCCGGTACCATTGGGCGAGTTAGCATTAGCCTCCAAACATAGCAAACTATGAAAAACCAGGGCAATTTTGACGACGTGAGTAACACCAGCCTCTGTAGAAAACAAGTGTTTTGTATAGATTGTTACTGTTAGCCATTAGTGCCGATTTCATACTAAAAACCTTGTAATAAACATTTCTTAAATCAACAATATTGACATCAACCGTTTAAAGGAAGAGTATTGTGTAAAATCATCTTTTATGACCATGTCATAACAGCGTTCCCTCATCATTAACTTAACTCTCAAAGTTATATTTGGATTGATTCATGCATTCGATCCTGTATCGTCCTGCATTTCAGGCTTGAGTGCTCAGAAAATGCCTGTTTTCACGTACCTCCTATCTCCGCCCACTTCTCTGTTCTTGCTTGAGATTATTTTGAAAATTCAGAGTCCAGGTCAAACATGTAGGGTTTACAAATGTCACATAGGCACGTTTCATCAATAAAAAAAAACATTGTTTAAATGAAAATTCACTGCCCACTAAAGGAGAGGCTTCAGTTCTGCAGTTTTGAACAGAAGTCAATGGACCTGGAAAAGCATAATATGTCTTCTTTAACATGCTAAATTAATATTGGTTTGATAAAGTGGCCATAAGTGTTGTACTTGATTCTGAGTCTTATTTAATGAGTTACAAACTCACTTATATCCAACACACTTCCAACATCCAAATTATTCACCACGACAAAAGCATTTTTCACAGCTTTCCAGAGCCCAGAGTCACAAACATTAGCATGCTAACAGCACTTTTTCTACTTTGCAGAGAAGAAAACTCTATAATTAGATGCACACAGCCCTAAGAGCTGCTTTTACAATATATCTGTACTGGGACAAAACATATTTAACTTTATTGAAAAATGGGTACAGCTCCTTTAATCTCGTGCTCAGAAGATCAAAATCAAATCAAATTGTACCACTGTTGTAGCCACTATCACTTTAGCGCCAGTTTCTTTCTGGCATCTCTTGAACACAAGCTAAATGAATACTAACTTCATGAACGCATCATTAGCCTCAGCGCTGTGTCCAGTGTGACTCAGCGTCCCCCTCTGCGGCCAAACCATCGCAATTCAATAAACGTCCACTTGATTTGACTTTGGCCGAGCGTCTGTCTGCGTGAGAGCCGCCTTTGTGGTTCAGTCTCAGAGCCGGGCCAAACCTATTACTCATCGAGAGTACTCCATGAGCAGAGCCGGACATTAACAAACTGCAGGACCGAACGCTTGTGTAGATGCTCAGTTTGGCTTTAGTGAACTGACTTATCTGTCATGATAACTACCATATCGACTTATCGCTCAGTATGTGACTGATGGAACAACATTTTTGGGGCTCAATATTCGTCGCTTGTACCTTTTCAGTGCATTAGAGGGGAAGTTTTCTTTTGTCTTTTATGAACATTTGAGCTTTTGGGGGTTGAATGATTAACACATATGACTCATTAATGATTATAAACTATTTCAATGTTTCATTCTGTTCTTTTATATCGTTTCTCATACGGGTGTAACGACAGAATTTTCTCGAGACAAGACAAGGTCACAAGATTAGGTTCAAGAGACAAGACGAGATTTTCATCATTGTAATGTTAACTTAAAATAAAATAAAGAAAAAACAAGCCTAATAAACTGCTTTCCTTTAGTACCTATTCTACGAGTCAATGAAGAACAATGCAGTTTTAAAGGTCCATGTCCGGAGTGTTTTCTGTACAGCGTCGAGATAAGACGCACTCGCTGCTGCCTCCCATCATTCTCGTCAGATTATTCTGTGGTGCTCACACAATCTTGAGCCATAACTCATGTTTTTAGGGCGTATACATTTAGAAAAGGCATGAGTGCTATTGTGTTGGTGACGTAAAGTTGTTCTAATATTATCTTTTATGGCAATATTTTCATTTGCATTATGTCGCCCGTCAAATTATTTGGGCATTTGATTTTTAAAGACCTTTATTTTAACAATTAAAAACACCTTGTTGCCGTGTTCGTAGTTACTTTTTTTGTAATTTGATGTGATGAGATGTTAAGAAACGTCCAGTAAATAAAAACATTTTAAGGTTCTAATTACGCTTAAATTATACTTAATTGTGTGTTATACTTAAATACACAAAATTGAAAGTTTAGAACCAAAACAAAAGTGTATAAAAAACTGTCAGGAAAGAAAATTGGGACATAATTGGTGGAAGTCTGAAGTGTATTTCACAGTTTGTTCTGTTTCTGAGTGAAAGCCGCTCCCCACAAACCCTAATGGACCGTTAGAATGAGGCCCCTCCTCTGACTCCAGCTGCAGGAAAATCTACTGGAAATGCACAGAATATGACTGGAACGTTATTTTAAGACCATTTTTTAAGACTATAAATGTAAGTCTTAATTTGGCAGGTGTTTTTATGTAGAATTTGAACATATGTTAAACTAAACGCACAAGAGGGAAAAATAGTTTAAGGCCAAATTAGAGCTGCACGGTTTGGGATAAATGTCTAATAAACACATTTTCTGACCAGTTTCGCGATTCGATTTGGGATTGATGCTTTAATAATGGGATTCTGTTCATATTTTAAACACAATCAGGAGCATTGACAGAGAGACTGAAATATGAACTGACAAACTAATAAAAGAATCACATGTTTTGGGACGTTTTTGTTACTTTTTGTGTTGTTTTTGTCATCTATAGTCGCATTTCTGTCGCTTATAGTCACGTTTTTGACACTTTTAGCTCCTTTTACTCTCATTTTTGTCACTTTCAGTCATGTTTTTGAAGCTTTTAGATGCTTAGTCGCTTATTTCAGGACAAACAAATTAACAAATCTAAACCACAGAGTTCGTAGTTTTTATGCGGGCCAGGTTATCTCTGTCTTTCCACTGGTGAGAGCTGTGTTTTGTTTGTTTTGTCTATTTACACATATAGACCTTTATTGTCCCCAGGGGGAAATTAGTTTTGTTGTACAGACATTAAAGGCAGGTAGACACAAGACGACACACGCTTATGTAGGACCTGTCCAAGATTACAATCCGTTAAAAGCAGCGACGGCAAAGGGGACAAAGCTTTTACTGATTTCTGTTTCAGTTGCTGTATATCTGAAATTCTTCTTCTCTTTCCTGGATTATTAGTGTGACGAGGACTATATTACAGCGCTGACAAACGCATAACTGAATATAGCGTTATACATTGACCCTGGTCATGTGACGAGGCTCACAAGGGCCTGTCTTTGTGCCGCTCCATGAGTCCCTGTGTTCTGCTGAATGGACCCTTTTGTTTACTCTAAAGACTGGCATGAAAAGAACAGATTATGAGGTTTCAAATGTTAAGTCACTTTGGCCTGCTGCCCTTGTGCTGCTGCTGCTGCTGCTGCTGCTGTTCAGAGACTTGCAGATGTTTGGGGGTCAACATGAGAAAATGTGCAGAAATTTTGAAGAAAAATGCAGGGAAGTTTCGTTGCTAAAAAGAAAAAGTTCAATAAAATCTTGTCAGCGTCACTTGTTTTCCTGAATCCTGCAAATTATGATACACGAAGGCTGAGCAATGTCAATATTTTTTCATTCATTATCTTAACGACGATATCCATACTATATAATGTGCCTGTAAATGTTTTAGTTGAAAGTAGAGATGGTCCAATGTGGATTCATTTTGAGCCGATATTACCAAGATCTGATATTTTTCTTGCTGTTTTGGCCGATAACTAATGGTAAAATTTTAAAATTCATAGCAAGCACCACAAATTCACAAATTAACTTTTCTCTTTTGTAAAAAATAACAACAAAACGCTCTTCTGTTTCCATTTTTACTCATGAGTCTGTTTAAAAAAAGCTGATGCACTGAGGACAAACTGTGAATAACACCACCCGGAGGCAGTGCAGGAATAACATTGCTCCAAATATCAGTTACATTTTCTGTATTCGGACCAATGCTGAAATCCGGGGAAACCCTCAGATATCATGAAAACCGATGACACTAAGTTTAAGTTTAGCACAAAACATGAATGAGCCTAAAAGTAACCACAAAAGGACAGAAATATCACTTTAGACTCTTGTTTTGAAGATTACACTAAAGGTTTCTGTCTGTTTTTGAGACAGTTTTTAATAGTAAGTAGTAGTACGCCGAAGCAAGTTCCTATGTTTGTGAATTTTTGATCACTGACAATGGCAATAAACCGTTTCTGATTCTAGTAAGATTTAATTCTAGACTAGATATTCAATATTTTAAGTCTGCGTATCAAAACAACAAGTACAATCGGATCAATAATAAGAGCATAGACCGGGCAGTGACTTGAAAGAGTAAAATATACTGCTTGTCAACCCTATTTTCCCAAGTGCCGGCTTTTTCGGTGGGCCATAGTCTGTGGGCCAGAGGTACAACACACCATCACTTTATCAAATGTCAGGGGCGCACAAAATCTCCACAACATTCAATTATGATTGAATGTTATGAATAAATACTGACATTTGACTTTTGTTAAAAATAAAATACAAAATTGCCAATCCAGTACTGAACCAGAATTCTAGGACTAGGTATCAACCAGGTCTGAACCAGAACTTACTCAGAATCAATCCGGGTCTAAAGCAGGCGCAAACCAGAACTATATTAAACTAGGACTAAACCAGGACCAAAAAGGTATACATTAGGACTAACTCAGAATTAAACTATTGTAAGACAGGTCACGGCCCGGATCACATCGTTTGAAGGGCCTGATTTTGCCCCCGGGCCTGAAGTTGAATAGGCCTGCTCTAGTAGGTGTTCAACAATACTCAGTATTATTGAATTGTTTAATACGACACCCTTATGTCTCGATAACACATTTAGATGTTTTTACTGAAAAATCACAATAAATTATAATATGCTTCATGCAACCAACCGACACAACTCAATAAAAAAAAAACAAATTGAAAAAAAAATAGAATCTATGTAATAAATAAAGGAAAGAAACACTTTAGTAGTTGGTATTATTTATCACTCTAATTAATATAGTTCACATATTAATTATGTGAACTATTTAACCCTTGAACAGCTAAAATCAGAATTACTTTTATCAGAATGACTTTTACTACTTGTTATTCATCCCCAAGAGTAAATGTTTTTGTCACAGACATGCTAAATAAAAAATCAGTCTCTCAGTAGAATGAAGGATACAATAAAATAGATCTGTTTTAACAACTAAACCCCCGGTATTAACAATTTAAATTTTAACTTAACCTATAACGTATGCGTTTTATTAACTAAACCTCCAGTATGAACAAAACAATTTACATTTACTTGTTGTGAGGGATAATTTATAAGCTATTTTACATGATCACGTACAGTTTAAAGAAGTGCACTTGATATTGTTCAAACTTATTAACACAATACAAGTTTAATATAAAACAAAAAATAACAGTTTCCTTTAGTTCAAAGAAAAGATACACACAGTAAATATTGAGTCAATATAATAATTATTGTGACAGGCCTAATAGATATGTCCTTATTCAACATTTCAGTTTCATAATCCAGCACAGACCTTGCCTCACCCCTGTTTCTTCCTTAAATGCCAACCAAACCTCTATAAATCCAATTCTAATTTGCATGATTTCGACAACCTTTTGGCAACAACATCAACTCAATGACCCGCATTAACTCTATTAATTCAGAATGGATCATAAATTATGTCACAGACGATCCTTTAATGCACGGCCCGCAGCCTCGAGCGCGCTGCGAGGGAGTGTTTCTACAGTTCTGGTCCGTCTGGTCTGAAACGCTGACACTGATGGAGTCGATGAGGAAGTGCGTCTCTGCTTTTGGAGGTAAAAGGTTTATACGGAGTCTGCATGTTTCGTCTGCGCTGAGAGGGCCTTAAGTGATTTGATAAAGTGCTCGGCCACAATCGAATACAGCGGTAATATGATCAGGCTGAAGCACGCTGGACGAATGCCATGTGCTCAGACCGGATCGATGCAAAAGAGTTTGAGACGGTGGATCATAAAAGTGCGGTTAAAAAGAAGCAGCAACACCTTTAACGTCGCAATAAAAGTAGGATTGATTTGACGCCGATCTCACACAATTAAACGTGCAAAATAAGTAAAATACTCCACCTGCCGCACTCTTGATCACTGAAGGATGGGTCAAATGCAAAGGCCGTAAAACCTCAACCTGAACTGAACCTCGTATGCATCGTATCAGCAAATCTCTCTCAACCAATTCATTCAATTCACTGTACCTCATTTTTACCGTCCGAAAAACAGAGCCAGTTTATTTCAAACTATTTGCAGCGATCAAAAGTTATGTCACGTCATGTTTATTCACCGCAGTGACTTCAAAAGCGCTCTACACAGCTCGCAGAGGCCCATCGCAGCGAGGCTAACAACAACTAGCTAGCAGCGCGCCAACTGGCAATCAATGGGAGAGTAAAACGCTCTTAATTAGGTACAGAACGCACTCACTGGTCTCATTTTGGGGCTTAATATTTATCATGGCTACAGATTCTTTGCATTTTTGGAACATTTTTTCCTAATTTTGTTCTAGTCTGATGGTTTGACCTGTAGAGAGTAGGGCTGTAGTCCTTTTAGTCGATTAATCGGTCGATGGTGTCTTAGTCAACCAGCATTTCTGTTAGTCGACAAATTATTTGATTTAGATTTAAAGGATTATATGGGAAAAATAGCATAAACTGGTAGATATGGAGTGAGTTAGCTGAAGATTTTGGAGTGAATCGTGAGTTCAGTCTGACTTGCATATAAACCTAACAAATAAATTCACTGTTTACTTGTACTTTTCTGTATAAATAGTTGTTGCATGAAGTTTTTTGCAGTTGAGTTGAGTTTGAGTGCAGTTTTGGTTAGATAAATGGAGACACGTGTAGTTTTGATATATTTTTGCCGCACTTTATCGACTGATAAATACATAGACCCTATCGGTCGATAGGGCAGGTCGACCAAGGATTTCTTTAGTCGATTACAACCTTAGTAGAGAGTAACTTCAACGACTCAATACATCATATCACCCATGAAAAAGAGGTTTCGATCTTACCTGGTTAAATAAAGGTTAATACATAAATAAAATATAGACTCTAATTAAACACTTGTGGGTCCAGTTGTGCTATTTATTTATTGCCGCTCATGTTTTCTTCATGTTTGACCCTTCATTGTGCTGCTCTAAGGTTATTGCTCCAGTGCTATAAAGTGGGTTCCCCTGAGCCCAAGTATCAAAACTGGATCAAACTAATCCAATAACGGAGACAAAGATATAAGAATAATAAAAGGACATTGAATGATACTACAATGATATTTTATAAGCTCTTATATTGTGTGGAAATTAAATGAATATATTTAACATTAGCTGTTTCTCTCCTCTGTATCGGGTTCACATTTAGGTGAATGTTATAAGAAACGCTGTTAAACACTTAGCTCATGTTTACCATTTAACAAATACAACCATCCCAAGTCCAAATGTTAAAATTTGTCATAAATAATCTGCATCAAAAACATGGTCTGATTGAGAAAAAGAGGGCCAAACATTTTCTTTCATCAACTCGGACGACCATCAAATTATTTTTAGTACGACTTTTGGAGATGGATAGACTATGTTAAGGCTTTGTAATTTGTTAATCACTTTAAATATTCAAAGCTATGCAATTAAATGATTAAATATCTAAATATACAGTTAACCTTTGTATATCGAATGTCTTTAAGTTGATGAGGCGTTCTGAAATGTTGGGGACAAACTCTAGACAAGTTCATGGAATTCAGCTTCTTTATCATTAAATCACCAAATTCAATAATGAAATAAGTGAATAACTTGACCTTTGTGTGGGGTCTGTTGGTTTATTACATAAGCGCTCGGTCACGGTTGGGATCACGCTGCAGAAAAGCCCAGCGGCACAATGTGACTGTTATTACAGATCAGCACCACCAGCCAAACTGATTACAACTGTGCTCCGTCGTCAGTCTCTCCTGAATGAGCGACCTTTAAAAGCAGTCACGACCCTCACGCAGCGCCTTACACGGACAACTGCCGCAAAAACACTCAGACCAAACATCAACACTGAAGAAACGACACAACTCCTCCTGGCCATCGAGTCTGAGCTGGTATATAGTGTAGTTTAGGACAAAAGCTGTTACTTATCAATCAGGACTTTCCCTCGACTAAACCAGGACTCCACTAAAATAGATTTACTGTATTTAAACAGGAACCAGGACTAATGTAAAACAAACCCGTAATAGCTGGGACTAAACTGGAACTAAATATGAAAATCAGTAAATCAAGATTGCGGCGTTTCCCTTTACTAATAAAAAAGCTCTTTGAAATAAAATGGAGTTCCTTTTATGGCCGCACGATACGGGAAATTAGTGCGTTATGGGTGTCGTGTTGTGAAAACGATATTATGACGATGTTTTTTCTTGATTTGCATATGTTTTTCTTTTCTTTTCCAGGTATAAAGGATAACACTTAGGTCTTAGGTACAAACACACACACATTTGAGACCTTTGGAGTGTTAAAACCTGGAGTTGCTTTGTCCATTCCTCTTCAAACCATAAAAATACTGAGGCATTTTAAACATTTCAGACAGTTTATTCACCTTCATTTATGTGTGTATGAAATAGTGGGAAAAGTTATAAGGATTTAGAAGCAAGAACGTTAATAATAAAACACTTAAACATTCACTTGGCCAAACAGTGCTTTTGGGTGAACATTTAAAGTACCTCTGACAGGTTGAATTACTCATTTAACTAAAATGTAGTTAAGATAAATATATTTCAATTTCTACTAAAATCTTTACGCATTTTACCGCAGTTTAACTGTTCTGTTAGGTTTTTAATCATACTTCCTGCTTGTAAAGTATGACATCACACTAGGAAATTACCATAGCAACCACTCTGGCCAAAACTCATCTAATGTCACAGATTTAGTTAATTTGACAAAGAGAAATGCATATGAGCACCTTTATTTTGTTGAATCAGTGTTTAAAGGGTCAAAAAAGTAGTTTCTTTTTGTGTAAATGATGCATAACCTTTGTCTCCCCAGTGTGATGTCATCAGTTTGTTTACTTCCTGTAATTTTCAATAGATTTTTCAACTTTTCTCCACAAATAGTGACCGGATTGGTGTAAAACTACAATTTATATTTACAAGAGGTATTAATACACTGAATAAAGTCAAAATTAGAAAATCCTAAAAACCTGTCATACGCACTTTAAGGGTGCGTCTGATTGGTCAAAAGTAAAAACAAGCTCGAGCACGCAAGAAATGCAAGATTAATGCATTTAACCATTAGAATTATCGCACATCTTTGCCATACGCACATCGTGAGAATAACAAGTGCGATAACGATCATTTTTCGATATGTTATGCAGCGCTAGTTCAGTGCATTCAATCAAGGCAAAGGTAAAGGACAATTCCTACACAAAGTAATTCAAAGTGCTTTACAGAACAAGAAAATGCATTAAAATCAAAACATAAACAAATAAACAACATACAGTTAATATAAACTGTACTTAGAGAAGAGTGTAGATTAAATCCTTTCAATCTCATCAAGGAAAAAGATTAATTTTTGATACAATTGCAAAACGATATATTGTCCCAGCCCTAATAAATATGTAACATTTACTGAGCATAACCCCACTGCGTTTGGAGTCGGATTAAACAAAACTGAACATATCAAACAAGTGCAGCTTCATCTGCAGTGCTACATGTAAGACTTAACGATTATTTTAGTAGTCGACTAGTCAAACAATTATTTCTGTTGGACATTAAGACTTTTTCAGTACATTATCATTTATCAACCAAATAAACATTTAAATACGGCAACCGAATGCTTCTAGATAAACAATATATACAAAATAGTTTATTCGTTTTAGATTTAATTTAATAATACCACTGTCTTTAGCATTAAACTGTCTTTTCTTGTGTGTTTTAGAGTCTGTTTAGTCCAGATAACATTTACAATTATCCAAAAATATGACTACGAAAGTACAGTAAAGCACAGTTTCTCATTGAAAAATTGGTGCTCAAGAATTGTAAACTTAAAAAATTATTAGACTTAAACAAGAAGAGTCTGTTTAAAATCAGACTGAATCCAGTACAAGCAACACTATTAATGTCTGTAAAATGAATCACAAAAAAAGAGAAATATCACCTAATACCATTATTTGAAAGTTTACGACAATTTTTATTATGTGTTCTGTTTGTAGCATTTTTACTAAACGATAAACTCAAATTGTACAAGATATTGCCCCTCTCTACTCTCTCTGGACCTCTTTAATTTCTTCAGAGATATCATGTAGCCTTCATGTCTGAGTGATATTTTTAATAATAATAGTGATAATTGTGTCCTCTCAGACACGAGGTCACTTCCTCTGAACCCGTCCTTTCCACTTCCTGTTGGAGTAACAGGAAGTGCTGCGCTGGTGTCTGTCTGTTTGGTCAAAGATAAAAGCGCTCGCTCCAACAGGCTGACCAATACCGGTTATTATATCAAAGACTGAAATAATATTGACCCAAATTAGAGCTGGAGCTGATTTCGATTTTATCACAATTCATGTTCACTTTGTTTTTTTTTCTATTGCCTTTAACAGAGCTGCACAATTTAGGAAAAATATCTAATTGTGATTTTTCTGACCAGCGCGATTAAGATTAGACTTGTGATTTAGGTTTGAATAATAGGATTCTGTTCTGTTGCTTTTTAGTTTTTGTCACGTTCAGTTGTGTTTGTCATATTGAAATTAGTCTTTGTTGTTTTTTGTCACGTTTTTTTGTCACGTTTTTGTCGCTCTTGAGTTGTGTTTCTTGTTTGCAGGTGCGTTTTGGTTGCTTTTGAGTGCATTTTTATCACTTTTGGTCGCGCTTTTTTGCTTTTTGTGTAGATTTCGTTGAATTGTGCAGCCCTTGTCTATAAGAGGTAAATAAAGTCATCTGCTCAGAGACGACAGAGGCTAAACAACAGGAGAAAAAGTGTGTTTGAACAGACAGCTGCATTAAAGACAGAAAAACAATGAATCACGATACGTCGATTTCACAAAAACAGCAGATTGTCACAGGGACCAGCTCACGATTTGATTTTTATCACCACATCGCCCAGCCCTAACCCAAATAAATGTTGGCTTTAATGTCAAAGTATCAATGGGATTTTATTGGAGATACAAACAAAACCTCAAACTAAACAAATCTCTGTTATAATTTGTGAAAATTGGCAACTTCTACATAATTAATTGCTTTAAACTTTGTGCAGATAAATAATTTCTGGACTCAAAAGCAGATGTGAGTAACTTTAAATATTTTAATACTTCATAATTTCACTTTTTTTTCCAATGTTCAGCCCTAAATGTCTTGGCTTTTCAAATCCTTGTGAATATTTTAAAGTTGAGGACCATGATTTCTCTTAATATCTACTTAATATATTGCATAATAATAATAATGCATTTTTTTTCTATTGCACTTTACTTTCGAAGAACAAAACTCAAAGTGCTACACACACAAAAACATATAACGACTAGTTTGTTATTGGATGTTTGCTTAATGTTTTTTTTTTAGTTTTCCTCAAACAAATGGCACTTCTTTTAGTTTAGAAGTTCATATTTGTATCTTCTCTCAAATGATTTCGCCTCTGGACATGATTATGTGAACTGAAAAAAACATACTGTAAGTAGCAAATCTGATTGTAATCGCTGAGAAAAATCCCCAAAATGGTTCTGCCTAGACTAGAGTTTGGAGACGGACATTTTTAGACAGAAGAAGGGTTATATTCTGGGTCACACTTGTTGTTTGTTGTCTCTCATGTTGTAAACTCTTCAAAGGAGCTGCCTCTGGGTCTGACCTCGGGTTTGAGACGCTGCTTTGCTTTGTTTGAAGTCGCTTTTTTCCCCAATTTGAATATTTGAATCCTCTATTGATTTTTGTAAAAACCAAATGGCTAATTTTCTTTTTTGCAATAAAAACAGTTGTGATTGACTGTGAGATAGATACTGTAAGTTTTAATGTCATATGTGGAACATTCAAAGCAATCTCCAAACAAACTAATATCTCTAAAAGTGACAAGCTGCTGACAGAAAAGTTACATATTTAAGGCAAAAAACAATTTTTCCAGACTCAAAACTCAAGTCAAGAGCTGTTACTGCAGTTTCTTCAAGATTCTTTGAAACTTTAGAATTTAAACACTTAAATCCTGGTCGTGTTTTGAAATTATGATCAAAACGTAGAGATAGTATTTTTGTGTTATATTTCAACAGTTGTAATTTTTTAAAATGCAAAATATATAAAAACATACTGTATTGTCAAAAAGTAAAACTATTACTGTCTGACCTCAACCACTGGCTGAAGGTCCACACTCTCTCTCGTCCCAATTCTCACTACAATGGCCCTGTCGAATAAAGCCTTCAAGCCAGAAAAATCTAAACAAAAAAAAGTCTTATATAAAACCTCAAAAAGAGAACGAAACATCTAGTGTCTCCCAAACAAGTGATATTTTTTGCAAGTTTTATTCAATACTGAAAACCTGCATTAAGACATCGATAGCCGTTCTTGATGCTTTGTCAACATACGGTCCGAATATCAAGATAAAGCAAAAATATATAGAAGTATATTGCCCACTAATGTTGTCACGATACTAAAACTTCAAACTCGATCTCGATACTAAGGAATAGTCTTTGTCAGTTTTGATATCACAATGAAAAGACAACAGACTGTGAAAATAACAGTACTTTCTTAATGCTACAAAACTGTTCAGGAAAGGTCAAATGTTGTCCTTTTTATGGGTTTTTCGATACTTGCTCAAATGAGTATCACGTTTCAATACTTGTTTAGGATCAGTTAGTATTATTATTAGATTTTCGATACTTTTGGCCCTTTTACCCACAACATCAGAACACGTACACAGGGAGACGGCACATTTCACTAAAACGTAGTGAACAGGATTAGATTCAAGATTTTACTAAACATTTTGCCTATTTGTCCCCAGTTTTTCATTTTTCATCATATTTATAATGTTACTTCCTGGTTGAACATGAGCACAAATATGACATAGAAGTAATTCCACAACTGTTACCTAGCAACCATTTTGAAAACAAGGACCAAAATCCATACAAATTACACAAAACTTATGATTTGACAAATATTATTACCTGATAACACCTTTATTTTGTTGAATGACCGTTTAAATTGTCAGAAAAATGTGTCAGTTGAGTGCATAGAACTATAATAAAACCTGGAAGATGAATCCAAAATGGCGCCCTGTTTATCCCCATGGAGAGTGCTCATTGGCGCATGACCCCAAAAATGTTTCTTACTTTTGTATTTACTTCCTGATACGGAGGCTGCCATCTTTGCTTTAGGGCGCCACGTGACGACAATCCCCCACTTCATATAAAAACGGTAATTTCAGTGGTTTTAGAAACGGTAGAAAAGAACATTTCCTTCTATTTTATTTAAATACCGATAATAATTCAGTACTGTCTGCAATTATAATGTGCAATTTTAGAAAAAGGCTGGTTCCAAGAGGCTGCAGTACCTCACACGGCCACTAATCAATCTGGGACCACAGACAGAGGGGGCGTACCTTATCCAGTTCATTTAATACATCCATGGTTGAGTGTTAACTGTGTTTCAACTGTGTGTCGCTTTTTGATGACATCACAGAGGGATTCAGTTGTACAACTCAGCACTGCTTCCTATTATTTTATTTTTCAACATTTCTTCACAAACTGCAACTTCACAGCTGTAAAACTACGATAAACACTTACCACAGGTGCCCTCCCACCAAACTAAGTCAGAGTTTGAACAACATGAGAAGCGTCCCACAGACTTTAACCCCCACTCGTCTCCGCTGCTGCCGTCCAGATGTGTGAGATGCTCAGCTGCGCCTCTCGCTGCAGCTGTGAGGCCGGTACGTTTCACATTCCTGAAAAAGCCCTCGCGCTGAGCCAAACCACGGCCTCGGTGTGTGAGCGGCACATATTCAGCTGCTCCGAGCCGTCAGGTCCAGGAGGAGCGCCCGGCCCGGACCACACATGCCCCGGCGCAGGGCGAGGCATGTGGGGAACCCGAGCCGACCCTGCCCCGGTCCACAGCAGCCGAGAGCCACACGCGCCCTGTTTGTTCAGGAGAGAAGGCCACGGTTTAGGACGGCGCGAGCCAAAGGGCGGCGTCATGTCAAAACAACACACTGTCAGACGTGTGTAAGTGTCAGGAACGTACTATATATAATAAACGGGGATTAATCAGCTGATCGTGCAACAAGTCAATCGATTAATCACAACTAATAGATTATAGAAATGGTTGTCAACTGATTAAGTAATCGAGTAATCGTTAACTGGTCTTTGAGCTCGGGATCGTTACGTCACACATAACAGAATTTCAGTTAGCCCAATGTTAAATCAATGGAGATTTTAAGATGCTAAATACTAAACTTAGCGTTAACTCAAACGTCTTCTAACATGATATATTGATAAATTTATAAAAGTGACTCAGCAGTTTATCAGGTTCTTCCATGGATTTTTGTTGTTTACTTTTTTACATTGTTTTGGCTAATATTTCTCTATGTAAGTTTAACACTCCAGCTGCAAACATGGTGGATTTCCATGACAACGGCTGTTTTTTGACGTTCTATTCCCAGCTCCATACACAGACTCCAAAACACTGTACTTACTGAAAGAACGGGTTTTATTACTTACACTGAACAGGAATAACACAAAAAACACACATGAAACATGTAAATGGTGTGTTTTTGATTAAAATCCTCGTTTATCTATTAATATTTTATGTCATCAAACGCCGTCACTTCAACTTTGTCTGGGTAAAATTGAGTAAAATTCTCATAGTCAAGGGTCTTTCGCACTCTAAACAACTAATTGATTAATCGGAGGAATAATCGCTAGACTAATCGATTACAAAAAAAATTGTTAGTTACAGCCCTAAAATAATGGTAACGCTTTAGATTAAGATTCCTTAGTGAACTATGTACAGAACATCAATAAGCTGCTTATGTTTTTTTTTCCAATATTCATGTGATAAATACTTGTAAATGCCACATAAGTACTCATAAATACATAACAATTTTGTTATGTATAACAAGTGCTTATTAATGCATTATAAATAGTTTACTAAGGAACATTAATCTAAAGAGTTACCAAAATAATCGACAATAAAAATGGATAATGGACTAATTGTTAACTGGACTATACAGACTATAAGACCTTTTATAACAAAGACTGTGACATTAATGTATCAAACTGTCAAAAAGAATAGATTATTAATGATGTTCATCATTAATACACTTCATAAGTGTTCTCTATATGGAAACATTCAGTCCCATATTTCAACCTTTATTTGGCTGATAATGTATTTAAAAGTTATTAAGTTGGAAGTGGAACCAGTTCATTCCGATCTTCATTCTCAAAATGTGCAATTCCAGTGCTCAGGTCTCCATTGTTATAAAACCCTCAATAATATGTCATTTTATTTGTGACCTTTAACGCGAGACACTACAAGTGAATAGGAAAAAATCTTAAATGTAAAGATATCGACTTGAAACTTCTCCTGTAGTTTACTCACATAAATGTAAGAAAAAAATGTTTTAGAGGTTTTTTCATCATGTCATGTTTTCATGTAGAAATGAGGGATTTTATGTGTAAAAATTGCAAAAATTACACATATTTGGGACATTTAAATCTGAAAAATTGACAGACTCAGGTTTAAATTTCTTAGTTCATGTTGTACACATATTAGATACAAAAAACTTTACAGAGGGGATTTTGGATTTCTTATTTAGTTTTTGAGTAAACTAGATTTGACAGAAACTTCAATTAATCAGTTTTAGAATTAGATATCAACAAATCCTGTATGTTTGTAAAAATCTTGTTGAGTCTAAGATTGTACACTTTAGTCTGTTGTTTCCCTATGAAAGTCGATATTTTTGAGAGAGCAAAGTGACCAAAAAACAAAAAACAGTAAAGCAGTGTCTGGCCCTTAAATCAAGACTTTCTTTTAAACAAAGTAAAGTACAGCCCGTAGCCCTTGTGGAGGCGACGGTGCAGTTGTGAGTTACAGTGGTCCTTCTTTGTGATCCACTACCGGTTTAATTATGCCCCTCTCTATCTCTCGTCTGAAGGCTCCTGGCTCCACTCTCTCTTTTCTCTCTCTTTTCTCTCTCTTTCTTCTCTCTTTCTTCTTTCTCTCTCTTTCCTCCCCTCTCTCTCTCAAACCCGACTCCCCCCCGGTCGTCTCCCTGGAGCTCGCTGTCATCTCTCTCTTTCCTCCCCTCTCTCTCTCAAACCCGACTCCCCCCCGGTCGTCTCCCTGGAGCTCGCTGTCGTCCCGCTGCCATCTTTGGTCTCCTCCCCGTGTCACTAAAGGCCACCGCTCGGGCCTCACTGTCTTTGTCCTGAATCTACAATGACTCTATTTTCCCACAGAGGAGAGAGATTGTGACCTACTTTACGCACCGTGAGCTTGATTAAAGGTGCACAGTGTAACTTTTCTCTGTCCCCTGCTCGTGTTATTGCTTTGCCGAGAATGTTTGACAGTGGATCGTGTATATTCAGCATTTAATCCATGATGAGAGTTAATATTGCTAAGAAAAACTATCTTGACAACCATGTTTTCTTACTGGGATCGCCTTCGCCTCTCCACAGACCTGACCTATAACTTGACCTGTGAAAGCAGAACTCAGTAACTTGAACGACAGAGCTCCCCCTGCAGGTCTCTTGTGAACGTACACTCCCAGTAAAATGACGGCAAAAGCTTATTTTTTTTTTTTTTTTTGAAATAAGGAAGTACAATCACATATAAAAACATTTCATGTCACCAAATATAAAAAAGAGAGCCAGTGTTTCTCAGGAGAGTTGTCTTCGGGTCGGCGTCAGCAAAGTTGCAGCTGGTTTTCCGCTCAGAGACAGCAGGGGGCGACAGCGGGTGCTTCAAACAGCTAGAAAATACATTTACAACCACCACACAAACTTACAAAGATGTTTAATAAGTTAAAAATGTTACTTAGTTCTACTTTAAGATGCTCTTGTTCGTCTTTGTGGAGATAGAAAATGCCACGCTATGGAACATTCCAGGCAAAGCAATAACATCCTCACCAGGATACTTAGGGCACATATGAAGAAAAAATGGTGTAATAACTTAAGTTCAGCTTTTAACTTAAAGGGCCTATGACAGGTTGAATTACACATTTAACTAAAATGCAGTTAAGATAAATATATTCAAATTTCTACTAAAATCTTTTAAAAATTTAACTCCAGTTTAGCTATATTTTAGGTTTTAAATTTTACTTCCTGGTTGTAAAGTATGACATCACACTAGGAAATTACCATAGCAACCGCACTGTACACTGGCCAAAACTCATCTAATGTCACAGATTTTGTTCATTTGACAAAGAGAAACACATGTGAACACCTTTATTTTGTTGAATCAAAGTTTAAAGGGTCAAAAAAGTAGTTTATTTTGTGTAAATTATGCATAACCTTTGTCTCCCCAGTGTGATGTCATCAGTTTGTTTACTTCCTGTAATTGTCAACAGATTTTTCAACTTTTGTCCACAAATAGCGACCTGATCGGTGTGAAACTATAATTTGTATTTGCAAGAGTTATGAATACACTGAATAAAGTCAAAATTAGAAAATCATAAAAACCTGTCATACGCACTTTAAAGGTGCTATGTATGTTTTCTAGTTGAGGATCCACGAGAAAACATACAAAAAGGATCCTTCTCCTAATTTTCTCATAAAATAGTTTTTGCTTTGCCCATAAGGCTCCACAGTATGATATAAACTCATCCAGCTGTCATTTATCCAGTTAAATAAGATTTAAGATTGTATTGCTCAAAAAGTACTTGGTTTGCTGCTTGTCTCCAGGAGATTGTTTTGTTTTGTACCATCTTCAGGAGAATAGAATGTTCTTCACCTGCAAACTACATCGTGCCCTTTAACAGGGACAGAACGAGGTCTAATGAGGAAAATACTAAAGTCATTCAATGAAATAATAATTAGTACATCAGATAGACAGCGTTGTTCTCGCAGTCTGTCTTTGATGTCTCTGTGCTGGGCCTGAGGTGCACCTGTGTCGTCGTGTGATTCCTGGTAAAAACATAAAGAGAGGATCCTGCTGCTCCTCTGGACCAACAGAAAGTTTCCACCTCGTTGTTTCCAGGTGAAGTCAGTGGAAAAGGTGGAACAGATGAAGCACGTTTCAGCTGCTCCATGTCCAGAAGGATCCAAAAATAAATACATGAGACTGCTTTTCCTAGCAAAATTACTTATACCATTTGAATATAAAGTTTCATTTTGACCCTAAAGATCTGTGTCAAGCAGTGACATTTACAGAATATTAGAGTCATCACATTCTTTTTTTTAATCGTTAAGATGACGCCATAAGCCGCACAGCATTTCAGGCGTCTCGTTTATACAACTTTATGAACAAATTAAACTGTAATCCTTTAGCCGTTTGATTGATTAATCGGTCGATGGTGTCTTAGTCGACCAACCTTTTTATTTGTCGACCAATTTCTTTTCCCTAGATTTAAAAAAAAAAAGATTAAGTGTTTGAATTATGTTTATTATTATTTATCTTGATTTGAGGATTTACTGGCTGTCTTAAAGATTTGTCAATGGAACAAGCATGAAATGTCTTTGGCAAATATTATTTTAAAATAATAAAAATATACAGAAAATAAGATACATTTGACTTAACTCAAGCCCTTATTAGCACATTGTCTTATCTAAGTCAAAAATGAGACGATGTGAGTGAGTTTGCTGCAGATTTTGGAGTGAAGTAGGAGTTTAATCAAACTCATAACATCTGACATATAAATACACTGTTTATGTCTCTGCATAAATAAGAGTTTTTGCATGAATTCCAGTGCAGTTGTGGATTTTTGAGTGCAGTTTCAGTCGGAAACATAGACAGACTTCATAGTTTAGATATATTTTGGCCACACCCCCTTTTAGACGACTAATCAGTCGATGAAGCATGTCTTTAGTCGACTCCAGCCCTAAATGAATCACAAACCCTTTTGTCCTCTCTGAGCTCAGGTCTATTTCTACTTTATCTCTGAAAGCTTCACAGGCAGAAGTTCAGAGCGTTTGGACTTGACTGAAATCAAGTTGTCTTTAGATGCAAACTTATTGTGGACCTTCACGATAATTACTATCTTGACTAATCGTTGGATAAATGGATATTTTTTGGACTCCGTATTGTGTTTGGTTAATCACAACAGCATCTGAAGTCCATGGACATGCCGCCAATTGTGATTAAGTCATTTTACTTTTTGTTTTTGTGCAAGTCAGGATTTGATTACATTTGGAGTTTGACACGACTGTAAGAAAACGTTTTTTACTTTGAAACGGTCGGAGCGTAACGTGATCAGAGCCTGGGATGAGGTCATGAACGGGACCTGCCAAAGCGTCCCAAACAGACCCACCCATCGGCCCAGGACCAAAGCGCACCGGAATAAAGGCCTTTAGATTCAGGGACATAATACAACAATGAGTGAGCAGAAAGCAGCAGAACGTCACCTCACGATCAAAAAGCCGGGCGTCGGATCACAGCGTCCTGTAGAGTTTCACAGGTGTGGTTCACGGCACGTTGAAAATATAGTTTAATACTGAGGTTTTCGATTAGTCAAACCATTATTTCTGTTTAGAGCTGGGTGATACGGCGATAAAAATGGAACGGTGAGCTCGTCCCTGTGACAATCTCCTATTTTTGTGAAAGCGTCGTATCGTGATTCACTGTTTGTCTCTTTAATGCAGCTGTCTGTTCAAACACACTTTTTCTCCTGTTGTTTAGCCTCTGGAGCCTCTGAGCAGATGACTTTATTTACCTCTTAAAGACCAGAGCAGCACAATTAAACCAAATCAACACAAAATCGCAAATTTAATGGAATGTAATAAGTAAATCGTAAAGGCTGCAATTTTTGACGTGCAATAATTTCTTCCGCAAACAACAAAATGTCTTGCTTTGATTTGAATAAAAAGTAGTTTAGATTTGTACAAACATGTTCTGAAACAAGCGTCAAAAGTGCGATATATTTGAGTGTCAATATTTATCGTGTGCGTTTTCTTTGCACATCGGGGAAGCTTTTCTTTGCTGTTTTTTTTTTGTACAGTGCTGTAAAGGTGAAATAAGCAACTTTTATGACTCATTATCGACACTAACTAGTGTGTCATCGTGCTATTTGTTCATTGCAGCTCGTCTCTTTTCATGAAATTGCGTTGTTTTGTGGATTCTCTTGCTGTCAGTGACATAACGTAGTTGCAATATTATCGTTAATCTTGATACTTTCTGTAATTTATCGAACTTCAAACTTTGCTATCGTTACCTATTTGGGAGTGAGTCATGAATCATTTGATCGGCTTTTTATCTTTAAATACACAGTTTCCTTGTACTTTCTGAATAAATAATTGTTTTGGATTGATCCGCTCTGACTGTTGTCTTGTAAGTGCTGCTTGAAACCGATAAAGTTTGGAGTTTTTGACAGTTTCGCGCCACTTCCCCTTTTTATCGACTAATCAATGGACAGGGCATGACTTTAGTCGACTGCAGCCCAACAGAACACGACTTTTGTTCCCTCTTAACAATAATTTTATCAGCCCCTTTTCACTTGGTATTTGTTGAAAGTAATTGTTTTTATTATGTTGGGCTCCAAAGTCCTCCAAAACATTGTTAAAGATCCAAAATCCAAATACTAGTCAGTAAAATCTGAAGCCATTCCAATCCAGTTTTTTCTTTACAGCAAATAAAAAGATTTCCCCAGATTTAACTGAGAGTGAATCCTTTATTTTCTGACTTAGACATGGGTCATTTTGTTGTCATGTCATGATGATTACTGTATCGACTTATCGTTCAATAAATCAAAGCCGTAGAATATTTTTGGGGCTCAATATTTATTTTATGCCTCTTTTCTTTATATAAATAGTAACCTTTTCATTCTGCTTTGGTAATATATTCAAATTTCAGCTGTAGAAGGTAAATAATTAATATAGTAGACTCATAAATTACACCAAACGTTTCATTCTGCTCTTTACAGCTCATATTTTTTACAACAGTTAATTTATAAGAGGGTTTAATGTGATTTTCCAGCTTTAAAGTTACTGTATCGATGGCATATTTGATAGTAAAATCAATATTATTGTGATTTCTGTAACAATATATCGTACATCCGAATTTGCTATCGTGACAGGCCCATCCTTTTGCTTTTACTCCCTAAACACAAACTTTTGTCGTATTAAAATGTAGTTTCTTTTGCTGAGGCTGATTAAACCCAGTATAAAGTGCCTGTAGCTCGGCCATGTGTTTCCTTTTGTTCTCCAGGAGGTGTTTTAAACGTATGAATAATGAATAAAGACGTGAGCTCTCTTCACACCAGACAAAGCCCATCTGGATCAGGGCTGGAACATAATACTCCTGCTGCCCTCCCAGAGTCTCTGTGACAGCTGCAGTCGGGATTAATATTATGGACATATGGAGCAAACTTTAGGGTTAATCCTCGGTGTTCGGCCTGAAAAAGGAGCCTGCTTCACTTTTTAAATGTCCTAAAACTGTCAGAAGTGTGGAGAGAGTTCACTAAATGTCAAAACATGAGTGAGTTTTCCTTCTGCAGAGCACGTCAGCCTTATGATGTCATTAGGTGGTAAATAATCAAGGAAGGTTTCTCTGTTTTTAAAGTCTGAAATAGGTCTGGGCGATGTGGTGATAAAAATGGAATGGTGAGCTGGTCCCTGTGACAATCTGCTATTTTTGTGAAATCGTCGTATCGTGATTCACTGTTTGTGTCTTTAATGCAGCTGTCTGTTCAAACACACTTTTTCTCCTGTTGTTTAGCCTCTGAAGCCTCTGAGCAGATGACTTTATTTGCCTCTTATAGACCAGGGCTGCACAATATAGTTTGGATTTGTACAAACATGTGCAACCAAAACACTACCAAAAGTGATAATGCGTTCGAAACAACAAAAATGTGCCTACAAACTACAAAGACACCACTAAAAGCGACAAAAATGCAACTAAAACAACAAAGATGCGACTAAATGTGACTTGACAAACACAACTGAGCATGACAAAAACACAACTAAAAGTGACAAAAATGTGAATTTGAACAGAACCCGATTAAAACACGCATCAAATCACAATCGCACTGGTCATAAAAATCACAATTAGACGTTTGTACTAAATGGTGCAGCTCTATTAAAGGCAACAGAAAAACACAAAGTGAACAAAAATAGTGATAAAATCATGATCTGACCCCAAGAAAATCGTGATAATAATTTTTTGCCATGTCGCCCAGCCCTAGTCTGAAATGGAGAGAGGGAGAGGAAAGACATTCGACAAAAGGTTGAGGCCGGGAAGCAAACTCACAACTTTGGTACTATACTTTACTTTAAGACGTTATACTTTATTACTGTTGACATTTTAAAGCTTCTGTGATCAAAGGCAAGGCTTCTCAAAGAGTTGTTCAAAGTCTTAGGGCTGTGCAATTAATCTTATATATAATTGTGATTTTAATTATTACTCTGTTCAATTCTAAAATGTTGTAATCATAACTACAACTCCAGGAGTTAAAAGCTCTTTTGTGTGTTCTGATCTGTTTTACCTCCAGGAGTTAACTGTATTCACTCATTTTGCCTCAAAACCTGGAGCAAAGGCACTTTTCTAAAACATTACCAATAAAATATGGGTGCACGGTGGCAGAGCGGCTAGAGCGTCTGCCTCCCAATAAGGAGATCGTGGGTTCGAATCCCGGACCACCCCAACATCGTGGTATTGGATTCCGAACCACCTTAACATCACACGATCTCTCTGGGTGGAGTCTGCATGTCCTCCCCGTGTTACCGTGGGTTCTCTCCGGGTTCTCCGGCTTCCTCCCACCGTCCAAAGACATGACTGTGTAGGTTAATTGACAACTCTAAATTGTCCCGAGTGAATGAATGTGAGAGTGAATGATTGTCTGTCCTTGTCTCTGTCTCTCTGTGTCAGCCCTGCGATGAGTTGGCCACTGTCCAGGGTGTACCCCGCCTAAGGCCCAAAGTCACTGGGATAGGCTCCAGTCACCCGCGACCCCTAACGGGAATAAGCGGTAGAAAATGAATGAATGAATGAATGAATGAATAAAATATATTCCGTCTATACTTGCTCTACTGAATTACTTTGATCGAGCATCACTAAACATAAACATCACTATGCAAATTTTCTGCCTTGTCTCCATGGAAATGTTACTGCTTCGTCTATTGTGTGGTGTAAGTCCAGGGTGTTTTCAATTCCTTCTTTTGAACTAAAACGTCAGACTGGCCTGGGACAACAGGGGGAAATTAGTTTAATTGGTCTCATGAATAAAACTCGCCTCTTCACAGATCTGGGGTCTTATTTATAAAGTGTGTGCATGTACAAAAATGTTGCACATCTAACTTTCAAAATTACCTTTTTGATCTATGAAAAGACAACTTGACAAGAAAATGAACGGTTTGGTCCTGAAACTCTGAGCTTTGTGTGTCTGGGCTTTCAGAGATGAGGCAAAAGATGATCTGAGCTCAGAGACGAGAAGTGAACATATTAGAGGAAGTTTTTGGAATCTTGTGTTTTGTCCGTATGTACACTTTTTGCAAGAATTCTATGTTAAGTTTTATAAATGAGACCCCTGACCTGTGACTTGCCTTGGTGCTTGTTTGTTTCTATGGAGATGGATAAGTTTACTGCCAGACAAGAGCATCTACTCCTACCAAAAAGTTGAATAGTGCACCTTAAACTGTCGATGCATTCAGTGTTTAATTCCTGCTAAAGTTTTATCATATTTGTCTTTGCAGAATAAACATGTGCAGGTTCAGCTCAAACTAAAACGTATTTAAAAAAATGACTTCGTTTGATGGGAGGGCACATCAATTATTATAGTTTTACATCTGTGAAAAGTGTCAGTTTGTGAAGAAATTTTGAAAAATAAAAGTTTAAAATTACAGGAAGTACATGGAATCCCTCTGTGACGTCATCAAAAAGCGACGCACCGTTGTAAAAACACAAAGCTGACACACTGAAACTGTCATTCAACAAAATAAAGTTGTTATCACATATAATTATTTGTCAAATCATATTTATTGTAATTTATATGGATTATGGCCCTTGTTTTCAAAGTGGTTGCCAGGTAACAGTTGTGGAATTACCTCTAACTGTGTCATATTTGCAGCTCATGTTCAACCAGGAAGTAACTTTATAAACTTTACAAAAACTGTCAGACTGGGGCAAACAGGCAAATGTTCAGTAAAATCTTAAATATGATCGTGTTCACTGCGTTTTATTGAAAAGTGTTGTCAAACCGTCCTATCGTCCACTTTAATGTGACTTGGTTGACTCTTGTCTCTGTCCTCCTGCAGCTGTCAGTCGTTCAGATGGACCTGAGATAACGCCGGCGGTCCCTGCCTCCTCCTGCTTGTTTACCCCTCGCCCCCCTGTCTCGCCCCCCCTCTCTCGCCCTCCGCTCCCCGTCCCGCGGCAGAATGGCTGACCTGGGCGACTCCGGCTCAGAGGGTTTGGGGGCACAGACGGTGGACTGCAGCCTGGAGATCGAGAGGAAGTACGACGTCATCCCGGCTGTCATCTGCTCCATGTGCTGCCTATTCGGGATCATCTACTGCTTCTTTGGTGAGTCACGGGGTCTGGATTCAGGACGACGGGCACAGGGCACGGCTACAGATAGGAGTTAGACATTTTCCAGTTTCAAATTCATCTTTTATAGTCAACAATTACGTCCAGAAGCATTAATGTTTAAGAGAAAACGTGAATATGAACTGATTTACCTTTTACAATAATAATAAATAAATAAAAAGATTTGTTACAGAGAGAGGTACAACCAACCAGCAGAAGAAAATAGAAGTTCAAAAGAAGCTAAAAATAAGACAAAACTTCAAAATAAAAAATCTCAATAGAATAAAAAGGGATCTGATATTAACAATTTACATTTAAATTTAACGTATAAAGAAACAAAACAGTGTTCAGAGGACTATCTTTTAAACCTTTTCTACGAATTTACATTTACTATTTACATGATCATGTACAGTTTAAAGTGCGTATGACAGGTTTTTATGATTTTCTAATTTTGACTTTATTCAGTGTATTAATAATGATTGTAAGTATATATAATAGTTTTATACCAATCAGGTCGCTGTTTGTGGAGAAAAGTTGAAAAATATGTTGAAAATTACAGGAAGTAAACAAACTGATGACATCACACTGGGGAGACAAACTTTATACACGATTTACACAAAATAAACTACTTTTTTGACCATTTAAACATTAATTCAACTAAATAATTAAGTTCAAATATATTTTTATTTGTCAGGTAAAAGAATTGATGACATTAGATGAGTTTTAGCCCAGTTTACAGTGTGGTTGCTATGGTAATTTCCAGGAAGTGAAATTAAAACTTATAAAACTGCTAAACCGGGATAACATTTGTAAAGAATTTTAGCAAAACTTGAAATATATTTATCTTAACTGCATTTTAGGTAAGTGAGTGGTCCAACCTGTCATGGGCCCTTTAAACAAGTGTACTTGATATTGCACAGTACATAATACTTACCAAGTTACTCCAAACATGGGTAATATAATTTAGTTGTACATTTAAGAAGATTATGTACTAGGGATGCACCGATCCAGCTTTTTCAGATCCTATACCGAGTTTGATACTTGGGCTTTACGTGTTTGTCGATACTCGATATCAGCCGATACTTCTGCACAGACTCAACTGAAGGCCCGGGGGCCAAATCAGGCCCTCCAAGGGACATGATCCGGCCCTCAGCCATCTTAAAAAATATAGAAAATACTTAAATCTCTTTTTATTGGTTAAGTCCTGGTTAAGTCCTGGGTTAGACCTGGTTTAGTCCTGATTTAGTCTTGGTTTAGGCCTTGTTTAAGACCTGGTTTAGTCTTGGTTTAGACCTGTTTTAGTCCTGGTTTAGACCTAGTTTAGTCCTGGTTTAGTCTTTGTTTACTCCTGGTTTAGACCTAGTTTTGTCTTGGTTTAGACCTAGTTTTGTCCTGGTTTAGACCTGGTTTAGTGCTGGTTTAGTCCTGGTTTAGTCCTGGATTAGACCTGGATTAGACCTGGTTTAGTCCTGGTTTAGTCTTTGTTTACTCCTGGATTAGACCTGGTTTAGACCTAGTTTAGTCCTGGTTTAGTCTTTGTTTACTCCTGGTTTAGACCTGGTTTAGTCCTGGTTTAGACCTGGTTTAGTGCTGGTTTAGTCCTGGTTTAGTCTTTGTTTACTCCTGGTTTAGACCTGGTTTAGCCCTGGTTTAGCCCTGGTTTAGTCCTGGATTAGACTTGGTTTAGTCCTGGTTTAGTCTTTGTTTAGTCTTGGTTTAGTCCTGGTTCAGTTCTCCAGTTGTATTACATTTTCTTTTGTATTTCTAAAGCGTTGGACTTGTTTTCGGCCTCAAAGACAAAACCGTCTGTAAAATCCGGCGCTCAGTGAAATAAAGTTGGTCCTGACAAATGCCCAAAGCCACAGTGAAGGACGGGTCAAATGCAGAGGACCCGTTTGCAGAGTCTGAACTACAGAGAAAGCACAGATTTAGTCGTCTGTGGACACTTTATCACCTGAATAATTCCTGTCTTGATTGCGATCGTTCAGAGTGTGATTAATGCTGCCGTCCCGACTCAGACCTCGACCTCATGACGTCTTCTCGATGACATAACACACAGAGACGGAGGTTTAGTTTAACTCACAGCAGAAAGAGTGAAAACATCTGGAGCTGTGCAGCAGAACGAGCTCACAGTTTACCGACGTCTCATCGGTCAAACACTCACTTCTGCTCTGACCGTTTATTTTCTCTTCCTCGTGACGTGCTGCACTTTACTGCAGTTCTGAGGTGAAATATACGTGTAGAATTAAAAATAAACAGCTGTATTTATCTTGTGCTGATGTGTGGTGGATCACAAATGGACGTATGTTTTAGGAAAGAATAATTGTATTGTTCAGAGGCTCGTTATTTGATTCCAAAATCAAACCTATGCAAATCAAACAGACTTACTAGACTCGCCAAACTGGGAAACGCAGACACTTTTCCTGATTTAACGCATCAAAGTGAAGTGAACAGCCAGAGGAGGAAGATCATTGTAGTTACCTCTAAAAACATTTTAAATTTAAATATGAAGTGTTGGGCTGCATGAGTTTAGAACAAATACAGTTGTGATTCAAGATTTATGTTTTAAAAAGTAGCTTTCTGTTCACAGGAGCACTAACTTTTAAGAAAATACTTTTCATTAGGTGCAACAAGTTAATCAATTAATCGCAACTAATCGATTGTACAAATGGTTGTCAAATAATTAAATAATCAAGTCATCGTTAACTGGTCTATTCACAAACTCTAAAACATTGTATGTGCTGAAAGAAGAGGTTTTAATACTCAGACAGAGCAGGAATTGACTCTTTTTGTAACTTTTGTGACGCATTTAAAATGTGAACTTTGAACAGAATTATTTATTATAAAATCATAAAATGTAACTTTATAATTCCTTGTTTATGCTTAAATAAGGTGTAGTTAAAGGGGCTGTACCTGATTATTACTGTTGTGAAACTAGAAAAACAAAACTAGTGTATTGTACCATTTTTTTTGCATGTAATAAAGTAAAATCTGTGTTATTCCAGCACAGATATACTGTAAAAGCGTCTATTTGGGTAAAATGAGCCCACAGCACTTTCTCTGCATCGATTTATAAAGTGTTCATCCTACGAGAGAAGCAGGAAGTGCGGCGTTAGCGTGCTAATGTTTGTTAGCTTTACCCGTGAAGGTCTGTGACGCTCTGGGCTCAGAACCTTGTGAAAAGTGCTTATAAACTCATGTGACTGATGTAAAGACTTTAACATGAGCTAGTTCTGTTTTCATGTTTCCAAACAGTAATAATCAGGTACAGGGCCTTTAATGTAAAGCAGTATGTTTTCATCTTGGGTGTGTTTCTCCTCTTCTCGTCTGCTCACTCCTCTCTCTCTTCAGGTTACCGTTGTTTCAAAGCCGTCATGTTCCTGTCGGGCCTCATGTTCGGCTCCGTCATCATCTTCCTGCTGTGTCATAAGGAGCACATCCTGGACACTCAGCTGAGCGTGGAGGCCAGCGCGGGCATCGGCCTGGGCATCGGCCTGCTCTGCGGCCTGGTCACCATGATGGTGCGCAGTGTGGGGCTCTTCATGACGGGGCTCCTGCTCGGCCTGCTGCTCGCCCTCGCCGCTCTGCTGGTCACAGAGCAGTTCTACACCCCCACCACGGTCTGGGTGCCTCTGGGGGCGCTGTTGGGCGCCGGGATGCTGTTCGCGGTCCTCACGCTGCAGTGGCAGAAGACCTTCACCATGTTGTCCACGGCCGTGTTCGGGGGGGCCATCATGACCATCTGTGCAGATTACTTTGTGGAGATGCTGGTTCTGGGGACGTACATTTACGAGTGCCTGCGTCTGGCGCCGCGCACGCCGCTGTGCTGGTACAGCTGGGTCATCCTCGGCATGTGGCCCGCCCTCAGCCTCATCGGGGCGCTGGTGCAGTGGAAGCTCACCGACGACAGCTTCTCCCACACTGAAGGTCAGAGGACACTTCACTGGAGCTGTAGGCTCTGACATTAGGCCACCATTTATTTGATTTAGATTATAAGGGTTTACATGGACAGCAGAAAGGAGAGGGCGTGGAGCGAATCAACAGGACATCTGGGAACTAGTCATGAATTTATTCTGCCTTTGTTTGCAATTTACTAGTACTTTTCTTCTCAAATAAATGGTAGAATCATGAAGATTTTTAGACCGTTTAATAATATCACACTCCCAGACACAAGAATTGGGGCTACACCATATTCAAACTTATTGCAGTATTTGAATACACTTTTTGACAATAATTAGTTATATTAAAACCAATAGAGTATGATCATGCCATAATGTATTAGTCAAACAAACAAAACAAAAAATTAACAGGTGAAAATAGTCGGCATTTTTCAATGTTTTCTTTTTAAAAAAGGCTTCATTTCTTTCTGCTCTTGTTGCTCAGTGATTATTGCATTGGCCAACATTGTGATATCGATACATTTGCAATTTCTTGTGTAGCATTTCTAAGAATTTATGCTTTTCAAAGTATTTTGATCAATAAAAACACCTGGAATTAAGGAAATGCTTGATAGGTCTGTTAACCGTCAGTAAAGTTACACAGTGCATCTTTAACATAAGTGTGTAATATTTGAGGTTAAGTTCTTCTCATGTATTAACCGTGTCCACACAGTGGTGCTGAGCCGGAGGCAGAAGCGAGTGCAGCTCATGAGGATTCGAGAGAAAAACGCAAAGAAGCAGCAGCAGGCGGCGGGACAGGAGGGCACCTACCGCCGCAAAGCCACGCCCGTCAAGCGCTACGCGGGGGACCTGCTCGCTCCGGTCAGTGCAGAACCACCACTCTGTCCTCTGAGCTCTGAGGAACGGGTCGCACTCGTAGAGTTCTTGTGTAGTAACAGGTTTAGACTTGTTCCTCTGAATCATCCTCAATTAGATTTGAATATTTATTTCCCAAATACAAGTCGATCGTGTCATGAGACACTTTGTTCCCTCCAGTCTCAGAGGTGGGTAGAAAAAGCAGTGTAAAAGTCTGTAAAACCACTGTGAACCCTTTCTTTTCAAAACCAAGCTGAGGATTTAACACGACCAAAGGCCCTAAGTATCTGAGAAAAAATATGATCCAATTAGTTTTATCATTATACTAACATTCCAAACTCAATTTCAATATTAATGAATGTGCTCGATACTTAATGCTGATTTCAATTCCACAAAAAAATATTGGTTTTGCACTATCGACTGTAATGTTTTACACTTATAGCTGTACTTTCTCTGTGATACCATTTGATCTTGCACTTGTTCTGATTTCGCTGAAGATCAATCTTAAATTATTCAAGAAAAGTCAAATTTAGTCATTTTTAAAATGATCGATACTTGTTCTAATGAGTAATTAATTTCGATACACTACACTACTTTACACTAATCCCAAAATCGATTTGGTTTGGTCTCATTAGTCCTGGTCTAGTCTTGTTTTAATTTGGGGTGGGGTGATGAAATTCAAAGTCTGGAAGATGTGTCAGATATCCAGATATGTGTATGTACTAGTACAATTAAATAAAAGTATGATTAAGTAATATTAATAAGGGCAAACCTATTCTAGGTCTTGTTTACACTTTTTATCGTATTCACTATTGGTCTTAATTCTCCAGAACAGAAGGATATTTAGTTTGGGGCGACCTGCACCTGAAACAATACACAAGCTTTACTTTAATGCTCTCATGTGAAGAAGGAACTGCAAAAGACTAGACTAGACTGCGCTCGGACAGATTTGTGGTTAAGCAGGGCTGTGGGTGACTTTGTAGTAAATCTAAATTACATTATTGGGGGAAAATTATAAAATAAATGTGCACAAAAATATTTTTTTCTGGATTCTGAACAACTGGCATTGACCCTAAAACACGTTGGTCAATCTCTAATCAAAAGCTTCACATTTCAGTGTGATTACATTTGAAACAGGAGAAAATGGTAATATTATCTTAGTAATAATATCTAACCAAACAATATACAAAAGTGCCTTGTTACGTAAGTTTGACCATGATCTGGCGACCCTCAGAGGATCAGTGCAGTTTGTTGAATCAGTACAGTTTGTCTAAAGCCGTGGAGAGTTCCTGGACGTGACGCTGACGTTGTTTCTGCTCCTCAGAGTTACCTGCAGAGTCTGCGGGACAGACAGATGGGCACCGGGACGTCCCTGAGCAGCATGGGCACCTCCAACCACACCATGATCGACCTGGACTTCGACTCCGGCTCCACGGCTCCTCTCACCGCCACGACCCCGGTGGTCAGAGTGTGAACTGCGCCCAAATGTGGATCCTGAAACTGACTTCAGGATCGGATTTTCCATTGACTTGAAACAGAAGAAGTTGAGAAGTTCTTTTCTTTTTCAACAGAAGAAAACTTTGAAGAACCACTGAGAAAAGGATGTTCAAAACCCTAGTTAGACTGGATGTACTACTGCCCCTAGTGGTCAGGCTCTCAGATCCACAACGCACAACTATTTCAAGAATTCTTTCCTAATCCGAGCTCAAGAGGAGAAGTGCTTTCATCCCTTTTGACTCTGTGCAGGGACAGATCTGAGTTAAACAGGACCGCGCTCTTGTCTGTTAAACCACTATTTTGAGTTATTCTGTGGAAAAGATTTGAAATTTAATCGGTTTTGTCCTTTTCTTGACTAAGCTGTCCCTACTTTTTGGAGTAAAGCAGTAGAAATCATAACAGCAGAAGAGTAACCGGAAAGACTAGACACTCAAACCACATTGTGTAAGTGCCGCTGTGAGAAAACAAGACTGGGATTGTCAGAAATCAATTCCCAGACACTAATCAATGCCAAAACTAACAAGATACACTTCATGCAAGTATCAATACTAAATAAATTACATAAAAAGAGTAAATTGAACCTTTCCCGAAGAGTTTTAATCTTAATCTCGATCTTGAAGTACTATTCCACAAAGAAATTCAAAAAAAAAACTTGAAAACTACACTCTGTTTCATGTTCATAATGATTGTGCTGTGATAATTACCACATTTTCTTTAAAGAAAGGCCGATATTTGCACTTATTGGCGTATTGGCTACGGTCCAGCACAGGACATTATTCTCTTTGAGCCGACTTGTTGCTTAAAGAATGCACAAAAAGCTTTATTTTAGTATTTCCGTGTGAAGAAGGCGATGCACAAAACCAGACCACACTGCCCTCTTGTATGTTTGTGTTAAACGAGGCTGTGGAGGAGTTTGTAGTCAATTTAAATTATATTATTGGGGAAAAATGATAAAAATCGGCCCAATATATTGACCCAAAAATATCCATTTCTCCGTATTTGTTTAGGCCAAGGGAAAAAATGAAAGATATATATAAATATATATCGATAGGGCTGCAACAATTGGTTAAAGGACTAAATGTGACTAATTGACTATTAAAAAAAATCTGCTTTAAAACTGGATAATCGACTAATCGTTATATGAACTGAGCAGACTCTAAAACACATTTCAGAAGACCATGACATTATTACATCCAAATGTCAAACAATAATTAAGATTATTGCTGATTTTTATTAATAATACACTTGATTCGTAAATATTTTCTATCTAGAAGTCTTCAGTCGCCCTCTGTCAACCTTTATTTGCTTGAAAATATATTTAAAACGTTTAAATATACGACGGAAATAATCGTTTGACTAGTCGATTCGTTAAAAAAAATAATCGCTGGCTAATCCACTTCTAAAAAAAACATTAGTTACAGCCCTAAAATATTGAGTTTGGCGTTTCAATATCGCAAAACAGAAGAAAAAAGCAGAAAAAATCACCCACTTTGTTGTAATAAACATGTTACTTTGGTGCTTTACTGTTAAACGTGGGGAACAATGAGACAAAACCAGCAAAAGTACAAAAACACTCTCTGCTTTTAAAGGTGTAACATGTAACTTTTCCAGTGGACGGTCCATGGAAACGTCAGCGCTTTGTCCGGAATGTTCCACAGTACGGCATTAAACCCATCCATAGCATTTAATCTCAGTTGTTTTTATACTTGACCTGGTGGCATTCCCTGCTTGTTTAATGCCATACTGTGGGATTTTCCAGGCCACGCTGTTACATCTCCAGGGCGACAAGAACGTGACAGATCCTCCGCCGTAAAAGTTACACAGTGCAGCTTTAAAACGACCACGATTCAAGTTTCTTCTTCGTGTTTCACTCGCAAAGTCCTTCATTTCCTGTTAATAATATGTATTTTATTCAATACATAAACATTTGAGCCTGATTATTTTTTTCTTTTTTTCCGTGATATTGAGTTTGTCTTGAAAACATTTGCTCGATTAATGTTATTCGACGTGTTCTTGGTTTAACCGTGTGCTTGTCTTTCAAATGTGTGAATTTTACGTGGAAGTTTGTTAAGGATCTGTTCTTAAAGATGCAAAAATAGCAACAAAAGTGAAGATTTAGCTCGTCGACAACTTACGGCGCAATGTTTTTGTTTTGTTCTATAGCAGCAGCAATGGCAGTAGTGCGTGTGTGTTTAAATACATTTTAATTTAATTTATATTCTGAGCAAGACAAGGTAGAGTCGGAGCAGGAAGTAACACATGATATGTTTGTGTTTTGTAGATTGTTTGATTTTTGTGTTTGACATTTTTTAATTTACAGGAGCAATGGACTTGTTGCCCAGCTTTGTACATATTGTGGATAGAAATTTATAAAAATAAAAACAGTTTGATACAAAAATGATTGTGGCATTAACTGGCACTAGTTTAATGAAAACTTCTTTCTTGAAACTTGTGGGTTAGAACCAAATTATTCACCACGAAGAACCTTATTTGAAGCCGAAATGTGTGTTTTTATTGCCAAAAAGTGAAAGAAATGTCAGTGAAATGTAAAAGACATTGACCCTGACAAGCAACGATCAGATCAGTCCATCCTCCTGGTACTGACCCTTTTCAGACCATGATATTATAGTCTATAGACAGGTTTAACTACACATTTAAAAAAACGTAGAGAACATGATTATATTTTAGATTTTACCAAACATTTTGTCTGTTTGTCCCCAGTTTGAGAGTTTTTGTAATGTTTATATTTGTACTTCCTGGTTGGACAGCTGTTACCTAGCAACCATTTTGAAAACAAGGACCAAAATCCATATAAATAACACAATAGTTATGATTTCACAAATAATAGACCCTTTAAAAGTTTGTCAACAAAAATATTCAGAATGGAGGCAAAAGTTAAGTGCAACATAATGTGATTAACCTCAGAATATCACAAAATATGAAACATTTTGATGATTTTGTGAAATGAAAAGCCTCAGACACATGTGAGTGACATCAGAGCTGCTTTAAACACATTTATTATTGTATATTACATTATGTTTAAGGAAAATATGATAAACTCTGTGCATTTTTGATGAAGGAACAATCCAGATTTGTGGGTTTTACTGGAAAATATTCACAGAAATGTTGAGCCCACAATAATTTTTCATTTTATCTACAGATATATTCGATACTATTCCATAAATGTGATTCTTTTGAAGCTAAAATACAATTTTTAGGCTAGAAAATTGTATTTTGTCCATCATTTGTTATAGAAAAGCTAATTAACTGATGTTTCTACCCTGGAAATTTAAATGTGTTGTTTTTTTTCAGCACAAACACTTAAAACCAGTAGAATTTGAATGTAATGTGAGATAATCATTGAAACATTTTCAGTGAACTTCATTTTGCCTCCAGTCGCCTCCATTCAGGAATACTGATGACGTCACATTTTAAAGGGTCAATAGTGAATAATAATTTACAGGCACAAACTTTCCTTCAGCCTCTGGAATCTAGTACAGATGGAGGGCGGCTAAAGGGAATACTGTTAAAATGCAGATTTTTGTTGTGAAATGATTCTTATGTCGAGTCACAGAGAAATCATCAGGTTCAACATTTGAGATATTTCATGGTAAAGTTCAATGTAATCAATAGAAAAGTGGCTCTTGCTCCTTCTGAGGTTATGACGTCATCACATTCAGTTTGTAGCTGTAAACACAAATACTCTTATTACTTCAGAGTACTTTACAACAGCGTTTCCCAACCAGAGGTGCAGGGACCTCTAGGGGTACATGAACAATTACCTGGGGGGACTTGGAATAGTGCCAGGTCTTAAAAGAAAGTGAAATGTACTTTTATCTGAATTAAAAAGTGTCATGTTTTTGTAAATTTAGCATCTTTTTGGAGTGTTTTGGATCATAAATATAATAAAAACTAAAAATATGATTGTAATAAGTGACAATATTCGACTGGTAAACCCATTTATTTGCCTGAAACTCAAGTTGAAGAGTGTGAGACAAAGCTTGGGGGGAATCGGGACAAAAAAAGGTTGGGAAACACAGCAGTACTGTTGAGTATGGACTGAATACTAAAGTGTATTTTGTGACACATGGTATCCTTAAATACATTTTCTAAAAACAAACGGATAAATTATTACTTTCCATTTGTTAAAGCACCAATTATTACATCGATTCAATTTGATTTAAATTCAATTTGTTTTTGTAGCGTCCAAAATCATGACAGCAGTTCAAATAAAACATCTAAATACTGAGGCACCATCTAAAACTGTTCTCATCAACTTATTCTGTGTTTTAAGACAAATTCAACAACAAAAAGGTCAAACATGGAAATCCAACTATAACAGCACATTATTTAAGACGAGACCAAATTTTTTGGTCTGTTTGTTCTCTCACATATCGACTTTCATGTGGAAACAACAAACTTAACCAATCTGGTCTTAAAAATATTTTATTCTTGCATTTAATCCACTTCATCCATGAATTTCTCTGGGACATTTTAACTTCAAAGGGCATTTTTTAAAAATGCATTTTCCTCCCTCGAGACATAAAGATCAGCCTTAAAGTAGATCCTACACCAAACTGTACAATCTGGACTCAACAAGATTTTGACAAAACGTACAGAAGGATTTTTTTTATATCTAATTCTAAACCTGATTTATTGAAGATTGAGATTTACTGAATTTAAGTCAAAAAAATAGGTGAAATTTGAATTTTTAGGACAATTTTCAATCCAAGTTAGTTTACTTAAAAACTAAATAAGAAATCCCAAATCCCTTCTGTAAATCTTTTTGTATCTAAGTATCTATGTGTAGAAAATGAACCAAGAAATTTAAACCTGATTCTGTCCATTTTTCAGATTTAAATGTCCCAAATATGTGCATTTTTGGCCATTTTTACACATAAAATGCCTTATTTCTACATGAAAACATGACATGATGAAAACCTTGTAATACATTTTTTTCTTACATTTATGTGAACAAACTACAGGGGAAGTTTACAATTGATATCTTTAAATTTAAGTTTTTTCCCTATTCACCTGCAGCGTCTCACCTTAACTTTTCTGGTAAGTTTTATGCCACTTTATGAATCATTTTAGACAAAACAACAGCGTCTCCACAGAACGTTTTGGACCCTCTGCCTAAAAACATGCCCCTTTAAGACCCTCCTCTGTGTAACTTTTTCACCATTACTCACCCCACGGTCGCACTCAGCAGTGAAGTCATGGGTGGGATTTCCTCCTGGTTGCCATGGCGACGTATGACTGTCAACAAACAGAGCCTGGCTTGTGTCATAACACTGGACGAGTTTATGGTGCAGCCTCAAACGTGAACGGGCTCAGTTGGTCGTGACCTCAGAACGCACAGAAACGTGTGAAGGATGGCGATGTCGAGGGTTTGATTTACTCGGCCATCGTTTAACACCAGGGCACTTCTCTTCATTCAGTATCGGAGCTGTTAGAATGTGTGGGCCATTACTGCAAATCGAGTAGTGGTTCTCCAACGTCTGGTGTAATCAAGTAATCAGTCGCTCACACACAATCTAGTCCTTGTTTAGGCCCAAGTTTTAGGCCTGGTACTGGTTTAATCTTGATTTACAGCTGGTTTTGTCCTGAAATCGACTTGATTCATTCTGTTGCAAATAGTTCTATTGACATTATTCTGCCCCGCCCACTTTTGCCGTTTTTTGCACTTTTGTTGTAAACTTACTTCCGTTTGACGAGAACTCCGTTAAAGCTAATGACGAACGAGGGAAAAGTCTCACCGCTAAAATGTTACATAAAGTAGATTGATTTGTGTAAAATGTTTAATGAACACGAGCAACAACAAGTCAACAACGCACCGATTTCCTGGTCAGTCTGAAAACGTCTTTTTAGTCCATGTAGAACTTATTTTCTGTTGAGCTCGTCTGCTCCATGTAAACTAATACAACGGAAATAAGACGGCGGCGCGTACGGCAACTTCCGGAATAAGATGAATACCAGGGGCGTCTAAACGAGAACCACATATTGAAATATAGACCAAGCGGGGGGCCACAAATCAATCATGAAACATTCAAAAAAGCTGCATTTATCTGATGTTTTAAGCTCCACCACATCTACATTCAGTCTCAGTGTCTTAATATCATGTTTGTCTTACACCAAAATGTTAGTTATTTAGGTTAGAATTGCAGAAAATGTGACATTTGCTGTAAAAAAGTACTTATCAGGACAATGTGGGCCAATTCACCAGGTAGACTAAGGACCAAGAAAAATTGGTTTGAGGGCCGCATTTGGCCCCCGGGCCTTAGTTTGGACATGCCTGGTCTATTGACCTTATTCCGGAAGTTGCCGTACGCGCCGCCGTCTTTTTTCCGTTGTATTAGTTTACATGGAGCAGACGAGCTCAACAGATAATAAGTTCTACATGGACTAAAAAGACATTTTCAGACTGACCAGGAAATCGTTGTGTTGTGACTTGTTGTTGCTCGTGTTCATTAAACATTTTACACAAATCAATCTACTTTATGTAACATTTTAGCGGTGAGACTTTTCCCTCGTTCGTCATTAGCTTTAACAGAGTTCTCGTCAAACTGAAGTGCGTTTACAACAAAAGTGCAAAAAACAGCAAAAGTGGGCGGGGCAGAATAAGGTCAATACCAACTCTGGCCTCAAGGGGGCAGCGAAGGAGCAAATGGTTCGTTAAAAAACCCTTTATTGACCTTATTCCAGAAGTTGTTGGGGGCGCCGCCATCTTGTTTCTGTTGTAGTTCACCATGGATGTATTAAAAGAACTGGATAAGGTACGCCCCCTCTGACTGTGGTCCCAGATTGATTTGTGGCCGTGCGAGGTACTGCAGCCTCTTGGAACCAGACTTGTTTTTGCTCGTGTTCATTCAACATTTGACACAATATATTTTTTATATTTTATTCATTGTTTTATGTTGCACCTTACGCCGAAGCAAGTTCCTATGTTTGTGAATTTCACTGACAATGGCAATAAACCGCTTTCTGATTCTGATTCTGATTCTGAAATAAGTCGACTTTATATAATGTTTTAGCGGCGAGACTTTTCCCTTGTTTGCCATTTGCACAAACGGGGTTTTCGTTAAACCGGAAGTGCGTTTATAACAGGAGTGCAGAGGCAAAAAGAGGCAAAAGTGGGCGGAATAAGGTGAATAATTCCAAAGGTTATTTTAGTTTGTATTCACTTTTTGTCATCCATCCGTTTGCCATTTTGTGTCAAATCCACAAGGGATGAATCAGGATCAGTTTGTTTCCAGGAAAGTTCAAAATGATATCTTTCTGTTTTTTTACTCAAGTCATTTTGTGTCTTCATAAAGCGCTGTGTGTGTTCTGCTCAAAGCCTGAAATCCACACAGTTTGGTGACTGGTGTTAGAAAGATGTAAAAAATAACTGAACTAAATCAGACTTTTATGTTTGGGCCTGCAGTCATTGTATTTATTTTATTTCACTGAATGTTCTGCGCTGGTTGTTTTTATTTTTAATTTGTTGTCCACTTTCTTGTCTTGTTCTGTTTTGTGTTGAAAATTTGGAAAAAAACAAAGAAAGAAAGAAAAATAACTTTGAAAAGGGCTTCCACTTGGACTTTTGTCCCCAAATCCAGTAGAATTTGAACCTGATCTTCTCTGAGCAGAGCGTCTTCTCACTTATAATTAGAGTAAATCAGACCGAGGTCAAAACTACAGAGGCCACACTTTTGTTTAAAGTCCAGAAGGTTCAGAAACAGCTTCAGTTTGAGTTTGGAAACATTTTTAGGGAAAATCTGCTGCAGTGATTAGATGCACTCACACAGGTCTCGGTTTGGTTCTGATCCAGTCCAGGTTTGGCTCTGATCCAGTCCAGGTTTGGTTCTGATCCAGTTCAGGTTTGGCTCTGATCCAGTCCAGGTTCGGTTCCAGCTTTAGTCCAGGTTTGTGGAAGTGAAATCCTCATTGAGTGTGAGATATGGCAAAGATAAATGACATATGAAGAGTACATTTGCAAAAACAGATAAGTGCCATTTCAAAAATTGGAAGGTAACTCTTTGTATAGTAATGTTTTCAAAAACCAACCATATTTCACTGCAATCAAAATATTATTCCATCCTTCTTTTATTAACTCCAATAGATATTATTTTTGTTAATAATATCTGTAGAGGATGGTAACAAAAAGAAACATACATTTTTATACGTTTTTCAAATGGACATATGTGTTTTTGCAATTGAACTCTTCATATATTTAAAGAAACTATAATTTACAGAACACAATCTAGAACAGAATGTCTGCTTCTCCTTTCAGAGTCCACACATTTCAGTGAAAGAATCAGACAAAGTCACACGTCACTTTGAATCACCGACGACAGATCGACACTTGTTTGACTTCACTTCCGCTCCAGTCTGTGCCCTCGGCCTCTTCGACTGTCAGACCTGTTCTGAACCAAAATGTAAATATTGTCTGCTCCTCATTTCGCCTCGAGTCGTGTTCAAACCGGTTTAAACTGTTAGGCAAAACTGACTAGACAAAATTACAATTTGTATTTCCTCCAACGTTTCTTGTGTCGTTTAGTTTCTTTCATGTTTCAGTTCCAAAGACGCCAAATCAAGAAGCTGCTGAGAGGCCAAACAGCTAAGATTCACGTAAATGTGTTGTTTTAAAGTAGTTTTCTCTCTCTCTGTGAAACTATAAATAAAACCTTTAAAATGGTCGATGCTTATTATGGTCAAAGATCCCAGTCAACCAGCAGATTCTGAAATACTGAACCAGAATGTTGTTCAAACCCAAAAGCAGGACAGTTGCTAAAGGAATATTGTTGGAAAAAGCACAAGTTGCATTAGTCATTATTTATATTTAGTTACAGACGTCTTTGTTTGACCCTTGACATTTGTTAAAGCACCAGTTATAACATCTGTTCAATTCAGTTTGTTTTTGTCGCGTCCAAAATCACCACAGCAGTTCAAATAAAATGTCTAAATACTGAGAATGATCGGCACAAACTGTTCTCATCAACTTATTCTGTGTTTTAAGACAAATTTAACAACAAAAAGGTCAAACATGGACATCTACTGAAAAATCCAACTATAACAGCTCTATTTAAGACGAGACACTACAGGCAGGACGCTTTTTTTTTTTTGTCACTTTGCTCTCTCAACACATCGACTTTCATGTGGAAACAACAAACGTGTCCAATCTGCTCCTAAATATATTTTATTCTTCCATTTAATCCACTTCATCCATAGATTTCTTCTACTTCAAACGCTTTTTGTTAAAATGCATTTATCTCCCCTCTCCCCCCTTTTTTGATATTTAATTCTAAAGCAAATTTATTTAAGTTTTAAGTCAAAAAATGAGGCGAGGCGAGCAGACGAGCTCAACAAAAAATAAGTTCTATACGGAGTAAAAAGCCGTTTTCAGGCCGCCCAGGAAATCAGTGCGTTGTGACTTGTTTTTGCTCGTGTTCATTAAACATTTTACACAAATAAGTCGACTTTATATTATGTTTTAGTGGCAAGACTTTTCCCTTGTTTGCCAGTTACAGACGTCTTTGTTTGACCCTTAGAGCTTGAAGCCGACAACAAAACGCTCCCCTCCAGCGCACGATGTGAACACGATGGACACGATGGACACGATGATGTCAAAGTCATTTATTGACAGTGATCATTGGGACAGGCCTAATTATAACCTTCAGATTGTAACATTTTGGTTTTCCTTTAAAACATCAGACTGACGTTTTGAATGATTCACAGTGTTGTGTCCCTCAAAGTGTGGCCCTCGATAAAAAGGTCTGGACGCCGCGGAGCAATGAACCACATGCAGTGACAGAAAGTAACAAAGTACTGTACTGAAGTCATATTTTAGTCTGTGTACTTTACTTTGGTAATTATTACACTGGATACTTTTACTTTATTTCATTTAAGAGCATGTATTTGTACTTTAAGGCGAGACACTGCAGGCAATTTTTATTTTTTTGGTCAGTTTGCTCGACTTTCATGTGAAAACTACAAAAGTGTCCAATTATTACATTTAATCCACTTCCTCCATAGATTTCTCTGGGACATTGTAAATTCAAAGGTTGTTTTCTTAAAATGCATTTTTGTCCCTCGAGACATAAAGATCAGCCTTAAAGTAGATCCTACACCAAACGCTACAATCTTGGATTTTTACGCGATGTACAAAAGGATGCTTTTTTTCTAATTCTATAACTGTTTTATTGAAGTTTATTGAAGTAAAAAAAAGTTGAATTTTGATTTTTTTGAACAATTTATAGTCAAATCTAGTTTACTCAAAAACTAATAAGACTCCAAAATCCTCTGGAAAGTTTTTTGTATCCAATATGTTACAAAATGAACTAAGAAATTTAAACCTGGTTCTGTCCATTTTTCAGTTTCAAATGATTCAGAGATGATGCCGAAAAACTCATCCATGCATTTGTCACATCCAGATTAGACTATTGTAACGCCTTGCTTATAGCGTGTCCTAAAAGCTCTATAAGAAGCTTTCAACTGGTTCAAAATGCAGCAGCAAGATTATTAACAGGTACTAGAAAAAGAGATCATATTTCACCAGTGTTAGAGTCTCTTCACTGGCTTCCTGTTGAGTTTAGAATCAAATTTAAAATCCTCCTCCTGACTTATAAAGCTTTAAACAATATGGCCCCATCCTACCTCAAAGATGCAATAGTAGCGTACCATCCAAACAGAGCTCTTCGTTCTCAAAATGCTGGACTATTGTTAGTCCCCAGAGTCTCTAAAAGCACAGTAGGAGGTCGAGCATTTAGCTACCAAGCTCCTATGTTATGGAACCAGCTCCCTGTTCATGTAAAAGAGGCCGACACAGTCTCTACATTTAAGACCAGGCTCAAAACGTTCCTCTTTGAAATAGCTTATGGTCAGGCCAGTTAGGAACAGAAATAAAAACCTACAGTTTTAGCTACGCTGCCCTTGGAGCAATTCTGCTGGGGGAAGTATGGCAGCTTGAACACTATCCTCTGGTTCTTCCTACTTTACCTATCAACAATATTTAATATTACTTCAACTGTAGTCTGTTCATTGCTGTTCACATGTTTCTCTTCTCTCCACTTCCCCGGGAGTGGAGACTGTTTCAGACACTGCGGCGGCTGCTCCAGTGACGACCCCCCCACCCCCACCTGTCTGGAGGATCGATCTCTACACTGGACGATCTATGCGCCACCCGCCTGGAGGAACTCCCTCAACCCTGGATTAGCCACACCACGACTTCCTGGACGAACTCCATCTACTTAGATGAACTGTTCCTCATCTCCTGCTGGAGGATCTCTCTACACTGGTGGAATGCTCCTCGTCCTCCTGGAGGAACTCTTTAAAGCCACCTCCCTCTTGAGTGGTTCTGGCTCCACAGTCCAAGTGGATGCGTCAGTCCTAGTTCATCTGCAGCCTGTCCGTCCGTGGGAGTAGGATCTCTCCTTCACTGTGGTTCTCCCCGAGGTTTCTACTTTTTCCCATGGGGTTTTTTGTAGTTTTTCCTCGCCGCGAAGGAGGGTCAAAGGACAGGGGCATTCTGGGACAGTTATCTGAACTGCTTTTACCTGTGGCCCATCGAGGCAGCTGTTGTTGTGATTTTGGGCATTATAAAAATAAATTGATTTGATTTGATTTGATTTGATTTGAAATGTCCCACATAGATGCAATTTTGGCCATTTTTACACATAAAGTGCCTTATTTCTACATAAAAACAGTACATGATGAAAAACTTCTAATACTTTTTGTCTTACATTTATGTGAGTGAACTACAGGACAAGTTTACAATTGATATCTTTAAATTTGAGATTATTTCCTGTTCACCTGCAGTGTCTCACCTTAAACTAGAGAGGACTATTCACGATGATATTCAATGTAAAAGTTCAAGTCCCGGTTGTGAGCAAACAAAGAAAACAAAAAAAAACATTCACAAAAGAAAATTCAGAAAAAATTCAGCACAATTCTTTATCAAAATCACAGAAAACAGTTTAACAGTTCTCAAAATCAGTGTGAACGCTTTACTTTACTGACTTTTTACTCTTAACGCACTTATTTAAACAGGGACTTCAAAGCGTTTCCTTACACTTTTAGTTCTACTTTTACTTTCCCTTTAGTATTCTCTGCTCCTGTGTCTGTATTCGACTTAAATAACCAAAGGGAGCCTCTTCCACTGAGCCCCTCCAGTCCCTCTGCTCCGTGAACAGTCTGTAGCGCCGCCGTGTGGTCAGAGTCTAGCAGCGCATCCATCGCTCTCTCTTGCTGAGGGGGTAGCCTCGGTCCACGCGCAGCATCTCGTTGACCCTCCAGTACGAGTCGCCTTTGAAGAAGAAGAGCTTGCCGTTGGTCCAGGTGAAGGCGGCGTCTGGGCTGGACGGGACCCCGGACACCAGCAGCGACAGGGGCTTGGGGTACAGGGTCATGTCCGTGTACTTCAGCTCGTCCCACTGCCAGTGATTGGAGCCCTGGGACACACAGGCACACTTCAGACTCCAGGGGCCAAGAACACGCTGTGACCTGGATTTATCATTTTGATCTGGATTTAGCCACATGTTATTTTTTATTCCTTTTTATCCACATCTAATAAAGCTGCTGGACGTGTTCAATACGAAAAGAAAGCTGTAACCCACTTATTTTCAGTCAAATCAAACATTCTGGGATGAATTAGAGTCAGTTTTTACTCCAAAAGTACAAATAAATAAAAAAATACACTAAAATTAAAACTAAATTTACTTTTATATGGATTCCGCCTGGACTTTTTTACTTTATTACAAGTCCCTAAAACTATTTTTTTTTGTTAAATTAGATTCAGCTTTGAAAGAGGAATAGTCAAAACCAACAAAAGCCAAAAGTAGTGTCAATCAGGCAAAATCTACAAACACCAGCTTCACTTCTTCAGAAAATGTAGGCGGACTTTAAAGTCTGATATTCCTCTGTGCAGAGCTTGTTTCCAAATGTAATCAGAGTAAATCGGACACAAAACTACAAAGTCTCAGCTTCACAAAGAGTCCAGACAATAGTTAATGCTTCAAAGGGTTCAAGAACAGCTTCAGTTTGAATTGGAGCTCATTTTAGTCACACGTTTAACGAAAAACAGGTCCGAGTGGTTGTGGTTAAGTAGTTTTGACTTAATGAGATTTAATTGTTTATGTGATGCAGAATATTTCACTGGATTCTCTGTATTTCTGACTGATTATGCACTTATTTAGTTTATAATAAGAAAATAAACGTGCCACTGAGGTAAGTAAAATGATCTTAACCCATTGGAGGATAATTTGGCTTGAAATAAGAAAATAATGTATTGAAACGAGTCAGAAATGGGTCGAAACAAGAAAAATAATCTAGTTCATTTAAAAAAATTGTCTGAACTGATCTTAACGAGTCAAAACATCTGAACTTAAGATAAAAATCCTGAAATCAAGATATTTTAACTCATCTAGAAACTGCTTTTTTGTAGCAAATCTGTAGTAACTTTATCCACATGGCTTGAATTTATCGGATTTGAGAAGTTTTGACTCGATGAGATTTAATGCTGATGTGATTCAGAATATTTAAGGTATTTCTAACTGATCATACCATAGAACATTTATTCGTCAGTGGGGTAAGTAAAATAATCTTAATCCATTTACAGATAATTTGGATTGAAATAAGAAATAATGTATTGAAACAAGTCACAAATGATTCGAAACCAGTAAAATAATCTAGATCCATCAAATAAAAAGTCTCCACTAAATAAGCGTTGTCTGAAATTCAGATTAATATCCTGAAATCAAGACATTTTAACTTATCTATCTGGACAGATAAACTGGAAACTAATCTAATTCTACTGTTTAATAAATAGTTTGTTTACTTTTATTTCAGAAGTAATTAGATTAATTTATGACAAAGTTACTTATATAAAACATACAGCTCAGGAAGTGACTTAGAAAAAGTGCAAAATCGTCCCACTTATTCCTGTTATGTCATTTCCAATAAACAACAGAAGAGCAATAACATTTCTGTTTCATTTATACACTGCCTGACCAAAAAAAAAGTCCCCTCAGAAAACAAAAGTCCCACGCTCCAGTATTTGGTTGGAGAAAACAGCCATGCAACCTACTCGGGACCCCCAAAGCAGATGAAAAGAACCGTAGCAATCATTTTAATCGTCAAAGGGCGTTAAATCACGTTAAATATTGGTTATTTGAATAGTTTATTGTCTTATTCAACGCTATTTCATTAAAATATACTGTATTTAATTTAAAAATAGAGCAAATACAGTGTCGTATTTATTAAAATTAGATCTTGAAATCATCTCACGACCCCCAGCTCATCCCTCGTGACCCCCACTTTGAGAACCACTGCTCTAGAGTACCCTTTAACTTTAGTTTCAGGCAAATAAATGGGTTTAAAAGTCACATATTGTCAATTATTACTATCATATTATATTTACAGTCCAAGACACTCCAAAAAGATGCTAAATGTATAACAAATAACACTTTTTAATTTAGATAAAAGCACATTTAAAACCTGAAACCATTCTAAGTAGCCCCTGCTAATCGCCCAACAGGAGGAGAGGATCTATTCTCTTGGCAGTGTATTTCAACACTTTCTATTCCCACGTCTGTGAATGGCCTGTTAATAAATGCTTTTTGTTTGTACCTTGATGAATACGAGTTTCTTGTTCTTCTGGAGGTAAAGCGCGGCGTCGATGTTCGCAGGGATCTTCTTCACTGGTTTGGGATACCCATAATCCAACAGGAAGTTTGTGTATCTCCACACTTTACTGCCTGGAACACACATGTGAGTTTGTCAGTGAAGACACAGTATTTACAACACCAGGTCAAAGTTTGTACTCTTCACACGGAAATACTTGTTGCTGGAGAAATTCTGGTCATTTTAATTAGTCCTGCTGTTTGTGATTATTGGATAAGATAAATATAGCACTGCACGTTATTATCAGCATTAATATCTCACTTTTAAACCTTCTTCTGGGGCAACAAATAAAATAAAAAAATCCAGCAATGGCAACAATTTTGAATCAGGAACAAACACCATCACAAAAAATGAAAGGAGCACTGGGCACAGATGAACATGCACAAAATGAAAAAAGAAAAAACTTCTTTGCAATCAAATTAAACATAAAAACCATATTTACTGGACATTGGGGCAGATGGGAGACGTATGCTGGGCTTTTTCACTGTTTTGTTGTTTGTATTTTTCCTCTCTTGAAAGCCACAAAGGTCCTCAAACATAAAGCTGACTGACCTTTGAAGAAGTACGTCTTGTTGGTTCGTTGCGAGTGCACGGCGGCGTTCAGATTCCCCGGCAGCTCCTTCCACAGACGCTCGATCCGAATCGGAACGTTGTGTCCGAAATCTGAGACGGTCCAAACGTAATCTCCACTGAAGGCGAAGGTCTTCCTCCACGGACCTGAGGAAGAGGAGGGTTCTATCTTAATCTAACAACTTTATACAGTTAAACCACGTATGTTGAAGTAAAGCCTGGTGTTCTGTGGAGTTACCGAGCATGATGGCGTCCAGGCGAGCGCTGCAGGGATCAGGGACTCGGCCGGAGCTCACAGTCGGCAGAACGTTGACTGGAGGAGACGGACTGGACAGAGGACTCGAGATCCTCTTACCTGCAACACCAAAGGAAGAAACTTATCACCTGCAACACCAAAGGGAGAAACTTATCACCTGCAACACCAAAGGGAGAAACTTATCACCTGCAACACCAAAGGGAGAAACTTATCACCTACAACACCAAAGGGAGAAACGTATTCCCTGCAACAAGGCGGGACATTCAGACAAACGCTCAAAGATCCAGACGGTTTAGTCCTGAAGACACCGAGGCTCCACATGAGTCTGCTTTTACTGACGCTTAAAGTTTCTTTGCAATTTTGTGCATTATTAATTCACTTCACACTTAGTGGTGGTAAACGTCTATAGCCACAGCTGCCTGGGGCAGAGTGAAGGAAGAGAGGCTGCCAATCCACACCTGCGACTCACACTTCACTTTCACACTTCACTTTCTACTCCAGTCAGACACACTTCAGACACAACATGAGACTGGGCTCACAAGAAAGAGAGAACAGGAGAGTTTGATATAATTCTATAATGAAATATAATTTAATGATAGTTAATTTATGATTACATTGTAAAGTTCAGTTCACAAATTTGATTTTTTTTTTTATCTTCTCAAAAGATGTCACTCAGCGTTAACCTTTGCTTTTGTCTAAATTAATGTGAAGAAAAGGTCATTTCCTCATGTGTGCACATATTGGCATGTTATCTTGTCCCATCCCCAGCTTTCCTGCCCGTCCTAAAGGGTCGTACCGTACAGAGCCTGGATGCCTCTGATGTCGTCGGGGTGCAGTTTGAAGTTGAACCTGTATCCAGAGTAAACAGGAGCCATGAGCGCGCTCCTGAACTGAGAGTGGGCCAGACCCAGCGCGTGTCCGATCTCATGAGCCGCCACGATCCGCAGGTTTGTGCCGAAGTACGAGCCCTCGGTCCACTGCTCGTCCTCGTCAAAGTGCACCACGCCCGACTCTGGGGCCTCAGCGTGAGCCAAGACGTGCCCTGGGACAAGAAGGAGCGTTTGGATTAGAAATGTAGCTCCTAAATAAGCCAGAAAGTGATATTTCAGAACTTTTGAAGGTAGTTTTACAGTTTTCATTTACAACTAATAATTTAAAATATGTTTAACACATTTCTGATGGATTGACTAAATTATTAAATATTCAATATTGTCATGGGAACAGGACTCGAGGTGGTGTTCATCTTAACCTGGTTCACTAATACAGCCGGCATCGTCAAGAAGGACCATTGCCCTTTTCTTTTTGAGGAGACTCAAAGCTGCTGGACTATAGGCCTGCCTCATTGGATGTGACTTTTCACTCATCAGTGACATTTATCCAGAGCTCTGCAGGAGAGGACCTCACATCCCTCACACGACGGTCTGTCCCTCTCCCTCTGGAGGAGAGTGAAGAGGATTAAACTACATCCTCTCATTAGAAGAGCAGCTTCTTTCCTGAGGCTGTTTGACTCATGAACAATGCAGATCAATGACGTTTGCCTTGTGCTGCTCTTCTGTTTGTCCAATGTTATGAATCAGTGCAAAAACGTTTTTAGCTAGGTTTTATTATTGCTTTTAGCCTCTCATCTTATTTAGAAGCACAACTTAAGGAAGAATTTAGTCCTGTTGTTTTGGAATGACAAATAAATGAACATTTATTTGTCACTTTGCCACTTTAACAATAATATTATAAAAGAGTTTTCTACTTGCACTGCCGATTTGCACAACTATTTTGTATATTTTGATAATATTTTATTAATTGTTACATGTTGCACCTTACGCCAAAGCAAGTCCATATGTTTGTAGCAATAAAGCGATTCTGATTCTGACACTGATAACGACTAACATCCCCCTGTCTTATGATATGTATCCAGACAATTCTAAAATGTTGTCCAGTATTGATTATTATTATCTGTCCGGATATCATGACAGCCCAAATATGAGGGTATGTATTTTAGCCCCATCGACTGTATTGTATGGGACAGTAGAGTGTGCAGTAGGAGAAGAGCAGGGAGGACATTCAGCAAAGCCCCGGAGCCCACAGCACAGTCCAGCTCCTTCTCCGTGACTCAAACACAGACCTCGTCCGTCGAAGGGCACGGGGCAGAGGCCGTCGTTCTTGTGGAAGGAGATCCTGATGTCGGCGGCTCCAAACTCCACCTCCCTGAAGCTCAGAGCCGCCACCTCGCTCCAGTATCTGAAGGCCGAGCGCAGCGCCGAGCGCACCTCCCCCTGGGGTAGGTCCGGGGTCCAGGACAGGACCCGGTACGTGAGGGAGCGCTTCCTCCAGCGACCTGAGGGGGAGAGAGGAGGGAGGGAGAGGGGAGAGAAGAGGGAGAGTGTGAGAGGGAGAGGGGGGAGAAGAGGTGAGAGGGAGAGAGGGAGAGAAGAGGTGAAAGTGAGAGAGTGAGAGGGGGGGAAGAGGTGAGAGGGAGAGAGGGAGAGAAGAGGTGAAAGTGAGAGAGTGAGAGGGGGGGAAGAGGTGAGAGGGAGAGAGGGAGGGGGGGTGGGAGGGAGAGAAGAGGTGAGAGGGAGAGAGGGAGGGGGGGAGAAGAGGTGAGAGGGAGAGAGGGAGGGGGGTGAGAGGGAGAGAAGAGGTGAGAGGGAGAGGAAGAGAGTGAGAGGGGGGAGAAGAGGTGAGAGGGAGAGAGGGAGGGGGGTGAGGGGGAGAGAAGAGGTGAGAGGGAGAGAGGAAGAGGGGGGGAAGAGGTGAGAGGGATGGAGGGAGAGAGGGAGGGGGGGTGAGGGGGAGAGAAGAAGGAGAGAGTGGGGGGTGAGAGCGAGAGAGTGAGAGGAGGGGAGAAGAGGTGAGAGGGAGGGAAAGAGAGAGAGAGAAGGAGGGAAAGAAGGAGAGGAGAGAGAGAGTGAGGGGGGGGGAGAGGTGAGAAGGAGGGAGGGAAAGAAGGAAAGAGAGAGAGGGAGTGAGAGGGAGAGAGACAGATGTGGAGCAAGAAATACAACGACATCTCCAGTGAGCTTCATGTCCGATAAAAACAAAAAACAAAACTGCTTTTAATATTGTCTAAAAGATTTCATTCTCGTTGCCCGCCTCACCCATGACTCTGTACTTGTGCTGTTTCTGGTTGAAAGGGTCTTCGATGCCACAGCGAGGGCTCCTCATCACCTCCAGCGTCTGTTCATCCAGTTCTCCAGTAGGGGGCAGCTCGTTCGCCCTCTGAAACACCCTGACACCACACACTTCTCATTCACTAAAACTACATTCAGCAGCGACACTAACGATGAGTTTGTGTTTTACTTGAGAGCTTCGATGATGTCCTCCAGGTTGTTGGGGTCCTGGGAGTCTTCCATGTAGCCAAACTTATTCAGATAAGCCTTGAGCAGAAAACAGACGTCAGTTTAGATGTGATCACAGTGAATTAAAAGATTGATACTCAGATTTGTCATTTTTCTCTTGGAAATTAAAAAATATGAAGTCGACCATAACACATTTATGTTACCATCAGATCTAAATGCCAATGTTTTAAAGTCTTTATTGCTGGGGTCATTCAACAGCTCAATAATATTCAATACAGCTAAAATGAATACAGTCAAAATGCAGTTTTTGTTAAAGCCAGTTCTAGGGGCTTGTCACTAATGTAAATACACATATTCTACTTTTGTGAATTTACGTTTTGGATGTTTCAAGGCAAAATACAATGTGATCCATAAGAAAATCTGACTCTTGCCCCCGTCAGGCCCTATGACGTCGTCACTTTTTACTAGAATCCGTAAACAACCAATAACAATGTGATGTGCAGCAATTTTGAGGTATCAGTTTGTTTGCTTTTCTATTACAAAGTATGAACAAATGACATTTTCCAACCTCAAAATTGTGTATCTGTGTATAAAATGAAAACCGACGTCACATTTCAGTAAGTATTTATCCAGTAAAAGCTAAAAGTCTAAAAACAGGCTGTATTTCAGACTTGCTGTTAAAACCCAACTCAGTCATGTAACGCCCTGCTTCAGATTTGTGGCTAGATTTACACCTTTGCGTAGTTAAGTTGTACCAGTGCTGGTCATTCATTTTTATTCTGTATGTCCTCAGATGTCCCAGAGTGACCCTTCTTGTTCCTTGTGTCTAAATGCTCGCATCATAAGCTGAAGATCGCTGGTGTTCTGAACGTACGCCGGACTAAACAACAACAAACTGGCAAAACTATTTTCAACGATGTATGAATGAATCTTATTTTGTTGTAAAAACAGTTGCTATTCTAGATTTTTTATTAATTTATTCCTTTTTGTCCACATCTGATATGAGGAAACTATCAGCTGCTGGACGTGTTCAATATGAAAAGAAAGCTGTAACCCACTTATTTCAGTCAAATCAAACATTCTGTGATGAATTAGAGTCAGTTTCTACTCCAAAAGCACAAAATAAAAAATTACACTAAAATTAAAAACAATTTAATAGGACTTTTATATGGATTCTGCCTGGACTTAAAAAAATAAACTTTAGTACAAGTGAAAGAGGAATTGTCAAAACCAACAAACGCCAAAACTAGTGTCACTCTACAGACACCAGCTTCACTTCTTCATAGATTTCACAAAGACAATTTAGGCGGACTTTAAAGTCTGATATTCCTCTTTGTGTAATCAGAGTAAATCAGACACCAGAGGCCAAAACTACTACTACTAGTCTGAGCTTCACAAAGAGTCCAGACAATAGTTTGTGTCCAAAGGGTTCAAAAACAGCCTCAGTTTGAAATGAGGCTCATTTTTGTCACACGTTTGAGGAAAAACAGGTCCGAGTGGCATGTGTTTAAACCTGCAACATAACTTCACAAGAAATATGTTAAATTCTACTCCATCTTCTCCAAAAGGTCACATTTGGCGTTGCTGGCATGATGTTGATAGAACCAAAGGCTTGTGTGAGGTGAAGTTTATCTACGATGTGTGGAATTTATTTGCACAAACACTACGGACTGTGAAAAGTGTAACTGTTTCTTTTCTTGGACAGTGGTTATGAGCGCTTCTGTTGGCTGGAGAGATCGACTGGATCTTTGGGATTCGTGCTGCACCCGGGGGTCTCGTTGGAGCAGTAGTGGGTGAGTTGAGGGGCAGAAGCTGCAGTATCCGGGGTGTTCTCTCATAGATGTATCTGCACTGCTAATGCCAGGCAGGACAGGCGGGGTACAGTGCTTTCTAAGAGCGTAGTCATGTGTTTTTTAATGTGTGTCAGCTGCAGCCTCCTCCAGCCCAACTGAGGGTGAACAAACGATGAGGCGGCTGTGTTCTTGTGTAATGATTTTACTGTTTACAATTGTTGGCAAAGGGATGTGACTGCTTTAAAGCCTTGACTTTCAACCAGTGTGCAGCGAAACACTAGTGCGCTTTGAGGTTTTGTCCAATTTCACTAAACAGATTCAAAAACGTGGATGTAAGTTTTCCATTTTGGAGTGTCCTGAGCAACTTCTGCATCAAAAAACAATGCAAAACCATTACCATTGCCAATTTAAAGAAGCAGACAGTGGGACAGGCATTATTTGGCTCATTATACACCATATTTTTGACTAAATGGTCTGATTTGGTTGGGTTTTAGTAGTGGTTGGTGAACAGTGGTATCAGTCTGAACCCAAAAAGTGTGGCATAAACTCAAAAAAAGGTTGAAAAACATTGCCTTAAAGCATCCACAGCACCAAATAGACACCAAAGACTATCATTAGTGAGTGATTAGCATTAAACAAGCCCTAACTGTGGCCTTCATGTCACTCCATCGAGCCTAAAACTCACCTGTTGCCTTCACATCTCCTTTTTCTTTCTTCAGATTTGCATTTTTGTGTGTCTTGAACTGTGAAGTGTCCTTGAGTGTCATGAAAAGTGTTATATATTGTCTCAGTTGGCGCTGAAAGTTCATTTTTGTATAGAATAAAACCCCGTAAAATGCTATTCCATCTGCCCCAGAAAGTCACATTGACACATTTGTACATGTTCTATCATTTTGCATTCTATTTTGCAGCTCAAAGTTCAACATAAAGAGAGAAAAACCACGTGTACCTTTGCTTCATCCAACTCCGTCCATGGAACCACCGCACTGAAAGTCCCAGTGATTCCAAACAGCAAAAATAGTCCCAGGAATCCTGCAGAATCCATGTTTCCAGCCCTTGAACCCGCTCCTCTGCTCTGCCTCTCGTCCGTCTCTCCTCTGGCCTCTGTCCCGTGAGCGATCCTGCCGCGGGACGCCCCTCTCCAGACTGTTTGTTCACTCAGACTGGGGCCAGTTTAAGCAGTTCAGTTCTGAAGCAGTGACTCAGAGATGACCCATGTGTGAAGAATGAGCTTACAACACACGCAGCAGCTCAGGCCAAAACGTCTGCACCATCCGGCTGTTCAGACAGGAGCAGCTTTTATGAGAACCAGTGAAATGGCAAGGGGTACATTCAAGTAGTAGTGGGTCGTAGTAATAAAGGGTAGAAGTAACAGCGGTTGTAGTAGTTGGAGGAGTGTGCAGTACTACAGTAATTACAGCAGTTGTGGCGTCGCACGTTTGGTCAGACTTGAGCAAAATTTATGACAACTAAGATTAGATTATTGTGTGTGTGTGTGTATATGTGTGTGTGTGTGTGTGTGTGTATACATGTGTGTGTGTGTGTGTAGAAACGGCAAAAGTAGCTGCTGTAGTGGTATATTTTTGATTGTACGTAACAAAAGCGACTGTTATTCACAAACGTCCATAAAGATTAATTTGCCAAAACAATATTGTAAAGTAAATGAAAGCCCAGGATGCAGGAGCTCTTGCCTCCCAATAAGGAGATCGTGGGTTAGAATCCCAGACCAACATCACACGATCTCTCTGGGTGGTGTCTGCATGTCCTCCCCGTGTTACCGTGGGTTCTCACCAGGTTCTTCGGCTTCCTCCCACCGTTCAAAGACATGTATGCGTAGGTTAATTGGCAACGCTAAATTGGCCGTAGAGAATGAATGTGAGAGTGAATGGATGACGAGTTGGCCACTGTCCAGGGTGTACCCCGCCTAAGGCCCAAAGTCACTGGGATAGGCTCCTGTCACCCGCGACCCCTAACGAGAACAAGCGGTAGAAAATGAATGAACAAAAAATGAAAGCGTGGTGGAAGAACCCAATGAGCTACTGGTGAATACATCATCATCGTGTCAATCAATCAAAGTTTATTTATTAAGCACTTTTCATCTAAAAAAATCCATCCGTCCATTAAAAAGAATCACACACGCACACGCACACGCACACGCACGCACGCACGCACGCACACACTCACGCTCACAGTATGTTAATAATGAAAGTCTGATTAGAAGATGCATGACGCTGAGTACAGATGAACCAGTTGAGGAAGTTCCATCAGAAGAGCTGTCTGCACCAAGAGCAGAAAGGCGCACAGGACACAGACACAGGGCCCAGAGGAGAGAGAAGGCACCAGGGGCCCATGAGCCAGGGGCCAAAGCCCACCATCGCTCCCAGAGCAGAGAGGCCCCCAGAGGAAACAATCATAATATGAGTAAAGGCTAAGAATTAGAATAGTTATATCATAAATGCTATAAATAAACATAAGTCTTAATTGTATTTTTGGTGAAATATACTTTTGAATTTGCATGGATGAATAAAACAAATGAGATGTAATGAAAAAACAGGATAGTAGCTAATAATAAAGCTAAATTTAATAAATTGATCCACAATAATGTCAGAATACTTTTGAATGAGTATTCAGTATTTAGCGTTTTAAAATCTCCATTGTTTTCAGGATAACAAAAAATCCTGATGATGTTTGACGACACAGCCCTGAGCCGTGACACTGAATGTTTTTATGATTATATCTTTAAGCTGATGTTAAGATGCATTCAGATGTTTTTGTCGTTTCTTTCCACACTTTGTGCTGACACACAGTATGTTGACACACAGTTGTCACAGAGATCATACAGAGTCTATAGAAAGGTGGAGTCTGATGTTTGTGGCGATTGGACAGAAATAAATCCAGGCTCAAAACCACAGCTCACACCAGAGCGACAGATTCTGCTGTTTACCCTCGCTCTGATGCAACTTCATTGGGCTCATAAATCTACTCTGCAGTCGATCTATCACACGCAGATGCCCTTTCTACAAACAGATACATAAAAACTGATCGAAAGTAAGACTCTTGCCCAAGGACACAACAACACACTAAAAATAAGATACATGTTGAAAAAGAAATACAATTTTAAGTCTATATAACAGGCTAGACAACACATTGCGCTAAAATGTAGTGAACATGATTAGATTAAGATTTTATTGAACATTGCCAATTTGTCCCCAGTTTGACAGTTTTCGTAATGTTTAAAATGTTACGGTTAAGGTTGAACATGGGCAGCAAATACGACATAGACAGAGATAATTCCACGAGTGTTACCTAGCAACCATTTCGAAAACAAGGGTCAAAATCCATCTAAACTACACAATAGTTAGGAATTGACAAATAATAATCCCTAATAACCCCTTTATTTTGTTAGAAGACAGTTTTAACGGCCAAAACATGGTGTCAGTTGTCTTTAAATTGTCTTTGTATTTTCAATAGTTGCTTAAATGCGAGCCATCTTCAGAACAGTTCTGATGGCTCGCAGTTAAGCAACCAAAACATGTGAACAAGGTAAATACATCTCCTAATTTATTGTCTTTAAGAAGAACATAAGTGTGGATGTAACTAAAGAAGACATCATGAAGGTTGTTGGAGTAGCACGGAGTCATGTTTGGTGCTGGAGCTGGGCTTAAGGCAGAGGCTGCTCAAATCAGGTTTAAACACACTGGATTTGAGCTTTGAAACTGGCAACGCAAATGAGAAATCAATCACCAAATTATAACATCAACAATAATGTCTAATCATTTTGAACTGAAGAATAAATCAGCATTACATCAGCAAATATATGACGTATGTCTCACAACTGTTCCTTTAAATTTGATGCCTTTGAGTTCATTGTCGTTTAAAGTCTATGTGACAGGTTTAGACGTCACATTTCACTAAAATTATTATATTTAAGATTTTACTAAACATTCTGACCATTGGTCCACAATTTGACAGTTTTCGTTAAGTTTGTGATGTTACTTTCAGGTTGGACATGGGCAACTACTATGACATAGTTAGAGGTAATTCCACAACTGTTACCATAGCAACCAGACTGTAAACAAGAGCCAAAATCCATATAAATTACACAATAGTTATGATTTGACAAATAATAATGCCTGATAACAACTTCAGTTTGTTGGAATATAATTTAAACTGTCATAAAATGTGTCAGTTGAGTGTTAACTGTCTCTTTAATTTTAACTATACGTCGCTTTTTGATGACATCACAGAGGGATTACATTTTAGAACACAGCACTACTTCCTGTAATTTTGAAACGTTTATTTTTCAAAATTTCTTCACAAACTGCAACTTCACAAATGTAAAACTATGATAAATATTTAGCACAGGTGCCCTCCCACCAAACCAGGGCAGAATTATAAAATCACGAGAACCCGTCACAAAGACTTTAAATTATTTCTGTAGCTGCTGTACCTTTAAACTGTGGCAGAGTGGTTAGCCTGTCAGGAGGTTGTGGGTTAGATTTTTCACTCTCTCAGAAATGGCAGGATGAACCCCAGTGGAGAACCCGCATCTGCTCACAATATGCGCCGATGAGCAAAGGATTATGGGTAACAGATGTGTTTAAGGACACTGCACTTGAACTCCTGGTTTGGGTGAAGGCTTCATGTATTTTCCAAACGCAGTCTGAGTGTGTTTTTGTGCCTCTGCAGTTGATCCGTCTCAGTTGTAGTGACGGCGGTGGGCGTGACAGCATTAATAGTCACAGTAATGTTGGTGTCTGCAATAGGAATAATAGTACAATATGTGATACTTAAAGGGCCCATGACAGGTTGGACCACTCATTTATCTAAAATGCAGTCAAGATAAATATATTTCAAGTTTTGCTAAAATTCTTTACAAATGTCATCCCGGTTTAGCAGTTTTATACGTTTTAATTTCACTTCCTGGTTGTAAATAATGACATCACACTAGGAAATTACCATAGCAACCACACTGTAAACTGGGCTAAAACTCATCTAATGTCATCAATTCTTTTACCTGACAAATAAAAATATATTTGAACTTATTTATTTAGTTGAATTAATGTTTAAATGGTCAAAAAAGTAGTTTATTTTGTGTAAATCGTGTATAAAGTTTGTCTCCCCAGTGTGATGTCATCAGTTTGTTTACGTCCTGTAATTTTCTACATATTTTTCAACTTTTCTCCACAAACAGCAACCTGATTGGTATAAAACTATTTAAAGTGCGTATGACAGGTTTTTATGATTTTCTGATTTAGTCTTTATTTGGTATATTAAGACCTGTTGTAAATATAAATTATAGTTTTACTCCAATCAAGTAGTTTGTGGAAAAAAGTTGAAAAATCTATTCACCTTATTCCTGAAGTTGCCGTACGCGTCGCCGTCTTGTTTCCGTTGTATTATTTTACATGGAGCAGACGAGCTCAACAGAAAATAAGTTCTACATGGACTAAAAAGCCGTTTTCAGACTGACCAGGAAATCGGTGCGTTGTTGACTTGTTGTTGCTCGTGTTCATTAAACATTTTACACAAATCAATCTACTTTATGTAACATTTAAGCGGCAAGACTTTTCCCTCGTTCGTCATTAGCTTTAACGGAGTTCTCGTCAAACAGGAATTTGAATTTGAAATATACTTATCTCAACTGCATTTTAGTTAAATGAATGGTCCAACCTGTCAGAGGCACTGTGCATGATTTTCTAATTTTGACTTTGTTCAGTGTATTAATACCTAAATAAATAAAAAAAATATATAGTTTTACACCAATCAGGTCACTGTTTGTAGAGAAAAGTTGAAAAACATGTTGAAAATTACAGGAAATAAACAAATTGATGACAAAGGTTTTGCATTATTGACCTTTTAACAAAATAAAGCTGTCCACATATATTTTTCTTACTCAATCTGTGACATTAGAGAAGTTTTGTGGCGTTGCAGATTGTAAAGTTATTGGGTTATATTTATTGTCAAACCCTGACTAGTTTTTGGCTCTTGTTTACAGTCTGGTTGCTAGGTAACAGTTATCATATTTGCTGCTCATGTTCAACCAGAAAGTACAACTATAAATCTTACAAAAACCTTCAAACTGGGGACAAACGGGCAAACATAGACTCTAAGTATTAGCTGATTTTGACTCAGAATTAAATTGTAAAATATGTCAAATGTTAAAGAGAATTAAAGGTCAGAAACAGAGAGCGTCTTGACCTGCTGCTGCTGCACTGTGTTGTTGTCCAGCTGCACCGAGAGAACAAAAACGACCTGGACATACACTCTTTATGTCTGTTTCTTCTGGCAAACGCTTCAGACTGTTTAAGACAAAGAGCAACAGACTGAAAAACCGCTTTTATTCACTCCTCACTCCTCATTCAGCCCATTAATACCGGCCGTTATCTAATTTATTGTATATTTTGCCCAACAATGACAATTTCAACAACAAATTCTAACATAACGTAGCATGAGGAATTGCGGTCTCTTCTCCTCTTCCCTTTTTTGGACATTGTTGATTAATTACACCATCATATTTAATGCACAATCGACAAAAACGGCTAAAGGCAAACATCAAAAACAGCAGGAGGAACCAGTGGTCACACGTCTTTCCTCTTTTTGGTGAAGCGTTGCTATAAATACTGATTAACTTGGCTGGTTTAGCTCTTGTCACCACAATGACAAATCCCTAAATCTGCTGACGCTGTGGACGAGGCGTGAAGCGACTCATCTGCAGCTGCTTCCTCTCGGCCGCGGTTTAACTGGACATGCACCAAAACAAAGAAGAAAGGGAGGGAGAAAGAGGGAGAAAACTACTCTGAAGTGTTTAGTCTGGACTCGGCAGCAGCTTTGTGTCGGCCTGAACTTTGTGAGATCGATTCCCAGCTCCGTATACTTCCTGTCCGATGGAAGAGTTGTCCTAAAATGAATAAATGCTCAAAGCTCAGTGAACTGGACGATACTGAGGATTTGGAACATCCTTAATTCATCTCGCTTTATCACAGTTTGACATTGAGTTTAAATCCATATGACAGATTCTCATAAAATGCTAATTATGACTTAGTTTGGTGAGATAACACCTGTGGTAAATGTTCAGAAAAGTTACAGATTTGTGAAGTTGTGAATTAGTGAAGAAATATTGAAAAATAAAAGTTTAAAATGACAGGAAGTAGTGTTGAGTTCTTGAACGGAATCCCTCTGTGATGTCATCAAAAAGCGACGTGCCACTGAGACAATTTACAGACAACTGACACATTTTTCTGACAGTTTAAACAATCGTTCATCAAAATAAAGTTGTTATCAGGTATTATTATTTGTCAAATCATAACTATTGTGTACTTTATATAGAGTTTGGCCCTTGTTCTCAAAATGGTTGCTAGGTAACGGTTGTGAAATTACCTCTACCTGTGTCATATTTGGAGGTAACATTATGAACTTCACAAAAACTGGGGATAAATGGGCAAAATGTTCAGTTAAATCTTAAATATGATTGTGTTCACTACATTTTAGTGAAATGTGTCGTTGAACCTGTCAAATAGACTTTAATCCTAGAGAAAAACACAGTTTAAATGTATAACTTGGACGAAATGTATTTATCAAGAGTAAATCTGATTGAACAAATGTCAAAAATAAGATTTGAAAATAAGGTTCGAAATATCTGGGCATGTGCAGTTTGAAAAAAAAGTGCCAAATGGGACAATGACCACAGAGGTCTGATCTTCTGTTGCCGCCATGACAACAGTCTTTTTGTCTCATAATAATAGACACACATATAATAATTCCCTAGGCTAATGTAATCTGCATTTGAAAATAATGGGGTCTTCACATAACATTTTAATTGGTCTGTTTTATAATTTACATTTTAATGATGCACTGTGCACAGATCTTATTTGCTGAATGTCCTCCCTGCTCTTCTCCCCATTTACACTTCATGGTCAAACACCTAAACAGGACCATGAACGCTTGTACTGACCACAGGTTCAACACATTTAAATCCATTTGCATTTTCTTTTCTTTTTTTTTTTTTTTGAGTTTTCAGACCATCTAAAGACGTTTCATTGCTTTTGCTGACGTGCGTTTCAACAGGAGGCTGGGAGTTAACGTTTGCATCTTTAAATCTTCACTGACCTAGTTTTATAACAGGAAGTGTGTTTATGCAGGAATGATTTGAGTCAGTTCTGAATCACTGAGGACATGCGTAAAACTTTACAAACAACTCCCACATTTACAAGGAGCTGTCATGGGAGTAAATCTGATTAACTGACCGACAGTGAAACAATATCAACCAAAAAGAACGCACAAACTCTATGCTTTTACACCATTAACCACACTTTATTATCACATTTGCAGCTCTTTGAAGTACTTTATACATTATAGAAATAGTCAATATTCAAATTTTGCCATTTTTTCAAAACAATTTCAATTAGCTTTAGACCAGGGGTGTCCAAACTTTTGCTATCGAGGGCCGTATAAGCGGAGGGCCACAAATCAGTCGTGAAACATTCAAAAAAAGTTGCTTTGATCTGATGTTTAAAGTGCCACCACAACTAAATTCAGTCTCAGTGCCTTAATGTCAGGTTTGTCTTGCACTAAACTGTTAGTTATTTAGTTTCTAACGGAACAAATCTTTAATTTGCTGGAAAAAAGTACTTCTCAGGACAAGTATGGCCCCACTAAGTATGATCAGGTTTCAGGCATCTTAAAATGAAAATTATTTAAAAAAATACGAGACAATATCAGTCGACTGAATCCCCCATTTGTCCAGGAGTGTTCCATCATAGAAAATGGATGGAAGTCGAAACGTCTTCCAGATGAAGACCTTTGAAACCTTTTCTACGATGAGACAATATCAATATCAGGATCAGCATTTCTTTTCTCCACCCTTCTCCTTTAGTCTTGGTTCCATATTTTATACTTGACCCGGGTTTATTACGCTCTTATTTCTCCTTCCTGTGGTTTTTATGTCTGGAAATGTGAGTCAATATCCTGTTTTACTGTTGACTAAATCACTGTGACGAAAACAGATCAAACTAATACGTTACTGGAGCAAAGGAGGATAAACAAAATCATAAATCAAATATGATTTAACCCCGAACAGAAACAGTTTAAGGATTACATTTGATCATTGTCTGATTAAGAGTGTTTCTAGTTTTGAGATTCAGTAAATACACAGACACATGTATTTGTCCTGTTACATTTATTATTATAAATATTCACAATATTAGTAGCTTGAATAAGAAAATACTTTTCATTGGCACATGACACATTTTAGTAATTGTTTTCTGCAAAATAATTTAATGTTTATGCACCGTGAGTTTATTTGAGAAGATGAAATGAAAGAATTCATGTCAAACCAGTAACACCTTTTGTTCAGTAACCAGTTCACAAACGTTAAATAAAATAATATTTGAATTTGAATTTGAATACAGACTTCTTAGTTGTGTTAGTTTAAATTCTGTTGTGGTCTTCAGCAAACAACTGTGTTCAACTATGACACTCAAACTGTGTTAAACTGAAATACAATAAAAAAATAAAAAATAAAAAGATCTGTTTCTTGCGATGTAATGTGAATGATTTACTTAATTTTGGTCAAAATGTTTTAATTCAGTTTCACCCAATTGTGGTTCTCTGGTGTATAAAATCATCACATATTATTTTAAAATATCCACTAGATTGGAAACCAATAAAATAAAACAAAACACATGAACAATATATACACACGATGTTTGTGCGACTATAGCCTTCGTCTCCCTGATCTAACAAACTCAAAATAAACTTTAGTTTGATGACATTTTTAAAGTACTTTAGGGTCAAGCCTTGAAAATCATAAACTATCTTTGCACCAAACACTGCAAAATATTCAGCATAACATTTAGATAAGCTTTAAATTATTTTAAATATTATCTTGGTCCCCTCTTCAACTGAATGACATTTAAAGACATTTAATTAGAAACACACAATCAACTAAAACAAATGATACACTGAAACATGTGACGCGACCAGCAGAGGGCAGCACAAAGGGAAGCTTTTGTGAAATCCAGAGACTCCAGGATTACTCAAATATATGTGAAAGAGACTTCTGGTATGTTGCATAAAAAGCATAAAAATCGGTTTTACTTTCCTTTGCTGAAGTCTTTAATCAATATATCTGGTCAAATGTTGTTGAATGTATTAAAATTGGAATAATAAGAGGAATGTGTTTTTGGTCTTTGATTTGGACAATGACAAATATTGAGGGCATGAGCACAACCCCCTGGGTACACTGACTGTCCACTGGACAACTGTGCCGACAGAAGGCGGTAAATGCCAGTTTTTGTAAACCAAATTGTGTTGAGGTTTAAAAGAAAATCTGGCCACCAAGTCTGGTATCTTCATTTTAAAATAGTATATTTGGCCTTTATAAAATCTTAATAATGCCCTTTTAATCTTTAGGGATTTTCTGTCCTTCCAACAGTCCACAATTAAACATGTGTGTTTAAATAATGATACCACCAAAACTGTACTGAAAAAAAAAAAAAAAATCACCTTAGGACAGGAAGGGTATTGAACTTCATGTCAGTTTCTGTTTCATGCAGCGATATTTACCATGTAATAAACCTGGTCAAAACATTTGTTTTTTGACAGTTAAAAGGGGCTGTACCATTTTGTCTCATGTAATAAAATCAAAACTGTTTTGCTTCAGCTCAAATATGTCGTAGAAACAGCTCTTTAAGTCAGAATGAGACCGCTGGGCGCTGTCTGCATCTATTTATAGCATGTTCCGCAAAGCAGGAAGTGTGCTGTTAGCATGCTAATGTTTGTTAGCATTACCTTTTCAGGCACTGAAAAAGTGCATAGAAACTCACCGAGATGAATAATTAGGATGCAAAAAGGCATTAGGTAAGTGAGCGATAACGTTGTTCTGCATCAAAAAAGAACTAGACCTGTTTTTCACGTTTTTAAAGCTGGGGTACCGAATTTTCACACAGCAAAACTGGAAGTAGGTATTTAAATGAGTCTAACTAGATCCTCGCACTCATGAACCCTTGGCACCTCGTTCTTTTTAACCCATAAGCATTCATTTTCAGGCTGAGGTTCAGATTTAGAACGGCTTTTACAATGTACTCTTTGGGGGAAATAAGTCAGGTACCCCGGCTGTAAGACGGTAAAATCAGGTTCTGCACTTTTAAAAGCAAATTCACCCATACAATTCTGACCTGGCCTCCCGCGCAGAGTTAAATTATGTGCAGCTGCATGTCGATATGTCGAGTAAAGCCTATTCCTCCTCCTGCTCCTCTTGTATCTTGACTTTCACTCTGTGCCAGGCGTTGCTTAAAACTCCCCTTAGGTTCCAGATGGGCAGAATCGAGTCCGGCTGCATGTTGTAGCTACTGTCCACCGCTTTGCACACGACCTCCATCTCCTCCGCGTCGTCCGGCAACGGCACCGTCAGCTCCCACAGCTTCCACGCCCACGCCTGACCAGGAGGGGGCGCCGCAGCCTCCGCACTCTCACCCTTCTCCGAGCTCTTCAACTGGGCGATCTTCCACGTCTTGCCTCCGTCTACGGACACGTCGACTCGCACGACCTCCCTGCCCCCGCCGCTCCACGCGTACCCCTTCAGCGTCACTTCCTCCTCGCTTCTGTCCACCACGGCGCCATCTGCTGGTACGGTTATCGCGGACTGAACGGGCAACTCTTGAATGGCGGGCGCCGTTTTGTAGTCCACGGTGTCCCAGTCCGTGCTTGGCGAAAACCCCTTGTAGTCATTTTGTTGCCAGTGACTGCTGCTTTCCACGTCGCTAACAACAATCTTGCCAAGCCATTTGACGTTGCGAGCGCCGACGGTTCCCGGGACGATAGCTCGGATGGGAAAACCGTGATCCGCCGGTAACACCTCGCCGTTCATTTCGTACGCGAGCAGACAGTCGCCGTCTTCGCTCACGGCTTTCTTGAGCGGAATCGATGCTCCGTAAGTCGTTCCTCCCACGTCTTGGTCCAGTCCTTCGAACTGAACGTGCTTCGCCCAGTTCGCGTCGTCGGGAGCGTAACCGGCGGCTTTAAGGACGTCCTGGAGTCTCGCCCCGCTCCAAGTCGCGTTCCCGATCGCGCCAATGCCCCAGTTCAACCCTTTAACTTGCCTCGCCTTGTGCATGTCCGAGCGCCGGTTCCCCGCGCACTGAATGGTCGCGGTCACCGTATGCTTCGGGAATTTGTTCTTCAAATCCTCCAGAGACAGCGAAAACGTACCTCCTCGCTCGCCGTTCGGTCCCTGGATTTCCACGTCGAGTTTGTAGGTGGCGGGATCGACGCGGGGCACGGGGAGATGGTTGCGTTTGAAGAAAAACAAGGTGGGGGTGACGTAGCTCTCGGTGAGGATCTCGGGAGGCGGCTCGGCGTTGAAGGGCTTGAGGTTGTTGATGCGCAGGACCGGGTGGCGCTCGGGGTCGGAGGAGAAAGGGTCCGACGGGTTCAGACTCTGCTGTTTCTTCTGGTCCTCGACGCTCAGCTCTCCAACCTGGACGGGAGAGGAATCAAAAGGGTTAGGACTTATGATGCGCTCCAGAACTTCTACTGAAACCTGAGCAACATTTCTACATCAGATAGTTTAAATATTGATAGTACTCGTGTTATTTTTCTCTTAAGTTGCTCTCTGCTGCCTCCTGCTGTCTGTGAAGCTGCTCCTGTGCTGCTGTTGAGCTTCTTCAATTATAAAAGATGTCGTTATGCTGATGTTGCTATGTGTGCAGAGTATATTAGCATTGATAAAAGGGCTGGGTGATACGGTGATAAAAATCAAATCGCGAGCTCGTCCCGGTGACAATCTGCTATTTTTTTGTGAAATCGTCGTATCACGATTCACTATTTATCTCTTTAATGCAGCTGTCTGTTCAAACACACTTTTTCTCCTGTTGTTTAGCCTCTGAAGCCTCTGAGCAGATGACTTTATTTACCTCTTAAAGGCCAGGGCTAGAGCGATAAAAATGCGTTCAAAAGTGACAAAAATGTGCCTACAAACAACAAACGCGACTTAAGGCACTGCGAATAAAAGCAACAAAAACACTACTAAAAACGACAAAGACGCGTCTAAAAGTGACAAAGACTCGTTTAACCATGACAAACACAACTGAGCGTGACAAAAACGCGACTAAAAGCAACAAAATTGTGTGTTTTCCCCACAGAGGTGAGTTAGTGAGCTGTTTTTTTCTTTTTTATTATTACTGGAAATGTTACTGTATTTAACTTTTTGGTGAATAGAACCACTGGAGAAATGACTGCAAATGCATTTTTAACCAAGTAAGTGACATTTCTTGAGTACCCTGGCATAATATAATGTATTGTTTATAGAAAAATTATATGTAATTGCACTACGTTTGATCTTGTGAGTCTACTTTTGCCACTTATTTGGAGTTGAGAATCATCATTTGTGCTGAGTGTTAGGTGCTCCCCCTCTGCTGTTATAAATGATAAGGTTTATATTAAAGTCATTCCCTTGAGTTTGTACAGGCAACAGGCTTAAACTTAAACCCTTCTGTGCTGCAGTCTTCTCCGTACAGCCAGTTAATGTTTGGGTTAAACACACCGGGCACGTCCCATTTCTGTCCGTTCCTCAAAGCCAGAACTCCTCGATTCCTCAGCTGACAAATCCCGCCCAAAGAAAGTACAGAGCTCTCTCTCAGACTCTCTTTCCTTAGTGGGCAGGACTTACGATGGAGAAATCGAGAAATGAAGATTCGAGGAGGAAACAGAAATGGGATGCAGCCTTTGACTCAAGCCACGGCAGCAGCCAAAAAGTTCAAACTGAGGTAAAGTTTAGATAACACGTGTGGTTCATTGACCTCAGACTGACATGAACTTTTATTGTGGTCAAAAGCTTCACTCCTCTTTATTTTTTGCTTGCCTTTTTCTTTAATTAAAGTTTTTTTTTTTTTTTTGTGTTAACCCTGCGACGAGTTGGCCACTGTCCAGGGTGTACCCCGCCTAAAGCCCAAAGTTACTGGGATAGGCTCCAGTCACCCGCGACCCCTAACGGGAATAAGTGGTAGAAAATGAATGAATGGATGAATATAGTTTATATTTAATAAATTTCTTTTGTGAATTTTGTTAATAATTTTGCAATAAAACCTTTTTCAGATTTCTATAAACCCTGTACTTTACAGTTTAGACAGTATGTGGCACTAACCTGGAATAACTGCACTGCTCAGACATACCTAGGGCTGTTTCAATTATTACTCTATTAATTTAAAAAATGTTTGTTATCATGAATGAAATGAATTGCCTTCTGTTCAGAGTTATAAGTGCACTCCTCAAACCTGGAGGAAAGGCCCTTTTCTAAAACATTACTAATAACTTATATTCAGTCTATACTTTCTCTAGAGAATCATTTTGATAATATTCACCTTATTCCACCCACTTTTTCCTCTTTTTGCCACAGATCCACATTTCCGTTCATGCAGATGGTGAACGAAGAAAAAATCTTGCAGATAAAATATTACATATAGTTGATTAATTAAATATTTCATGTGAACGTGCAGCAACGAGTCACACTGCACAGGTTTCCTGACGCCTGAAAACGTTGTTTTCCGCATAGAGCTTATTTTCTGTTGAATTCGTCTGCTGCGTGTAAACTACAACAGAAAAAAGATGGAGGAGCCAATGGCAATTTCCGGAATAAAATGAATAGAAGTAATTGTTAGAAATAATTGTGATTGTGTTTTTTGCCATAATCTAGCAGATTTGCAGATTTCCGCAGATCTGACCTACAACGTGACCTGATGGTGTCAACTGCTTCTCTTCAAAGAGATAAATAGAAATTCATTAACAGACAGTCGAACGTTCCAGGCAAATGATTAACACCAACAATAAAAGTTATGTGCACCGTAAACTAGGGAGTTTCATGATACGATATTTTTGCCACCGAGATACTTAGAAATGACATGAGCTGTGCTAAAATCAAAATCGTAATCTGGATAAGAAAATTTGTATGTGAATTTTAATGAACCGAATCTTGGTAAAAAAAAAAAAAAAAAAAAAAAAATTTAAATCAAGAAGGATAAGGTGCCTCGTAGGGCTGTATACCTTTAGTCGTTTCGTCTATTAATTGAAACTAATTATTTTATTAAGATTTAAAGGATTTCTATGAAAAACAGCAAAAACAAGAAGATATGGAGTGAGTTTGCTGAAGATTTTGGAGTCTAACATAAATACAGTTTCCTTGTACTTGTCTGTGAAAATAGTTATTTTTGCATGAATTACTGTTGTATTGTGCTCTTTTGAGTGCTGTTTGAGTGAGATACATCTAAATACTTCCTAGTTTTGATATATTTTTACCACGCCCACTTTTAGTCGATTAATCGGTCGATAGGGCAGGTCTTTAGTCGACTACAGCCCTAGCGTCTTGATTAAACGACATGAAGACAGTGACTGGCCTTGTACTCCGCCAGCATCTCCAGCACGTGTTCTTGGTTGTGGACGGCGTACAGGGCCCAGAACGGCTCAACGGCGCCACCTGCTGCCATCAGGATTTTGTCTCCTCCGGGATGCACGGCCACAAACTCCGTGATGTCATACACTCCCCCTTTAAACGTGACCCAGACCCCGTCCTCCAGAGAGCGGTGCCGGGACACTTCCTCCTGACTGAAGACCGGCAGCGACGAAGAAGACGACGACGACGAGGAAGAGGAGGAGGGGAGTTTGTCGAGAGTCGGTCCAGTGATGGCGTCTGCTTTCTCGGCCTGGACAAGGAAAAAAGAGAGACCAGATCCTAAAAAAAGAGTCAATATATGCTTGAAATTAAATCATTTAAATCATTAAACTCATAGTAACTTCTTAAAAACTATATGAACAATATTCTTATTTGTATAAGGATCTTTAAAAGTTCATAAACAAATATATTCTAAATTCTAAAGAGAAGTGGAACAGAATTTATTTAGTCTGAGAATATCATCAAATGTGAAAAATCAAGTGACATCAGTCACTATTTGTTTATTTAATAGGTGGTTATTATACACACTTAACTTTTTAGTTCTTAGGTTAGGCTGTTCACATGCTCTCCAAAAATGTGATGTCTTGAGTTACAACAGTGTTTTTCAACCTTTTATGAGTCGTGGCACACTTTTGGCTTGAAAAATACCATGGCACAACATTTACTACTGAAACATTACCAAATCAGACCATTTAGTAAAAACGTGGTAAATAATGTGCCAAATAATGTCTGTCCTGCTGTTTGGTTCTTGAAATTTTGTAATCTTGATGGATTTGCGTTATTTTTTGGTGGAGAAGTTGCTCAGGGCACTCCAGAAAGGTAAATTAGTCAAATACAACCGCATATATCAATCTGTGAACTCAAATTGGACTTTTTTTTCAAGGCACACCTGGCTAAACCTCAAGGCACAAGTGTTCCCTGGCACACTGGTTGAAAATCAAGGAGTTACAAGATTGTTGAAATGTCATGTAAACAGTCAGATATGATTTGAGTCATTGGATTTCTTTCTGACTGTTCACACCAATGAAGGTTTAAAAAAGAGAAATTGTGCAAAAAAGGGGGCATTATAATGTGGCAAAGACAAAAAAAAGAGTGAAAGGGTTATTTTAAAATTCATGGTACTTAGTTTGTCAGATCTAATTATTCGAATCATGAATCATTTCAGAATTCTTGTCATAAACAAACCGTGCATCCATGATTGAAGCGTTATTCAGCCCGTGTTAAAATGTAGAAGAGCGTCAGGTGCAGACCTTGTGCTGGTTGAGGGCGTAGGCCAGAACAGCTCCCGTCCCAGCCAAGAGTCCGGCCACAGCGTGAGTCCAGCGCCTGCTCCATCTGAACTCCCTGAAGTCTCGGTCACTGCTGAAGCGAGCCGCACAAGGGGCCAGGGCTGGAGTCACCGGGTGTCTGAGGACAGGATTCACATTCAGAACAATTATTAAAACATCAATCATCTGCCAAAATGTTAAGTGCTCTAGACGCACTGATTTTAGACATTTTAACTAAATAAAATGTGTCAGAAGCTCTGCATAAAAGACAAGTGTTATATGAAACTACTTTTTGATATTAAATTGAAACTCTATTGAAAAAAATATATACACAGAATATACTTTATTATTATTATCATAAATGTTATACAAGTTTTAAAAGCTGCTGTGAGATGAGTTGCTCCTGGTTTAAGGCACAGTAAGAGCGTTTTAATTAAAGCAGAACGAGTTGTTTATCATTGATAGGATTTACCTGTGAGAGTTGACGGAGCAGAGTCGGGTCAAACGAGGACAGCGACGGAGCAGCAGCATCTCGTGGATGTTTTAAGGCTTCAACTGAACAAAATCAACGGATTAACATGAACATAAAGAATAAACATATAGAAACAAAGAAGAAAGCAAACACTTACTCTTTATAGCTTTAATATATCTGGTCTTTAACTGAGAAATTAGAAACGGTCACCCACAAACCCTGAGGTTGTGGTTTGATCCCTGCACACTGCCTTTGTGCCACTTGGTAACACCTCACTTCGTTCCTCATTTTCTCTTGTTTGAATGAGTTTTAACAGTAAAATAAACATTGCATAATTAAGGTGTGTTTTGTAGTGTTGGGGGAGAACCGATAACAGCAGCTACTACTTAAGTAAATATTAAATGTATTCTTTATTTAATCAGGAAGGTCCCGTTGAGATAAAATATCTCTTATTCCACAGAGTCCAGGTCATATCGCTCTCTAGTTGTGGAGGCTACTTTTACTTTTTCTTCAACAAGACTATTTTATTTAAGTATTTTAAAGTATTTTTTTCAAATAAATAAGTATTTGAAAATATTTTTCAATAAATTGCAAAGTTTTTGAGAGGAGCTATTTTGTCCCACTTCTCAAGAATCACCAGTCTATATTTTGCAAGACTTGAACTCAAAACCTTCAGAGTCAGAAGGTCACTGAGAATGTGCTAAAAAATAACTCAAACCAAACAGAAAGTACTTTTTACTTTTCAGTCTGTAACCTGCACAATACCATGGAAACAGAAAGTTAAACCGTACTTTAAGAACTCTAAGAACTCTAACTCTAAGAACACAATTCTTAGAAAAGTTTATATCCATCCTGTGGATTATTAAAGGAATGTTTTCCATGAAATCGAGTGTGAGGCGGCTCCTCCAGACCAAGTACGAGTCAGGTTTGTGGAGATGAAAGCACGCTCACAGTTAAGGACACGTTAAGGACAGTTAAGGGCATCTTCCAAAATGAATAACATGCTTTTCTTTGTGTCTTTGTCTTTAGTCTTTCTGTTTAAAGGTTACATAATGTGCCCTGAAGTACCAAAATTGAACCAAACTGACAAGAAAAAGAAAAAGTTTTGCCTCTGGTGTCTTGCCTCAAAAAGAAAACCTGTTATGTCAGACACCTCCTCCACCCAACCACAGACCAGTGTGGACCTTAAAGACACCGATGCGCTCGAACCAGCCAACCCGCTTTAGGGGCGTGCAGCCGGGAAGAGGAGGGCCAGGCGCACCGCTGCTGTTTGCGCTCAACAAATGGTCATAAATCATCCCCGGAACACTTTATAACGTGCTTTTATGTTTATTCAGAGAGTTTCGGCGTTATGCCACCCACAAATCATCACACATATTCAATTTCAAAGCTTTTACAATTCATTTAGCAAAGTTTAGGCTTTAGCTTATGATGTTCCTAATAATTTGGCCAGTGTCGTAAAACGTTTGTTATCTAAACGTACTGCAAGCCTTTTATCGCCTCAGACGTGCTTAAGATTAGCAGAGGTTATCACAAATGAGCTCCTGTTCGCCAAATTGTCTACACACCATAAAATAACCAGGAGATGGCTTCGTTTGTTTTAAAAAGCCACGAATTTAGCAAAAAAGGTCGTAAACTCTCAATGGAAAGTCGCCCAAGATGATGTGTTGTCAAGTTTATGCATCGAAATCAATTCATATCGATTGAAACAAATGTATTCGAGTGTAAAAAGCTACAAGACAAGCCGGAATACAATTAAAGTCACAAAAGAGTGTGCGTTATTCGAGAAATTACGAGGTTACTTAAGGCTATCCACGCCTTATAACTTGCAACAAGCCTGACAATGGCTCAAAATGGTTAAATTATCAACGACTGGAACAAATAATCGCTTAAATGTAATTGTCTGTGTGGAAAAAAGAATTACTCACTCATAAAGTTGGTCTGAAATGCCCCTAAAAAGTGCAGCGTCCCGATGTTTGCTGCTTCTGCGCACACGCGTCTTCTGAGCATGCGCAATGGCTCCGGGACGCATGACGCATGACGCAGACGGGAGGTTTAATTGGCTGCTGCGCCGTTGTTTACTGTTTTGACCAGTTCTTTAATTTCGTCTCAAATGTTCCGGTGTTCCGGCGTTCCGGTGAAACGCAAAGTACAAGAACAGCAGGAGAATTGAAAATATGCAAAAATAAAGATAAGGGAGTTAAGATACAAATAAACAAAACATTTAAAGAGCCGTGAAATAATAAGCTTTGCAGTGGAAAGGACTGTTCTGAATCTTTGGAGCACAAACAGAAGGGTATATTTGAGCACATATTATGCTTTCCCCTTGGTGTTTAGTTTTAAAGTTTAAAAGAACATTGTTTTGGCCCCCACACCACATTATTTTTTCTTTGTTTTACACTTAAACATAATTAATTTTACATTCAGCCTAGTTAATTGTAAATAGCAACTTCCTGCAGAGCATTTCACCGTTTGTGGCAGATATTCATAACTTACATGTTTTTATTCTTGAAAAATGTTTTTGTGATATTTCTGAACCCTATATGTTTTACCCAGAGTCTGAATTTTCTGAATAATTACATGTAAGTACAGAGAAGTGGGCGGGGATAGGGGCTGGGTGAAAACAGACATTTTCTGAGCACTCGAGCCCCGATTGCAAGATTAACCCAAACATGAAGAATTCAGAAGTGCAACTGTGAGTAACTAATGATGCAAAAACACTGTTAAAACATGATTAAAAGCTCATAAAGGTTGAGTTTAAACATGGCACCTTTAAGTCATTTGTCTTCAGCGTGAAAAGGGAACGGACAACAAACTCAATAGAAGCAATGATTAGAATAGAATTATGATTGATTTCTCCCACAGAACATCCTGGTCTGATTTTCTGCCAATGAAGCTAAAGGTTAACTCATAAACAAGCTCCAGGTTTTTCATGTGGACTGACCCAGTAATTTATTAATCAATTTATTAAACCAAGTCAAAATTTCTGCAAACTGACTGTTAAAAAGCACCAAAAACCTGCCAATCCAGCTAAATATTTGATTATTAGCTCTTCAAAAGGATACAACGTGAACACAACATAATTTTGAAATGTATTATAGACATTTCCGCTAAAAAGATTTGTGAAATACACCGAAAGTGCACAATTTACTCTTTAGCAATTTCCTCAAAAAGCGCCTTAAGGTCAAACTGAGGGCAGCGATCCACAATCTGTCCTCACACAAAAGGCCTTTTCACACACCTTGAATAAATATTTCACACTTTATTTGTTCCTGTGTGTGAGGTGAAAGACAGGTGCGGCCCTGCCAAAAGTGACAGACAGCTCTTAAGTTAAAGCGAGAACTGATGGTGCTTTTGGGGAGTTAAAGTCTGGCCCGGTTCTGGGTTCTGGGTTCAGATGTGGTTTTAGGCGCGTTCACACTTTGGGCTCGGTTTAGTCCTGATTGATCCTGGTCCTGGTCTAGTCCTGGTTTCATCCCAGTTTTGTCTAGTTCTACTTTAGTGCAGTTTGTGAGAGTACAGCAGGTTAAAGAGTGTATTCTGAGTGTAAAGATAAACTGGACCAACAGCAGCGAATGGTCTGTGAGGGATGGAAAATATTAGTTATCAGTTAAAATATCAGTTTTCCCACATGTTCTGCAGCAGCATTGAGGCTCCTATTATATTACAATTTAGCGTTTATCAAAAGATGAATGATTTTTTAATGCATTGTTACTACTTTGGTCGAGTAAAAGTGAGCATTTCATTTCATATTTTTTATTAACAATCTTAAATAATTTGAGATATTTGCATCCATTTGCTCTTTTCTTGAAGAAATGACACAGAAAATGTTATTTACTCCCAGTTACGCCCTTGAGTGTGACTTTGTGAGAGTAAAATAACCAGCCAGTCTGTAAGGGATGAAAAATATTAACATTAAAGGTGGAATGGAGGATTTCGGGCAACAAATCAGAATCTCATTTCCTCGTGGGTAGCACAAATAACTGGTCCGCTCAGGTGTCAATCATTCTGTGCGTGCTAGTGCACGCCGGCAGGCTCGTCCAGGGGAAACGCTCGCTCCCCTGGCCGCGCATGCGTGGTTGATATGCTAGTGTGTTTATGTAGCAGGTTAGCGGCGAGTTCCGTCATTGTAAGTCTAAACTTTCATCCGCGAAGAACCGAAATGGCTGAGGGACGAAAGAGAAAGACTGTTTTCGAGCTTTCACAGAAGAGACGAAAGTCTGCAGAGGAAAGAAACAAAACGCGTGTTATTCTGGGGGAATGGTTTACGGCTGGCGAGCATTGAAAGCGCAAAACAGGCTGATGCCTCCGCTGCAAACTTTCTGCTGGACAGGTAACTGTTTATCTGACTTTTTTTTTTAGCTTATTGTATGTGGAGTGTATTATTAAATCTTCTTCGCGGAGGTTGTCGTGAGAAAGCGACACCAATCGTATTGTAAACAAATGCGCATGGGCAGTGCTGCTGGGCGTGCTCGTTCTCGAGGTTTGCTAGGCGTTCAGTCAGGAGAAACGGGGCGGGAGGGAGGGGGAACCTGCGCATGCGCTTTTTCAAAAAAAGGACTAACAGTCGCAGATTTTCAAATCGGCGAGAAATCCTCCATTCCACCTTTAACTTTTTTTAAGATCAGTTTTCATATATTCTGCAGCAGTGTTGTGGCTCATATTATATTACAATTTACCATTTATGAAAATTTTGTATCTGTTTTTTTATGCTTTGTCACTTCAGTCGAGTAAGAGCGAGCTTGGCCGTCTTTACATTTCATATTTTTTATGAATAATCTTAAATAGATATAGAGATATTTGTGCCCATTTTCTCTTTTCTTAATAAATGACACAGATAATGTTATTTACTCCCATTTACCCCCTTGAGAGTGAGTCTGGGAGAGTACATTTTGAGTGTAAAATAGTCATACTGGACCAACAACCTGTGAGAGATGGTCAGTAAGGGATAAAAATTTAAATGTAATTAACTTTTTAAAGATCAGTTTTCACATATTCTGCAGCAGCATTGTGACTTGTATTATACTACAATTTACCATTTATGAAAAGATTGTTTTTTTTAATGAATTGTCACCATTTTGGTCAAGAAAAAGCGAGCATGGGCGTGTCCAGACTAAAAATTTTTATCATTTCATGTTTTTGTGAATAATTTGAGATATGTCTGTTTTATTTTATCTTAACAAAATGACACAGACAATGTTATTTACTCCCATTTACGCCCTTGAGAGAGAGTTTGTGAGAGTAAAGTAAATAAATGGTAAATAACAAGAGTATTTTGAGTGAAAAGTTAAACTGAACAGTGAATGGTGATCAGCAAGGGATGAAAATATAAAAATGAACTTTTGTAGATCAGTTTTCACACATTCTGCAGCAGCATTGAGGCTCATATTATATTACAATTTAACATTTATCAAAAGATTAATGATTTTTTTAATGCATTGTCTCTACTTTGGTCGAGTAAGAGCGAGCACAGGCGTGTCCAGACTGACATTTCATATTTTTTAAATAATTTGAAACTTTTATGTCTCTTTCTTACTCGCTTACTCTTTTCTTATATAATTTGGTGCAATATTATCCATAAAATTACACAGAAAATGTTAATTACTCTCATTTACTGAGTCTGTGCCAGCCTTGCTTTTGTCAATCTGCAAAATATAAATTGATTTTAGAGAATTTACCAATATTTGTGGACTATTTTATATATGTACCTCATAACTAAACCTTATTCCAGTTTGGCTGTTGTAAGATACATTCACTCTTCATTCACACATTAAAATATCCATATCTTTCTGATTTTGCGGAGCACGTTTTGCGTAAGCATGCACACTGACATTTGCGAAACAATTTTATTTTCTTTAAAAAGTTTTACTACAGAATATACAGACAGATACACAAAGGTGAAAAACCAAGAGGCGTTCGACAATGACAACAGAGAAATGTCCAAACCACGATCCAAACCAGTTTATAATGTAACCCAATCACATCCAATAGTTCACATTTCATTTCCAGGTGTAACTTCACTGCTGGGCGATTTTGGCAGCTTCGGCTTTTATTAGAGAGATCAGCTCCATGTTTATTAAGAAAACGAACCGCAGACCGGCAATCTGGAAAAACACACAACACAACAAGTTACAAAACATGAGTTAAATCTGTTATTCGTGGTTTAGTCGTGATTAGGGCCCTTTTAGTCCCAGTTTGAGTTGATTTAGTCCTGTTTAAAACCCTTTAAAGTCCAAGTTTAGTCTAATTTATGTCCTGAATATTGTATTTGTCACAGTTTAGGTCTGGACGAGTCTACAGTCCTGGTTCAGATCTAGTAAAATCCAACTTTAGTGCTTCCAAGTTAGTCATTCATCAACTTTGTAATGATTTACTCCTGGTTTAGACCGTTTAAAGTCCTGGTTTAGCTCCAGTTATGTCCACAAAGTGTAAGGATTTAGGTCTGGTTCTGTTCAAGTCGAACCGTTAATTATTTATTCCTTGTGTAGTCCCGTTTTAGACCTGCCTTGATGATATTTTTGTATTGATTTAGTCCTGTTTAGACCGTTTAAAGTCCAAGGTTAGTCCCGTTCATGTTTTGAATGGGAGGAATCTGTCATGGTTTGCGTTTTCGTCAAGCGTTAGTCCGGATTTAGACCTGGTTAAGTCCAAGTACTTATTTAATTCCAGGTTTAGTTCCAATTTAGACCTGTTTGTACTGGTTTTAGCCCCGTTTAGACCTTTTAAAGTCCAAGAATAGTCCAGGTTTTGTCCTGGTTAAGTTTCGGTTCAGTCTTTAGTCCTGGATCTGTTCTAGCCCTTAGATTATTCCTTATTTAAACCCAATTTAGACCCATTTTCAACTGAATGTTAACAAACCTTTCTTTTATTGAATCATTTTAGATCAATATTGCAAAACTGGAATATAAATAATGATTGTGTGTCCAAGTTTAAATCTAAAGCAGACAAAAGCACATTATGTCTTGTTTTTGTCTCATTGTGTTATTTGTTGTCTCTGTTTTGTCTTTTATGTTGTATGAGGTAAATTGTCTTGTATTTATTGCCCCGTTTGTTTGCTTTTTCTGTTTTTAATTTAAAATGTCTTTAACCTTTTTGTTTTGCCTGCTTTATCTGCTTGGAATGTGCATGTTTTGCTGACTATTTGAATCGCTGTCTCACCAGAAATATGCAATAATAATAATAAAAAATGAAAACAAAGCACACTATGTCTTTCTTCTTTAAGTCTGAGTTTAGTTGCATTCTCTTTGTAATGTAGAAAAGGCTTCAGCTCTGGTTTCGTGTCGTTTAGCCTTGGTTTAGTTCTCATTTGGACTCGGTTTAGTCCACGTTTTGGTCGGGACGCGCTGATGTTCTGTGCTGGCTCTAGAATCTGTTTGTGTAATGAGCCGGACTGACCTCTACCACTGAATTGTTGTTGAGTTTCCACTTGTTTCCAGATAAAACCGGTCTTCCGTCGATGTAAATGGGCCGCCGTCCCTCGTTCACAATGAAGAAATCTCCGTTGTTCTTCAGTTTAATAATACCTGGACAAACAAAACATACATTTACTTTGATGATTATATGAGATTTTACTAAACATTTTGCCCATTTGTTCCCCGTTTGTCAGTTTTCGTAAAGTTTATAATGTTACTCCCTGGTTGGACATGAGCAGCAAATATTACATAGTTAGAGGTAATTCCACAACTGTTACCTAGCAACCATTTTGAAAACAAGGGCCAAAATCCACATAAATCACACAATAGTTTTTAGATTTGACTAATCTAATCTAATCTAATCTCACTTTTGTTTTATAAAGTCAAAACAATCCAATTTGAATTACAAAAAAAGTCGAATGATGAAAATTTGACTTTAAAATGTGCAGAAGACTTAAACCAAGTTAAGCGTTGCTCTAACGTCGCTGTGAATGCCTCTCATTTCCGGTCGGTGATTATTATTTAAGCTTTTATGCTACTTAAATCAACATGTACTGATTGTAACTGATGAACACTTTCCCTTGTACATTTGTAAAAAGTAAGATATCTGGAAACTAATCAAAACTAGGCACTCATTTGACAGAAAAACAAAATAAAAAACATAAATAAAACTAAATGGGACCTTTCCTGAACAGTTTTAGAACTATAATAGGACCACAAGATGATATTAAAAGAAACTACTATAAACCATTTAAAAGTTTGTAAACAAAAACATTCTAAATCTGGAATGGAGGCAAAAGTGAAGTGAAACATAATGTGATTTCACTGAGAAACTGGGATTTAACCTCAGAATATCACAAAAGATGAAAAATGCAGATGCAGAAGTAAAAGCCTCAGACACATGTGAGTGACATCAGAGCTGCTTTAAACACATTTATTATTGTATTTTACATTATGTTTTAGGAAAATATGATAAACTCTTGCTGAAGGAACGATCCAGATTTGCAGGTTTTATTGGAAAAATACTCAGAAATGTTGAGTCCACAATAGTTTTTCATTTTAGCTACAGATACTACGCCATAAATAATTTTTTTTTAATCTCAAATACAATTTTGAGACTAGAAAACAGTATTTTTTTGCCCTTTGTAATAACATTTCTACCTTGGGAATTCAAATGTGTTTTTTCCAACACTAAGACTTAAAACCAGTAGAATTTAGATCTAATGTGATAAAACTACAGTCAACTTCATTTTGCCTCCATTCAGATATTCTGATGACATCACATTTTAAAGGGCCTATTATTCTGTGTTGAAAAGTGCATTCTATTATTGTATAAATTGTATTATTGTGACCACATCTTCACCTTGTTTCCTGGATATCTTCCAGGCCGGACCCTCCAGCGACAGATCCACGTCAATCTGTTTGTCTTTCGTGGCTCTGCCCAGCGTGATCTGCACAAACACAACGACAATGAACACCGCGGGGCCTTCCTCTGAGAACTACAGACACGTCAGGTCAAAGTGTCCACTCACCTCTCTGGATCTCATGAGGTAACGCACCATTCTCCCTCGTAAAGCGGCCAAAGTCTGGTTATCAAAATCTGGCATGCTCATCCCTGTGAATCAATATTAAAAGCTGCATTAATATGTAACATATCTACCACTTTTTAGTCTTCAGAGGGTTGTTTTTCCTGGAATGAACCACAGAACGGCATTAAAAGTGTCTACTTCATCTCCATAAATACAAGTAGCTCAGACAGTCAACAATAATAACACCTGATATTGAAAAAATGTAAGATATACATGTTTAATGCCATACTGAGAGACATTTCAGACAAGGCAATAATATGTCCATCGAGAGAAACAGGTGGAGAAACTACTAAATATAGCAATATAATCTACTATTCAATTGCTTTTTGACTAAATGGAATCAAAAACTATTCATAGATAAATAAACTACATAAGTGTAGTTGTATGTATTGTGTATTTTAGAGCTGCAACGATTAATCAACTAATCGTGACTAGTCAACTTTAAGAAAAAAAAGAATCTACTATAAAAGTTGTTAATCAACTGTACAGACTCTAAAACACGTAAGAAGACCTTTTATAACAAAGACCGTGACATTAATACATCAAAATGTCAAAAAATGCTGATTGTTATCAACAATACACTTTATTCATAAATATTCTTTCTCTAGAAGTCTTCAGTCCCATATTTCAACCTTTACTTGGCCGATAATGTATTTAAAATTTCTTTATAAATAATAGAAATAGTCGTTTGACAAGTCGGCTAATCGGAAAAATAACTGCTGACTAGTCGACAACTAAAACAACAGTGACAGCCCTGGTGTGTTTACGTTTGCTGTTTTTGTTGTTTATATTGTCACCTGTGATATTATCCACTAAGACTTGCCACCGCGGCAGCTCCTGCTCCAGCTGTCGAATCTCTCTTTTCTGATGACGATCGGACACCATTAGCTCTGAAAGACAAACAAACATTTAACTGCGGTGTCTATTTTATTATTGTGAAAGTGCAGTTAATGGTGTTAAATCTCACCGTGTTCTAGCGCCTCGTCTCTGCTCTCTCTGTCAACAGGACAGACATTCAGTCAGACAAAATGATTTCACACTGGGGCTACGATCATCGACTATTTTTGATTATTATCCATTAATCCAAGTCTAAATGTCTCCAAATACTATTATAATCACTGGATTTATACAACGCCTTTCATGACACTCAAAGCACTCGTTCCAAACAGTGATTCCCTCTTAACCTGATTTTGTGTTTAGGCGGTGCATGTGGTAAAGGCAGACCATAGGATTCAGAACACAGCCCAGAGCAAGAGGCTGTAGTACAGTAGAGCTACAGTAAAGGTCTTTCTCACAGCGCCACATACAGTTCGTGTCCAGTGGATGTTAGAGACAGCTGACTCCTGTGTACGGTCCACGCTGCAGTGAGTGAACGGCATCTGCACACGACACTCTGTGAGAAAGTCTCCCTGAACTAAAGTTAAAGCACACATGTTCTGTTACACTGACTGTTTTGAGCTTTAAACCATGTTCTAACAATGTTCCGTCGTCAAAAACACACCTGGAGTAGCATTCAGCTGCACTCACGCTGTTTTGAGGAATGTTTATTAAAAAATCCTCCCCCCTTTGATCGTCAAACACACTTTCTGCAGAAATCCTTCTATCTGGGGCGTATTTTCAGATCAGCTACGTCACTTATCAGAGAATATTCCGCAGTTTTAAGTCCTTAAGTCATCGCTAAACTTGCATTTCTGCCTCTAAACGCGATAACGGCTGCAGCAGATCCGCATCATGAAGTCTTTTCAGCGCCAACTTCACTAGATTGTATATTGCGCTGGCGCCATCTGCGGTATGGATGCACTCAGTAAAAGTCATTTCATAGTGACCAATAAAACAAAAAAAGTAATTAGATTAGATTTTTTGTTTTGTTTTTAAACATGAGTTGAAAGGCTAATAACAAGATGAAAAACGCAGAATATGTTTCCTTTGTCAGGTCTCACTCCTAAGCAGACAACACCCTCTCGATGGTCTACAGCGCGTACCTTTCTTGTGTGCTGCAATGCTTTGTGGGAAATACACCACAGATGTCGAGTGCAGATGAAGCAGGTATTTCTGCCACAATAAAGTTCACATTTGCCTAGTTCTTTTCCAAATCTTTTTCTCAAATATTTCCAAGTCTTTTTGTTACAACAACCACATGTAAAACTACTATACACTGTAGGTATCAGCTGTTCTTTTCACATTTACAGATAATACTCAAGTACGGCTAAAACAAGTTAATCGATTAATCACAACTAATTGATTATTGAAATAATCGCCAACTAATCTAGTAATTGAATAATCGTTTTCTGTCCTGTACATAGACTCAACAGCATGCCGTGTGATGAGGGAAGGGGTTTTATGACTGAGACAGAGCAGCAATCATCCAAAGATGATGGAAGAAATGTGAGAAAAGTGTTTTTTTTCATTGTAACAAAAGGAAAAAAGGAATATTATAAATACACAAATCTATGAAGATGTTCTTGAGCTGCATTTCTTCAGCTTCATGTCGGTCAAATTGGGTAAAAATCGCACATTCACGGCCCCTTTGCGATCTAAAGATTAATAATAATAATCGTTTACTAAAATAATCGTTAGTTGCAGCCCTAAACTCAAGCTAAACATACCAGTATTCACTCAAAATGTAAATATACTTCGGTATGCAACGTAGAATGAGGGGTTAAAATCCTACAGTTTTCTTACTTTAACTTGACGTCATCGATCATCTGTTCTGCGTCTGAGAAGTTGAGGACTTGGTCTCCTTTGGGCAGAGGCTGAACTGTAACAAATAAAATATACAAGTCAAACCATCCATCCAGACCCGAGTCCAGACCGGAGTCCAGACCGGAGTCCAGACCGGAGTCCAGACCGGAGTCCAGACCGGAGTCCAGACCCGAGTCCAGACCCGAGTCCAGACCCGAGTCCAGACCCGAGTCCAGACCCGAGTCCAGATCCGAGTCCAGACCAGAGCCCAGACCAGAGCCCAGACCAGAGCCCAGACCCGAGTCCAGACCAGAGCCCAGACCCGAGTCCAGACCCGAGTCCAGACCAATACACAGTGAGAACATCTAAAACCCTCCAACACAATTGAATCCTGCCACACAAAAGCGTCACACACATCTCTAAACAATCCAGCAAACACTTTAGTCCTATCTTATATTATTAGTCAGTTTATATTGTTAGTTTGAGACGTACCGCTCTGGTCGTCGAGCAGGTAGTATTGCTTGAGCAGCTGCCAGTGCACCAGGAGACTCTTGGGAGTGCGAGACTGATGAAAAACTCCAGGGTGTTTGTTGAGTAAATCCTGGAAGGCGTCTAGTTTGGGCTGACTGGTCTGGAAACAAAACAGAGAAATGAAACAGTGAAAAACAAGTGGTTTCAGGGCTAGTTATTGCTGTATAAATAACTCTTTGATGAACTCACAGATCCGATCCGGGCCAGCAGAGCCTCCTCGCTGTGGCTGAAAAGGGCTTTACTCTGAATGGCTGCGATGGCCTCTGGGTGGAGCTGTCTCATCGCCTGCCATGCCAGTCTATACTCACAGAAACACAGTATTTTAAAGTGAAAACAATAAATGATGTATTACCTATAATAACTAATGTCTTACTTTGAGATGACTGGGTCGTAGAGAAGAGAGTACCATCGTTCTTTAATTTCTCTTAGTGTGAATCTGCAGCTAAACTTGACGCCTAAATGAACCGAGGTCAGGTCTGTCGTCTGCAACACAAACACAAAATGAACACAGAGTCAATAAAATATATATGACATTACGCCAATTAGCACTACAATACACAACAATAGCAATTAGCACAACAATAGTTTGGACTGTTCTGCCCTATAAAGAAAAATCAGAAACTGTACTGAGAAAAGTGTCTTTGTGTGTGTGTTAGGGAGAACAGAGGCATAATACTGCAATTAACAATCAGTGTTACTATGGTTTGCCAATCAATTGATGTGGCGTTTATTTTTATTATTATTTTACCCCAATAAAGAAAAAATAAATAAGCTGCTCGAGGCTATGCTGACACTGTACAATTCCAGCCAAAATCTTTTTTTTTTTTCATCAAAAAACACTAACTTTCCACATTCCCGGTGTCTTTTGGGTGTAATTTGGTGTCAGAATGCTTAAAATGTGCTTCTCTCAGCACATGGCATGTTTTGGAGTTCGTGTACAGTTCAGATAATGACAATTTATTTTAACTAAATTAGTTGACAGTTACTTCAATAATCAATAATTTGTGAAAATTAATTTGTTTCAGTCCCACATTATACCATTTTTAAACTAAGGTAAATTAATTTAACATCATCAGTGATCTTCTAAAGAGGTATTCTGTGTGCCAAGTACACAAATAGAAAATGTATTTATGCATTATCTCTCTTCTGATTTTATTTACCAATCACAATCATCACCCCTATATTTACAGTTTCGGTACAGTAATTAAGGAGGTCTGAGAAAACATATTCAAAGTTTGAAGGCTGTTGACTTTGAGTTGGTCAGTTAGAACACGCCGAGCTGCGTTTTTCCTCTGAATGATTAAGGAATTCGTAGTTGTTGCAAATTTAACATAATATTTTCTAAAAAACAGGACCGAGCAGACCCATAAAACTTGTCCACAAACAGGACAGGTGACACAAATCCATTTTCGGGTCATAAATATATTTTGACAAGGGCAGCGTTGTAGTTTGGTGCATTGATCATAAAGACTCTGTGGCGCCTTCAGACCTGCAGCACAGCGTTGATGAGCAGCAGGTCGTCTGTGGGTTTCCAGCGGCCGAGGTCTTTGGTGACGTGCATCGGCTGTTTGCTCTTCTTCACTCGTTTGGCCATCGGAGGCGGGTTCAGCATCATCGTGAGCGGAGGAGTGAGAGTCGCACCGGATTTTGTGATCTGACAACAAGACAGAAAAAGGTTCTGACATTTTACACAGAGTTTATGCTTGTTGTATGATGTTTGAGACAAAGTAAGGCCCCATGGACACAGGATATTTAGTTTGTTTGCAGAAGAACATTATATTACTTAAAAAAACGTGGGCAAAATATCTCAATGTTCTTTTTTTTCTTTATTACTTCAAAAATGAGATTCTGACAATATTTTAACAATGCATCAGGAATGTGCTAAAATGTGCCTGTAAATGTCTTTTCTGAGGTTCAAATTTCACACAAAACATGAATGAACAAGAAAATAAAACACAAAAGGACAGAAATATGACATTATAAGATTGTTTAGGAGATAACACTTCATCTTTCTGTCTCTTTTTGAGGTGTTTTAATAGTTAAGATACCTCTCCAAAACAACAACTGTGAAATTAGCTTTTTTTCATACATCTTCCACCTCTATTTGATAGTAATTAATTATGCAGCTATTGCCATCACCACACCATTAGATTTGATCAAAAGGCTGTTTGTTGTACCTTCTTCTTCTCGCTGGACGAAGGCTCGCTGCCCGGACACCGCAGCGGCTCCATGAGCGGAGGCCCTTTGACTCGAGTCGACGACTTCACCAGACTGCTCTCTACCAGCTCATCATCAAACTTCTTTCTCTTTATTGATCTGAGAATAAAGAAACAAGAGGGGAATATTAAATAGCGGCCTAATATTGCTTAAATATTAAATACAGGCATAATACTGCAATTAACAATCAGTATTATTATTGTTTGCCAATCAATTGATGTGGTGTTTATTTTTTGAACATTATACCCCAAAAAAAAGTTCAAATTTCCGATGTCTTTTGTCTAAAATGCTTGAAATGTGCTTTTCTCAGCAAGCACATGTTTTGGAGTCTGTGTACAGTTCAGATAATGATGATTTATTTCTACTAAATTACTTGACAATTTCTTCAATAATCAATCATTTGCGATAAATAACCCCCACATAATACCCTTTTTAAACTAAGGTAATTAAATTTTACAGCATCAGTAGTCTTTCTAAAGTGCTTTCTTTGGCCGTCACAAACAATGATGAAGATGAAGAATAATCATGTATTGTCAAACCTGGAGGAGCTTCTGCGTTTGGGGACACTTCCACCGAAAGCTTGCGTGGAAGATCGTTTCAGATCTTTAACCACGAGAGACTCTTCATCCTCCGACCGGCTCTGAGCTCCGGTCAGAGCTGGACCGGCCCCGGGGTCACCGGCCTGCATCTGAGGAGAGAGATCAACATCAACATCTAAACTGGAGACGTTCAAAGTGATGAAATACAATAAAAGAAACATGCTAAAAGGGAAAAACAACACTTTGAGCTAGGGCTGGACAGTTTGGGTATTGTGATTACATTTTCAACATATGTTTTAATAACATGATTCTTAAAAGTACACATTTTAAATACGTCCATGAGAATTGACAAAAAGACTGAAATATGTCTATGAACTGACAAACTAATTAAAAATGTATTCGTTTGTCAGTTCATAGACAAAGTTAACCTACAGGGTTAGCAGTTTTAAAGCAGAATAAGACAAAAATATTTTGTTGCTTGTGAAGGAAATGATGGCACTTTTGTAGCTTATGTTATTTGAAAAATGCAGCCATTCAACTTGCGATTTAGATTAGATTGCTACTAATCTTGCAACCCTATTAGGAGAGCCATAAAATTATTTTTTATATAAAAGAATGAAACTATAAAATTAATATAAAGCACAGAGGACTTTTAAAAACCTGAGAATATCAATTCCGAACAAACAACAACAAAAAATACCTGAAAAAAAAACCACATAATTTGACAAACTAAATAGCCTAAACTAATTAAATCGTAGTCATAATGTCTGGTAGTATTTTCCCATATTGTTAGGTAATAATAAATAAACAAACATATACATTTGTGCAAAGTGTATCATATATGCAACTTTTCTTTTTTAAACATACATATAAGGTAAATAGATAGCGCATAGAAATCATGAGTAATGAACACATAAACACATAAATTGTTCAGGCTAAACTGCTGAGGCTTTTGTTTACATGTAGCAGCTAATGCTAATGCTAACGTGACCGCCTGACAAATCAGACGCATGGATACATAGTTTGGTTTTGGGGCCGCTGAGGTAACTGCGGTCAGGGTCAAATAATATGCAGACTAGAATATGGTCTGGCTGAATCAGCTGGTAGAACTAAGTGAACTAGTCCAAGCGCAAAATGTGTTTTCAAACAGGCAGTTAGCATTAGCTTCGCTAACATCAGAGTTTCCGGGCATTAATCGGACACATAACATCAGTTTCACGATAACAGATCGAAACCTACCTTCACTCCTTATTCTCCACGTCTTGCTTGATTTACTAATGTTGCGTAAAACGAGTTCCTTCAGATATATTTAGTATTTACACGTCGTTAGCTTACTGTGCTGTGTGCCGGCTACATGCTACATGCTAACTGCTAACCTGCTAACTCACGGTTTCTGTGGTTTTCTGTGCTGCGTTAGCGCCCCCGTGTGGTGGTGATGAGTGTGTCCTCCAATGTAACATGTTTATATGAATGTATCATGTTTACATCAGCCAGACCAGCATCGGACCAGATTACTACTGGTTTATACATCAACTTTTAAACTTTTTTGTGTGTGATTTTACTGCATATTTCCTTCTTCTGCATAGCACTTTGAAATAGTTTACGTGCAACGTACAACGAATTGTGCTCTGCAAATAAATTTGCCTTTTTACGACGTCATGTTTGGTCATCATCGACATAGACATATTCAAACATGGATTCAGATCCTAAAGAGTAACAAAAAGGAGGATGGAGAAGAAAACCTAATTTTAACCAAAAGGGATATTCCACATTTTGATAACAACAAGCAGCTTGGATAAACTACAGTAGAATTAATTTGCTAATTATTTTATAATGTTGTTGTATGCATTTTTTATTAAAATAGTGTTTCAAAATTGATCTTGAAGTACTGTACTTTGGGTAGTGATGGCTGTTTGTATAAATAAACTTCACCATGATTTTAAATCCTACAGTGAGCAACAATAGGCCTTTAAAACTATTTTACCTTCAGGAAACACACGGGTTTTAACAGATGCAGTGGTGGAATTTCACAATATACTTTTACTCAGTATTCAGTTTTGTTACTCAAGTAAAATTACATATACGTGTGTAAAAAATTACTCAAGTAAAAGTAAAAGTATCACATTAAAAAACTACTTAAGCAAACATGCTGAAGTATCTGTTAGAAAATGTACTTCAATAGTAAAAAGTGAAAGTGTTTCATGCAGCTTATGAGATCCGTTTTGCGTATTCAATGTCGTAATTTTGGTAAAGAATTGTGCTTAATTTTGGTCGACAAGGGTCAATCCAAATGAATTTCTTTGTTGTGTTTGTTTGTTTGTTGTTGAGCTTGAACTCAAAACTTTCAGGCAGAATGTCACCATCAACGAGCTAAAAATAACCTTCAAACAAAAAGAAAACTACTTTCTACTTGTCAGTCCAGTTAAAGAAATGTAGTGGAGTAAAAAGTATAGATACTCGGTCTCAAATGTAATAAAGTAAAAGTAAAAAGTACCCACTGGAAAAACGACTTAAGTAAAGTACAGATACCTAAAAATGTACTTAAGTACAGTACTTTTACTTTTGTATTTTATTACTTTCCACCACTGCTTTTGCTTCCCAACATTTTTTAACTGGACTGAAAGGTTTCATCCTCTGAAGAACTGAATTCATCTCCCCTGAAGTATAACACATGAAACTGATATAAATATTACAATTTAAAAATATTACAATAGGCTGTTGTCCCTAAACAAACACTTACTTTATCTGATTATGCTGGATTTTAAAGGCACCTAGTGGTTTTATATGCATTTAATAACCTGCTTCTGATAATCTACAACAAAAATAGATGACTTATTGTTACTTACTGTAAGTGTCCTGCAACATTTTAAAAGAAACGCCAAGTTGGAATTAAGGTGTGGAGCAGGTTATTCAAGTCATAAAGTGTCTTCCACATTCCTGTTTCATTGTGGCCAGACAATGAAACACTGAAAAAACTGAAAATGAAAGCAACAGAGAACCAGCAGAGAAGAGTTTAAAGAGCAGAGAAAAGGTTTAGTGCGTTTAGTGTGTTCCAGGACATCTGAGATTCAACGCGGTGAGTACAAGTGTAACATTCATGAAGCTGCTTTAGAGATAACGCGTTATTATTATGTTTGATGTAAGTTTGGAATTACATTTATTTAGTTCAGTGTAGTTCGGCGAAATTGTTTAATTACTCCAAAGGTTGGAAGTGACAATGTAGATAAAAAAAAAAAAAAGTAATCTAACGGCGAGGCGTTGCATTTAAATAATGATAAACAGATAAAATCTTTACTTCTGCAACATTCGTCGATGTAAACCCTCATTCGTCCAGGTGTGGTCCATCGTAGAAAGGGGTTCAGAGGTTGTCATAAACGGCGTCCGGATGACAACCTCTGAACCCCTTTCTACGATACTTCTGCAACAGTCAGTGCAACCTAAATTATCAAACCAAATGGTCACTTTTGCCACTGCATGCTTTGTCTTTGTCTGAATTTGTCTTTGTCTTTGAGAATGGGACGTTAAAGAAGAACAAAAATGTGTTTTATTTAACTTAAAATGTGTAAACAATTCTGAATGGGATTATAGAAACCTTTTAGGTTGCACTAATGGAACATACACAACATTTAGGTTGCATTGCTATAAAGAATTACTTTGGAAGCAAAATATATTTCAATTAAATATGTTTTGAAAATTGACATTGTGATATGAATGATCATTTTCATGTGAATAAGCTTGATAACACTGTAATACCAATTCAAACAATTTTAAGAAGTTGATTTAACAAAACACTGTATAGGACAAAAAGACTTATGCTGACAATATTAACTGATTTGACTATTTCAGTTTCTTGCATCTACCATCGGACCTAATTAAGATTTAACTAATGTAACTAACTACTTTTCACTTCATTATTTGTTTATTTGATTCAGTGTATGTTATAGGAGCCCCATAGGGTCCCGCAGACATGGCCACCGCCGTGTGCCAGCTGTCCGAGCTGCAGTTCCGCTGCTCCATCTGCCTGGAAGTGTTCACGGACCCCACGTCTCTTCCGTGTGGACACAACTTCTGCAAAAGCTGCATCGAGCGACACTGGGCGGACACGACTCTCTACAAATGCCCCTACTGTAAACAAGTCTTCAACACCAAACCAGAGCTCAAAGTCAACATTTTCATCTCTGAAATGTCCAGAGAATTCAAACAATCGGTTAAACGCAAAGATAAGAAGCAACAAGTGACAAAACCACAGACAAAAGATGATGGGAACCTTTGCCCTGAACACGGGAAAGTGCTGGTTCTGTTCTGTAAGAACGATGACACGAGCATCTGTGCGCTGTGCGCACCCCGCCACAGCCACCACGAGGTGGCGCCACTGAGACAGGCGTCTGAGCAGAAGCGGCTGCAGCTCACCAGGACCAAGGGTGAAATAGAGAGAATGATTCAAACGAGACAGTGGAAGATACATGAGCTGCGCCCCTCTGTGGAGGTCAGTGGTACTGCAGATCAGCTCAGGCTTCAGAGTGTAGAAAAAGAACCATTTAAAGAATGTGGTGGAACATTCATGTTACAGCTATCATAACGCACAGAGATAGAATGGAACAGCAATAGAGCAAACGTTTAGTTTTTTCACTTTCTTGTGAGAAAAAAATATGTGGCCTTAATAAAAAAGTGCACATTCTCTAAATAAGTGGGACGAGGAGCAGGGCCCACAGCTCCTGGTTCTAAACAGACAAGGATAGGATTTTGGTGCAATGACTATTAACAAACAACAGTGCAATCTGTTTGATAGATGGAATGGTATACATTACTCTTCCACATGACGAGCTTTGAGAAATCAAACTTTCTGAATTATAAGTTAATGATAATATATAAACTTATTCTGACTTTTATTACTATTTTTTTTTATATAACTTTAAAACTCCAAATTATCTTTTTTGCACTCATAATTATGAGATACATTGTATTCTCCCTCTTTAGAAATATTTTTTTGTTTTTGGCAGAAATGGGCTTCTGTTCTGTGCAGTTATTATCTGTGATCATAAATGTCCATCCTCATTCAGCAACATGTTCCTCTGTTTATTCAGTTCACCAATATTAACATTGAAGAATATGAACTAATTTACCCTATGATTAAAAGTGGAATTTAAAAGTGTCTCTGTCTTTTTTGTGTCCAGTCCTCAAGTGCAGACCATGAGCTCTCGGAGGGGCTGAGGGTCTTCTCTGCTCTGACGGAGTCTTTGGACCGAGCGCTGGACGGTCTCAAGAAGGAGGTCAGCGAGAAACAGACGGCGGCGAAGAGTCGAGCTGAAGACCTGATCCAAGGCCTGGAGCAGGAGATCTCTGAGCTGGAGACCAGACATTCACAGGTGCTCCTTGTATTCATTGTCACACACATACATTGTTAAAGCTGATTTTCACTCTGCGGAAAAGAAAGTAGGTTTTTAAATCTCGTCCCTAGCCCTCACAAACCCTTTGACACATCGTTGAAATTCACATGCATTCATTTTCGGTCCTGTGCACAGCTTTACAGCAGCTTTTTTCAGACGACAAAGTGAAACTGGGGAGGACCACCCAAGCACAGCCAATCAGAGCGCAGCTTTTAGCGCTTACTTTGAGACAAAATACCTTATTATTAGATTGAGACAACACGCAGAGGTCTTATCAGATTATTGTCAGAAAGTGCTGCTTTTACAACATACTCCATGGTGGAAAACACAACATTCACTAATTTACACCCAGAGAAGTCAGGTACCCCAGCTTTAAATTGTACTAATCCAAATACAAATAGCAAGGCTCTGGTGTAAATGATAATATGCTGCTGCAACATGCATTGAATAGAAACTGCAAAAGCAATTGTTGTGCAGTCTTTGTGATCTATTACTTCCAACCCAATAAAAAAGGCACATTTATCACCAAAATATGTATTATTTATTTATTTATTAACCTTTATTTAAAGAACCTTAAGATTGAAGAAGATTGAATCCTCTTTTTCATGGGTGACCTGGGGCAAAGTGACAAACATAACAGCAGCACAAAGTAAAAAAAAAAAAAAATTACATTTTAACAGAGAATTTAAGAAATTAAAAATAAAATGTACACTTAAAGGCAACGACAAATTACTGAATACTGAAACACATAATCTAGACCAGTTTGCGCACTTTCCACTCCGATTGGAGGGCATTTCAGGCTGTGGGAGCAGCATAAGAAAATGCCCTCTTTCCCTCGTCAGTTTTTACTCGTGGGACAGACGAGCTAAACATCTCACGTGAGCGCAGGGTGTAATGACCCTCTGCTCTCTGCACAAGAAACACAAGTAAGAAGGTGCACATTTAAAACCCTTTACACACCAAAACATCCATCGTGTGAACCTCCTGGCACCAAAGGCCACCCAGCCCTGGCACAGAGCTCACAGAGGAGGGTGCACCTGCCACAACCTGTAATAAACCTCAAAGCTGACATTCAGTGTGCAAGGATTTAAGAGATTTAAGCCGTTGCATTAATGTACAGTGTATCGCCGTAGTCCAAAGGAGTCATAAACGTGGCTGATACCAGATGTTTGCGAGCTTCTTTATTATGATAATAAAAACCCAGGTTAATCTTCAATTTTTTTACCAAATTTTGAAGGAGGGCTTTAAAAGAGAGCTCCTTGGTCCAGTAAAAATCCAACGTATTTAAAATTGTATACAGACATGATGGGGTTTCCCTGAGAAGTCACAATCTGGGGGATGTTGTCTTGTACGGCCCGTCCATGTGAGAAGATCATCGCTTTTGTTTTGCCTGAATTCAGGACCAGCTTTAAGGACTTATAATTAAGACTGCACTATGTCGAAGGCAGACTGTAAAGACTTAAAGTGCGTATGACAGGTTTCTATGATTTTCAAAATGTGACTTTATTTAGTGTATTAATACTTGTTGTAAACAGACATTATAGTTTTACACCAATCAGGTCACTGTTTGTGGAGAAAAGTTGAAAAACCTGTTTAAAAATACAGGAAGTAAACAAACTGATGACGTCACACTGGGGAGACAAAGGTTATGCATCATTTACACAAAATAAACAACTTTTTTGACCCTTTAAACATTAATTCAACAAAATAAAGGTGTTTACATTTATTTTTATTCGTCAAATAAAAAAGAAGTGACATTAGATGAGTTTTGGCCCAGTGTACAGTGTGGTTGCTATGGTAATTTCCTAGCGTGATGTCATACTTTACAACCAGGAAGTAAAATTAAAACGCTAAAAATTGCGAAAACTGTGTAAAATTTGTAAAGACTTTTAGCTAATTTTGAAATATGTTTATCTGAACTACATTTTGGCTAAATGGGTAGCCCAACCTGTCATGGGCCCTTTAATGGCCTGTTCTGGTGATGTGCAATAAACTTGTCCGTGTCGCTCACAGGTAGAACAACTCTCAGGATCCAACGACCATCTGCAAATCCTGCAAAACTACAAGAACCTTCTACAGATTCCTCGAATGAAAGACTGGACCAGCGCCGGTGTCATCGCGCCAACATTTGAGGGAACCGTGGCCCGGGCTTTGTCTAAACTCGAGGAGGAATTCACCCAAACGACCCGAGGGGTGTTTGAAGAAGAGCTGAAGAGGGTGAAGAGGTTCGAGACTCTGGTGACGCTGGACGGAGACACGGCTCATCCTCAGCTCGTCGTGTCCCAAAACGGCGCACAAGTCAATTACAGCATCGAGCAACGAAAAGTGCAAAACAGCCTGAATAGATTTGATGATTTTTTTGTGTCGGGCAAGCAAAGTTTCAATCAAAATTTCTACTTTGAGGCCGAGGTGAAAGGGAAAACCGAGTGGACTTTAGGCGTGGCCAAAGACTCAGTGAACAAGAAAGGACCGCTGAAACTAGACCCCCAGAACGGCGTCTGGACGATCAGTTTGAAGAATAAAAACTACTTTGCGAACGCCAACCCGGAAATCCCTCTTTCTCCGAAGGCTAAACCGGAGAAAATCGGAGTGTTTGTGAGCTACGAAGAGGGCCGCGTTTCGTTTTATGATGTGGAAAACGCAGCACTGATTTACTCCTTCAGCGGGTTCGGCTTCAGAGAACTTCTCCAGCTGATCTGCAGTCCCGGTAACTACTCTTACGGGAACTTCTCTCCTCTCGTCGTGTGTCAGAACGCTCCCGGCGCGAGAACGATGACGTGGCCGATGAAGTGGGCCACTTTAGGATAGGGTTTGGTTAAAGGGGCACTGTAGTTTGCAGGTGGAGGGTATGAAACGACTGGATCTCCTTTAAAATCTCCTGGACACAAGCAGCAAATCAAGAACTTTTTTGGACAATAAAAACTCCTTTAATTGGATAAAAGAAAGAAGAGTTCATATCAGACTGTGCAACCTTCCAAACAAAACAAAAATTATGAAAAAATCTGGTGATGGACCCTCAACTAGAAAACGTACATAGTGCACCTTTAAAGTCCAAGACAGGTTAAACTACACATTTCACTAAAACGTAGTGAACATGATAATAGTTAAACTTTTACTAAAAATGTTGCCTGTTTGTCCCCAGTTTGACAGCTTTTGTAAAGTTTATAATGTTACTTCCTGGTTGGACTTGAGCAGCAAATATGACACAGAGGCTGTTACTGTTACTGTACTGTTACCTAGCAACCAGACTGTAAACAAGAACCAAATTCCACATAAATTATACAACAGTTATGATTTAACAACTAATAATACCTGGAAAGACCTTTGTTTTGTTGAATGACTGTTTAAACTGTCAGAAAAATGTGTCAGTTGCTGTAAATTGTCTCTGCGTTTACAACTGTAAGTCGCTTTTTGATGACATCACAGAACGATTCCGTTTTAGAACTCAGCTCTACCCCTTGTCATTTTTGTTTTTCAAAATTTCTTCACAGAATGCAGCTTCACAGATGTAGAACTATGATAAATATTTACCACAGGTGCCCTCCCACCAAACAAAGTCATAATTGTAGAAAGGGGTTCAGAGGTTGTCATCCGGACGCCGTTTATGACAACCTCTGAACCCCTTTCTACGATGGACCACACCTGGACGAATGAGGGTTTACATCGACAAAGTCATAATTAGAATATCATGAGAACCTGTTGGACTTTAAGTTACAGTTCTGTTCACTAAAACTGGCACCTCTGAGGATATTTATGGTTATATTTGGGTTCCTCCCTCATTACAGAACCGAGAACCCAGTCCCTATACAATCCTCAGTTCCAGTTTAATAATAAATGGTTATCGAGGCGATGCATTTTTCATTCACTGCACACTCGGCGATGCACTGAAAGAAATACGTTTTAAGATTTACTTTAAATGTATTACTATTTACTATTTAAATATGAATACCATTGTTAACATACTCTTCTTTTTTTATATCAAGTGAGATTTATTCACATTTATGAAGTAAATTGTACTGTTGTTTTATTCAAGAAAATTAAAGGTGCTGTACCTGATTTTTACTGTTATGAAATGTAAAAAAAAAAAAATAACTAGTTCATGTTCTTGTTTTTTAATGTAATAAAGTCAAATCTGTGTTGCCGCACTGCAGATATAATGTAAATGCATCTATTTGGATGAAAATGAGACCACTGCATTGGCTCCCCGTGTGTTTCAGGATCGATTTTAAGGTTCTTTTACTGGTTTATAAATGTCTTAATGGTCTTGGGCCTTCTTATCTTTCAGAACTGCTTTTACCATATGAACCCTCGCGGCCCCTGCGCTCCTCCGGCAGCCGGCTCCTAGTCATTCCCAAAGTCAGGACACACACTCACGGCGAGGCGTCCTTCCAATACTATGGCCCTCGTCTGTGGAACGGCCTGCCGGAGAACCTCAGGGCCGCAGAGAACGTTCAGGTTTTTAAAAGCAGGCTCAAGACCCACCTTTTTAGCCTAGCTTTTGATTAATATTTATTATTTACTTTAGTATTTAATATAACATATTATTTTATTTATAATTGAGGCTAGTTTTTATATATTTTACATTCCATCAGTCTTAGTTTTTACTTTACTATATATTTTATCTTTATCCTCCTTTATCTGAATCCCTTTATTCATTTTAGACTCTCCAGTGTTTCCTCTGAGGGGCCCTCTGTACTGGGAGCGGCGGTCATCTGTGGCTGCTGGGCACTGGCTCATGGGCCCCTGGTGGAGGTTTGGTTGGTGCCTGATCTCTCCTGGGTCTTGAGTCTGTGTCCTGTGGCTGCACAGGCGACTCTCTGCTCCTGGTACAGACGGCTCCTCTGATGGTGCTCTCACAGCTGGTTCACCTGCATTCAGCCTCATGCCCAGTATCTTAATGTATGTATGTGTGCGTGAGTGTGTGCGCGTGTGTGTGCGCGTGTGTGTGCATGCGTACGTGTATCTGTTTGCATGGAAGCTTTACTGTGGGGATGGTGGGGTCGGGGTTGGGGTGGGGGTGGGTTCGGGGAATTGTTTTTAATATGTAAACTGGAAAGCACTTTGTGTTACAATTTTTGTATGAAAAGCGCTTTATAAATAAAGTTTGATTTGATTTGATTTGATTCTCTGCATCGATTTATAGAGCCTTTTATTCTACGAGAAGCAGGAAGTGTCGGTAGCATGCTAATGTTTGTTAGCTTTGCTGTGATGGCTCAGAGACTCATGAAAAGTGCTAGTGTTAAACTAATTGTGGTGAATATTTACGATGCTGGGACTGCATTAGGAAAGTGAGTGATACATGTGACTGAGGCAAAGACTTTAAAACAAACAAATTATGTTTTTACGTTTCAAAACAGCAAAAATCAGATACAGCCCCTTTAAGAAAATGTCAAACCTTAAAATTAAGTATGGACTTTTAGATTTTTTTCTTATGTGTGTATTGAAAAGGTTTTTTTTTTTTTCAAATATTTACTTTATAACTACTATTGTTTTGGACTTGTTTTTACATGTTTTAATGCAAGCGAAAGCACATTGGTTCAGTTGTTGCTGCTGTAAAGTTCTTTGCAAATAAAGTTTGATTGGCCCCGCGACCCGGCCCCGGATAAGCGGAAGAAGACGAAGTTTGAGTGAGTATTTCGGACTCTTTTTAATTATTACAAAAACAAAAAAACTGTTAGAAACAACAATGTTAAATGAAACCAGAAATTAACAGTTTCTCAAAACAAGATAGCTCATTGTAAATAAAGGCAGTTTGTTCTGAAGTTTTAAAATTTTGGTTGTAAGTGTTGAAGTGTGAGGATACCGTTGTTGCCATGGCGATGGGAGTGTTTTTTCTGCTCTCAAGTGTTGACCCAACGTTACGACTTACCACACAAGAACTTTATACTTTGTCTTCCTAGAAAATGTGAGATTACATGACCCTTTTACCATTTGACTTTACCGTTAATGTTTGACTTGTGCTGCGGGCATGGACTGTGCAAATATTTAAAGGTGCAGTGTGTAACTTTTCTGTTGGGAGATCTGTCACCTGCTTTTCTCCATGAAGATGATACTGCTTTGCAATCAGGCCCAAACTGACCGAGGGTGCACCCGAGGGATGCAAAGACAATACTCTTCCATTAACTGACATTATTTTATTCTGTTTGTGATGTTTTTTTTTTACTTTGATAGATTGGATTCTTACTTTGAGCAGGATTTAGACATTTAAAGGAAAAATATTCAGCATTTTTCATATTGCTGTTAGCCTTTAAACATGCTCCTGAGTGCCTTAAATTTGCCATCTCATTGTTTAAAACAAAAAAGTGTCTTATTCATTCCTGTATTGTCAGTCACTATGAAATGACGGTTACTGAGTGCATCCAGCAGATGGCGCCAGCGCTATGTACAATCTTGTGAAGTTAGCGCTGAAAAGAAATTATAATGCGGATTTGCTGCAGCAGTTATCGTGTTTAGACGGCAGAAATGCTCAGAAAGACTTTAGCCATGATTTAAGGACTAAAAACATTCTCTTAGACTTTTTATTCTCTGATAAGTGACGTATGAAGTCTGAAAATACGTAGGAAAATCCCGGAAGTTCAGCAGGAAGTGTGTTTGACGCTCGGTGGGGGGGAGGATTTTCTAATAAACATTTCTCAAAACAGCGTGAATGCAGCTGAATGCTACTTCAGGAGTGTTTCTGATGATGGAACATTGTTAGAACATGGTTAAAAGCTAAAAGAAAGTCACTGTAGCAGAATGTGAGTCCTTTAATGTCCTACTGTGGAACATTCCAGGCAGATCAGTGACATTTCCATGGAGACAACTGTGACTGAAAGTGGGTCGAACTGATTCAATTAGGTTAGGTTAGGATTAAAAACGTCTTTTAAACCTTCTCATAAAACTGTGATGCACAAAAAGATCAAATAAACATTGAAATTAAAACTAAAACACACTCATTCACAGCTGTTCAGAATTTTAGTTACTACTTACTATTAAAGGTCCCATATTCTGCTATTTTGCCCTTTACACAGTCTATTCTAAGGGCTTTGTTGATAAAATTTTGCAATGTGCAATATCCATAACATAAGAGTTTCCAAAAAACACCCATTTCTTGGACTGGCCCCCCTCCTTGCAAAAGCAAATGGCTCACTCTGAGATCCGACCCCCCCGAACAGAGAGCAGGCTGCCTCCCCCGCCCAACCCGCGTACCTCCCCCGCCCAACTCGTGCCGAGGCCTAGAGTGGAGATAGTGCGCATGCGCCGTCTGCTCCGGTAAACAGCGACACACAAACACAGGAATAAACCTTTTATCCGTCCTGACGGTGCGTCGTGCTGAGTCCTACGTCCTGGATCTGACCTGGAGTTTGACGTGCTCCAGGGCCTCAACGACAGACGTTGCCGTTTGGTAAATAACAAGCTAACTCTTCGAGCTGTCGTATCCATCGTGTAATTACTGTGGAGCATTAGCATTAGCTGTTTTTATTCTGCGGCTGCGCGCTTCCCGGAGGCGTGGCTTAAACACCGCGTCATCCATGGGAAGCCGCGTCATCCATGGGATGAGCCCCCGTCTGCTGCTCAGCCGAGGGGGACGGAAAAGACAGTTCTCTAGCGAAAGCATGCGGGAATCAATCAAAAAACCACTTTGGGCACACATACGAGGCCCAAATAGCACTGTAGGAAGGTTAAAACCTCTAAAAAGTCGATTTTGCATGTTATGGGACCTTTAATAATTATATTTTTGGAGGCGCTGTGTCCAAATTATTATTTTTTTTGCATAAAAAACGTTTGTCTATGAATCATATTTGTGATGCATAATGTTGTAAATGTAACTGTTCCTGGGCGAAAAAGTCCCAAAGTGTAATTCCAGTTCCAGTTCCTGCTGAATAAAATCATTTTTTCACTGAAATGAAAAAAGCACAAGGAACTGAAAAAGTTAGTAGTAGTAGTGCACCTTTAATAATGTACAAAATGTCCAGAGAAAGATTTGCATTTTGGAAAGAAATCGACAACATTACGACAAAACTTTCTTGTAAAAAGTTTAATGCCCTTAACACAGTTGGAGATACAGTTCAATAAATATATACACAAAACAAAGATGAGGACGTTTACAAAGTCATGACACTAAATAAAAAATAAATTGCATTGTCTAACAAGTTTGAACATTTTTAACAATATTATTATTCACAAAAAGAGACAAAATGTAGGAATCTATTTTGAACAGCTGCCGTTTGCAAAAAAAGGAGACTGACGTTTGGCAAGAAAAGCTTATTCATTTTGACCAGGGAGCAAGATAAAACATAAAATAATAAAACCAAGATACGCTTTGGAAATTTTAAACATATTTTGAAATAAAAGAGTTTAACGGAAAATGCCACCCAATGGACTGACTAACAAATGTTCAATGATTTAACAAAACATTTCAGCTGCTAACATGACAGAACGTATAAATAAAAACCGGGTGTAATGAGCTCCGCCTACAAACATTTAATCAGCAGGTTTGTCAAAAACGTCCTGTCGATTCACAATTTCACAGAAGAATTACTGCAAACTTGACCAATACACCTACAGTCTGTTCGATATATACAGAAATCACTAATAGCACCATTTGAAATTATAGAAAAACGCACATAATAAAATGAAAAATGTTCAGCACCGGACAGCTTTGTTCTGCTGCCCCTTAGTGGTCAGAAGAGTAGACTAAAAAAATTGGTTTGAAAATGTAAATACTAAAAAACAAGTAGAGTTTAAAAACAAATTGTCTTATTCCCGTTTTGTGCAAATTTAGTTTACAGAAATAATCCAATAAAAGATCGTGTCGCACGTCATGAAATAATATGGTCTTGGAGTAGTTTAATCTGACTACAATCTTTGGAGAAACCTTTCGAAGTAAAACGACACGTGAAGGACCTGGAGGAGCGTGGACCGGGACAGAAAAGTATTGAGTAACGCTTTAGATTAAGGTTCCTTAGTAAACTATTTATAATGCATTAATAAGCACTGTGTTTATGTGTTTATAAGCACTTATGAGGTATTTACGAGCGTTTAGCGCAACAAGCAGCTTATTGAAGCTCTGTACATGCGGTTTATCAACACATACATGGTTTTAGTTAACATTTTAAGGTATTATAAGTGCGTAAACAAATAACTAGTGTTTTTTTTTACTAAGGAACCTTAATCTAAAGCGTTACAAGTATTGAGTTGAGACGCTGAGGTTTTCCCAAATCAATCAGTCCTCGTCTGTGACCTACTTCCTGGATAAAGCCGCGTCTTTGTTTAGGGCGTCTTTAAATGGGTCGAGGTCAAAGTTTAGAAATAGTTTAAAACTGGAGAGGAGGGAAAAGGTTTGTTTAATTACGTTATCATGTAAATATGTTGTGAGAGTACTACATTTTTATAAGTTAAGATTCTGTTTGTACTGGGGATTGAGTTGATAGAAAGACACATCTATTTTATTCTCTGATTTTTGACAAACCTAGTCTTATTCTATTCTATTTTTTTTTTATAATGTCCCCTCAAGGATCAATAAACGTCTCTAACTTTGAAAATATTGATCATTGCCCGCCATCAACAAATTAGAATATCAACAGCTGAAGTTTGAACCTTAAAGCTCGGGAACCTGACTCACAAACTGAAAGGAGGAAGTATTTAAATCTGTGTAAGTTGTTCTTAGCGCTCAAAAACTCTTTGGCTCGTTGCTAACATTTACATGAATTTTTAGGTGAGCTTTAGTGCAGCTTTATGTGGCAAAATGTACTTATTTACAGGAATAAAGTCAGGTGCCCTCGCTTTAAATACTGTTTCTAAAATGATTCTGAAGTGTTAAATTTGTCCTGTAATAGAGGTTATGCACTGACATTCTTTTATTTGAAAAATGAAAATCAAATTTCCAACTGAGCCCTCCACATTCTGCCTCTTTCACTAAAATTAACTTTAAATGGAAACTGAAAGTAGTCTCACTGTTGTTGCGCGGTTGGAGGTTTAGGACACTTTAACTGCAGCACAACAATGAATTTCCTCACCACTTGGACTCGGGAACATGTTATTTAAGGAGAGAAAATTAATGAGTTCAACTGTGCGTGATCCCAATGTCTGTGTCTGTGATAAATGTGAGCGTCGCTGCAGTGTTCCTGTTGTTTATCTGGTTTTCTACAACTGTTTACATGATTTTCTTTTTTTTTAGATGTCAGGTACAAACTAAATATTTAGCAGAGTTGAAGACTTTTATATTTCTTTTCAGACTGCAGCAATTTATTCTCATTTTAGTCTTGTTTAGAGGAGAAAATGTCATCGCTCACCATTGATTCTTGTGTTTTCGCCGCTCACCGCTAAAATGTATAAAGCTGTGATGTCACCTGCATAACCTCCAGAGAATATAACAAACATAAAGCAAATAAAACAGTTCTTTCTGGCATGGCGTAGTTTCAAATCATTTCCGAAACATAAAAAGATTTGGTAACACTTTATAATAACTACACTTCTTCATGCCTTAATAGACTTAGTTCATAGTCAACAAATAGTTTATTAAGAATGATTCAGGCTTAGTAACTATTTAACAAATATTCTAACTAATTTCTAACCCTAACGCTAACCTTAACGTTAATTAAGTAGTTACTAAGCCTGAATCATGTTGTATTCATTATTAATTAAGTCTTTGTTAACGCTTTATTAAGGCAAAATAAGATGTAGTTATTATAAAGTGGAACCTTTTTTTTCTCGATTATTAATTCTTGGAGTCTAATCACCTTCACAGATAGATTCACAGATAAAAGAGAGAGTCCTATCGAGCCGTCTTCGTTAACGCTCCACTGCTCCACATGGCTCCGGTGTCTGGCCCCGCGCTCTGGTCTGTGTCGGCCCCACACTGAGCTCCGTCCGTGGGGTGAAGGTGCGTCCAAACACGGCCCGTGGAGGAGGCGGCGGAGACGACACCCTCCGCTCCTCTGTCAGTGCGTTTGAGTCTCGAGTACAGCGCGCCGAAGTGCAGGAGGGGCAGGTCATCGCTCGATAAACTGCAGATTGATGACGCTTTCCGGGACCAGGAGTGTGCGGGTCATCGGCTTCACGGAGACTCCCTCGGGGTCGGGCTTCACGTCGAACTCGAGGAGGATCTGAAGCACGGAATAAAAGTATAATTCATGATTTAAAGAACCAGAAGAGTTATACAAATTAGTAAGAATACTCAGAGCAAAAATGACCCATGTACATAAGGATTCATGGGTACCACTTTATAATAACTACATCTTATTTTGCTTTAATAAAGCATTTACAAAGACTTAATTAATAATGAATATATAGTTTATTAAACATGATTCAGGATTAGAAACTATTTAATTAAGATTAAAGTGACTATGACAGGTTGTACTACTCGTGACTAAAATACAGGTAAGATAAATATATTTAAAGTTTTGCTAAAAATAATTGTACATTTGATCATTTTTAGCAATTTTTTAGTTTTGTAATATCACTTCCTGGTTGTAAATGATGACATCACACTAGGAAGTTACTCTGCACACTGGGCTAAAAATTGCTAATGTCAGAGACTTTTATTGTCCGACAAATCAAAATACATGTGAACACCTTTATTTTGTTGAATTAATGTTTTAAAGGTAAAAATTTTGGGTAAATTATGCTGAATCTTTGGATGAAATGAGTCTCTCCAGTGTGATGTCATCGGTTTTTTACTTCCTGTAAATTTAAACAGATTTTTCAACTTTTCTCCACAAACTAGGACTTGATTGGTGTAAAAATAGATTTTTATGTACAATACGTGTTAATACACCAAATAAAATCAAAATCAGAAAATCGTTAAAACCTGTCATACGCACTTTAAGGTTAGAGATAGGGTTAAAAATTAAGAGTTAGAATATTTGTTAAATAGTTACTAAGCCTGAATCATTCTTAATAAACTATTTGTTGATTATGAACTAAGTCTTTGTAGTTATTATAAAGTGTTACCGATTTCTTTGTTTGATTAGGACAGGGCACATTAATGCTAATGTGTCAGCAACAGTTTTAACATAAACATGTAAGAGTCAGCACAATGGCTACATTTGAGTCATTGTCCTTAGGCACGTAAAAACCTTAAAGTGTGTATGACAAGTTTTTATGATTTCCTAGTTTTAACTTTGTCAGGTGGAATGAAACCCGCTGCTAATATAAATAGTTTTACACCAATAAAGTACTAGTTTCTAAAAAAAAGTTGAAAAATATGTTGAAAATGAGAGGAAATAGATTTTTAAAATGATAATGTCACACTGTAAGACTCCATTCAAAGGTTTAGGACAATTTACACCCAATAAACACATTTTTCCGACCCTTTAAACATTAATTTAACTAAACGAAGGTGTTATATATTTGTAATTGTCAAATAATAATTTCTGTGACCTTAAAGGAGTTTTGGCTCAGTGCAGAATGATTGCTGGGTAACGGTTACAGAATTTCCTAGTGTGATGTCATGATTTACAACCAGGAAGTAAAAATTTAAAACGCAAAACTGGCCAATCTGTGATAAAAATTGTAAATTCTTTAGCAGTATCTTAAAATGAGCAGTTCACCCTGTCATGGGCACTTTAAACATTCAATTTAAAAAAATTCTTTATGATTTCATAGTTTTGAGCTTATTTGGTGGAATAAAACCTTTTGAAAATATAAATGACAGTTTTACACCAATCAAGTTCTAGTTTATGAAGAAAATATATTGAAAAGAGATCCAAAACATGATGACATCACACTGGGGAGACTCTTTACACACAATAAATATGTTTTTCTGACCCTTTAAACATAAATTCAACAAAATAAAGCTGTCCCACATATTTTTGGAGGAGTTTTGGCATGGTTGCTAGGTAACGGTTGCAGAATTTCATGGTGTGATGACATGATTTAGCTGCAGCTGCAACAAAGCAACGAATTTAAGCAAAGAAACGCATAATTCGATGGTATAGTGAGCCTTCTGACGACGCGGCTACACAACATTTGGGTTTTTGTTGCGTCCCTATCCCTCGAACCACACTGTACCTGCACAAAAACCCTGACCACACGCTCCAGCCGGACACTTACCCTGGCAATGGCGAGGTACAGTTCTAGTTCTGCGATGCGGCGCCCGATGCAGCTGCGTTTGCCGACCCCGAAGGGCACGGAGGCGTAAGGGTGGTGCGTCTGGTCCCGGTTCAACCAGCGCTGGGGCAGGAACTCGTCCGGACTCGGGAACACGGCGGGATCTCGGGACGTGGCAAAGTGACACAGCGTGATCAGCGTCTGGAGAGAGAGGGAGTGAGATTTTGTACATTCGTCATATAAACTGTCTTACTAATGTTCGTGTTCTGCACTTGAAGCTGGAGTGACTGATTTTCACAACACAAAGCCGGCAGCAGGGTTTAAAATCTGTCGGACTCGTTCCTAGCTTTCACAACCTCTTTGGCACATTGTTTGCATTCATTTTAACAGGTTAACGTGCATAAATGGCTTTAGAACAACTTTTTCCAATGTGGTTTTCAAACTACAAATGGTAACTAAACTAAACTAAACCTGAATGAGCGGCAACTCCAGACCAAACTGACTGAAGCTGTATCCGAGCTTCAAATGGGCGCAAAAACATGCTCTTTCAAATGAGGGGCAAACATTTTATGACCCGTTCTGCTCCAATCTCCAGGTAAGATAAATCTTAGAGACAGCACAATCTCCTTTGTTTTGCTTAGTTATAGAAAAACGTCTTCTTTTTCTGACAATTATTACAATTTTGTTTGGATTTACAGTTAATTATTATTTTCAAATCAGAGGTCAGTTCACAGTGTAAGTGTAGAGATGCAATTATAATATGAACTGCTGAACCGATACAAGAATCATTTCAGAGCATGTTTGTAGAGTTCTAAACTACAGGCTTTATGTTGTTTGCAAAGAACCCTGTTCTACCAAACTCTATTCAGATGCAGTTAATCATGACATAAACAGGGACTGACCTTTTTGGGGATGATGTAACCTCCGACCTCGATGTCTCTCTCGGAGATGACTCGAGCGTTGGCGGGAATAACTGGATACAACCTGAAAAATGAACAATTGGATTATACAATGATTATAACACCTGTATGTGATAACTAACAGAATTGATGAGATAAACATGAACAAGATAAAAATATAATAAAAAAGAATCATGATAAACAATAAATATAAAACCTAGCAGCGCCTTCTTCACTTATTTAGGCAGACAAATGTCTCTATTTGTGGATGATAAATCATTAGAAAATGACATCTAAAATATAATCTGAGTTATATTTTCTGTAACCATCAATAGTTTCTATGATTCCAGTTTAAACAGGGCCACAGAAAGAGTTAAATTACCGGAGGACTTCTTTGACTGTAGCTTTGAGGAGTGACATTTGGGCCACGTCGGCTGCATTTGGGATCCGGCGATCGCCCAAAACCTTGAGCACCTCGTCCCTGAGTCTAGACTGCACCTCGGGGTGACGGGACAGTTCATACAGAGTCCACGACAAAGTGCTGGAGATCTGGAACAAAACACACGAATCCTTTTCCAACTGGGAAATTCACAACAAACAAACAAACAACGCAAACTATGGATAGTATTTTGATGGACACCTCTAATTCAATTATCTACTGTTTCAGTCTTGTCTTAGACTTAGGTTGGACTAAGACTGATCTGGTTTAGTCTCATTTATAGTCCAGTCCAGTGTGTTTCTAATTGCTCAAAAATACCTTGAAAAACCTGTATTCATTCTGGGTCTCTCCACAGATCTGACCTGTAACTTGACCAGACGGCATCACTTGCTTGTCTCCATGGAGATAGATATGTTCAATGTCATGTGTGGAGTATTTTAAGCAAAAAACATGGCAAATCGATTTCTATATGAAACTATACCAGGACTAGACTCGACTTTGGTACCGACACTCGAAACATTCTAAAACGGTTCAGGAAAGATCACATTTTGTCCTGTTTTTTAATATTGATACGTCAATCGAGAATCTGTTCCAATACTAGTTTTTGTATCAGTTAGCATCAGATTTTTAATACTTCTCCTACATAGTTCACCTTTTGAGTTCTTTAGTTCGTTTTAGTTTGATGACTAGTGACACGACTGTATTATTTTCATGACTATTTTTACAGCTTTAAAAATGAATTGAAAATCATGCACAGATAATGTAATATTAGTGAGTATAAAAATAATAAAGTTGGGGAGCGCCTCATGGACGTGAAAATGTTAAAAATGGGAGCCAGTCAGGTGCTATCTGGAGGCGGGTGAATTCCTTTGGTGCTGAAATTAAGATAGTAGTCTGGCAAGAATGTAAAAGACAGATTAAAAAACCAAGGCCCTCCGATGGGTTATTACTTAAAAAACCTTTATTCAATTAAAAATCGCACCGGCGCGTTTGAGCTCAGTCAAGCCTTCCTCGGTGCATGTGAACGCCGGGGTGGTAAAGGGAGGAGCAGAAGATCCCGCCTCCCGCGTTAGGACGACTCTCATAGTTACGGAGTATATATCTCTGCAGTAAGTACGTTTCCTCCTGAAGGCGCTCTTACCGTGTCGACGCCGGCCAGCAGCAGCTCCGTCACGTTGCTGTAGACAGTTTTCATGGGGAGCCCGGTTTGGGACAGGAAGTATGTCAGGTATCGCCCCTCCACCTTTTCCCCGCGGGACACTTTCTCCGCCTCAGCCGCCATCCGCTGGTCGATGTGACCCTTGGCTGGAGACAAATGACACCAAGTTAGAAACAATTAACTATAGTTTCTTTTTAACGGCACAAAATTAGGGGTTTATGTTGATTTTTTAAAATTCTCCTGATGACAATAATCACATTATATTGTAATTAACGGTAAACGGTTAACTGTGCTAAAATGTGTCTGTAAATGTTCGAGGTTCAAGTGTCGCCCCAAAAGTATGAACTGTACAATTACATCCACCTACATGTACAATCCATTTTATTTATACAACACATTTCATAAACCGTTTCCAAATCAACCACAAACATGTTTTTATCAGATCAAAAGTGTGTTTATCAGATCTTTTTGCACATTTTTGGTAGTTTTCTTACAGATAAAAAAATACACATTTTAATTTTGCATTACTTAAAAAAATCAACTTTAATATTAACTGTTAACTGTGACTATACTGTACGTTGAGCACTTTTACATTAAATTATTGACTAAATAAAAATGAGAAACATTAGCTAAATGTATAGATTGTCCCCTTTTTCCATTTAAATGTTTTATGTTGACTCAAAGCAAATAATTTGAGTACGCATTCTACTTAAAATGTAAAAGTTAAAGCCACATAAATATGTTTAAAAGGAAAGATATGACAATATACACTTTATAAGGTCCACGTTCCATTCTGTGGAGTGTGTTTGTGGATAGCAGTAAATGCAGCTTCAGTGTTTTGAGTTCGTTTGAGGTGACAGAAAATCCGGTGTAGCTTGTAATTTGTGCTTAAACATTTGGCACTAAATCACTCGACCTTTTGCAGATTATGGGTAAATTTAGTGCACCATATATGAGATAAGCTGCTGGAAAACACTTTAATCTGCCTTGTCTGATCCAGTTTGGACCAGTGCTCGTGTTCGATTTTGGATGAAGGTTTTAGTGGAACGACGTCCTGGTGATGCATCTGAACCAGCCATGAGAAAATATGTGCAATGGTTGCATAAGCCGAGGCAACATTACAGTGAGAGCTCAGTGTGGTTGTCATGTGTTCATCAACGAGCAAAAGACTCCCAATGAAAAGTGAAATACTACAAACACCTGAGAGAATAAAATACTACAAACATCTGGAGAGAATAAAATACTACAAACACCTGGACAGAATAAAATACTACAAACACCTGGACAGAATAAAATACTACAAACACCTGGACAGAATAAAATACTACAAACACCTGAGAGAATAAAATACTACAAACACCTGGACAGAATAAAATACTACAAACATCTGGAGACAATAAAGTACTACAAACACCTGGAGACAATAAAATACTACAAACATCTGGAGAGAATAAAATACTACAAACACCCGAGAGAATAAAATACTACAAACATCTGGAGAGAATAAAATACTACAAACACCTGAGAGAATAAAATACTACAAACACCTGAGAGAATAAAATACTACAAACATCTGGAGAGAATAAAATACTACAAACATCTGGAGAGAATAAAATACTACAAACACCCGAGAGAATAAAATACTACAAACATCTGGAGACAATAAAATACTACAAACATCTGGAGAGAATAAAATACTACAAACACCCGAGACAATAAAATACTACAAACATCTGGAGAGAATAAAATACTACAAACACCCGAGAGAATAAAATACTACAAACATCTGGAGAGAATAAAATACTACAAACATCTGAGAGAATAAAATACTACAAACATCTGAGAGAATAAATAAGAACTGAGTGCTTTTCAACTGGCACATTTTCAACAGTTTAAATGGTCATTCAACAAAATAAAGTGGTTATCAGGTATTATTATTTGTTAAATCATAACTTTTGTGTAATTTATATAGATTTTAGCCATTATTTTCTAAATGGTTGCTAGGTAACAGTTCTAGATTACCTCCAACTATGTAATATTTTCTGTTCATGTCCAACCAGGAAGTAACATTAAAAACTTAACAAAAACTATCAAACTGGGAACAAATAGGCAGAATGTTTAGCAAAATCTCAAATATAATCACTACGTTTTTGTGAAATGTGTCGTCTAACCTGTCGTGCAGACTTCAACCTCTAAAACTAACAGTAGTCTTTGTGTTTGGCCTCACCGAAGTCGAACATGTAGTCCCAGCACTGGCAGAAGACGCTCCAGGGTTTGGGGAAGATCTGATGGAGCCACTGCGGCATTGCCATGGTGAGCAGCGTCATCACAAACATGGTGTTGATGGACTGGATGAAGCGCTCCGTCTCCTCCGGCACGACGGGGTCCAGGCAGCCGATCCGGGACTCGAACAGGACCGAGGAGATGCCTGAGCGGAGAGAGGGGCCGTTATTAAAAGTCACATTTCACAAAAACACAGATACATTCAAGAAGAAACATTTGGCTTATGTGTGTGCAGTTTGACAGTCTGTGTGAAGCTTATAGTGTTACTTCCTGGTTGAACATGTGCAAAGTTAGCGGTGATTCCACAACCGTTACCTAGCAACCAGGCTGTAAACAAGGGCGTAAATCCAAATAAATCACACAACGGTTATGATTTGACAAATAATAACACTTGATAACACCTTTATTTTGTTAAAAGACTGTTAAAATGTCAAAATGTGTCTGTTGTGTTTAAATTGTCCCTGTATTTTCATGGCGTATGTTGATGACATCACAGAGGGATTACGTTTTACAGCTCTTAGCTCATTTAAACGTTTATATTTCAGAATTTCTTCAAAAACTGCACCTAAATGAACGTACAAATGATGATAAATATTTACCACAGGTGCTATTCCACCAAACTAAGGGAGAAAAACGGGAGAACCTGTCATATAGAGTTTAAGGGTCGAGTAAATAAATGTTTTTGAGTCTCCAAATGATGACAATTAGATCATATTTTTTGCGCTCTATCAGAAATGTGCTAAAACTTGTCTGTTTATCATGTAATCCCTTTCTTGGATAAATTTACACCACAAGTTTAGGTCATTTGTTTTGAATCCTTTTGCAGATTTTAAACTATTTTCTTATGTAAAAGTTTTTTTTCATCCAAAACTGACATTTTGCTTCTTTACTATTCCATTTTCAACTAAATTTGTTTAAGATTTGACATTTTCTTGTTACAATGTTACAGGGGACTCTTCACCTGAAACTGGAGAATAATCTTGCTTTGTTGTGTTTTATGCTGATTGGAGACATTGTAGGAACCAAAAACTCAGCACAGAATTTTTGTTTGAAATTAATGCCACTTAAGAAAACATGTCTTTCTAAATTAAGAGAGCACATTTAACTGTGTCTTAAATAAGTACATTTTATGTTGACTTTTTATGGTTTTATTTGTTTGTTTTGGGATTTTAATGCATCTTTTCTTGTTCTGGAAAGCACTTTGACTTATTTGTGCTCTACAAATGTCTGACAATGTTTAAATCCAGGCTACAAACGCCTTACAAATAAACTTTCTTTGCATTGAAGTTACATTATAATTGCATTTTGCATTTGAGAACTCCTGCTAATCAGACGGTTTGTTGTGAATGAACCAACCTCGACAGCAAAATGAGCAAAGTGCAGATATACTTTGGATAAACACAGAGAGTGACACGCGTTTCCAAATCGGGCAGAAAGGTAACGACGCAACTTGTCAACACCGAGCAAAGAGCAGAAAATCCTCCCGAACTTGCCTATTTCTGACCCGTCTGCTGTGCATTTGCCAACTCTGAGTGACGGTAGAGAAAGGGAAACGGTAAAACGGTGAAAGAAGGCCATTGAGAGAATTACATAAGAGACAATAAAACGTGCAGTGTGTGGCATGTGTGAATTTGCGGTCTGGCACGGCTCCATTTGGTAATAAAGATCCCGAAGGTTTGAGGACGTCATCGGGGAGCCGGAGTCAGTGGAGGAGATCGCTGTTTAGTCTGCTCCGATATGGGAAAGGAAAATCCAGGAATGGGGTTTGAGGGAGTCCGCTGCGGGCGCGTTATATACAAAGTGACATTAACGACGGCGACGTTATTCAACCTGAGTGACGCGCCCCATCTGTAAAACGACAGGTGGGTGTGATTTACAGAGTGTGTCGCAGTGTTTTGAGGCGGTGATGTCATTGCACGAGCGCGGCAAATAATCTGTCTGAAGCTCTGACGGTGGCGTGAGTGTTTGGGTTGAGAAACGTCAAAGCAAGACTACAGATTGTTAAATGAAATAAAATAAATTGGATTGTTGAAGTGCAACTAGAGAACGTTTTACCCCAAGTAGACAATTGCAGAGTACGAGACATTTCCTGCATCTCCATCTGCTCTTTGTCCATCTATGTTCCAGAAAAGTAGGTTTGGAAGTATGAGTGTTGCCAAGTAAGAGGTGCAAAAAGTGTTTGTGTTTTTGTGTCATATTTTGTGACAAAAATAAATATATGTGTGTGAAGACCAAAAATAAAGCCAAGCAAGGAATCAAACAGATGTCAAATGTGATTGACTAAAAATCTAGAAAAGGTCCAGAGAGAAAAATGGTTAAAAGTTGGCTTTTCAATTTGAATGATTCAGGATTGATGTTCCTGAAATGTGAACATCATGGAGAGGGTTAGGGTGAACACCAGGTTGAGCAGTTGAGTGGAAAAAGGACGTTTTTTTAGCGCAAAGTTTAAGTTATGTTTTTAATTGATTTAAAAACTAAACGAATTAAACTCGGATGACAAGACAAGCAGGTGATAGGCCAATTTACAGGTCCGATCTGTGGAGAGGCGATTTTAGTAAGAAAGTTTTTTTTTCCAGAAATATAAACACTTGTACTTGAATAAATTTGATCCCTGTTGAACATCTAAGGTATAGCAATAATAACATTTTCACGGAGACAAGCAGGTGACGGACCCTCCACCAGAAAAGCTACATATTGCACCTTTAAAGAGCATCAGTGGAATAGTGTGACATTCTATAACTTGTTGTGAAGGGGACAGACACCGGAAAGACAGGACAACCAAAAGTGTCTCACCCTCGAGTCCAAATCTGTAAAACTCGCTGGCGATGTCGGGGACCAGGCCGCTCTGCTGTCTGGAGAACCGCAGTTTGTCGATCAGGTCCGAGACGACGCTGTTCAGGGTTTTATCGTACGCCTCGACGGCTTTGGGGCGGAGCATGTGTTTCCCCAAGAGACTCCTCACCGTCTGCCACTCCTCGCCTTCACTGAAACACGAGAACAGCGTTTATTTGGTCAGAGAGCTCAGAAATAAAACAAATACTAAAGATACGACTCAGACGTTTGGAGCACTACGTCATTATTCTGTCTTTATGGAGGTTGCTTTGCCAGGAATATTTCACAGTATGGCTTTAAATGCATAGATATCTCTGCGGAAACAAGCAGGTAATGCACCGGGCCAAGGTACAGGTCAGATCTGTGGAGAGGGGAGCCTGCTCTGCCAACTGTAAGAATGCATATTTTTCAAGGTATTTTTGGGCAAAAATAACACTTAGCCATACAGTGGAACATTCCCGGCAAAACAATGACATCTCCATAGAGACAAGTAGTACAGTAGTAATAATTCAATAATAATAATGCATAACACTTGAAATTGCTAAATTGCTTTTCATGACACTCAATGGCACTTCACAGTTCAGGAAAGACAAAAATATAATTAAAACAAGAACACAAATAAAGCAAGAAAATACAGTTTTTTGAAGGCAGTTGAGTTACAAAGTTACACAGTGCACCTACAATTTAAACTAGTTCATGGGTTTAGTTTAGGTATGCAGCTTAAGATATAGACTTTACCTCTGAACTAATTGGACCAGTCCACATTGGCGCAAAGTTTGTGTTTGATATTTTATTGATTGTACACAGAGGCTGTGTTGACACGTCGTTATTTGCTTCTAAATTGAGATCAACTTTATCCTGATTTGGACTTGGTTTAGTCCTGTTCTAGTCCTTGTTTAGTTCTGTTCTATTCCAAGTGTAGTTTTGGGTTTAGTCCCAACTTTGTGGTGAATGTGCAAGATGTGATGGACTTTGTTCATATCTTCACACTTGCCCTTTTTTGCTCCTGGTTTTTGCCCAGTTTGAGTCAAAAGGTATTCTTGCTTTGGTCCTGCTGTAGTCCTGGTTTAGTCCTGGTCTAGTCCAGGTTAAGTTCCAGCTTTAGTCCCGGTTTAGTCCTAATTTTGATGTGGTGACTGCAAAAGTGAACTTCCCCTTACTCGTGATATAGAACGGGTTTAGTCTTCTTTTAGTTCTCGTTTAGAACTCTTCTAGACCTGGTTTAGTTCCAGGTTTAGTCTCAGTTTTGATGTAGTGTGCGAGTGACTGAACAAGGTGGAATCTGAGGCTATGTTCACACGGCAGGTCTTGAGGCTAGATTCAGATTTTTTTCCCAAATCAGATTTTAAGTGAGTAAAATGTGACTCAAATCAGTTTTCATGTGTGAACCCAAACCGCTCTAAAGTGTCTGATGTGGAGAAGAGAAAAGGACAAAACCAAAAGTCACAAGTCATGAGGAAGTATCATTTGTCACTACTTTATCCTTATCCTTAGCAAAAGTTGATATTTTATCTTTGTCACACACACAGTTTAAAGAGTTTAAATCTCATTTTTTTTGGCCTTTTTAGCTTCACTGCTGTGTCTGGCTGGTGTTTGAAGGTCTAATTAGTTTAATTCCTGACTTTTTGCAGGTAAAAACATGTGTCACCTGTAACATTTCAGCGCAGAAGTCAGATTAATATGACTTGTGTGTTCAGACTGCAGTCACTTTGCCAAAGATCAGATTCAAATCCGATTCAGTACCACGTGTGAAAGTGGCCTGGATCGCATTCGAAAAAATCCGATTCAGGCTGTTCACACTGTTCAGGCTCTTCACATTGTCATGAAAAAATATGATCCAGGTCACGTTTGAGCAAAAAAATCTGATGTGACCTGGATCAGTTTTTTTCATGACAATGTGAAGAGCCTGAATCAGAATCATTAGAATGCGACCATCGCCACTTTCTTATGTGGTTGTAGATCTGATTCAAACCTGATTTTTTTTGCAAAGCGACTCTAGTCTGAACACGTACGTCACATGTATTTGACTTCTGCAGCGCCGAAATGCTGAAAGCGCCGCATTTTCTCACAGCAAAAGGCAGGACTGAAATGCAATTGAACAATAAAATCCTCTCCAGACAACAGCAGTGTGAGGTTTTCATGAACAAACTGCACGACGGAGTTTGACCAACAGGAGGAGATGGTGGGAACGAGTGTCTGTGTGCGAGCTGCATTTCAAACAAGCTCTAAATCACAATTACAGACGCCACAATGAGCCTGACTTACGCGGTGAGCAGTCCGTAGTGGTGTCCGCGGAGCTGCCTGTAGTCCTTCCACGAGGACAGGTCGGACCTCATGGGGTGAAGTCCCTCCTGCCTCAGCACCTGCTCGATCAGACCTGGCTCAGCCACGTGAACCGTCAAGATGGGACCGAAGCTGGCCTTCCACATGGGGCCGTAATGCTGTGCTCCCTCCAGCTGGGCAAAAGAGAGAGAAATGGAGAAGAAGAGGAGGCTTAGGCTGCGTTCACACATGCACATAGTCTACCACTAAATTGGAATTAAACTGGGACTACATTTCGGAGTAGACCAGGACCAAACCAAGTCTGCATCAGGACTAAACTGGGCTCAAACCAGGACCCAACAAGGACAAGTATGAACGCACGCTTTTGGCTCAGTCCTTTAGGTGAGAGAATAATAATTTATGCAAAACCACTGTATTTACTGCATTTGAACCATAAAGAGTAGACATTACTGGACAATCAGGATTCAAGTGACTGTTGCCGCACAATAAAACCATTCTCAACAAAATATTCAATCATTTAAATGGTCAAGAGTGCTCAAAATTGTAAAAACTGGGCATTCAAGTTATGTGATTGAAACTCATGAAGCCAACATTGTTCCCCAAGAAAGAGTGAGCACCTGGACACTGACCAAGCTGGGACTGAACCTTGACTGAATCAGAACTAAACCAGGACTAGAACATGACCAAAATCAAGTCTACATCAGGACTAAACTGGGCTCAGAACAGGACCAATAATCAACAAACTCTGTCATTGCTTCAAAGAATTACAAAGTAGAAGTAAAAAAATCAAGTCATTTTTAGAGTTTAGGTTTCAACACATTCAAAGGTTTCAACACGCCTGTCACACTGTCCGTCTGAGTCCAGTTTCTGATCCAAAAGCTTTAAGAATATTGTCAGAAAACACAAGCAACAGCCATTAAACTCCATATGACATTTCTGCTCATCTAACAGGCTTTGGTGCAGATGTAGTCATCAGGAACTGGTCATATTCCTGCAGCACATCTGGTTTAATATGGAAGCAAGGATTTTAAATAAATGTGACATTCTGAGAACCTGCCTGCGAGCTGTTACCTTTAGTCGTTACGTTTTTCTGTATTTAATTGTAACATTAATAGCCCAGAGGTGTAGAAAAGCCTTTGTTCTTTTACGCACGGTCCTTACCTGTAGCTCGTGCAGTCTGGACAGCCCCCGTTTGGCAAAAAGGTCCCAGGCGAAGCTAAGCACGTTGGGTCCGGGCATCTGGTCCAGGGTCTTGGCCTGGATCCCGGCGGAGACGCGCTCCATCCACTTGAGCAGCGGGAAGGCGCCTCGGGCCGACACGCGCAGCGCTTGTTGCAGCATCTTCCTCACTGCGAGCATGAAGGTCTCGGCTCATTTTGGATCCGTATTTATAACTGTTGAGGCTCGAACCCGCGGAGATGGAAGCTGTAAATTTCTCCTCTCGTTGGCCAATCACTGACGCGATGCGTAAAAGCGCACCGCCCGCCCCGTTACCGAAAAAGACGGAGACAGAGCGAGTGGAAGGTGTGTCCAATCAGAGAGCAGCGCGAGGACCATCCCAGACGCAACACACGTGGAGCTGCTCTTAACCCAATAATAATGACCTGTCCCAGCACTTTGCTCTCCGATAAAGTAGATTCAGAGAGAGCGCGCTCCAGGGAATGGATTTCAGGAATAACGTCGTTACCCAGAAGGCACTGTGCCAGCGCGTGCGTTAAACACTCGATGTTAGAGCTTTCAGGGACTTTCAGCGACGTTCGCTCCGCGAATTATCTGATTGTTCTTTGACAAGTGTGAATCACACAGTGTCTAATCTGAATCAAACGTGCGGGTTATTGTGGCGCACGTGCACTGTATTGATGGGACTGAATGCACTTGCGCACAAACACAAGCACAAGTGGGACAAAACCAGGACTAGAACAGGACCATGTCAAGACGGACTCAACCAGGACAAGTGGACCACACATGGCAACTGATCGGTTTTATTTTATTGAGACATAATTAGTGGCTTTTTTGTGTTCCTTTAGTAAACATTAAGTTCTTTCTCTGCAGCTCATTTTATTCACCGATTTTGTGACAATATCTTTATTACAAAGTATGGCTAGGCGTTGTTTTTTTTTTTACAAAAAAAGAAAACGTTGTCACATTTTTCCCTCATGTTGAGCTATCACCATTTTTTATATTTGATTTCAGTGCCATATTATTAATCAAACTTTTTTGTCCAAAGTCTGAACTCTGCACGTCATGATTTTACTGAAAAAACCTCAAGCTGATCATTGAAGGTTTGAAACTACTGGATCTTGATTTAATGAAATGTGATAAATTACACAACAAAGTTTTTCTTAACAAGAAAAATTACAATTCACATTTTATTCCATTTAATCCGTGTCCTGTAAATGAAGGTATTAAGGACTTGGTGGTTTCCAGGAGAAAGAAAAGTAAATCTGCTCTGATCCTTAGACCTGGATCTGGTCCAAATGCACCATGTGTGGACCACGGCCGTCTCTGAATCCTCTGCTCGCCACAGAAATCTCAGATCTCCTCATTTCAACACAAAGAAACCTGCACAATGAAGTCCTCCCTGCTGCGGTGGGTCTAATATTAAATAAAGTTGCCAGTTTCATTGCTCAGTCCTTTTCCTATAGACATTTATAGTTCCTAATGTTTGTCTTAAGTCCACAGATAACTGTTACGCCGGCCCTATATAGCATTATATAAGTTATTGCGATGTGTCAGCCAAAAGCTACACGTTGAAATGGGTGCAGCAGCTTAAAGAAAAAAGACACAGACTGTATGGAGTGATGTGTAGGAGGACTATTATTTATGCAACTCAAGATTTACAACGTCGCAATTCTGTGGATGTCGGTGAGGCGCAGGTTGCATGCAAAGATACAGGATTGGGGAGTCTTATGTAAAACAAAAGTCTGTCTCGGCTCAGTGCTTTGTGTTGGACCACGAATCCAAAAGGTTGATGGTTTGATTGTAGCTCCAACTGCTGCATATTGTGTCTTTGGGCAAAACACGCCACGCCTTTGTAAGAATGTAAAGTGTGAGAGAAAGTGCTGGTCGGAGAGATTATACGAGCAGACTGGCAGCCTCGCTTCCATCAGTCTTCCTCAGGGCAACTGTGGCAAAAACAAACAGCAGCTGAACAAAAAAGATGAATTCTTATCATAAAGTGATCATATTTAAAACAATACGGGTTTGGCGATATGGCAAAAATCTTTCTTTCTGATCAATCACGAATTTTTGTTTCATTTTTTTCCTCTACAGGGCGACTGGTGCTCCATTAGAGACAGGGTGTTGAGCTCGAAGTAGAGCCTCCACGTCAAAAGGAGCAGCTGAGGTTCATGGATCTCTTTCTGAGCCTCCTGGACGCCTCCCTCGAGAGCATGTCCCACCAAGGGTCCTCTCCCAGCCTCAGGGAAGAGGGAACCAGGTCTGGAGCTGGGAGAAGAGTCTGGGGTGAAGGAAGTCTAGGAGTCCCTGTTCAGACCCCTGCCTCTGCGACCCGGCCCTGGATAAGGGGTGGAAGATGCACTTGGATGGATTTATTTTCTGATTAAAACAACACAATTATGGCTTTCAGTTATAATTTATAAACAGAAACAATAACTTTTAAACAGTGCCTTTTAAAACTGTTCCATTTCTTCCTCTAAAGTCTGAACTCTGCTCCAAACCACATGCTTTTACTGACAGAAGATTGGCTGTGGACCTTTTAATTAAAAATAATGGAAGATTTAAAACAACTGAAAGTCAATTACATTAAAATTGCACAGCCCAATTAAAAGTACTTTACTCTTGTGTCAAAGCCTGTGAAACTGTTGGTCAAATCAGAAAACTGTACAGCAGCCATCCAATATCTCACACCATAAAACATCATGTTCTCTTTCACTGCATCTGTTTCCTGCAGCTCAAACCTCAGCTTGTTCAACAAAAATATTCACTAGTCCTCTGTGCAAAACTTCTCAATCTGGACACATCTGACTTGATCTCCCACAAACTTGTCCTTTTGATATCTCCTGAGCAGGAAAAAAAGTCTCCAAAGCATTATAAGTTATGCATCCATTTGTTATACAGTGATCCCTCGCTATATCGCGCTTCATCTTTCACGGCTTCGCTGCTTCACGGATTTTTTTTACAGTGCGGATATTTTTACAGTGCATTGTGCTCTGAATCCTGATTGGCTCAGGGGCTTTACTGTTGTCTAGAAATAAAATATTGACGCTGTACTGTATTGGTTTTTCACTTGTCAACAGTTTTCGTTTCTGTACATTCTGCCAACTTTACGTTTGCATTTTTTTCTCTGTGACAAAACCCACAATGTCGAAGAAACGCTCTGCGCCGACAACGTAGTGTTGTGAGATGTATGTCTAGCTCCTATTGGCAGATAGCTCTGTGTGTGACATAGGGGTACGTGAGTGAGAGAGGCTGCGTGCGCGCGGCCAATGCGCGCGTCAGAGAGTGAGTCGCGAAGTGAGCGGGTGTGAAAGTGTGGGTACCTGGGTGAGGACGGCAACCGGGGCTTAGCGAGGGTGTATTACAGTAAAATAAAGCCAAAACTCTGGAGCAACAAACTGAGGTCGTCATTGCACTCACACTACACTTTGGACAACCGTGGGGTTCAGAATAGGGAGTTAAACCCCGGAGGACGAGCGACCCTTCGGCCCTGGAGAAGAGAATCTCCCCTGTGTCCTCCGACCACGGTCAGGGGACCGAGACAGGAATGGTTTAACAGTAAACAGACGCTACAGCGGAGCGGAGTCAGGACGAAGAGGCACAGACTGTGAAATACGCGAGTGACAATGTTTACAACCTTGTATTACTATATTAAAATTATTGTTTTAAACACATTTTGGGCTTTAAAACAGGTTTTGTTTTTTGGTTTCATTCCATAGTTCAGTATTGCATTGTAAAATAATAAAACTACTACTTCACGGATTTCACTTTTCGCGTGTTATTTTTGGAACGCAACTCCCGCGATAAACGAGGGATCACTGTACAACATTTTGCATCCTAAAACGTCTAGACTGATTTCCTTTTGTAAGCATTAGTCAGCAAAACTGGACATTGACAAAACTAAACGAGCACAGGTTCAGAATATGACCACATAACAACACTCTAAATAAACTTGATCAATGTAACTGTCTGTGATATTTCCTCGTTAGATAAAAACCCTTAAATTGCTGAAAATGCAAAAGTAAACAAGACTAATTGACTGACATAACATAACCGTTGCATAAGGTTAATCGATGCGTCCATCTCAGAGCCCAAAAAGTTTCCAAAAGTCTCCTCCCGCCTCTGCATTCAGCTCCGCGCTCATTGGATCCACTATCAGTTCACTGTACTTGCCCTGAACATGTCAAAATCAGACTTTGGTTGGACACAAAACAAACAAAAGTGTGGCTGAGTTCAAAGGTCAAATGTGCTGCATCTATAGCGTCGACACCGAGAGTCAAAAAGCGGCGCCGCCATGAGACAAGCGCACGAGACTCATCTGAAAACAGCGGATGTATCAGCTCAAGGCTGAGATAAAGGCATTCACGTGAGCAATAAAAGTGTCGAGATTTGAAGACTGGAAAACACAATCGGTTCTGTATTAACAAACGGACGATGCTGTTTAGTGTTTTATGATACTACAGGGTACGGCACACCATAAACTTTACCACAGAGTTGTCCTTTCATTTTAAAGATTTATTAAAACAGCTACATCCACAGTAAACTGATTTGAGCAGGCAGCGGAAGATCAATGTTCAGTTTGTGTTGCTAATGTTTATATTGACAGAAGAAAGGAGAACGGCAAACTGTTCAATGAGGACAATTCTGTGTCAGGCCTTATCTTCGTGGTGCAGTAACATAAACAGTAAATACTGTGAATATCTGTCCCGATCAAATAAATCACATCACACAGCAGCTCCATCACAGAACATTCCTTTATTCACCTTATTCCGCCCACTTTTGCCTCTCTTTATGTCTATGATCCGCACTCCTGTAGTAAAGGGACTTCCGGTTTGACGCTAACGGTGTTCGCGATCAAGGGAAAAGTCTCTCGCTAAAACATCACATAAAGTAGATTAGTTTGTCGAAAATGTTTAATGAACACGAGCAAAAACAAGTCAGCAACGCACCGATTTCCTGGAGCCTGAAACCAGCTTTTTAGTCCATGTAGAACTTATTTTCTGTTGAGCTCGTCTGCTCCAACGGAAAAAGATAGCGGCGCGTACGGCAACTTCCGGATAAGGTGAATAGGCCCTGTGCCGAATTTTTGCTGTTTTGAAATGTGGAAAGCCAAACTAGTTCATGTTAAAGTCTTTACACCAGTCACATGTTGGACTCATGAACACTTTATAACACCTGCCACTTTAACAATAATATTATAAAAGAGCTACCAATTTGCACTACTGTCTGTCCAACTGTACATTTCTGAATATAGTCTTAGTCTGTTTTATTTTATTTTATTCTTAATCTTATGCATGCCTCTTTTATATATTTTGCAGATATTTTATTCATTGTTTTATGTTGTACCTTACGCCAAAGCAAGTTCCTATAGTTGTGAATTTGATCACTGACAACAGCAATAAACTGATTCTGATTCTGATGTATTGCTCACTTTCCTAATGCATCCTAAGCATCCTAAATATTCACCCCGAGAAGTTTAAAAGAAAAGCTAACAAACATTAGCATGCTAACGCCGCACTTCCTGTTTCTCTCGTAGGATAAAAGGCTGTAAATAGATGCAGAGTAAAAGTTGTGGTCTAATTTTTTCCTGAATAGATGCTTTTACATTTTATCTGTGCTGGAGCAACACAGATTTGACTTTATTCCATGCAAAAAATCAGGAACATGTTCTAGTACAGCCCCTTTAACCTGCAGGTTTGTCCACTGCACGAGATTTAAACCTCATCTCCAGAAGGATTTGTACATATTGTTAGAGTGGAGACCGAAGCACCACATGAAACCTCAGAGACATGAGAACAGGAAGGTATGATGATGATGCTTTGCCCAATCAGCTTGAAGTGCTCAAATTGTTTAGCATTTTTTAATTTGGTCGGGACAGTAATGAATGCTGTAAACACGCCGGATTGTAAACATGGGCTCATTTCCATCCGTTGTCCTGCATTCACGCTCACAACACACTCTCAGTCATACAACACACGCTATTGTACATGTTTTTTTGTGGTGGAGAAACCGGAGCACCCAGAGGAACCCTATGGAGAACACGCAAACTCCCCGCTGCCAGGGAGTCGAACCCAGGACCTTCTAGCCGGCCCAATTAATGTTCAGTCTTTTCCCATGATGTGTAGAACTTGACTCACGGAGCTCCAGACCTCATTTGGCTTCTGCAGAGAAACTCCACATGATCTGGGAGTCAAACACAGGACCTTTTTGCTGTGAGGCTGAAGCTTTGACTGCTTTGGTCTCAGTGTCGTCCAAGAACAACTGATGTGTTTGGCGTGTCTGGTCTGAGAGGTCAAAAAAGGCCACATTTCCATGTCCATCATGTTTGCAAGTGCATAACTAGATCTGCATGAGATAGTCCTGTTTTTGAAAAAGCAAGACACTGCATTTTAGTTCTTAACCCGCTGAGCCAAAACAAAAGCATTTTATTGACAAATTTGCATCGAACATATCCGAACACTTGTTAATGTTTCCAATATAAGCACTGATGTTACACATATACAGTCGGTCATCCGTTCTTAAAACCAAGAGCTCAATTGTTTTGGCGACTTTTATTCATCCAAACCTGAACCAAAAACAACCATGTTTCTCGGACGTCCATCTTCCTCGCCGTAGCATTTTCACGCAGCTGGTATCCGCAGACCACACATGTTGCCGGATAATAAACTCCTCCACGCTTAATTAATCATTTAGAAATTGAGGGTTAACTTGTTGGACTAAATGTGATTATGAGAATGAGAAAAGCGATTGAATAACAGGCCTCTTTGTGCGTGTTGAGTCCGGCATGTGGAGCGGAGCGCGGCCAGAGCCAGAGGTATTTCCCCAGACTCGACTGGCCCAGTGCCCAGCTCCAGACGACAGGCCAGTGTGCTAAAGTTCAACGCTGTCTACCTACAGGAGGACGGGGGCTGTGCTTAGTCTGCGCTGTTGGCTTTGGTATGGGGCAATTTCCAACACAGCCGACTGGTATAAGAATAGACACGAGGGCTGGACGGTTTCAGAAAAGCCATCATCACCTTGTAAGTCAGCTCGATTTATCAGCAGAGGTGGACGATATGTCAAAATGTAGATAATATTGTGAGTGTTGTTTTGAAAAGGTGCACGATTTGAATGTCGAGTGTGTCGTTTGTAGAAAAAATGCAACAAAAAGAAATAGAGCTGCACAATTAATCAAAATTGAATCCAAATCGTAATTTGAATGGACGCAATTATCAAGCTGCAATCTTCCAAATTTCCAAGTAAAATATCCTGTTTTATTCTGCACAAAAACTGCCAACCATGTAGTTTAGAAGTTAAAACATGTTCTGAAACAAGCAACAAAAATGTGACTTTCAATGATAAATATACATGTCATTATATTCATTATTTTACGTTTTGTTCATTTTAAACCACAATATTGATCTAAAACAACTTCATAACAGAAACAGCTCCACTGAATTGCAGAACTGATAAGATCCGCCTCTTTATACTGATATTTGATCCTAACAAGCAGCAGAATGTCATTTACGTGTTTATGGTTTGAAAAAAGCTACCTGACATTTTTGATGCCCACATGTAGGTCAGGAGTTTGAATTTTTTGAACAATCACAGGGACGTACAGAGCAGTAGGCGGAGATAGGGGACAGGGGAACATTTTCTGAGCACTCAAACCTCAAATGCAGGACTATACAGTGCTCAAACGTACAGGAATCAATCAAAATACAGTAAGCTCATGACGACGGAACACTATTATGAAAAGTTTTTCATTCTGTGTCCTATTGAAGTTTCAGTTTTTCTCAAATTGCTTCGGCAAACTGCTTTTTACGACACTCTGCACGATGTAAAAGGGATTTACCTGAACTAGAAGAACTAAAAGCCAGGAACAGACTCCTTAACTTGATGCCGAGTGAGCAAATTAATTCTACAGCCGCGCATGAAGAGAAATACATGATATAAAAACTAAAGTAGGTGATTATTGCATGTAAAGGGTCTGGCTCTTTGTGGAGAACACATCTGGAGACCACATGAAAATGTCCTCGTTCAAACCTAAGCTAATGTATGTCCTCTGGCAGTTACAAATGTGCAGGCATGAATGGGCCTGAAGGAACTGTATACAACACGAGACAAATGAACTTTTTAAGGACAGATGAAGATGAAATACAAAGGAATACTGCATTTTCCCATCATTCATTCTGCTGCTCCTGTTTACATTGAGCTGATATTATTACAGTCCAGAATATACAGAGCCAGCTGACCTTAATACTGACGTAAAGCCTGATTATGTCGTGACTACCGAGTGTTTTATGTTCCAACCAGCTACTGTCTTGATGCATGTGTTATTTAGTTTAACAGTGACGCAACTACGGGAACTTTCTTGAACATGTGCCATTTCCTAATCCACTGCGCCGCTGGAGAAGCAGGCTACAGGGACTTACGAGGAACAATCTGAAGAACCAAGACTAAAGAACCGAGACTAAAGAACAATCTGAAGAACCAAGACTAAAGAACCAAGACTAAAGAACCAAGACGAAAGAACAATCTGAAGAACCAAGACTAAAGAACAATCTGAAGAACCAAGAATAAAGAACCAAAATGAAAGAACAATCTGAAGAACCAAGACTAAAGAACCAAGACGAAAGAACAATCTGAAGAACCAAGACTAAAAAACCGAGACGAAAGAACCAAGACTAAAGAACCAAGACTAAAGAACCAAGACTGAAGAACCAAGATGAAAGAACAATCTGAAGAACCAAGACTAAAGAACCAAGACTGAAGAACCAAGACTAAAGAACAATCTAAATAGAACCAAGACTAAAGAACCAAGACTAAAGAACAAGAACAATCTAAAGAATGGACCAAGACAACAGAACCAAGACTAAAGAACCAAGACTAAAGAACAATCTAAAGAACCAAGACTAAAGACTATTTTACTGATTCATGTAAAAAGGGCCCGTGCCTGACTTTTCTATTTCAAGACATTTCATTTAAACTCTACTGCTCTGAAGAAAGTTTTGAGGTTTTCTTGAGAGTTAAAAGCATACATCAGTTTTCATTGAAAGAAGAAAACTGAAAATATTGGTGTGATGTGCCTCAAACGTGATGAAGAATGAAGGGAGGAGACTGTAGGGAGCTGTACATTTGACAGAACAGAGCTGGAGCGGCTCGGGTTCACGTCTGACAGGTTTTGACACTTTACGTCTGAAAAGATGAACTGCGCTTCAATCAAACAAGACGCTCGAAGAACATGAAGACGTTTATATTTGGAGAGGACGGGCACAGCTGAGCGAAGAAGGAGCGAGATTTAAGGGCTGATTTTTAACATTTAACATTTTTAATAGTATCGTCATCAAAAACATACTATGTTTTATGTTTCCCTCACGCACTTCTTTATCTCAAGAGCTCAAAACACTGATGTTATGAACTGGTGCTCCTCTGCATTTTTAAAAAATCCATAGAGTAGCCTAGAAAACAGCTTTTTCAGACTGTGTGGACAACAGTCAACACGCACCATAGAACCAAAAGTAACACGATGCAAATAGACTTTTTCTTCTGTATTCAGGAAAAGGTCTGTATTGCTGTGGACAGAGATAGTGATCAGTTTTTTTTATGCTGTTTTAAAAATATAAATTACGTATTGGAATTTTTATATGATTTGAGACCTTGAGTTTCTATCACATAATAACAGGAGTCGCCTTAAGACAAGTTCTGGCTTAGTTCGACATTAGAGCACCTGTGATAAATATTTATATAGTTTTACAGTTTAAAATTACAGGAAGTAATGCTGAGTTCTAAAATGCAATCCCTCTGTGATGTCATCCAAAAGCGACGTACAGTTGAAAATGAAAAGACAGTTAATACTCAATGGACACGTTTTTCTGACGGTTTAAACGGTCATTCAACAAAGTAAAGGTGTTATCAGGTATTATTATTTGTCAAATCATAACTATTGTGTAATTTATATGGATACTAGGCCTGTTTTTCAAAACGGTTGCTAGGTAACAGCTGCAGAATTATCTCTATATGTCATCAGCTGCTAACGTCCAACCAGGAAGTAACATTATAAACGATATGAAAAATATCTAACTGGGGACAAATAGGCAAAAATGTTGTAAAATTTTAATTATAATCATGTTCACTGCGTTTTAGTGAAATGTGCTGTCAAACCTGTCATATAGACTTTAAAGAGCTCGGAGCAGAGCCCCTGCTCCACATTGATACTTGTAAGCATTTCTCACTTTAAAGGTTCCGTACCTGACTATTACTGTTTCGAAACATGAAAAACAGAACTAGCTCATGTAGCCAAGTAAAATCTGTTTTTCCCAGTACAGATATATTGTCTATCTATCTATCTATATACCTGGGCTGTGTCCCACCAAAGTGGGGTAGCCTAGACAGGGCACACACCCTCACTCCCCCCCAAACCCTCCTTCCGTGACCCCCCTCCCCCGTCTGCACCAGTGCCCCCTCCGCATCACCATCACAACTTTTTTCATTTTTTTTTTTTCTTTTTTTATGTTCACACCTCTGCCAAGGAGGCCAAGCCCACACTGGCGTCCGCCCGCCCCCCATCCATGCAATGGATTTGATCAGGCAGCCAGCGCACCCGAGCGGAAAACCCCCAGGACTCGCCCCAGGTGCCACAAAGGCAATGAACCGGCCAGACCCAGAGTGCAAACCGGACCACCACCAGCACCCAGGAAATTCTCCAGAGGATCCCATAGGGACAGCCGCCGCACCCAGAGAGGGACAACGAGCACCCAGACACACCTCCCGTCCATCACCATCACTGCTGTCGCCCCACTTCAAATCCACACCAATTGCACAGATGATTTAAACATTATTATTGTTGATTTAAACATTATTATTGTTGATGATGGTTTAAACATTTTTCTCCCCCCTCTCCGAACATTTTTTTTCATATCCTATGCTACCCTATATTGTGTATAATGTGTAAGCTATAATAGTGTCTAAAAGCATTAAAAGAAGGAGGACATTGTCCTGCAAGCCTAAGTGTAGGAATTCAGCTTGCCCTAACTAAGAAATGATGCATTAAAACAATCTTAAAACATTGGGAGAGGGTCCAGGTTCAGATTATTTCCAATCATCCCACAACAACAACAGTAACAGTAATAACTAAAAGTGCACCTAGATAACGTCGCCCCCCTCCAGGCGCCTCCGTCCACCATACAAACCCTCAGAGAACCCCGGATCCAGATGGCCATCCAGACCACACCCCTAAGCACCAGCCAGCCACTCCCTCGGCACCCCGAAACCAGACCCGGCGACACCACCCAAGCCCACCAGCAATCCCCCAAACAACCCAGCACTCAGATGGACTCACGGACCAACGCCAGCACCAACCCAACGTCCCAGGAGAGGCCACACCAAATAATATTATTTCTAAGGTTTAGCTGTGATGGTGTTGGGGAAAAGGCACCTTGATTTAAGGTTTAAGGACTGATTTAAACCACACCACACTGCATCAGGGTCAGCGGCACAGCCCAGTGTGGGCACTTCCACAGCAGGGCCTCAGCCGAAGCTGGTTTCCCCCTGCCGCTTCATACCAAGACCAGTCCTCTACCACACCCATCCATTCATTCATACACAAACTCTCTCCATCCATCCCTGTCCTGAGCAGCCTCTCTCCCTTGCACCACAGTCATCCCTCTTGCATTCAACGCTCTTCTTACACCCTCTGTCCATCCCATTCGCAGTCTTCCTCTCATTCTCACTCCACTCACATCAGATTCATATACCTTTTTCACCAATCGCTCCCTTTCCATCCTCTCTATATGTCCAAACCATCCCAATGCCTTTTGCTTTCAACTTCCCCACAGCTTGCTCAACTTCCTCTCTCGTAATCAACGCTTCATTCAACTCTCCCAGTACATTCAGTGTGCTTTCCCTTCCATCCGTCACAATCACAGCATCCCGATCTTCCTCCACATTCAACAGCCTCTCAAAATACTCCGCCCACCTCTTTCTTACTGCATTCCCCTCATTCAGCATCCTTCCATCCTCTGTTTTCACTTTCTCCTCCCTCCCAGACTCTCCCTTTCGCACTCTTTTCACCTCCTTCCAAAACATATTCTTGTTCTCCCGAAAATTGTCAGTCAACTGTCTGCCCCACCTTTCGTCCGCAGCCACTTTTGCCTCACGCACAGCTCTCTTTGCATCACTTCTCTTCTCCTTATAACACTCATACGACTCCCTGTCCTTTCTCTGCAGCCATACTTCGTACGCACGTCTCTTCTCAGTTACAGCCAACCTTACGTCCTCGCACCACCATTCACTTCCCTTTCTTACACCCCCCCCAACACGTCTCACACCACACACTTCCTTTGCACACCCAACCACTGCACTCTTGAACTGTTGCCATTCTTCCTCCACACCAACAACCATTTGATCCTTCACCTCATTCCACCTGCCATCTATTTTCTCCTGATATTCACACACTTTCTCTCTGTTCTTCAAAACAGTCACTCTCAAAACTTCTCTCACATCCCCACTCTTTCTCGGTCTCACCCATGGCATACCCACACGCAACCTTCCTTCCACCAAATAATGATCAGACATACCTCCACTCTCTCCCCTCCTCACACTTACATCCAACAATCTACTACATGCAACCTTTGAAACCACCACATAATCCATCAATGCTTTATCAATCACTCTTCCACCATCCTGCCTCACCCACGTATACTTATGAATCTCTTTCTTTCTGAACCATGTATTCCCAATCACCATCTCTCTCTCAGTGCACGTTCCTATCAGTCTCTCACCACTATCATTCTTTCCAGGTACACCATGCATGCCAACAACACCCTCAACTTTCTCGTCACCCACTCTAGCATTCAGATCTCCCATCAGCACTACGTTCACATTTGCACCGAATCCTTGCAGGCACTCATCCAAATCATTCCAGAAAGACACTCTCTCCTCTTCATTCTTCTCACTGCCAGGACCATACGCACTCATGAACACCCACAGCTCATTCAGAAGTTTCACTTTCACCCACATCAGTCTTGGTGAGATCTCCTTCCATTCAACCACACATCGTCTCACCTCACAACTCACCAACAAAGCCACACCTTCTCTTGCTCTCCCACTCTCTACACCAGACCTTCTCCCACTCACATTTCCAAAACACACACTCACCCTTCCCTTTCATCTTTGTCTCACTCAGCGCTAACACGCTCATTCTCCTTCTTCCAAACATCCTTCCAATCAGATTTCTTTTACTTTCATTCGTACTACACCCACGCACATTCAAGGACCCAATCTTTAGGGTTTGGGGAGACAACCTCCCCTTACCAACTCAGCCCTGTCCGTTTCTAGGAAACAGCTACAGGGGAGAGGATTCCCAGTCCTCTCGCCCCGTTAGTCGCCTTTTACGACACGCAGGGAATACGGTGGTAGTATTCTCTAGTCTGGCTGCTGTGCTATGAGCAGCCAGACTGCCCCCCCTAACCACTGGGGGCAGATATATTGTAAAAGCATTTATTTGGATGAAATAAACCAACATGGCAGTGCCAACAGACGTACTTCGGCCTATTTCAACACATTTACGTACTATTTTGCTTTTGAAAATGTGCACAGAGAAGTGCTTTGTGCATTTGAGGATGAGTCTGTGCTTTTCTCTCAACTGGATTTATTTATTTCTCGGCTTCTTCTGCTTTTGCGTCGCTGCGACCTTCAGTTCAAACGTTCGTCCTGACGTTACGTATTTTCCTGAACAACATCAATGGGGGCCTGTCCAGATTGATAATGTGTAGAACTAATTAAGAGTGATACACACATCAATCCAATGTGAGCCCGGTTAGATATATGTGGCTGATGTGAAGACTTTAAAATGAACTAGTTCAGTTTTACACATTTTAAACCAGTAATTCTAGATCCAAGATGGATGCCCTGGCGTTTTGGTGCGCTTTATGTTGTTTGTTTTTGTGCGTTAATCGTGTGTCCGCGTGCTCTTACACCCATGAAGAGCTCTTAAACATCAGAACTTCTACCCCCACGGACCTATTTCCAGTTTTTTTAGCGTCTGCTGCAGATTTGGCGCTAGTTTTGGCCAAAAGAGTGAGACGCCGCAGAAGAGGAAAGCGCGCGGGGGCTCTCGTGCGCCTTCGGAAACGCCGGCGCCAGACGCCTACCTGAGATTTTCCTCTCCAACGTCCGCTCACTCAGCAACAAGATGGACGAACTGGCGCTGCTGATGAAGAGGAACAGAGACTTTTCTTCGTCTTCTGTTCTGTGTTTCACGGAGACGTGGCTCCGCGAGTCGATCCCGGACTGCACGTTGCAGCTGGAGGGATTCCAGCTCCTCCGCGCCGACAGACAAAGGGATCTCTCCGGTGGAAAAACAAAAGGTGGTGGAGTCTGTTTCTTCATCAACAACGCTTGGTGCTCCGATGTGACTGTGATCTCCAAACTCTGCTCCCCTGATCTGGAATATCTCTTCATTAACTGTAACCATTCTACTCTCCACGTGAGTTCGCTTCATTCATTCTCGCCGCTGTTTACATCCCGCCGTGCGCGAACACACAGGAGGCACAGCGCGTGTTAGCGGAGTGGGTTTTGAATACGGAGCAGGACTTCCCGGACTCTTTGTTCATCCTCGGGGATTTTAACAAGGGTAATCTCAGCCAGGACCTACCAAAGTACAGACAGTTTATTAAATGCCCGACCAGAGAGCAGAACACGCTGGATCACTGTTACACTACAGTGAGTGGTTCCTTCCGCGCGGTTCCTCGCGCTGCCCTAGGGCTCTCAGATCACGCCATGATCCACCTGATCCCCACGTACAGACAGAGGCTGAAGCTCTCCAAACCTGTAGTGAGGACTTCTAAGAAGTGGACCAGCGAGGCAGTGGAGGAACTACGCGCGTGTTTGGACATTACAAACTGGGATGTGTTCAAAACTGCCACGGATGGTTTGGATGAGTACACGGACACTGTGACGTCATACATCCATTTCTGTGAGGACAGTATCATTCCCACACGCACCAGGGTGATTTATAACAACGACAAGCCCTGTTTCACACCCAAACTGAGGCAGCTCAGGCAGCAGAAGGAGGCAGCTTTCAGAGCCGGGGACAGAGAGAGCTACAAAGGTGCTAAGTACAGATTTAGCAGGGAGGTGTCAAGAGCTAGATCTCTGAACAACACACGCCTAAAGGAGTCTTTTTCTGCGAACAATGCTTCGGCGGTTTGGAGGGGACTAAGGCAGATCACCAACTACAAGCCCAAAGCCCCCCATGCTGCCGACGACCAGAAACTGGCTGAACAGCTCGCCTCCTTCTATTCACGGTTCGAGACCTCAACCCCCTCCCCCACCCATCTCACTACAATGGACATTTCTGCCAATCACACCCCAGGCACCCCCACCTCCCCCACCGGCCTCTCACTACACAGGGACAATGTAAGGAAACAGTTTCGGAAGTCCAACCCCCGGAAAGCTGCTGGACCAGACGGTGTCTCCCCCGCCACCCTGAGACACTGTGCGGACGAGCTGACTCCTGTCTTCACAGACATTTTTAACACCTCCCTGGAGTCATGCCATGTCCCAGCCTGCTTCAAGTCGTCCATCATCGTCCCTGTCCCCAAGAAGTCCCGGATCACTGGACTTAATGACTTCAGGCCTGTGGCGCTGACGCCTGTCGTCATGAAGTTTTTTGAGCGCCTGGTCCTGCTCCATCTCAAGTCCTTCACCTCCTCCGCCCTGGACCCACTGCAGTTCGCCTACAGAGCCAACAGATCTGTAGACGACGCCATCAACCTGGCCCTCCACTTCATCCTGCAGCATCTGGACTCCCCGGGAACCTACGCCAGGGTCCTGTTTGTGGACTTCAGCTCTGCATTCAACACCATCCTCCCTGCTCTGCTCCAGGACAAGCTCTCTCAGCTCAACGTGCCTGACTCCATCTGCAGGTGGATCACTGACTTCCTGACGGACCGGAGGCAGTGCGTGCGGCTGGGGAAGAATGTCTCAGAGACTCGGACTATCAACACAGGAACTCCACAGGGCTGTGTACTTTCTCTTCTGCTCTTTTCCCTGTACACCAACTGCTGCACCTCCAGCCACGACTCTGTAAAACTGATCAAGTTTGCAGACGACACCACCCTCATCGGACTCATCTCGGACGGCGATGAGTCTGTCTACAGGAGGGAGGTGGATCGGCTGGTGTCCTGGTGCAGCACCAACAACCTGGAGCTCAACGCCCAGAAGACAGTGGAGATGATCGTGGACTTCAGGAAAGTCTCAGCCCCCCTGCCCCCCCTTGCCCTGACAGACTCTCCCATCACCACCGTGGACTCTTTCCGCTTCCTTGGCACCACCATCACTCAAGACCTCAGGTGGGAGCCGACCATCAGCTCCATCATCAAGAAGGCCCAGCAGAGGATGTACTTCCTGCGGCAGCTGAGGAAAGCCAAGCTGCCGGCGCAGATGATGGTGCAGTTCTACACGGCCATCATCGAGTCCATCCTCACCTCCTCCATCACCGTGTGGTACGCTGGAGCCACAGCCAGGGACAAACACAGACTACAGCGCATTGTGCGCTCTGCTGAGAAGGTGATCGGCTGCAGCCTTCCATCTGTCCAGGACCTGTACGTCTCCAGGACTCGGGGACAAGCAGGTCGGATCACAGCTGACCCTTCTCACCCTGGACACGGACTATTTGAGCCACTCCCCTCGGGCAGGAGGCTACGGTCCATCCGGACCAGAACCTCCCGCCACAAGAACAGTTTCTTTCCCTCTGCCGTTGGACTCATGAACACTCTGTAACACCTGTCACTTTAACAATATATTATATAAGAACAATCTATTTGCACTACCATTTGCACATTGCACTATCTGCCAACTGTACATTCTGTATACAGTCTATCTTAGTCTATTTTATTCTAATTTTATTTTATGCATGCCTTTTATTTTATCCATTGCTTTATGTTGCACCTTCCTATGTTTGTGAATTTCACTTACAATGGCAATAAACCGCTTTCTGATTCTGATTTCTGATTCTAAAAATCAGGTACAGCTCCTTTAAGCAGTTCTGAGTTCACTTTACCTCCGCTCAGCCTCTGTCCCGCTCTGAGTGAGTGACAAGTGGATTTAACCATCACAACGAAGTATGAAAGCAGTTAATGTACATCAATTGTGATAAAACTTCAGTTGCAATATATTCACTATAAAAAAGTCTTACCTTATAATTCGCATAAGACTTATCCCTAGCATATATACTCCCTTTCCTGTTTTTCATTGAAGTTACACAATTTCTCACACGTTGAACTTTGCAGCTTAAACCAATTTATGTAAATCGTTTTGCACACTGCCAATCTTATGTTGTCCCTCTTTTGTAATGACTATGTTTACAGCATTTAAAATTCCGGTTATAATCGGACTAAAACATTAATTTGAAGGCCTTGGATACACTGGCACAGATTCAAAGCGCCTATGGACTCTGATCATGTCCGGATTACAGAATTAAACAGTAAATGGGGGTTGTATGTTTACACACAAGAACCGCTGCCTCTGTAAACATCAGATTAACCTGTGACCCCAATAACGCGCCCACGCCACAATCTGACGCCAAGTTCTGTCATGAAATGCACCATGCGCATCAGAGGAAATCATTATGTTTCCAAATGACTGCATTTGCTGCTAAACTGAACAAAAAAAAATATATATATATACAATGAATGTGTTCCCTCAAATGATCGTAAGTATGGGGGGATTTGCAAAAAAAACAGGGAAGACGTCTGTGAAAGATGATTATTTACAATGCTTCGCAAAATAATAGTGTAATTGATTTACATGGCTCTTTTTTAGACACTGAAAGACACTTGTATTATTCTTCTCTCCACACAAATCATACACACTGTACATGTCCTTGAAAAACAGGTTTTGGTCGCAGTGTTTTTTTTTTTTTTTTACCTGGTTAAATAAAAAGTCTCAAAATGTATAAATAAAAATATAGAAGGTGAAAGAAATGTCTTGCCCAAAGACACAAGAGCTGCTGTGGTCTAAGCTGGGATCAAACCACAACAACACAAAGGGCGACGCTCACTGCTTTCTGATTGGATAAGACTGGCTTGAGAACCAAAAAAGCAGCTGCAGCGATTAATTAGAATAATCGCGACTAGTCGACTATTAAAATAACTGTATTTTGATAATCGTAACCGTTACTTTGAGTCTGGACTGTACAGAATCTAAAACACATTTAAAAGGCCGTTCTGGACCTTGAATATTATTTAAATGACATGTAAACCACAAAATCTGATTTGAGTAATCAATGGGACCATGATCAGAAAGAAATCAGATGATTTTTCAGTTTACATATCATTAATGTGTTTTTTTTTTCTTTTTTACTTTTTGACTCTGATAATAATCTGATTTTGAGTGCACATGTAACCACAGTCAGAGTAAATTTTACTTTCAATAATAATATACTTCATCTGTAAATATTCTGACAAGCCTTCAGTCACCAGACTTCTACCTTTATTTGGTAGAGCATCCCCTGTCCTTGACCCTCCTTCTCGGCGAGGAAAAACTATAAAAAACCTTGTGGGGAAAAAGTGCAAACTTGGGGTAGAACCACAGTGAAGGAGAGATCCTTCTCCCATGGATGGACAGATGCTCCAGGACTGACACATCCACTTGGACTGGACCAGAACCACTCAAGATGAAGGAAGGTGGCTCATCTGGTGCAGAGAGAGTTCCTCCAGGCAGATGAGGAACAGTTCATACAGTGTAGAGATGAGGACAGCCGGGTCCACAGGTCAGGGTCGTGATGGGGGGGTCGTCATCTGGAGCGTTTTGGCGCACTCGTAGCTCCAATTTACCCGCTTAAGCTGCTAGCCAAACAGTACGGCGTTCGTTTGTCCACTGTTTTGTACAGTCTATGGCAACAACTAACAAACATTTAAAACCACAAAATTGTGAATACATTGACATCATTGTGATCAGTATAATCCATGTTTGAAGTGAACATGAAAGAATAACATAAATATAAGATAAGTGTAAAATTCCTGCCAACACGACCTTTAACTTTGCTCTCACGTCCATCACTCCAGCCCTGCACAGAGCTCTAAACCATGAGTCTGTGCCCTGCAGCGGCTCAGACCTGCTCCGTCCTGTCCTCCGTCTGACAAAGCACAACTGTAAAACCACGGCTCCATAAATCCAACAGAAACACGGCCTCAGTCAGGCTTAGAACGAAGGATAATAACTGCTCTTTACAAATACTGGCATCTCTGATTAAACAAAACCTTGTGTTGTAGCTTTGTAGACTACTGTGCATTTGTCATTTGGTTCACAAAGTAGTACAAGACCAGGAGTAAGTCTACAACAGAACAGTTTTAGTGTGAACTCACTTAAAACTTGCAGAAACTTGCAGAACTAAAATATTCTATACTCGTTTTATATAATGGCTGTCAAACTGAATTCCGGGATTGACCCAACTAACTTCTCGAGCCTGTGATTCTTGGGCCACATGACACTGGTATTGCAGCAGATCCATAACGCACAGCTGGCTCTGGTTCACTTGGAGTTCTTTGGCACTTTTAAGGGTGTGTTCACACTCGTTCTTATTTGGTTCTACTTTGCGCTTGGTTTGGTCCAGTTTCTGTTCTGTTTAGTCCTGTTTTAGTCCCAGGCTTGATTGGGAATACGCAAATGTGAACGCACCATTAATGGCAGAATCACAAATGGAAACATCTTTCACTTTTACAATATACTGTATAAACTAAAAAGCGTTTTCTTGAACTAACAGTCCTTTAAGTAAAGTCAGAAAGAATAAATGGTAAGTGGCTCAGACACACTTTATTTTTTTAAGTGAATAGAGAGCCTTTTTAACAGGCTTTTTACTTCACAAGAAAAAGTAAAACACAATTCTTAACCAAAATCAAAAGCAACAAATAAATGCGTATTGTGAATTAAAAAAATTGAAATATATAAAATATGTACACATGATTTTACATTATGTTACAAAAGTCATAGTTTCTGATCCAGTTTGTCCAGTCTGTTCTCCGACTCCAGTACATGTCTGGTCCTGGTTTGGTTCTTGGTCTGGACTTTAGTTTAGCTCCTGGTTTGGATCCGGGACTCGTCTGAACACAGCGAGGTAGTTCTTTCCTCCGTTTCTCAGCACCTTCTTGCCCTCTTCAGTACAGGTTCCCAAACGACCCACAATTACGTCTTCAGCCTTCAGAAACAGAAATTCAAAATTACATTTACAAATGAGAAGTTATTGTGGTGAGACTATGAGTAACTTAGGGCTGTCAAGAAAAGAAAAACTAACAAAACAGACACTAATCGAAACTAAAACAAGTGCAGGTATTGGAACCAATCACATAAAAAGAACAATATTGGACCTAGGGCTGCAACTAACAATTATTTTGGTAATTGATGAGTCTAGTGATTGTTCCTTCAATTAATCAATTAGTTGTTTGGATTGGGAAAGACCCTTGAATATGAGAATTTTACAGACAAAGCTGACGACATCCTGGAGGAGAATATTTATAGATGAACAAGTATTTAATCAAAAACACACAATTTACATGTTTCCTGTGGGTTTTTTGTGTCATTCCTGCTCTAGCAATAAAACCTCTTCTTTCAGCACACAGAATGTCTTGGAGTCTGTGTATCGACCAGTTAACGATAACTTGATTATTTAATTCATTGACAACCATTTACATAATTGATTAGTTGCGATTAATCGATTATCTTGTTGCAGCCCTGATTGGACCCTTTTTGAACACTTTTAGATGGTCCTGATCGTATTGGAATCGGGTTTGAAATGTATCATGACAAACAGGTGGATTAATGAAATCTGTTGCAACAGTTCTCTAAACATGGTTATAACTAAAAGGACATTATTATGATGAAATGAAAATGTTTGTGTTCTTTTATTTCAGTATCAGCTCTTTGGGCAACCTTTTGAAAATACTTCTCATAGAAGATTGACATTATAATTTTGCCTGCAGTTAATTTTTTCCCTCGCTGTCGTATACACTGATTCAGAGCATCTCCATAGTGTCCAGTGTTGTCCCATTCGTCCACAACCATCCCCTCATGTTGCAGCAGATAAGGCTCGGTTCCATGTTGCAAGAATCTGTAGAGAATTCCTGGAGGTTGAACACAGAACACCTGAGCAATATTCATGCTAGCTAATCAGCATCTTGATATGCCACACCTATGGGATGGGATGAGTTATTGATATTAATTGTTCAGTAAGGCAGATTTTGACAAATTTGTGAACAATATTTGAGAGATATGGCTCTTTTTGTGTACAAAAACTTGAGTTCCGCTCATGAAAAATGGAAGCAAAAACAAAAATGTTTTTATGTTTTTGTGAAATGACAGTATATTTTAGTGTGTGGTCTTACCAGTTCTGATTACAAGACCTCAAGACCACCCCAAAACACTTCACGAAAGGTCCAATCTTAACTTATTTATTAGGACTAAAAAGAAGGGGAAAAAATCCCAATTTATACTTCATAAATATCTACTTTTGATACAGGTTTTAGAATTGATTATTTTTTACTACCCTATATTACAAAATGGTTTAATTTAATAAAGAAAGCCAGACATATTGCCATCCAACTGCAACAATGTTCATTTTGTCTTTTTACCTTGTCGATCTGTTCTGGCTGCTGTATCTGCTCATACTGTTACTCTTCTATTCTACACCTGGTTATAGACAATTGTGATGTTCCCCTTTACCTTTAACCCAGCACTTTTCATCACGTACCAGCTCCTCGTCCGAGACTCGAGTGAACAGTGGGTGTTCGGTGAAATGCTTGACCATCCACAGGTGAACCTCCTCCACATCAGTGTTTGTGTAAACGAGCCCCTGCAAGACCAGACAAGCACATATTTACCCACCAAACATTCGCCTGTCAATCATTACTTATACCACGTTTTTTGCCCACTTCTCTTTAAATTGTCTGAAATGTCCCAGCGTTTTCACCCCGTGTCATCACCTCTGGAGAGCAATGCACCAGGCCAGAGATAAAAATATCCAGTGCCAACACAAAGGTTAGTCACCCGCGCGCCGCAGTTTACTTCATAGTCTGATATCGCTTTACTAGAACCAGGATTCAGGGAAAACTGGGCTGACACACATTCACCGGCCTGAGTCTGCACGTAAAGGGCAGCTCTACTGATTAAACACATTTAAAGAACAAATATTATTTTCAGGAATTTATGAATGCTTTATGACGCATTCATTCTGCTGGCCTCGACTCTTTGCTGAGGCATTCGTTTTCACAGAACAAGCAGCAGATTTACAGTGATTTTATTTTTGAACAATAATAATACGACATTTTACTTTATTAATTAACCAGGAAACAGAGAAAGTCCCACAAGATTGAGAATCTCTTCAGGGGAGTCCAGGCCCCAGAGGCAGAAGCATATTACACATGTTTTTAGTGGTAGGGGAAACCTATGCAGACATGGGGAGAACATGCAAACTCCACACAGAAAAGCCTCGCACTGCCCAGGAGTCAAACCCAGGAGCTTCTTGCTGTGAGGCGAGTGCGCTAACTGCTGCGCCGCCGTGCTGCCTAGAGCCATAGTCCCATAACACTATGGCGCAGAGGGCCGTGAGAGGTACCAGCTCCCAGTATGAGCGTGCTCACTTTAGAGATAGAGGCAAAGAGAAGTGAAATAAATGTAGAAAAAGTTGATGAAAAGCATTTACGATAGCTTCATCAACTTCTTACAGCGCCACAAACGTGGAATTACTAAACTTATTTTTGTGAGATCGGCCACATGAAGAAAAAGGGTAATTCAGGTATGATTTTATTTATGTAGAAAACATTTGATATGTTTGAATGACGTCAGCTGCTCACATATCGGACCCTTGTGCGCTGAACCTTTGCACGGGAGCGCAGCCCACCATGAACAGAAGCGGCCAGGTCTAGTCGAAACCCGCCTTATGTGTACGGAGTAAGAACAGAGCACAGAGTGAGAGTCAGTGCACACTCGAGCCTCAAATGCATGCGTTAGAAAAAAACTGTTAAAAACCAGACAAAACATACACATCCAAAACAGTTGATCAGCTCCAACCAGTGATCAAGAGAAGAAGAGTCTGCACTGCAGGTGTAGCTGCAAAATGACTTGCTTATTTCCGAGTGACGTTTCGGGCATTAGGCCTTCATCAGACATGACTCATTAGAAAATCTGTTCCATTTAAGATTACTCGTTGTGTGAGGAGGATGTCCTGACTTATCATCGTGAGGGGTCGGCCATCTTGTCTCCAGAAGACGACTAACATTACTCTATCATGCCCCAGATAGATTCCCAGTCATGCCCTAAATAGATTATCTCTGTATTAGTGATTACCCCTCATATAAACTCTGAGAAATACCACTAATCAAATTTGTAACTTCAACTTTTTCTGTTAATGACTTGTTACGTGTGGCGCAGCGGCTTCAGTTCAACACTTACAGCCATTTAGAGTCCTTTGTTGTTGTAATGTCATTTTTGAGTTATCGTGACATCCCCTCCATTTCCTGTTTTCTTTGATGTTTTGTATATTATTTGATTTGTGTCTGTTTGTTAAATTGTTTTCATGTGATGTCAGATGCTGCATATACGATTTCCCCTGGCGGGACAAAAAAAAAAGAGAGCTTGAACTGGCACTGGAACGTGTGAAACTGTATTTACCTTTACAATTGTCAGACCCTTGTCCTGGTATAATATTTAGTCAAATTAATTCATTTTTCTATCAGCGTGACACCACAGGATTACTCAAACATGCAGAAATCAGTCACAATTTAACGGCAAGTAAGAAAATCTAATCCACATTTTGAAAAGCACATTTTATAAATGAGTGCTAATTAAAAAAAAGAAAAAAAGAAAAAATACATAAAACTCTAAAGCCTTAAGTAAATACTCAGGAACAAAATGGGGCTTTTCAGATGGAAAAAACAAGCGGAATTTGCGCATGAAAACTGCACAAAATTGTTAGAATTTCTGGGAACGGGACAAAGGATCCGAGGTCTGGCATTTGATTGGTGGAGACTTCGCAACACATGACAAAGACGAAAGATATTTTGTATGAATAGTCTTGGGAGAACAACCGTCAGAAACTTAAGAAAAAGCTCAAATTATTGAGTCACAAAGAAATATAAAAGTGTGTTCTCAGCATTAAAAGCACATGAACAAATCTGTCATCCAAACTTTGATATGATCGAAACAATAAAACAGCTCAGTTCTGCAACTTGAAACAAGAAGACTATGTACCCTTTTATATAATCATTTAGGTCAATATTTTTCTTTCACTGAGACCAAATGTCAAACAAGGATCGGAGGTCAATGTTTTGTCACGAAACACCAGAAAATAAGTCTTCTTTAAACACAGCAGATTTACATTTATTTTAAAAAAATCGACTGCATTGGAGCCTGTTACAGTCTCTTCGTATGGTTCAGCCGTTCGTGTCCATTGCGGTTCTTTTTAATCCCTGACCTCTTTCTAAGGACACTTTAGCTGCACAGATTTGCAGAGTATTTGTTGGTTAATGCAGCGTTATGGAGCTGATTTGTGGCTGAGAACCGCTCTCGCTTTAATCCCGGCGTATCATTAAGCTCCAGCCTCACAAGTGTTAGGGCAACCAGGATCAAGTGGTTTCAAGAAAGTGGATTTCCAACAATAACGAGCCATTCACATCAAACCTGTCTGAAGACGTCTGCTCACAGTACAGTGGTCTAAAGAGCCGCACAGCCGTGAGTCCTGAGCTGAACCAGCCGGGCTCAAGGATTGTTCTGTTTCTGTGAATTACAGGAGCTCAGAGCTGCAACCAACGATTACTTTAGCAGTCGACATGTCAGCGATTATTTGTTGTTTTTATTTTTCAATATTGGGTGGCACGGTGGCGCAGTGGTTAGCGCTCTCGCTTCAGTGATAAGGCGCGGCGCACAGGTACTCCCTGTGCCTGAGTAGGGCTTCTCCGAGTGCTCCGGTTTCTCCCACTAAAACATGCACAATTGACCTTATTCCTGAAGTTTCCGTACGCGCCGGCGTCTTGTTTCTGTTGTAGTTCACACGGAGCAGACGAGCTCAACAGAAAATATGTTCTATTCATTTTTTTCATTCATTCATTTTCTACCGCTTATTCCCGTTAGGGGTCGCGGGTGACTGGAGCCTATCCCAGTGACTTTGGGCCTTAGGCGGGGTACACCCTGGACAGTGGCCAACTCGTCGCAGAAAACACAGAGAGACAGACAAGGACAGACAACCATTCACTCTCACATTCATTCACTAGGGACAATTTAGAGTTGTCAATTAACCTACACAGTCATGTCTTTGGACGGTGGGAGGAAGCCAGAGAACCCGGAGAGAACCCACGGTAACACGGGGAGGACATGCAGACTCCACCCAGAGAGATCGTGTGATGTTAGGGTGGTTCAGAATTCGAAACCACGATGTTGGGGTGGTGCGGGATTCGAACCCACGATCTCCTTATTGAGAGGCAGAAGCTCTAGCCGCTCTGCCACCGTGCACCCCAAAAAATATGTTCTACTCGGACTAAAAAGCCATTTTCAGGCCGCCCAGGAAATCGTTGCGTTGTTGACTTGTTGTTGCTCGTGTTCATTAAACATTTTACACAAATCAACCTACTTTATGTAACATTTTAGGGGCGAAACTTTTCCCTCGTTCGTCATTAGCTTTAACGGAGTTCTTGTCAAAACGGAAGTGCGTTTACAACAAAAGTGTAAAAAACTGCAAAAGTGGGCGGGGCAGAATAAGGTCAATAGTGTTCTGGTGTATGAATGAAAGTGCTGTGAGAGCGGATGGACATGAGCCCATAGCTACAATCTCACGTGTTTACAGCATGTTTATCAGGTATGTTTATGCACTGTCCCGACCAAATAAATAAACACATTTCGATTGTTCTTGGGGCTTTTAGAATACATTTTTCACCACATAAAGGTTGAAATATGCTGACTGAAGGGTTTACATTGAGAATATACAGAAATATAATGTGGTATTGTTGTTTTTTGTTTTATTTCAGTTTAATAATGCCACTATCTTTGTTATAAAAATATATTTTTGTATGCATGAACTAAAGCATATTATAACTATACATACCCCGACTCTCAGAGTGTATGCATACTCGGCCAGCAGCGTGGGGCTTATGATTCTCCATTTGTGCTTGTTCTTCTTAAAATGTGGATCCGGAAACAGGAAAAACATCTTACTGAGCTGCAAGACATGAGAAAGAAAGAAAATCTGTCAACGCAACACAAAATCTCAAAACAAACCTTTTTTTTTTTTTTACCAATTTGACTTTACAATGTCATTACCCTAAATGTGCAGTGGCTGGAAAATCCCTCCAAGATTTTTCCGCCATAAAGTTTCCATACATTTCGACAAGTGCACAAGTGCAGGCCCCATTGATACTAGCCTGGCTATTACATTAAAAGCCTTGAGCAGCAAGTTTTTTATTAGCTTAAATAAATAACGTCAGGAATAGACAGAAAGATATGGTATAATCACCGGGGAAGACTGCAGCCCGAGGGGAGCAGTTAGAAGGCGGAAAATCCTTTACTTTGAGATGATTTTGTGGTGAAAAAGAATGTATTTTTTTTTAAGTTTGAGAAAACGCTGGTTCAACAGTCCATACATGTAAGAAAGACTCATTGGAAACACATTATAACACTGTTGTGGGTGGGCAACCACTTCCCCGCCTGTAAAAATTGGGTCATGAACACAGCCAGGTCAAATTCAAAAGAACTGCAGATAAAAAGTAATACAGATTATTTATCAGATTGGCTCCTGTTGTTAGAGGGATATCAGCGGTGAAGGTTGGAATATCGAAGCAAAAGTTTATGCATCATGAAAGTTTTTTTTACTCCCAATTAGAGGTGGCCAATATATCAAAGTTTAGATAATATAGTGCACTTTTGTGATTCAATTTACCAACGTTTCAGATTTGTCTGATAATTAAACCTCAATAAAGTTAATAGAGTCTACTTCTAGTTTAGTTACTATGGTTTAGTCTTGGTTTAGACCTAGTTTAGATCTGATTTAGTCCTGATTCAGACTTTGTTTAGATCTGGTTTATTCATTCTTTCCATACTTCCATCCAGGATTTAAAAAAATCATTGAGATTAGTTTAGTCTTGGTTTAGCTCTGATTTAGTCCTGTTTAGGACCTTGGGGTGTCCGTGGTCATCTGTGGGAGAGGCTTTAGACCTGGTTTAGTCCTGCATTAGAGCCTGGCTTGGTCCTGGTTCAGCACAGCTCTTGTGCGTGTTCTCAGTCTCAATAGTCTCAGGTCTGAGGTGCTTTAGACCTGGTTTGGTCCTGAGTAAAGCAATACCGGAAAATATGCAAACACAAGTTATCTATTTGATTTTTGGACATAGAGGCAAATATAAAATAGGTTTTGGGGGATATTTTTTCACATCAATCATATTTAAAATGTTGTCTCGTTTAATGTCAAAAAGTCAGCAGGTGCTTTAAACAGTCACGACACACCGGGTTGGTACTACAGAAGATCCTAAATAAACAATATATACAAACAAAATCATGCCCATGGTGGAGAAAATGAATAATCATGATTTTACCCATGCAGCTTTAGACTTTTTTCCACAGATCCTTTAACTACATGATAAATAGTCCTTGGTTTTATGGATGTCAAGATTATTTGGTTAAACAATAATTATTCATCTCACAATAACATAGTTAAAATAATATGTTAAGTATTTTAGAAGTAAAAGTCCTTTAAACAAAAAAGTACGTCTATGTGTTACGTTTTTCATTTCTAAAGTTTGATTTCATAAAGCTGGTCACGTGCAAGAGCAACAGCAATCTGTTAGGATTTCACCGTTTGGTCTTGGTGCCAATGATCGTGACTAATCATAAGAACAAAATGTACGTTCTCACAATAATCAAAACACTTGATTTGATAAAAAAGATACTGCGACATCCTAAGCACTTTTATATTCACTTCATGTACCCTTCTGGTTCTAACTGTACATAGATTTTTAAGGTGAAGTGAAAATGTAATTGAGTGACCTGAAATAACAGCATTTTTACACATTTTTACAATCTCAGCTCTGTGCGTCTGGAAAGCCGCTCGACTTGGCACGGCGCCTGAGCACATGCTGTCCAAATAATGGGCCTTATTAGATTAAAGAACACCTATATAATGTATGGCTTAAACACGTCATTGCTACAGTAATAACTCCCCTGTGTACTTTTACTACTTCATATCCCTGCAATGGGCCGTTGAACTTCAATGCCCAAATTCGTCCTGGTACAGTCCTCAATGTAATCTAACAAAGTCAAAAGATTAAGGCTGCTAATTGGCTAAGGTGTTGCGCTAAGCTGATGAGCTAGCTTGTACATCGGTCAATGGCGCTTTTGTGCAAACGTATTTCTCAATTTATTAAGCATTCCGTTCAAATTAATCCATGCCATACGTAAAATGTAAAGGAAAAGTACTCCGAAAACTTGGCACGGCCCCGGATTTTGAGGTTAAGCTTAATTTAAGGTTATAAAAGGTAACGTTTAATGAGCAATTACTGGACTGCAGGTCTATTGTACAAGAACAGGGAAGAGCCCATATGTTTACCTTAACGTATAGGGTTCATTTCAAAAGCCGGGCTTGAAAAAAATTACCTATAATTACTCATGTAGGGATCAACCAAGCATGCATTTTTCATTTAGTCCTGGGAAGCATACCATGTACAGTTTTAAGTGGTCGGGCACTTGTACAAAATGTAATGCTATAGAACTCTACTGTAAAAAGATAATATTGCAGTATTATGAATTGGCATTGGCTGTGATATATACAAAATATGCAGGTAGTGATGGATGAGGTTGTCATTGAGATACGTCAGGGAGAACAAAGTGACTTTTTGATTTACCAAAGAAAGCCATGAGAGCTATGGGGTGAAATAGCACCATAAAAGAACATATGTGGAGGATTATGAAGCGGACATGTGCTGTATGTGTATTAACATTTAGTGTGGGGCGATGGTTAAAGTCCTCACTTCACCCTGAAGTGCACTCGATCACACGCTTTTGTTCAGAGTTCATGGTAAGATTGGATCTGGGCACCTTGGGGCATCAGGAAGTTTCCAGGACACAAACACTGCCAAACAGTGACTTGTACAAAAGCTGTATATATTTAATTTATACAGGGGTTTAAAACTGCTTTGGACACTTAGCCTTGGTCTTTCGTGTTGTAGAACCTAAAATGATGTACATAAAGCATACAAAATGGCCCGGGGTCCTGACGTGGTCCTCAGACCAACCTTTCCTGGTTCTCAGGAGTCCTAGGTGTAGTACTTTATCCTGTGAGATACACATACACAACCCCAGCATCAACCACAAGCACTTTGGTGTGGACAGACTGAATACAGCACTGGTGGCACAGTTCAACTTCTGAAAAAAGTGTAAAATTACAGGATCCCACTGTGATGTGATGATCAATAAGCGACTTACCATTGAAAATACAGAGACAGTTTGCCCTCGGTGAGCAAGATGGCCGCTTGTGTAAACCAAAGGGCCGTGCTCGTTTGCGCAGACAGTTAGCCTTTAGAAGCTAGGTATACACGGTGGCTGTAGCAGGCTCTCGTACCAGGAGACTGATCTGACCAATCAGAGCGAGAGCTGCTAGAGCGGAGCGGCGCGAAACAGAACGAGCCGAAGCAAAATATTAAAAAAAAAAAAAACTGTTTTAAGCAAACTGAAGGATTTTTGAACCGGAAAAGAGCTTATGATCTGAAAATGGGTCAAAATCGCCACAAAATCCAACCTTTGTGAAAGCCGTAGGTGGCCTGTCAGCTGAACACGAGCAGTTTGTGTTTACATAGTGCTCTAGGAGAGAAATGCTTTGTGACTGTGTTTTTTCTGCTTCAGTTTCAATTGAGAGGCCACTGGGGGCTACTGGAGACTGGGTTAAGCTAGCAATACCCTATCCAGTTACTATAATAGAACCATGCAGTTTACAACACATTTGTCTGACAGTTTAAACCAGTGTTTTTCAACCTTTTTTGAGTTGAGCACACTTTTTAGGATTAAAAGCTACCACGGCACACCACCTACTCCTAAAACATTACGAAATCAGTCCATTTAGTTAAAAATATGGTATATAATGAGGCAATTAATGTCTGTGCCACTGTCCAGCTGTTGAAATTTGGTAATAGTGATGGTTTTGGGTTCTTTTTGGTGCAAAAGTTGCTCAGGTAAATTAGTTAATTACAGCTGCATTTGTGACTCTGTTAACTCAAACTTTTCAACGCACACCTGGCAAAACCTCAAGGTGCTCTGGTGTTCCCCGGCACACTGGTTGAAAATCAAGGGTTTAAACGACCATTCGACAAAAGAAAAATGTTATTTAGTGTTAAATAATTACTACTGTGTAATTTATGTGTTTTTTTTGGGCCTCGTTTTACAATTTGGTTGCTAGGTAACAGTTGTGGAATTACCTCTTATGTCACGTCGGCTGCTCATGTCCAACCAGGAAGTATTATTATAAACTTCACCAAAATTGACAATCATGTTCACTATGTTTTAGTGAAATGCACAGTCTAACTTGTCATCTGCGCTTTAAGGTTTTGTAAACTCCGTAGAGCTCTGTCCACTACAAGGACACTTCCATACCAGAGAACATGGACAATTGACTGTATTTATTGACCTTTTTTTAACTGGGGAAGTTTCACTGAACCTACTTTTAATGTTTTTAGAGGTAGAGAAAGCCCGCCCTGTACGCAGACACAGGAAGAACATGCAAACTGCACACATTAAATCCCAGGCCTGGTCAAAGTAGCCACGTGAGTTTTATCGTGTTAAAAATAAAGACGTTCTCCCCAGTTGTGCCCTCCTTTATGTAAACTGTACCTGTCCTTTGGTGAAGAAGTTGGGCAGGTACTTCATGGCGTTGCCGCGGATACAGGCGATGTTCTGGTACTTTCCGGGCTCAGCTTCTCGAAGAGCCTTGATCCGGTCTCGAACATAATCGGATACTTTCACTCTGATCTCCATCCCCAACATCAGCTGATTCGGGAACAACGTCGACAGCTCCACTGCAAAACAGACAGGGCGACCATTTTCCTGTCAGACCCCTCTTTTTCCACTTGGTCAGACTCCGTCATGTGTGAGCGACAGGACAGAACGGATGGAAGATTTGGGTTTGCAGCCAGTTCACATGACCGGCTTCACTTTCACACATGACACATAAAAACATTGTGGCCTTAGATCCAGTTAAGTGCAGTTAATTAAACCTCAACCAATATCGTAGCAAAGGTTTCCAGAGATCTTTGAGGGATTACATCGACTCAACTAATATGTTTAAAGACGTGTTTTAGCACATTTCTGTTGGATTGACATAATATTGACTGACTATCATTAGTCAAGTACTGAAACAAAATGAAAGATATTCATTCATTCATTCATTCATTCATTTTCTACCGCTTATTCCCGTTAGGGGTCGCGGGTGACTGGAGCCTATCCCAGTGACTTTGGGCCTTAGGCGGGGTACACCCTGGACAGTGGCCAACTCGTCCCAGGACTGACACAGAGAGACAGAGACATTGACAGACAACCATTCACTCTCACATTCATTCACTAGGGACAATTTAGAGTTGTCAATTAACCTGAACAGAGTCATGTCTTTGGACGGTGGGAGGAGCCAGAGAACCCAGAGAGAACCCACGGTAACACGGGGAGGACATGCAGACTACTCTGCAAATTACTAACTGTAATTTTAGTACGTGTAAGATTTTTAACCTTTTACTGACAGAAATAGGACTGAATTATAATGGACAGCATACGAGTGTGAATGTGTTAAAATTTTGAACCCAATGCTAAGGCATGAATGAGATGTTTGTGAGAGTGTTTGTGTCAGATGGCGCTATGAAATAATGGTCTTATTGTTTAGCTTAAATTATGTATTTTTACTCCTGTAAATTAGGGACTGCAGACGGAAACTAGCCATCTAGCTATAATCTGGAGCAGAACATCTCTGTTTTCTTTTTAAACTTAATGTATCTGTACATTGTCCCTTCAATAAAGACTAAACTAAACTAAACTCCACCCAGAGAGATTGTGTGATTAGGGTGGTTCGGAATTCGAACCCACGATGTTGGGGTGGTCTGGGATTCGAACCCACGATCTCCTTATTGAGAGGCAGAAGCTCTAGCCGCTCTGCCACCGTGCACCCCTGAAAGATATTCATTTTTGTCAATATTGCCCAGGCCTAATATTAAAATACTATATGAATGATGACAATTATGACAATTACAGTATACATTTTAGAAATATTACCTATCCAAAATTGTGAATATGCTGACATGGTGGTGCGATGGAAAAATACATTGTTTAATCCTAGTTTGATCTGGTTTTGATCTGGTTTTGATCATGTTAAAGTCATCCTTTTGTCTGTCCATTTTTCAAGACACATGTGTTGCCTTTCTTTATAAATGGCACATGGCGTATATCAGAGGCACAATATGTAACTATTAAGCAGAAAACTAAAACAAGAGCGGTTTGGGTGATGTTATTGCACTGAGAAAAAAATAAATAAAAATACATATATACAAAACTGTGTTCTTGCAGCGTTCTTGCATCGTACTTGACCTGGAGGAGCCTCCGCCTGCTTGTTTTCATAGAAATGTTTTTCCTTTCGCCATAATACTCCACAGTATGGCATAAAACGTATCTATCTGAAGAATGTGCCAAAGTCTGGTTTTAACCTTCTATTTCATTGGAATTATGTAAGCGACTTTCCACCTCCAGAAAGTTACATCCTGTTGCTCTAAAGGTGCACTAACTCTTCCAGGTTGAGCAATAAGATTAACACCAATTAAGTAATAAATCAGAGGTTCTTAAACATTTTAAACCAAATACTGCCAAAGGAAGGACTTCCAAGTATCACCAGATCTTAACTGGGTCTAGAGGAGGACTCTTCCAGGTTTAAGACCAGGGCTTAAGTAGGAATACATGCCACATTAGCAACTGGGAAATTACTCAAGGAAGAGCAAAATTTTGAATAAAATGTACACTAACTGAAGTAAACACTAGAACTGAAGAGGTGTCCATGTAGCACCAGCGGTTCACGTACTACAGTTTGAGAAACACTGTAATAAATCACAAAAAATGTACCAAAACAACAACAAATATTGCATTAGTTTGAAGAAGTCATATTATTACAATTATTATATCTTAGTGCTGATATTATGTTTATTACCAACCTAAAAGTCCTCCGTATCCACAGCCGATATCCGCAAACTCCACTTTTGGGGTTTGCGCTGAATCTGAAGAGTCCTGGTTGAAGAAGTGTGGATACAGCTCTGACCAGTCCATCTCCTCAGGACACACCGGACTGGACAGGAACACAAGCACAGGCGATAGTTTAGAGGTGGCAATATTATTACAAATGATAAAATGTGTTGTTCATAAAAAATAAACTGTCAAAAAGTTGGAAAATAGATTTGACATAAAAAGAAAAAAAAAAAAAAGATCAAAGTGCAAGAATTTATATTATACAATAAATAATAATAAATTCTGCATTTTTGTTTTGATTTTACATAGGGTTCTGCAAATATAAACATTTTAGTCAAGATTTCAAATCATAAATGTCAGTTTGGGTCTTTTTAATTGAGCTTATCCTCTGAGTTCAGAGTATGGAGGAAGAAATTTCAATTGTCAGTACGATTTTGTGTTTTTTTTTAACATTAAATATAGACCCTTTACAAGTTTGTAAACAAACAAAGCATTTTAAATTGTAGAATAAAATCAAAAGTGAAGTGTAACATAATGTAATTTCAATAAACATATTAGGATTGGCCATAGATCGCAAAATGCCAAATATTCAGTTGGTTTTGGCAAATGATAAGCACTTAACTGTGATTGATATCAGAGCCTGGTGAGAAAATACTGACAAATGTGTTTTACATTCATTGTTTATTTAATTTGTGATTATTGCACACACTTGAAAAAACTTTTTTTTAGGTTTGACTGGACAAATACAGAAATGTTCAGCCTACAGCAGTTTCCAAAGTGTCTAAAGATTTATTTAACCACTGAACACAAATTATACTTTTTGTGAAACTTAAATACAATTTTGAGGCTGGAAAAGAAACAGGAGTTTTCCCATTCCTTGAAACAGAAAGCAGTACTTAACTAATTATTGAAAATGTATCGTTTGTGTGGAGAAGTAAATGTAAATATATATATATATATATATATATATATATATATATATATATATCTCGACAAATGTAGGCCTACGTCATGTCATTTTGCAGCTTGTCGTCTACACTGATTCTGAAACATCATTGCGTCCAAACTCACTATTTACCCACATTGGATCATGTTTGGATCATGTTTGGATCACGTTTGGATCACGTTTGGATCATGTTTGGATCATGTTTGGATCATGTTTTGGACTCACTAGTCGAACTCGTGGTGCGCCATGGGGTTGGAGTGAGCTCGCTGTCGGTAAAACTTCTTCTGCGGCAAAGAGGTCGTCATGTCGGCTTCAAAATGTGAACTTTTCACCAGCGATAATCGATCAACACAGTGTGATCCACCGATAATTCAACCACTGCTGTCAAAAAAGTCACGTTTGTTTCTGAAATCGCCGGGTGAATGCGTCGCAGGATTTTGACGTCACCGCTAGGCTTCAAGGTGGGTTGCCAGGTTTGTGAAAATCTTCTTTTATATAAGTACAAATCATTTTAAAATACATAAATACGTAAATAAGAAAATAAAATAAAATTAAAAATTAAAAACAATGATATTTTACCGGTTTAAAACAGTTAATCGCTATGGCAACGGTCCTACTTCCTCATCATTCTGAAATAGATAGATAATAATAGCACATTGGGTGATTTTATAATCTTTGCATTTAATCTTGAGTCATTAAAAGGTTTTGAAAAATATTATTTACAGTTAATATTAAATGTAGTGATAATAATTATTTTTATTTTTTTCTTTAAAAAATGTATGTATGTTTACCTGGTTTACTCAATGCAGTTTTGATATTATCTATAATGTGTATGTTGCTAAAACTCATGGTACTTCCATAACACAACTACATTTTCTGCTTAATGAAACAGGCCTTAGATATATCAAAATAGTAGAATGCACTGAATTAACTGGATGGATGAATAGAGTAAGCTGAAATGTTTGTTTTTTTGTCTTGAATAAAACTGCAACACAAAGAGCTGCTCTCATTTGTTATTTGCAAGTTAACGCTAAAATGTATAAATTGACCTGGAATATGAGGCTGAATATGTTTTCTTTCTTTATTCTTATGTTATTGCTTTTTTTGTTTTGTTTTTGTATTTCTATGGACCGAAGAAAAATAAACAGAGTGAATAAACTAACTAAGGCTAATCGCATTGACCAAAAAGACAAAACAAACTTGTGGGATGAATAACGTCTTTATTACTGTATGTTGTGAGGAAGATCATGTCTGAGTCACGAGCTGGATTCTGTTTACGGTAAAAACGTGTTTAGAGATTTTTACTGTAAAGGTCAATGACTCAGAGCTAATCAGATCACTTCACCTCAGAATGGATTAGCGCAGGGTCATGAACAAACCATTCAAGAGACATTGTTTTACCCAACCTTCTTGAACGTAACACAGACCTATGACATGTATCGTTTGTTGCAACAGCTTCTTTCACCACGTTGTGTTTCCAGACATTTTTAACACACTTTTACAGATATATTTATGGCACATGTATCAAAATAACATGATCATAAATAATTAGACACAAAAGAACTCTATAGTAATGACATCATTAATCCACCGTCCTCGTTTCAGATGTAACCTTTTTGAAGCAGTTCCCCCTCTTAATATTGTGTGTTATACTTTAATTTGAAAGGTTTATTACTTATTATTACTTGAAAACATGAAAAAACGGCATAGCACACTCAGGCTGATGTCCAAACGTTTGTTTGTTTTTTGTTTTTTTTTTACTTTTCTTTTGTTTCTTTGGACCACAGTTTCATGTTTTGTTTAATTTTTAGTTTCAAGGCCCCGATTTTTCCTCATTTTGAAATCCATGAGTGATTGTGGTGGTAATTTATGGAGTGCATGATTATTGCAGTGTTTGAGGGTTCATAAAAAGGAATAAATAAGTGATGTGTACTGTAAATCAAATGCATTATTCATATTGTTTGGTGGGTTTTGCGATTTGCTTGGGAGAACATAATGTTAAATTTGAAAATGTCAGTAGAAATTTAGTGTAGATCAATAAAATCTCATTCTCCAACATCTCGGGCCAACTATCTTTTTTACCATTTACCTTTTTCTATTATTTTATAACGCCACAGTTGGGGGAAATACATTTGGCAAACTGTCACAAACTGGAGCCTGGTCTGTTTTCGCGCTGCAGCTCTGCCACAACACAGCATTCGACTTTTTTTTTTGTCAATCATAAAAACATTTCACTCTTTGTATTTTGTTACTATTTCATTATTTCTCCAGCTCCCAAATGTATGGAACCAAACCAAAAACATGACTGATGCACTGCAAAAAGTAATATCTTGGCAAATTAAAATTACTTGAATAATTTAAGCTGCGATACCTGATCTTCAAACCGTGAAAGTACAAAGTTGGTATCTAAATCGGTCAAACTTGGTTCTAGCTTTCACAAACCACTTGGCACATCGTTAGTGATCACGTGCATGAAGTTTTGGTCACGTGCACAGCTTTAGAACTGTTTTTCTTTTATGGACAGCAAAGCCACAGCCTATTTAAGACGGCTCCTTACCCTCATTCTACCCTTTGCCTGAAAAAGGTCACATGGCTGAGACGTTGTACGATTAATAAATAATCTTATGCAAGCACTGACGGTGTGCAGGATTTTTTCTCATTTTGAAATTGAGCGGGTGTTCCTATTCATCCTACGCACCCGCCTCGACACCGAAGTGTTCTACTCCTTTTCCAACAGACAGTAAAGTGAAAGACTAATCAACCAATCAACCAATCAACCAGTCAACATAATACTTAATGATCTGATGCCGACAGTGCACAGCGGTCTGATAAAAAAAACTATTTGCAATAATAGTTTCGGGCCCCACACCTTTAAGAGCAGAGTTTAGATTCTTGCCCGAGGTCGACCCGACTTCAGGCCGAGCAGGGGCCCACATTTCCCGCGAGTCTACTGTTGTCCCCTCGAGACAAAATGTTTAACTCCCAAGACAATAAAGTGGCCAAATACTTTGTGGTCAGCGCCAGTGGAGGGAGCACGCGCTTCTGATACCAACTCTGCACGGAACGCACAAACTCAGTTAACCAAACGTACCGGTAATGTAACGTAACGGTTCAGACGGTATGTGTGCAGCTCGGGCCGGGTCAGGCGGGATTTTTTCAAGAATTCAAGTAATTTTAACAAATACGGAGAAGACTTTTTACAGTGTGCAATGGCAGTGATGTAGATTTTTATATAAAATCACATTGTTCCACATGTTTTTGTTTCTTTTTCTCCAGTCGGTCCCAGCGGAGAAGCCCAAAAACGTATCAGTCATTTGCATTAAAAACCCTATATTGTCCCAAGAGTACGCTTCAGTTCTCAGTTAGTTCTTCTAACTCCAGTTCTCCTCATACGGTGGTGACCCTCATGACCACCTCCTGTCCTCTCCGGTGCAGTCCTCTGGCCCTGATCTGGTTCAGCACATGCAGTAAAGTGAAGCCACAGTGTTGATGGAAGATAGTCCTTATGGCGTATCTCCTTATGGGGTTTCCTCTGCTGTCCACCGTCCCGCCCGAGGAAGACGCCCGCTCCCCCGACTTAGAGTTCAAACTGCTCGGCTCGCCCAGGTCCTTGGATTTTTCGTAGTTCAGCACCCTCCACTGCTGGTTCACGGCCTGCCAGCGCTTGAAGATGCGGAACACCGCGGAGCCCTCGTGGATAATGAGTCCTGCGGGGGAGAGGTCGAAGTTCAGAGGTGAAAGAGGGTCAAAACGAGATGCTTGAGAGAATAAGATGCTTGTTACGGTTACGGCGTGGTACAGAATGTAGACTGTAACGGGAATTAAAGGACAGAGAAGGATTAATGGCTGTGTAATGTGAGTTTTCTGGGAACATTAAAGTCTACGACGAAAACAGCTTGTTAGAGTTAGCCCTTGTTAGTTCAATGCAGTTTTGTTGTGTAATGGCAATAAGCGTATAATGAACCAATGAATACTCTATTCATAAATCTTCAAACGTGGACATTTTATGATTTGGTCGAGCTATACACACTGAAAATCATGTTTAAGATACAAAATAATCTGTCAAAATCATTACAGAATATGCTCAAAATCAGATATACTGTGGCCAATATGAACTCAGAGGAACGGAGATGTTTATAAAAATGAAAATCAGAACAAATATAAGGAATTTTTGTATATATGTCAAAGGGAAAGATCTCTGGAACAGATTTGTACCACGTTTTAAAAATAAATTCAAATATAAAACTGTCAGCACATAAATTCATTCTGAGTTTTAGTTTGTAAAAAAGGTTGTACTTTGCATCTGTTATTGTGCAGTTTCCATTTGCTTTTCTACAAATGATGAACGGTCTCACCCTTGTACTACAGCAGTGAGGTATAAAGGGTAGGCCTAATAAGCACGTTCTTCTGTCTACACCTTTTCAGTCAAATATTACTGAAACTGCATGTCAGATATTATTGTAACGCAACTGGAATGATGTCTGAACAAACCTGTGACCAAACTAAACTAATCACACATGTAATGAAGGAAGTGATCGCCTGTCAAGACATTCACAAAGAAAGATAATTTAAAGACACACTATATAACTTTTCTGGAAAAGGGTTCGCATTTTTCTTTATTCATTTCTTCATTTACATGTTTTTGCTTTTCCTGAAAAGTTCCACAGTATGTATACATTTCTAATTAATCTCCGTGGCGACAAGAAGGTGATGCCTCCAGCCCAAGTCATGTTTTATCAATGAAAACACCTAAAAAAGGTCAATTCCATACAGCGGAACAATCCTGACAAAGCAGTCAAATCACTATGAGACAAAAATTTAATTTTTAGATTGGTTTAAATGTCTTTAACGTTTAGATTAGTTAAGACTTATGATTATGATTATGATTTTTTTAAAGAAAGCCATAAGATATTCAAATATAGACATTCCTATAACACCACAGACATGTTTTCTTGGGGACTTGCATCAACTCAGTCATATCTCGGCAAAGAATTAAAATATTATTGATCACTCTGCATTATTACCAAAACTATAAAACTTAAACAATGGATTGACGCAGACTGTCCAATGCATCATGACCAGTGCACACAGGACCTGGAAATGACATTGTTGCAAACAGCAGTACAATATTTGCCAAAAAATAATACCTGAAAACACCTTTATATTGTTGAATGATCATTTAAACTGTCAGAAAAGTGTTTCTGTTGTTGTAAATTGTCCCTGTTTTTTCAATGGCACGTCGCCTTTTGATGACATCACAGAGGGATTCTGTTTTAGAACTCAGGGTCAACCCTAACCCAACCTTTTCAGCAGGTCTAAAACCTTTATGTAGTGGAGTAGAAAGTACAAATAAATGCTCTGAAATGTAGTGAAGAAAAAGTAAAAAGTATCTACTATAAATGTACTTAAATAAAGTACAGATACCTTAAAAAATTACTTAAGTACAGTACTTTTACTTTTGTACTTTGTTACTTTCCACCACTGCATTTTATTTCCACATTCCACATATATTTTGTAGTTGTGTGGATAAATCAGTGTGGCTTTTGAAAACATTGCTTTAAATAATAAATGTAAAGCCTCTGACAGTTTTTTTCAAACTCATCTTATAATTTTTGCCAATGAACGTGTACATGTCAAAAAATAAAGCCTCCACTGTATCTTAAATCTCATCCCTGGAGTGTTTTGAGCGCCGTCCCGCACGGTGAACCCTGAACGCCTCACCGATGCAGACGATGTCCATGAAGCCGTACATGGCGTAGCAGATCTGGAAGAGCAGGTCCTGTCGCTGCCATTTTGCCGAGGGACTGAGCGACGACCAGATGAGCCACGAGACGCTGGCGATGAGGAAGAGCGAGCCCAGAACCACGGCCGCGATCTGGACTCGCTCGATCACCGACAGAGAGATCCACTGCCACTGAACACACACACGCATCACATCAGGTCACATTTTGTCAAACCTTTGTCATTATGTTTAGGTTTAACACAATTGTCAAGCTCTATTTTATATTTAGCCCTCGTTAAGACTGAGTTAGTCCTGTTTTTATGTTCTGACATCACATGTAAGTAGATAAGTTTTGTGTAAGTTGGTTATGAAGGAGATTAAAAGCTCAAGGTACAAATATATTAGAGCTGAAAGATATTGGAATGATTGCTAGATCTGCAATATCGATATTATTGCGGTAATTAAATACACTTTTTGACTGAGGTTGAAACTAACGATTATTTTAGGAGTCGACTAGTCAGTGATTATTTCTAGTAGTTTGAGACTTAGAATAAACTAACATTTTTAACCAAATAAATGTTGAAATATTGTGATTGAAGCTTCTAGAGAGAGAATATTTAAGAATAAAGTGTATAATAAAGGAAAATCAGAAATGCTCTATTATTTTTTGCCATTTTTCTTTAATATTGTCACCGTCTTTGTTCTAAAAGTCTGTAAGTTTGTGTTTTAGAGTCTGTTTAGTCCAGAGAACGACGACCAGCATCAAAATAGAACTGCAATCATTGTTTATAGTCGACTTCACGATTATTGTACTAATTATTGCAGCACAATTTTGATGCAATAATGTCTGTTATATCAAAATAAAAACCAACAAATACAAAACCCGAGGCTACTTTAGTTTTTTCCCTTTTTTCCCTTTATCTCCCTGCAGATGGAAGACTTTGCTGTTACTGTGATATATATTTTGTTTGTTGCGATATCGTTATTGCGTCAGTCTATATTGTGATATCGATACTTTTGCGACATATTGTGCAGCCCTAATATGTATTTCTTTTACTAAATATCAATGAAGTTCAATATAGGGTCTTGGTGGCACAGAATTATATTAGCGTATAATAAGTATTACATACAGTAGAAGTAGCAGCAGCAGTGTATTTGTGATTGTCTTAGTTTATATTGCATGGTTTATTCTTTCCCAAACATTTTGCCTCGTCAACAGGTCACATGACTTTGCCCTCCAGTGCCGTGGGCTCTGTGTCAGCAGCACACCGGGACATTAGTGCGATAAGGACTGAAACAAATGGCTGTGGATGGCCCTGGGGGAAACAGGCACAAGGGACCGAGAAGGACACATGAAGGAGGGACAGGGAATGAGAGTGAGGACGGGACAGAGGGCACGGGGACAGAGGGCACAAGGACAGAGGGCACAAGGACAGAGGGCACAGGGACAGAGGGCAGAGGGACAGAGGGCACAAGGACAGAGGGCACACGGACAGAGGGCACAGGGACAGAGGGCAGAGGGACAGAGGGCAGAGGGACAGAGGGCACAGGGACAGAGGGCAGAGGGCAAAGGGACAGAGGGCACAGGGACAGAGGGCAGAGGGACAGAGGGCAGAGGGACAGAGGGCAGAGGGACAGAGGGCAGAGGGACAGAGGGCACAGGGACAGAGGGCACAGGGACATAGGGCACAGGGACAGAGGGCACAGGGACGGAGGGCACAGGGACAGAGGGCACAGGGACGGAGGGCACAGGGACAGAGGGCACAGGGACGGAGGGCACAGGGTCAGAGGGACAGAGGGCAGAGGGACAGAGGGCACAGGGACAGAGGGCAGAGGGACAGAGGGCAGACGGACAGAGGGCAGAGGGACAGAGGGCACAGGGACAGAGGGCACAGGGACAGAGGGACAGGCACAGGGACAGAGGGACAGAGGGCACGGGGACAGAGGGCACAAGGACAGAGGGCAGAGGGACAGAGGGCACAGGGACAGAGGGCAGAGGGACAGAGGGCAAAGGGACAGAGGGCACAGGGACAGAGGGCACAGGGACATAGGGCACAGGGACAGAGGGCACAGGGACAGAGGGCACAGGGACAGAGGGCACAGGGACGGAGGGCACAGGGTCAGAGGGCAGAGGGACAGAGGGCAGAGGGACAGAGGGCACAGGGACAGAGGGCAGAGGGACAGAGGGCAGAGGGACAGAGGGCACAGGGACAGAGGGCACAGGGACAGAGGGACAGGCACAGGGACAGAGGGACAGAGGGCACGGGGACAGAGGGCACAAGGACAGAGGGCAGAGGGACAGAGGGCACAGGGACAGAGGGACAGAGGGCAAAGGGACAGAGGGCACAGGGACAGAGGGCACAGGGACGGAGGGCACAGGGACAGAGGGCAGAGGGACAGAGGGACAGAGGGCAGAGGGACAGAGGGCACAGGGACAGAGGGCACAGGGACAGAGGGCAGAGGGACAGAGGGCACTGGGTCAGAGGGCACAGGGACAGAGGGACAGAGGGCACAGGGACAGAGGGCACAGGGACAGAGGGCACAGGGACAGAGGGCACAGGGACAGAGGGCACAGGGACAGAGGGCACAGGGACAGAGGGCAGAGGGACAGAGGGCAGAGGGACAGAGGGCACAGGGACAGAGGGCAGAGGGACAGAGGGCAGAGGGACAGAGGGCAGAGGGACATAGGGCACAGGGACAGAGGGACAGGCACAGGGACAGAGGGCACAGGGACAGAGGGCACAGGGACAGAGGGCACAGGGACAGAGGGCAGAGGGACAGAGGGCAGAGGGACAGAGGGACAGAGGGACAGAGGGCAGAGGGACAGAGGGCACAGGGACAGAGGGCACAGGGACAGCGGGACAGAGGGCAGAGGGACAGAGGGCACAGGGTCAGAGGGCACAGGGACAGAGGGACAGAGGGCACAGGGACATAGGGCACAGGGACAGAGGGCACAGGGACGGAGGGCACAGGGACAGAGGGCACAGGGACAGAGGGACAGAGGGCACAGGGACATAGGGCACAGGGACAGAGGGCACAGGGACAGAGGGCACAGGGACAGAGGGCACAGGGACAGAGGGCACAGGGACAGAGGGCACAGGGACGGAGGGCACAGGGACAGAGGGACAGAGGGCAGAGGGACAGAGGGCACAGGGACAGAGGGCACAGGGACAGAGGGACAGAGGGCAGAGGGACAGAGGGCACAGGGACAGAGGGCACAGGGACAGAGGGCACAGGGACAGAGGGCAGAGGGACAGAGGGCAGAGGGACAGAGGGCACAGGGACAGAGGGGGCACAGGGACAGAGGGCACAGGGACAGAGGGCAGAGGGACAGAGGGACAGAGGGACAGAGGGCAGAGGGACGGAGGGCACAGGGACAGAGGGACAGAGGGCACATGGACAGAGGGACAGAGGGCACAGGGACAGAGGGCACAGGGACAGAGGGACAGAGGGCACAGGGACGAAGGGCACAGGGACAGAGGGCAGAGGGACAGAGGGCACAGGGACAGAGGGACAGGCACAGGGACAGAGGGCACAGGGACAGAGGGACAGAGGGCACAGGGACGGAGGGCAGAGGGACGGAGGGCAGAGGGACGGAGGGCACAGGGACAGAGGGACAGGCACAGGGACAGAGGGCACAGGGACAGAGGGCAGAGGGACAGAGGGCAGAGGGACAGAGGGCACAGGGACAGAGGGCACAGGGACAGAGGGCAGAGGGACAGAGGGCAGAGGGACAGAGGGCACAGGGACAGAGGGCACAGGGACAGAGGGACAGAGGGCACAGGGACAGAGGGACAGGCACAGGGACAGAGGGACAGAGGGCACGGGGACAGAGGGCACAAGGACAGAGGGCAGAGGGACAGAGGGCACAGGGACAGAGGGCAGAGGGACAGAGGGCAAAGGGACAGAGGGCACAGGGACAGAGGGACAGGCACAGGGACAGAGGGCACAGGGACAGAGGGCAGAGGGACAGAGGGCACAGGGACAGAGGGACAGGCACAGGGACAGAGGGCACAGGGACAGAGGGCACAGGGACAGAGGGCAGAGGGACAGAGGGCACAGGGACAGAGGGCACAGGGACAGAGGGCACAGAGCGGCTGGACCAGGAGCCTGAAGCCGACCACACGGAGGAGCGTCCACGACACGTCCTGATAAGAGAGAGCACCCCCCCTCGGACACCAGCAGCGGTTTGCATATCAATTATATCAATTTAATGGTCGATGGTGTCTTAGTCTCTTGATTTTTAACCAGTGCCGGGGAACACTAGTGCGCCTTGAGGCTTTGCCAGGTGTGCCTTGAAAAATATCCAGTTTGAATTAACAGATTCACAAATGCAGATTTAATGAACTCATTTACCTTTTTGGAGTGTCCTGAGCAACATTTGCACCAAAAAAAAAGAATGCAAAACCATCACTATTACCAAATTTAAAGAACTAGACAGTGCCACAGACATTATTTGCCTCACTATATACAATATTTTTAATTAAATGGCCTGAATTGGTCATGTTTTAGTGGTAGGTGGCAGTGGAAGCTTTTAAACCCAATACATGTGCCACAACACTTAAAAGGTTGAAAAACACTGTCTGTAGTTTATGTGTTTATTTAAATGGATCCCATCAGCTGAAAGCGAAGCAGCTAGTCTTCCTGGGTCCATTGCAATCATATCAAAACATACAACAAACGTAATAATAAATTACCATTACAATAATCAAATTTCCTTACAATGCAATGCAATTAGTCGACTAATTATTTTATTTACATTTAAAGGATTTATATGCCAAAAACAAGACGATATGGAGTGAGTTTAGAGTCCAACATATAAATACAGTTTCCTAGTTCTTCTCTGTAAAAATAGTAGATATTGCATATATACCTCTGCAGTTATGTTCTTTTGAGTGCAGTTTGGGTCAGATACATGGAGATACTTAATAGTTTTGATATATTTTTGCCACACCCCCTTTTAGTCGATTAATACTGTAGCCCTAGTGCGCTGTTGAAATGCACACGGTCCCAGAGTGGTGTTTGTCTGGGGATGTGCGGGTCTTTAGTTGTGTGTTGTGTGCAGGAGAAAGGGGCCCGTGATGGTGCCGAGCGGCCCCTGGGACCCTGAAGAGCACCACGACGCAGGGCTTCTCATTGGACACTGAGGCGCTAACAAAGTCACGCCGTCCTGCTGGCTGAACCTGAACGCCCCGAACAGGAGGAGCTTTCAGGGACACAGGGACATTCACCACCGTACTTTTAGTTTGAAATGAATTTGTATCTTTTTTATCTTTAGAGATAAAAGTCCCTTGATCAGAATATTTTACTTGAGTTCACCTTAATCTAAATCTTTAATGCTTTTAACCTGTTTTTATTGGTTACACCTATTTATTGCTCTCACATTCATACATTTTATTTTCTTCTTGTTTGGGCTGAAGCAACGCACTTTTCCATCTACAATACAACTCAACATAATGACATAACATAATAACGACAACTGGCACCAAATTATTGAGCTGCTGTAAAAAAGAAATGTCTAGTAGTAGTAGTAGTAGTAGTAGTAGTAGTAGTAGTAGTATCAGTAGCTTGTACCTGCAGAGGGTTCTTGGTGTAGAATTACTATATGTAATAGCAGTAGTAGCAGTAGTAGCAGTAGTAGTAGTAGTAGTAGTAGTAGTAGTAGTAGTAGTAGTAGCAGTAGTAGCAGTAGTAGTAGTAGTAGTAGTAGTAGTAGTAGTAGTAGTAGTAGTAGCAGTAGTAGCAGTAGTAGTAGTAGTAGTAGTAGTAGTAGTAGTAGTATCAGTAGCTTGTACCTGCAGAGGGTTCTTGGTGCTTATGGCCAGCACGTGGTACTTGAAGAGGCACAGCTCACAGCTCCAGGAGCCCCTCTCACTGATCCAGCGGATCAGGCAGCTCTGGTGCGTGCAGCGGACAGAGCCGTCACAGCGACACGGGCTCAGCAGCTCCCCCTGCAGGACACAGACGGGAACAGCACTCACAGCTACAGGACGGTTTTAGTTTTTGTCCAAATTTAAAAGCTAAATATTTGTTGGCTGCATCACTTTAAATAAGACAATTGTTAAAGTAACCATACATAGTATGTTTTTATCAGTACATTCACGTTTACTGATTTAAGTGCAGAATATTGTATATATAAATATTTATATAAATATATTTATCTATTTTAGTTATGGGGAGAAATATGAGGTATTTTGCCTTAAATATTTCCAACCAAGAGGGATTCATGAACAAACAAGTAAAACATAAAGATAATTACCCATCTAACAACAATAAACCAAAATCCTGTTTAAATCTATTGTTTTAAAAAACTAATAAATCATACCTTATGCTCAATATCTTTATCTGTGCTAAAATGTGCCTGTGAATGTATTGCAAAAACTGAATGGACAGTAACTTTAACCTGTGCAGGAATATAATTTTTTCCCCTTAATATAGGGCACAATTAATCAAAATCATATTGACATTGCAATTTTAATAGAAGCAATGAGCAAATAATAAGCGCTGTGCACTTATTAGACCTATCACACCTTTTCCCCAGTGTATTTTTTATACTGAGAAAAACAGTTCTTAGACCTGTTTCAGTCTTTTATTAATTCTCTTGGATGCATTTTAAATGTGAACTTTTTTTGCCAAATCATGCAGAATTATTTAGAATCTGTTCTTTTTGCAGCTTTAGCAACAATTATATTATATATTTTTCCGAAGTATCTATTTTAGAAGTGAAAACATGTCTCTCTTCTCCGTCTCCATATTTCAGATGTGTTATTGGAGCGTGTGGTGCAGATTTTGGTTGTCACAGTGAAAATCCCTGAGGCTCTTCTGGACTGACACCACCATCTCACTGCAGCCTCCGCCTGACTCTGTGAAGACGCTTTAAATTAATCTGACCGCTGTCGGAGCTCAAACTTTTAGACTTCTCAAGCTTTGTCCACACTTTCTGAAATGTAACTTTATTTTTCAAAGAATAACTTTTCAACTTTTGCGCCTGGAAGTTAAAGCTCCACAATGTAACTTTCTTTGATAAACGCCTGTTACATTTTGTCACTTTTTGTCTCCCCTATTTTTTGTTTTCATATTTTTCTTGTTATTTTGCCTTTTGTTATTTAGTATTTTTGCATTTTATTGTCAGTTGTTGAGCATTAATGGTATTGCCTCCTTGTACTTCTTATTCTTGCACATGAGTGAGCAATTCTAGCGCTCCTCTGTACAAGCCATACTGTGGAACATTCCAGTAATAATTTGCACTATATTTTAAAAAATATGTTAAATTAACAAACAATTTACAAAGAAAAATAGAAATACAAATGACTGTAGGCTTAACCTTGATTTGAAGCAGTACATTTAAGAAAATGCAATATATAAATTGGTTTTCAAGGTCTATTTCCTTTTATGCTTTTATGCTTGTTGTTTGGACAACCTTCAGGGGGCCATTTCTGTCTCTTTATTTAGTCATTTTTAACCCCTTAAGCTGAAGACGTCCCACCAGCGTGTCCACCGTCTGATAAAAGGAAACTATCGAGCTATTGAGCGAACTATCTAGCTACATTTGTAGCTAACTACAAATGTTAGACAAGAAAACTGTAACCCTTTTATTTAGAGTCAAATCAACCATTCTGGGATGAATCAGGGTCAGTTTGTTCTCCAGACTCACAAATTTAAAAAAAAGTACCCCAAAATAAAAAAATTAAATAAATAGGACTTTTATATGGATTCCGCCTGGACTGTTTACAAGTTTGTAAAACTTTTTAGTCAAATTAGCTTCACCTTTGAAAGAGGAATTGTCAAAACCAACAAAAGCCCAGACAAGAGTCAATCCAGCTCTAACTCCAGACACCAGCGACACTCATTAATGTATTTAACAAAGAAAACTTAGGCGGGCTTTAAATGCTGGTTTTCCTCTGAGCAGAGCTTGTTTCCACCTGTAATTACAGTAAATCAGACACCAGAGGACAAAACTACAGAGTCTGAGCTTCACAAAGAGTCCAGACAATAGTTTGTGTCCAAAGGGTTCAAGAACAGCTTCAGTTTTAAATGAGGCTCATTTTAGTCACACGTTTAAGGTAAAATAGGCCTTCAGTGTATGAATAGTTTTAATTATGGAAGATATACTCGATATTCTAATGTTGCTTAACTCCAAAACAACAATCCCATCCATTTCCGTGGTACCTCCAGCTCACCCCGCCCTCCGGCCTCACCTTGTCGGGCCCCTGGAAGCAGATCCTGCACTGCGGGGACTTGATGCTGGTCTCGGACAGACTGGGCAGGGACGTCTCCAGCCCTTTGCCGTCCCGCTCCTCCAGCGTCAGGCTCTGGGGCCGCTGGTTGTTCCCGTAATAGTCGTCGGCGTCGTGGTTGCTGGGACGGGAGCAGCTGAGGGCAGAACAGCCACAGCCGCCCGCAGACGACGCGCCGCTCCTGGGCTCAGGGTCGGGACCTCCCCCTCCCGAGTCTGACCTGTGGAGCGAGGTGCAAGCGAGAAGGAGTACTTTTGTTTTGACCTTTTTCTCAAACTTTGTAACTCGGACAATTAGGGGATTTACAGCAGGCGCAATTACTGTCTAAAGGAGAAATAAACCAAGCGTGAACAAGGGACTATGAACTGAAAACTCACAAATAAGCTGTTTTATAAGTAAATGTGGTGATAAAATGTTGCAAACAAAACAAATAACTTAAAGAAAAGGGTATTTTGAGTGTTTAGAAATGTAGGAAAAAGCAGCTGGAGAAAGAAAGGAAAAAGAACGTGATTTATCTGCTCTCTTCTCTTTTAGAATAATTTGTAATAATGATTTTGTTTGTTTGTCCTAATGTGTTTTATTATTTTATAGTAATTTTAATTATGTAAAGCGCTTTGAATTGTCTTTTGTACAGATCTGTGCTCTACAAATACACTTGCCTTGCCTCTTGGCTCCAAACCCCCCCCCCCCCCCCCCACACTCTCACACTCACACATTTGAACCCATTTGATGATATTTTTCTTACATTTTGCACTGCAGGAATGATCTCACCAGCTTTGGGCTTAAAGCGGGCTAAACTCCAGCAGAGGATGGGGATAATGCAAAAATTATCACCACAATTTCTTAAGAGCAAAAAGGGGGAGGTTTAAGTGAGTCCAACAGGCAACTCTTGGCCCTTTAAAGGCTGTGATTCGACCACTAGGGGGAGCCAAGGTTTGATTCAGTTCTGCATTTTATAGAAATGATTGCCAGTATTGTGTAAGGACACTGAAGGAGTCTATCTTCCAAAACAGCACCAGGAATGAAGAAATATTTATCTAAATCTCTTTGCATATGAATTATTTAAAAGCAAAACATGAATGTCTTAGAACTTCACCTCTATAATGCACTTTCATTTAAAAAACAAACAAAATAGAGTTCACACCACACTCATTCACTGTCATTATGGGGCGGCAGTGGCTCAGCGTTTGCACCTTCACTGCTGCCATTGTGTCCTTTAGCGAGACACTTGTCCCACCCCCAAGTGACACCCAAGTGTAAAGGAACACTGACGTTGAATCAGTGTTTGTGAGCGAACTGCAGGAAACAGAACCAGCCCATTCTCACTCTCATGCCGTCAACAAATAAGAAAGATGAAATAATAAACACTGCTTATCCCTTCATTACAATGGAACAGTTGTAATTGTTTATTATTTATAAATGTGTGTAAACTTGTCAAGAAATCTACTGCTTTTATTATTTTTACCACATTAAAATGGCAAAAAACTCTCATAAAACTCTCTTTGACGGCAAAAGAGCAGTGCAGTCACATTTTGTGCAGTGCTCTCGTTACACTAAGATGTTCAAATAAAAACTATATAAAAACTATATGTCTTTGATTTAGTCAGGTAATTGTAAATAAATTGCCCGTGAGTTGTAAGAAGAGGCTGGAGTCGAACACAGAAGGAGTTTATTTACCATCGGCCTGGGACTCATCACATTGTGCTGTCCATTCAAGCCTGACTTTACGTCTCAGAGCGCGACCTCCTCAGCTCTCAGAGGCTAAAGAGACCGGGCCTGGTTAGTGCTGGTTAGTGCTTGTTTGTGCTGGTTTGTGATGGTTGTGCTGGTTTGTGCTGGTTACTGCTGGTCAGTGCTGGTCAGTGCTGGTCAGTGCTGGTTAGTGCTTGTTTGTGCTGGTCAGGGCTGGTCAGGGCTGGTTTGTGCTGGTTAGTGCTGGTCAGGGTTGGTCAGGGCTGGTTTGTGCTGGTCAGAGCTGGTCAGGCCTGGTTAGTCTAGTTTGTGCTGGTTAGTGCTTGTTTGTGCTGGTCAGGGCTGGTCAGGGCTGGTTTGTGCTGGTTAGTGCTGGTCAGGGTTGGTCAGGGCTGGTTCGTGCTGGTCAGAGCTGGTCAGGCCTGGTTAGTCTAGTTTGTGCTGGTTAGTGCTTGTTTGTGCTGGTCAGGGCTGGTCAGGGCTGGTTTGTGCTGGTTAGTGCTGGTCAGGGTTGGTCAGGGCTGGTTCGTGCTGGTCAGAGCTGGTCAGGCCTGGTTAGTCTAGTTTGTGCTGGTTAGTGCTGGTCAGGGCTGGGATGGGAGACCTGCAGGTGCCACAGTGAGGCGGCTGTGGCTCCAGAGTCGTTGTGTCTTTATGAATGTGCTGTGAGTGATTGATGGTGGGAGTCGATGGCACAGACTGACCTTCCAGCTGTGGCTACAGTAGTCGCTTATCACCACTGTATCTATAATGAATGAATACTGCCCTGTAAAGAGCTTTGGGTGTCAGGGAAGGTGCTGTATAAATCCAAGCATTACTATTATTATGCTGCCGCTGTAGTGAGTATCATATGATGACGTAGGCCAAGATAACAAGGATTGAGCTGTGGAGCTGCCACAGCAGCCGTGCACTTATCAGTGTTCTACATTTGGGTTAGAGACTCAAGGCTCACAGCCGATAGACTAGAAAGTGCAAATATCAGCCTCTCTTTAACAAACCACAGAGCACTGACCTCCTGCTGGAGCCGGAGCGCATCAGCAGCAGCACTTTGAGCTCGTTGAAGAACATCCGGACACGGTTCTTGAACATGCTTCAGCTCAGACTCAGCACAGCAGAGACACTTCTGCCAAAGAGAACAGAGTCTAACATGACATCATAGACTGAAAACATTCAAAAGATAAAGGTTTAGAAGAACAAACTGCGATACATCTACACATTATTTATTTATGTCATGATACTAAAATTTCAAAATCAGTTTCTATGGGCCTTCTGAGGAATAGGCTCCAATTGATGCTCGATAATCTTTTTAAAGGCAATTTTTTTAGACAACACAAAAATATTAGTGCTTTCCATGTGGTTTCACTAATGGAGATAAAGCTCAAGATCATTCTAAAACTGTTCAGGAAAGGTCACAATTTTGTCCTGTTTGACTCTTGTATTGATACTTGCTCAAATAAGTATCTAGTTGTTGTTTTTTTTTACCAGTTTTTGACACTTGCAGCCCAAATAAATCAGGTTTTGCAGTTTTTAATAATGATATAAATAACAGATATCGGCTATACACAGGGTTATTGTGACAAGTAACTGATACCAATGTTTTAGTCTATTAATTGTTAATTGAAAATGCAATTCTGACATTTTCAAAGTAAAACAAAACAAAATCTTGCTTAGAGATTTGAATATTACATTTTCTATAAAGGATTGAGTTAAAAAATAGATTAAAAGGCAAAAAAAAGTATCAGTTTGGCTATGTCGTTCCAGTTCTGTGTATTACTCCTTGTGACAAAACAAAGACCTTTACTACCCATAAAATACCACATGACATGGCATAAACTAGAAAACAAACATGAACACCTCGCAAACTGACGTTATAGCAGCAAAAACATCATGCCCCAGTGTGTGCGCACCCGATAATCCACAACAACACAACAGAACACTTACAATTACACCTTCAGCTTCTTCAGTATCAGAGGGCCGATGCTGCTGCTGCTGCTGCTGTGCGCGGTTTGCGGGTCACTTCCTGGTTACAGCGCTGATTTCGGTGGAGCCAGGACCGGACCGTCATGATAGGCTGCTGCAGGAGCCCGTAGTCCTTTGCATATCCTGTTGTTATACCATGTGCACCGTCGTCCAGCCAATGGGAGCGCGCACTGCCTCTGCTCACGGGGCTTAGGCGTCTTCCCTCGCCTCTAAATGGACTCTAAAAGCTGGAAAAGCGGAGTAAATCCATCCAAACGCGACCTTTCCATCATGCACCGCCTTTAAGATTGTGATTGTCGTGTCCAAACAACACATGCGCGAGCTGAGACGACGTACGTGAAACAATGAGATGCAAAAAAACGTCCAGTGTCTCGAAATCGAACGTAATTTTAGATGTTTTTGGTTGTTTTACCGCACACCTACAACTGACAGAAGGAAAAAACGCGTGCCAAAACGCGCCTTTGTTGTCTAGCGGTGGCACCCATCGCTTCTTGCGCTCGAAACCGCGTCCAAACCCGTCGTTTCTTGATGATGGTTGGGGTTTTTCGTGTGTCAAAACGCGATCGGGGTCGTTTAGAGTGCCAGCAGTGCGATTACGCGCGATTCCGAGTTGTCAAAACATCCAAGACAACAAAAAGATTCCGTGGACAGCGCCTCGTTGTTGTCCCGCTTCTCTTCGCGGAGTGAGAAAAATGGCAGACCGTAGCCGTAGTTTTTTTGTTTTATTTTTTTCCCAGGAAGTTTGTGATTGTTGAAGAATCGCGGCAGGAGCGGTGCCAGTGCAGTGCGCCCTTGTGCGTCGGATCTTTGTGGCACGAGCTGCTGCTGCTGCTGTCCAAGGTGCTGATGGTGATGGGGATAAACGCGTGACGTCAGGACGGGGACCACGTGTTTGCGCTCCTCGGCGTCTAAAAACGTGAAAATGTGACTCGTGTTTTTGTAAAAAGCGCTGCGCTGTGAGTGTTTTTCAGGATGAGGGAGAGGGGGGAGAAATGGGGCGTAACAAAAATCAGCAGCAATCGTTTTTAAGATCGAGAAAGACGCTCACGTGGGAGTGCAATCAGCCAGTGCATCAGAATGTGTTGAGGATCGGTGTGAATTTGCATAATGTATTCAGGAATAATTGTTTTGTTTTGTTTTTTTCAAGCCCAGCTCAAACGGTTTACAGACCCAACCCAGTTAATGAAGGCTGGGCTGTTTTTGCACAGATCCACGAGCAGCATCGTACAGCCCGATTAATATGTATTTATTTAGTGATTTGACAACGACAACTCATTTTATGACGAGTTTTCAGATGTGACTGTGAGGTGATTATTGCGTATAAGAATAATGATGTTGTCACGTTGCCATTGTTTCAAAGTTGATTCTCAGCAGTACTCATTTTGATGATGCCAAAGTGATCACAGACGCACACATTTTGTTGAAGAACAGAGCGTACTTTGCAACATAAAATAGGTAATTCTTTAATATTACCACTTGGTCTTATTCTGATAAACTGTAGATCAAGCTGAAAAGCCGAAAAATATTCAGAAAAGGTAAAATTATATTTCTTTTATTGAATTGTGTTTATCTGATCAAAATAGTTGACCTGTTAGATTCGATTCTATTTTAGTGTCAATTTAGAATCAAGTGTCAATTACTTTTTACCAAACAGTATATCATACTTAAAGTGTTCAGTAAATAAAAAGGAGAGGGCTGAAGATGCAATAATGTTTAAATACAGTATCTATTTGAAAAATACATGAATTGTTCTCTACTTAGATTCAGCTTTTTCATACAACATATTGTGGTGATTGTGTGGGTCTCATGTTTGCCACAGCAGTTCAACACAACACATTACACATTACAACACACATGACACATTACAACACAACACATTACATTTAAGTAGCTGAATGCTGCACAAGTATCTATCTGTGGTAGATGTTTTACTCAGGCGCTCTTCTGGTTGAGGATCAATATTATATCTTTTAAATGGTGAAAAGTCAGATAATAAATAATGAATAGTAAATGTTTTTACTCAGTGCCTGGTGTCAGAGAGTGCCTGGTGGTGATCAGAGCCTAATGATGTGTGGCTGCATAAGCACCTCACCATCTTCACAACAGAGACATCTGTTTTTGCCAAAGAACCCCTGGAGTAGAAAACACCTCAGGACATTGTAGTGCGTTGTTTTCCAGGAAAACCATTAGTCCTGGATGGATCAAACGCCTTTACAGAGTGCAGATGATGGGCAGTGTGTGTGCGGTCTGTGTTATGGAGTGTGTGTGGTTTGTGTTATTGACAGATGAAGAAGAGGCTGGTCATGTGACTGAGGTCTTTAGTAAACTGCTTTTAGAGGCCTGAGGTGAAAGCTTTCAGACGACATTCACAGATAAATGAGGTCAGTTGAACATTTTAATAGTTATCACAATTATAACATGGGATTACTTTATTTATAATATTGTATAAATTAATCAAATGTGTGCTTTTACCTTTCATTAATGACGTTTAAACAGAAGAAAACAACAAATATGTTGTTTAAATTGTCTCAAAAGGCATAACACTAACAACAAATGTGTAACAGGCTGCTTTGAGCTGAGGTTTTACTGCAGAAGACACACGTGTGTGGACTCTTCACTTCAACATGTTCCTTGTTCAGGCTGTTTCCTGCAGAAGGAGGCTGCATTCAAACATTGTTGTTGGTGTTGAAAGCTGAAACTGAGTATTTTATTAGTAATTGTAATTTAATGCGTTACACAATTGGGCCACTGGGCGACCAGTGTCTCCAGTTTGTGTTTCCCTGTGAATAGTGGGCACTTTGACACTTTTCTCGTTGAGGCTATGCCACCGCCTGCTTGTCTCCATGGAGATGTTATTGCTTTGTCTGGAAAGTTCCACTGTATGCCATTGAATGTCTCCATGGAAACCATCGCTGATGCCACAAGGTCAAGGTACAAGTCAGATCTGATACGTATTCTGAGCCGTAAAAGACAAATAAACGCAAGATAGATACGTTTAATGCCATACTTCGGGACATTCCAGGCAAAGGATTAACATTTACTTGAAGGTTACAGAGTGCAGCTTTAATAACAACGCTGTTTTTCTGGTTTATGGCAGAGGTTTGTTTACAGTCCATATAACTATTTAATGATTACTGAATTAATCATCAATCATTTCAATAATCTCATGAATACAAGTCGCTGCAACATCCGCAGTAAACAAATCCAAACGTGCAAACACCATCTTGTGAGTAAAAATAGTGTGTTTTATTCAAAAGCCAAAAGCAGGTCAAATTCTTGGTCATTTTCCTCCCCAAACAGTGAAACCTCATCAGTTTTCCTGGCGGTGCTGAAGCCTCGGGGCAGATGGCATTTTTAGACACTAATGCTGTTTTTTGGCCAGGTTTTTTTTTTTTTTTTTGGTGCGGAGTGAGCGCTGCTGTCACACTTCACCGTGTTTGGGACAGAGGAGTGGAAAGGACAGGCTTTTCCCTCCGGCTGCAGCTGGACACAGACGCAGGATGGAAATGACAGAGCTTTCCAAAACAGATGGACGCCGTCATTTAGACTTTTACACAAATTATTCATACCTTTTTTTTTTTCTTCTGATATATTTTTATGTCTTGTATATTGTGATGTGTGTTCTTTTTTTGTGCTTCAAAATAATATTACTTTAGTTTAGGGCTGTCACTAACGATTATTTTAGTAAATTAGTAAAGAATGATTGTATTCTGTTGTATATTGAAACGTTTAAAATACATTATCGGTCAAATAAAGGTTGAAATATGGTGACTGACGGCTTCTAGATAGAGAATATTTATGAATTAAGTGTATTATTGATAACGATCAGCAATAGTCCATTCTTTTTTTTGACATTTTGATCTTTTAATGTCACTGTCTTTGTTATAAAAGATCTTTGTGTCTATTTTATTGTCTGTATAGTTAAGTTAAAGGGCCCATGACAGGTTGAACTACTCATTTAACTAAAATGCAGTTAAGACAAATATATTTCAATTTCTACTAAACCCTTTACACATTTTACCACAGTTTAGCCGTTCTTTTAGGTTTTTAATCGTACTTCCTGGTTGTAAAGTATGACATCACACTAGGAAATTACCATAGCAACCACACTGTTCACTGGCCAAAGCTCATCTAATGTCACAGATTTTGTTAATTTGACAAAGAGAAACACATGTGAACACCATTATTTTGTTGAATCAAAGTTTAAAGGGTCAAAAAAGTTGTTTATTTTGTGTAAATTATGCATAACCTTCGTCTCCCCAGTGTGATGTCATCAGTTTGTTTACTTCCTGTAATTTTCAACAGATTTTTCAACTTTTCTCCACAAATAATGACCTGATTGGTGTAAAACTACAAGTTATATTCACAAGAGGTATTAATACTCTGAATAAAGTCAAAATTCGAAAATCCTAAAAACCTGTCATACGCACTTTAAAGATTAATCAATTGGACATTTTTTACATTAGATTATTTTTTGTAGTAAATTAGTCAGGATTAGTTGATTAATAGTTGCAGCGCTATTTAAGTTGAAGTTAATGGGTCAAGAAGTTGCTAAACTGAACTAAAAATGTACTTGGGGGAATCTACCGCTGAAGTAATTGTAAAAGTAAATCTGATTTATGTGAAAGGACAAGACATATTTCTGTCAAGACGAGACAAGACACACGTTTGGGTTTCTGAAGACAAGACAAGACAAGACAGGTAAGGCATTTAACACAAGAAATACAGAGTGCGGTTCAGCTTAACCTCACAATTTATATGTATTTTTTAGTTTATGTTATTGAACTGTGGATTCTCACACTGTGTAAATCACCAAAGTCAGATAAATAATGCAATGGGATCAGAAAAATAAGAAAAACAAATCATGGCTGAAGGAGCGCTGAAAGAAAGTGTTTTAATATTTAAGCTTTTGTCACTTGGATTTACTCACAGCGGGAAGAGGAGCCACACTTTTACTCAAGCAGAAGTGGAAAGTAACAAAGTACAAAAGTACTGAAAAAAAAAAGTGTACTTTACTTCAGTATATTTTACAATAGATACTTTTAATTTATTTCACTACATTTGAGAGCAGTATCTGTACTTTCCAGGGGCGTCGGTCGGGGGGGTAAAGGGTAGTGGTTTCCCGGGGCCCAGGGCAGGGAAGGGCCTCAAAAGTATGTGATTGTTTTTCCCATTTGCATTTTTCTACACTTTAATCTATTTTTGTTGTAATAAAATGCAGTGTGGTTGAGTAAAATGCTTCAGAGACTAAACACAACTCTGCATGAGCTCTGAGGGCCCCGTCGCCCTTTAATAAAGAAGAATATCATTGCTCACATATTAGCACAGTCATTTACAAATAAAACTAGTGATTATAATTGGCAGTTGGTGTATTTTCTTATTTTAAAAATATGTTTTGAGATGTTTGTGAAATTAGTCTGGTAGTTACTGCACGTACAGAACAGAACTGTATCGTTAGCTACACAGGACGTCTACAAAACAGTGAGTTACTGTTAAGTGTGTGCACAAACCTTAGCAATACTGAATGAAAAAAATAACAATATGAATTTGCTGGGATAAAAAAATATATATACAAAATTGAGTATTAGGGACCCACCAAGAAGATTTGTACCTGGGGCCCTGAAGTTGGTGCTACGGCCCTGCTTGCATTTTTGAACTGGACTGAGAAGTTAAAGTATATTTTCTTTTCTATTTTAAGTTAAGTATAGAGAGGAATAACCTGGAAAGTTGTCTATCATGACCAAAAATCAACAGAATTCTTTATAAAGACCACAGTTTGATGCTTTTGTGAAACCAAGTGCTCAAATAAAAACAAGTGATGATGATGATGCTTTAATACTTCTGCAAATCAAAAGAATAACTCTTACTTTACACATTTAAAGTACATTTTTCAAGGTAAGTACTTTAATACTTTTAGATTTTACAGGGGCGTAGCACCAAATTCTGAGCCCCAGGTACAAACCTTCTCGGTGGGCCCTAATACTTTATTTTTTTTTTATATATAATTGTAATTTTTTTCCTTCACCATGACAAGAATATACACTCTATGGTTCCTCCACACACTTAATAATACTTTGCTTATTTTTTGACATTCTGTGTAGCTACAGTTATGGTACAGTACTGTTTTGTATTTGTATTTTTTTTTGTAAACAGCTAATAGATGAACAATGATTTCCCTCTTTTTTCAGGGCGATGGGGCCCTCAGACTTCATGCAGAATTACATTTAGTCTCTCAAGGACTTTACTCGACCACATTGCATTTTAATACAACAAAAAGTAGAATAATGTGTAGAAAAATGCAACTGGGGAGAAAAAGTCATCACATGCTTTGAGGGCCCCTCCCTGCCCTGGGCCCCGGGGAAAGCAGCGCCCTTTACCCCCCCAGACCGACGCCCCTGAGATTCTAATTCTTTGCATCTTTTAATAAACATTCAAGCTCCCACATAAGTTACGGCTCACTTTACTAATTCTAGCATCAGGGCCCCAGGAGAGTTTGTGGGGAAATAGTTGAGCACTGGATTCAAAAAGGTTAAGACGCCGAAACATTCCACACTTGGAGGTGAAGCTCAGGTCAGAATTCTATGTTTGAACATGTTACTTTTAACTTTGAAAATGCAGATGTTTTGTCCTGGTTTACGGTCAGTATCTTTGTAAACACTAGACCTATTCACATGAAACAAACTTGAACAAAAAAAAAAAAAAAAAAAAAAAAAATGATAACAAATGTTTTATCTGTATTTTAATAAGTTTCATTCACGTTGACGTCATAAAAAGCTTGTTTTTTTGGCTGAAAAATATAGAAAACAGAAAAAGAAACCCACAAATGTTGAACCAGAGAATAATTATTTGTTTGAAATCGGATTCACAAACTTGTCTTTTAAAGTGAGAAACTGCAGGTGCATTTATTCATTCTTTTTTTTCATTTGTTAGATTTTTTCATTTGTTTGATTGTTCCCGTTAGGAGTCGCGGGTGACTGGAGCCTATCCCAGTGACTTTGGGCCTTAGGCGGGGCACACCCTGGACAGTGGCCAACTCGTCACATTTATTGTTGCAAATTAACTGCACAGTCATGTGTTTGGACGGTGGGAGGAGGCCGGACCTGGAGAGAACCCACGGTAACACGAGGAGAGCATGCAGACTCCACCCAGAGAGATCGTGTGATGTTGGATGTTGGGCTGGTCCGGGATTCGAACCCACAATCTCCTCATTGGGAGACAGGAGCGTTTCCTGTAGTTTAGTCACGTAAATGTAAGAAAAAAAAATATATGACAAGTTTTTCATCATGTTCTCAAGAAATGAAGTATGTGTAAAAATGGCCAAAACTGCACATATTTCTGACATTTAAATCTGAAAAATGGACAGAACCAGGTTTACATTTTTTGATTAATTTTGTGCACATATTAGGTATAAAGAAAATAAACGTTACAAAGGGGATTTTAGAGTTGTTGTTTTTTTTTTCTTATTACTTAAAAACTTTAATAAATCTGGCTTATAGATATCCACAAATTCCTTCCTAAATTCTGTCACAATCTTGTTCAGTCCAAGATTGCAGTTTGTTGTGTGTAGGAGCTACTTTAGGCTGATCTTTACGTCTCTGTGGAAGAAAAATGCATTTCAAGAAAACAACTTTTAAAGTTACAATGTCCCACAGAAATCTATGGATGAAGTGGATTAAATAAAATAATAAAACATCTTTAGGAGCAGATTGGACACGTTTGTTGTTTCCACATAAAGCCGTTATGTTTTAAGAGACGAAACTGATCAAAACACTGGGTTCTGCCTGTTGTGTCTCACATTAATTATTGTGACTAAACCACAGACCTGTTTTGTTTCTGATAAGCCCAGAATTTACAGAGATATTTAACCAGAAACAAAACAACTGTATTTTGAAAGTGAAATGTTCAACTTTAGAATCCTGACCTGAGCTCCACTTCATCATCACAGTTTGGGCTTTTTAACCTTTTCAAATCCAGAGCCAAACTGTTTCACGACAAAGTAACTTGTGCCCATCTACTAGAACTCATAAATTAAGTCTGTGGGGTGTGAGCTTAGATTTAGATCCATTCAGAGCTGAGAGCATTCCCCGTCTGTGAGATTAATAAAGATCTTATTTAAGACAAAATGTAAAGTGCAGGTGGTTTAGTCCTTGTACCTGGAAGTGCGGCTGTCACCATAAAATATCACAATAAACGATCAAAGTGAAACCGACACAATCAGTTCAAAGCAGGATTACCTTTATCCAAGTGAACCGTTACAAATGGTACGATTAAACACTTAAGTAGTTAGTTCTAGTATCTCTGCCTCTTGTCATTGATGTTAATTATTCAACAAACTTCTGTCCAAACATCATCATAAAGGTCTAATATTATGAAAAATTAGGAAAAAAGCCCTATTAGTCCAAAGAAAATGTGCATACAACTTATGAGTCTGAAAAAATCCTGTTCTTTCGTTCATAAATTGAACAGTAAGTTGATTAAGTAATTATCGTGACAAGCCAAACTGGAAGTCTGAGGAATTGTAAATGCATGGCCCTAAAACAAAAATAATCGACTATGAAAACTGATCAACAACAGACTCTAAAACACAAAGCAAAAGACCTTTAATAACAAAGAAGTGACATTATTACATCAAAAAGAACAGGGGTCTCATTTATAAAACTTATCATGAAGTCTTACTAAAAAAATACGTGAAGACTAAACACAAACTTCCAAAAACGCGCTCTAACACACTCACGTCGCATCTCATTGGGCTCTTATCGTTTTCTGCCTTAAGTTTTCTTTCTGATTGATCACAAACTTAACGCTGAAAGTCACACACACAACATTTTATAACTAGACCCCAGATTATTGCTTATTTTCATCAATAATACACTTCATTCATGAACATTCTCTATCTAGAAGCCTTCAGTCCCATTGTTCAGCATATATTTGGCTGATAATGTATTTAAAAAGTTAATATACAATAAAAATAATTGTTTGAGTTGTTGACTAATCGAAAAGATCATCGCAGACTAGTCGACTTGTAAAATACTCCTTAGAGACAGCCCTTTCGTACACTTTCTAAAAAGATAAAAGAAAACATAGCCAGATTAGTAAAAAAATGTGGTATAAAATGTGGCTGGTTCTTTAAAAGTAGAGAATAATAATTGTGTTGCTTCCTTTTTGGTGCAGGAGTTTGATCAGGACACTCCCGAATAGTAAATAGTTCAATAAAATTCATCTATATTGGACATGTTTTCAAGGCACACCTGGTAACACTTCGAGGCGCACACGTTTTCCGCCGCACACTGTGAAAACCTCAGCCCTGAAACACGCACAACAGACTAATCCTCCAACAAAAGTCCTGAGCGAGTCTCAGGATCTCCAGACAGGTTTTTCCAGCCGCATTTATGGACGGGTTGAATGCAGAGGATCGAGTCTGAGTGAATGAATAATGCAGAACAAGCCGTAAAATGATAAGAGAAGTTTGATCTTCTTCTGACCACAGTGAGATTATGACTCTGTCCAACGATCGACTGTAAACCATCAGTAAATGAACGTGATCGTGAGGCAGGTCTGCGTTTACTCATTGTCCAGCCAGAGGGAACGTGGACTACACTTCACAAAGTTCTGTGGGGATGTGAGGATTAAAGATGAATAGAAATATACTTTACTGATCGCACTTAATGGAGAAACTCGGCTGAATAGTTTTAAGTTTAAAAACACACTTTTATCAGGGTTTATGCAGGTTTTAGTCAATCTGATTTAATGCTTTTTAATGCTGCATTTCAATCAGAATCAGAATCAGAAATGGTTTATTGCCATTGTCAGTGATCAAAAATTAGGAATTTAGGAATTTAGGAAAAAATCAAAAACACAGGAACTTGCTTCAGCATAAGGTGCAACATAAAACAATAAAATATAATAAAATATATAAAAGAGGCATGCATAAAATTAAGAATAAAATAGACTAAGATAGATAGGCTAAGACTATATACAGAAATGTACAGTTGGCAGATAGTGCAATGTGCAAATATATAGTTCTTATATAATATATAAGATTTAATATTCAATAATATAATATTCAAGGTTTGTTAATGCCATAATCAACATCAAAACAGGACATTTACGCTTTTATCATGTCAAAACTACTGGCCTGTGAGCGCTCCATTGGGCAGCAGAATGAATACAGACTTTATAACATTCAAAAAGCTCATTTCCATTGAATTTGAACCATGCAAACCCATGTGGTGAACCCTCGATTTGACTTTTTAGATGATTTGATCAAAGCTATTTCGATTCAACATTTAGATTCAATAAATCTGTCTGGGATTAAAAATATATTTGAATGTTAAATTTCAAAGTAAAAACTACACACACTTCTGATTGGTTGATACAGCGGCTCCAGTCTGCGGCTCTTATTTATTTAATTTAACTCCGTTCATATTTGGTACGGCATTCATTTATCCAGTTACAGACAAACACTGACCAAAGCAGGCTGTAGAAGATACTCATTTCAACCTGATGTCATTTCCTTTTTTAAGTTTAGACTGAATGCCTGCGGGGACTGAATGTAATGCTTTTTAATGAATTTAAGGCCTTCATTTAATTACATTTTTGTCCAAATTCATTTAATAACGTTTAATGCTTTTTAAGGCCTCGTGGAACCCTGTTTATTCATGAGATGTGCGGCCCTCTGACTCTCTTTGATTATTTTTGTTTTTATGGTTTTCTATTGTTAATTTAAATTTTATTTATTTATTTATTATTTTCTATGCGATTTTAAATGATTATTGATGTTGTGTTCACTCTGTCCAGCATTTTGGAAAACTTACATTGTGTTGTACAAAGAAAGTTGGATTGAATATTAGATGAACAAAATAGTTAAAAGTTACAAGCAAATAGTAAGAAAGTAAATGTCTGTTTTGTAGTGATTATTTTGTTAAATTACCTGTATGTTAAATTCAACAGACTTTGTTCTGTAAATAACAACCACATAATGTATTATTTGTATTTTTAAACTTTTCTAACACTTTATTTTATGCCTTTATTTTATCATAATTATTTAATATAATTATATAAATATAATTTTTATATTTTTCTAGATATAGTTATATATTTTTCTAGTTATATAGTTTTATGGCCTGTTGCCTGATGTCAAGAAGCCCTTTCCTGGTTTGTGAATTTTGTTCACTCACAAAGGACACAAACTTGATTCTATTTTGAACATTTCATTGGATTTTTCCCCCCTGTTTAAAAATAAATTAAAACAGCCTATACTTTATATTTGATTGAAACAATGTCTATTTTCATTTTATTTTATGTAAAAATGTATGCTTGTTTTGGCCTGTTAAAACACATTATTTAAACTATTTATATTATTTAAGTATTTAAACTATTTATGTTTCAGGCTTTGACCAAACCAAAGACATTTTCCAGATGTGAATTCTGTGGAGGTCACTCTTTGGAGGAATTTACAAGCTTTTTGTCCGAAATGTAAATTATTTCGTCAATGTAAATGTTATAACTAATAAATAACTTAAAATACCTTGTTGAGTGACATTCCAGTGTTTTTCCGTACATTATATCACTTTATATGTCTGTTATTTTGTATTAATTAAAACATCCCATATTATCTTTGATTTTGACCTATTGTATTATATTTTATTTAAGTATGAACGCTTCTTTTTTTTAAATGTATTTATTTATTTATTTATTATTATTTATTTATATTTCAAGCTTGGTCCAAACCAATTTTCTTGATGTTAAATTCTTTTAGTTATACATTTCCAGTCACCCTCTGAAACTGTAATCTATTTCCATTGATGCAAATGTTATAACTAATAAATAACGTGTATTCCGTTGTGTTTTTCTGTATATTTTGTAATTATCTTCAGTCGTCTTATTTCATGCAAGTCTTTACTTTGTATTAGTTAAAACAACCCACATTATATTTGATTTTGACGTGTTTTATTACATTTTATTTTCATTATTGTTATTTTTATTTTTATTTTTTTTATATTTCAGCCTTGCTCCAAACCAATCTTCTTGACAGTGAATTCCGTTGCTTATAGCTTTCCGGTCACTCTCCGAAACCGTAAGCTCTTTCCGTCGATGCAAATGTTCAAACTAATAATAAATAAGTTGTGTCGCCTCGTTTCTGAGTCTAATAGGAGCCTATTACAGTCCGGGTCTAAGCGCCGCCCCGTGCAACAGGCTCCAGAAGCAACAGGAAGCGACGAGCCCAAAACACTGCGAACTGAGGGAGAAAAGTACCGCTGCAAAGCCTCGTACCTCCGCGCTGCATCCACATTTACGCACTTCTAATCAACCCTCGGCTCCAAAACCGCCTTTAACACAGACCAACCCCGAAATAGTTACGTGGCATTCCCGTAAAGCATGCGTTTTCCATGAAGTTTTCTCCTCTCACCTGCTCCAGACGCAGCGCACGAGGTGAGTAGCCCTGGTATATCAACACTGTACCATGAATCAGAAACTAATTAGCCGTGAACTATGCTGCAGAGACGGCCGCGTTGTGCAAATAAACGCGCTAAAGTGCGGGATTTCTGGGGTGCAGGCGGGTCGCGCACGTCATTTCGACACGTAAACGCGCGTTGGGGTCGTTTTGGCGTGCGCGGCCCGCTGTTGATCCACTTTTTGCTGTAGTTTAATTAACAAAGGACGCTATGGAGGAGGACCACGTGTCGTTCGGGTCTGTGTGTGGCCTGTCTGTTCCGCCCACGCTTCCCCCTCCTTGCCACTTCTTTTATTCAAGCTTTTACTCTGAAAGGATCTGGTTTTTGGACGCGTTCACGGGTGTAAAGTTGTGGTAAAGGAGCTAAACGTGTGCGTAAAGTTGTTCTGGCGCTGGGTTTGTTGTAGTTTTGTCCGTGGAAGGAAGTTGGGGATGCTTCGGGGAGGTCTTGGGTCGTGGACTACTTCCTGTGAGGCCGTCAGGGGGGTATCCAAAACTGCTACAAGTCGAAAGTAACCCGCAGTACAAGATCGTGCACATGAAAAGTTAATTGCAGGCTTCCCAAACGGGGCGCATCCAATTCTCCAAATGTTTACAGCGGGCACAGTGGTTTTGGTTTATTAGAAAGTTGCGACATTCTTGGCATTTTTTGCATTCATCACTTCAAGAGTTTTGTCACTTGTGACTTTCTATAAAAGGTCCAGTTCCACTGATATAAATAGTGCCTTTTTATAAAACAGCAACGAAGAATATACACTTCTCTAGTTTTTGCATGTAACAAGTTTGACTTAAACATAAGTTATACTCAAATGTAGCCTACTTTGTCAACAGTGTTATGCAATTAGTTAATAACTATCAAAAAAGCAAGATAAATGATCACATTCAGTAGTTATTTTAGTTGTAGTAATAATGATGATAATATCATATTATTATCATATAATAATATGATAATAATAATAATAATTATTATTATTATTGTTATTGTTGTTGTTGTTATTATTCTAAATGATGTATTTGATTTATACAGCACTTCTTTGCACACTCAGACTCTTCACATTGCATTATTCATTCACTTCACACTAAACTAGTGCTGTAGCCACAGCTGCCCTGGGACAGACTGCTGGAGGCGAGGCTGGCAGTCTGCACCGTCGGCCCCTCAGACCACAGACTGACTCAGGCACAAAGACAGTCTGCACCTCTGTCTCACTGTGACTCCTGGTTTCCTGCAAATGTTGTTTTGGAGATTTGTAAAATTAAAATATTGGGTATGTTTTCTATATTTAAAAACTACTGCAAAAATCGCTAAATAAAGAAGAATAACTGCAGTGTTTCACGAGAGTAGAGTATGTTATGATATTTTACAGGCCATTCACGTCAAATGAGAAACTTCTGTTTGGGTTATTTTTTAATGTTTTGTCATGATATCTTTACGAGGCCTTTGGGAGAATCCACAACAATATTGAAATATCACATAACGCTGTAGTCGTTTAGTTGATTAATCGCTCAGTGGAGTTTCAGTCGACCAGCATTTTTATTAGTGGACAAATTATTTGATTAATTGATTAATTTTTAATTTGATTTAGATGAAAGGGATTTATGTGGCAAAACAGTGTCAGCTGAAGGATTTGGAGTGAATCATGAGTTTAATCAAACGTCTATAGATCTAACACACTGTTTACACTGTTGTTTGATGTTTTTGCTTGAACTTCTGTGCAGTTGATGTCTTTTGAGTGCATTTTGGGTCAGATACAAAGAGATTTCATAGTTTTGATATATTTTGCCACACCACCTTTTGCTCTACAAATCGATGGATAAGACAGGTCTGTAGTCGACCCAGAATTCCTTCAGCCGCACACGAGCCGCACACGAGTCACAGAGAAATGTGCTCTGAGCTGCAGAATGACCGATGGCTTCACTGAGAGGCAGGAGACGTGTCTCACTGAGATAAAGTTGATTCAGTTTACTTTGTGAGATGAAGGCTCCAAACAGCCAGTTCTGCAGCGTCCGTTTATAGCAGATATACTTCTGATCGTTGTACAAGCTCGACAAGCGCAGTGAATCGGCCACAATGTCAGATTATGTGGCGCGATATATTGCTACATCAAAACATCACAATAATATTTACACTACTTTAGGCCACTAACAAAATAACTCCAAAGCTGCAGAATCACTGTAGAACCTTTTCCAAATATACAATATATTAGAAAAAAAAGAACTGTAAGAAGTATAAAGTATAAAGCCAAAGAAAACACTTTTGTTATTAGATATTATCTATAATTTGTCGTAGAAGCTATTTGTTCAACTAAAGCTCAGAGCTTATTGTTCTACATAGAAAATAAACAAAATGTCTACTATTGCAAAAAAAATGTCTGCAAGATATATACTGAGCCTCAAAAAATATAGTTCCAGCTCCATATATATTGAGCCATGAATCGATAAAGTAATTATCGTGACGGGCCGAGCTGTGACAGCTTTTACTCCACACTTGACCCGCTCCAGAGTCCAGGAGTCAGAGAGCGGGTCAGAGCGTCAGGGACTGGGCCAGTCGCACCGCATCTGCATCTGCAAGGCTTTAACTTTAACAACATCTGCAGAACTAAACCAGGGCTGAACCAGGGCTAAACCAGGGCTAAACCAGGACTAAACCAGGGCTGAACCAGGGCTGAACCAGGACTAAACCAGGACTAAACCAGGACTGAACCAGGGCTGAACCAGGACTGAACCAGGACTGAACCAGGGCTAAACTAGAGCTAAACTAGAGCTGAACCAGGGCTGAACCAGGGCTGGACCAGGGCTGAACCAGGGCTAAACTAGAGCTAAACCAGGGCTAAACCAGAGCTAAACTAGAGCTAAACTAGAGCTGAACCAGGGCTGAACCAGGGCTGAACCAGGGCTGAACCAGGGCTGAACCAGGGCTGAACCAGGGCTGAACCAGGGCTGAACCAGGGCTGAACCAGGGCTGAACCAGGGCTGAACCAGGGCTGAACCAGGGCTGAACCAGGGCTAAACCAGGACTGTACCAGGGCTGAACCAGGGCTGAACCAGGGCTGAACCAGGGCTGAACCAGAGCTAAACCAGGGCTAAACCAGGACTAAACCAGGGCTAAACCAGGACTGTACCAGGGCTGAACCAGGGCTGAACCAGAGCTAAACCAGGGCTAAACCAGGGCTGAACCAGGGCTGAACCAGGGCTAAACTAGAGCTAAACTAGAGCTAAACTAGAGCTGAACCAGGGCTGAACCAGGACTGAACCAGGGCTAAGCCAGGACTAGGCCAGGTCTAAACCAGGACTAAACCGGGTCCAAACCAAAGGCTAAACCGCGTGTAAACAGGGTCTAAACCAATTCTAAACCAGAACTAAGCCAGGTCTAAACCGGGTCCAAACCAGGGCTAAACCAGGTCAAAAACAAATTCTAAACCAGAGCTAAACCAGGATTAAACCAATTACAAGAGACAAAATATTTTCTATATTTTTGAAGATGGGTTGAGGGCCGGCTCATATCCCTTGTGGGGCCTGATTTGGCCCCCGGGCCTTAAGTTTAATAGCCCTGATTTAGACCATGTCCCTCTGTTCTATTAACGTGACTAAACTAACAGCAGAACACATTTTTAGTTCATTGTTCTATTTCTGTCACATTTAATATTTGTTTCTCATATAAAGCCCAAGACCCACTACATGAGAACCAAACGTGCCCGATGCCTCCATGTTTCTAATTTTCAAAACAATAGTCTTATTTTACAGCCACCCTCCGAAAGTCTGTTCAGTGCAGCTTGATTTGCTTCTCTGCAGTTTGTCATTAAACGTTCATTCCAGGAGATCATTTGCTCAGAGGCGCTAGTTTCAGTACCATTTGGTGTCCGTCTGTTGTCTGTATTTTATTTTTCACACTCACAATGTTAACCGTTTCACACCTTCATTACTTTAACACATCCCGCTCTATTTACTCTCCCAACTTCAGCGCCGACTCCATAAATGACCTGTTATTGTTTTGCCCGTCACTCATTAATGCGCACGGAAATTGCTGCATATTTTTGAGGTCATTTGAGGCAAGTTCTCAAAAACCACCTCCACGTTTGCTCATGTAGTGAAGCTGAGTCAGAGTCACTCCGCGGCGGCCATTTTGCTGAGAGCACAGATGGAGCCGAGACCACAGTCAACTCAAGACTGACGAGAGCTTTGGAGGCAGCTGGTCGCAAGTTTCTATTAACATCATAGTTTCTGCTCATTACGATCGAGGCCAGAGAACCGACATGCTTGTTAAAAAAGACACGTTATTATTCTTCGTGTAATACATTTGAGGCTGCACAATGTTTTTTTAATAATATTATCACGTCAATATGCACGTTTCAAAGCTGTGCGATTATACTTTTATTGTTTCGCTGTGTGTTTTAATCATGCTTTTGTCGCACGCATGGACTTACTCTGACTGGGGAGCAAGGGCTTATTCTTATGCTGCTCCCATAGCTTGGAATTCCGTCCAATCCGAGTGCAGGTGAGACGTGAATTGGTCTCAGTTAAGGGTTTTTGCACGATTTTAAAAAACAAAGAGTGTGAATCTTTTCAAAAATTGTCAGCGCTTTTAAATGTAGAGTCTGTGTTCATTTCTTAAAACTCTCTTAAATGTCCATATGTTTTTTGTAAGTTGTGTTACTATATTCTTGCCCCAGGTCATCTGTGAAAAGAGGTTTGGATCACAATGTGTTCTGACCTGGTTAAATAAAGGTTGGTAACACTTTATAATAACTACACTTATTCATGCCTTAATAAAGCATGAACAAAGACTTAATTCATAATCAATAAATAGTTTATTAAGAATGATTCAGGCTTAGTAACTATTTAACAAATATTCTAACTCCAGTTTGTAACCTCAACCCTAACCTTAACCTTAATTAAGTAGTTACTAAGCCTGAATCATGTTTAATAAACTATATATTCATTATTAATTAAGTCTTTGTTAATGCTTTATTAAGGCAAAATAAGATGTAGTTATTATAAAGTGTTACCTAAAGGTTAATAAAAATGCTTTTGATCAATCAGACTCTTAAAATATACCTGTAGAAGTGACATGACACATTTCACTAAAACGAAGTGATGATTATTTAAGATTTTAATAAACATTTTGCCTTGTCCCCAGTTTGACAGTTTTTTTTATAAAGTTTATAATGTCACTTTGTGGTTGAACATGAGCAGCAAATATGACACAGTTAGAGGGGATTTTACAACTGTTACCTAGCAACCATTTTGAAAACAAGGGCCAACATCCATGTAAATTATACGATAGTTAGGAAACGACGGTAAATAATACCTGGTAACCCTTTTATTTTGTTGAATGATCATTAAAACTATCAAAAAAAGTTGCGTTTAAATCACCTTTTGATGACGTCACAGAGGAATTTAGAACTCAGCTCTACTTCCTGTAATAAATCTACCCAAACTGCTTCTTGACTGATGTAAAACTGTGATAAATATTTACCACAGGTTCAATCCCACCAAACTAAGTCATAATTACAGAGACGTGAACATGTCATACACACTTTTAATGCACCCATCGGATCAGATCAGATCGAATAGACTTTATTCACCTCTTATAGACCAGGGCTGCACAATTAAACCAAATGCACGCAAAATCTCTACTTTAATGGATTCAATTTGCAAATCGCAAAGACTGCAATTTTTGAAGTGCAATAATTTCTTCCACAAACAACAAAATGTCTTGCTTTGATTTGAATAAAAACTGCAACTGTAACACTGCAGTTTGGATTTGTACAAACGTGTTCTGAAACAGGCAACAAAAGCTCAGCAGAAAGCGAAAAAAATATGTTCCAAAGTGACAAAAACACACCTACAAACAACCAATGCGACTAAAAGCATCAAAAATGCAACTATAAATGACAAAGATTTGACTTAAAGTGACAAAGACGGATTTAAAAAAGACAAACACAACTGAACGTGACAAAATTGTGTTTAAAATGTGAATTTGAACAGAATTCTGTTTATTAAAACATAAATCACAAATCTAATCACAATCGCAATGGTCAGGAAAATCAGCTCTATATTTTTCCTAAATCATGCAGCTCTGTTAAAGGCAACAGAAGAATACAAAGTGAACACGAATCGTGATAAAATCGAAATCATGATCTGTCCCCGAGAAAATCATGATGATAATATTTTTGCCTAATTGCCCAGCCCTATTATCATCTTCTATTTGACACATTGTTAAAATATATTGGGTTCTCTAAAAAATGGTGATATATTGCAGAATATCATGAGCAATATATTGATTATTGTATGTATCGCAATATTGTGTATCGAATCATTAGGAACAATATCTATTCGGGCTGCACGACATTGGAAATTAGTATTGTGTCAAGTATTGCGATAACGAAATAATGGCGATATGTTTTCCTCATTTCTTTTCCAGGTATAAATGATAACAATTAAGTACTAAACTCTTACTGTAAAATATAGCAGCTTAGGTACAAATCCAAACACATTACGACCTTTGGAGAGTTAAAACCTGGAGTTGCTTTGTCCATTACTCTGCAAACCATAAAAATACATTACTGAGGAATTTTAAATATTTCCGTTTATTCACCTTCATTTATATGTGCGCGAAATAATGAAAAATATGAGGATTTAGAAGCCAGAACGTTAATAATAAAACACTTAAACATTCACTTGCCGCGTCTCTACTTAACAAAATTGCGCTTTTGGGGGTGAACATTTAAGGGTGCGTCTGATCGGTCAAAAGTAAACAAGCTCGGGCGAACAAGAAACACAAGATTAATGCATTTAACCATTAGAAATTATCACACATCTTATAATAGAGTGAGGATGATGTTTTTTCGATATATTATGCAGCCCTAATATCAATGCTGCATCACCAAACTTAGTATCACAATATTTTAGCGCTCCCCTTGTCCGTGGCATCAAGCAGCTTCAATATTAGGGCTGTAGTCGACTAAAGAGATTCTTGGTCGACTAAAGCCCTGCCCCATCGACCGAATAGTCGACAAAAAGGGGGCGTGGCAAAAATACATCAAAACTATGAAGTATCTCCGTATGTCTGACCCAAACTGCACTCAAAAGACCCAAACTGCACAGGAGTTCATGCAAAAATTTATATAGAAAAGTCAGAGATACTGATTTACTCCAAAATCTTCAGCTACTCACTGCGTTTTTGCTGTTTTTGCGACATAAAGTTGTTGAATGCAAATATAATAAGTCGACTAATATAAATCTTGGTCGACTAAGACACCATCGACCGATTAATCGACTAAAGGATTACAACCCTATTCAATATTCTCGTTCTATTTCGTGATTGTGACAGGCCTCGTCAGTATCCGACCTTTTCACAACAGAACGGCACAGAAATCCACTTATTTGAACCAATATCTCGCCTCTTATGTCTCTAATACCATGTTTTCTAATTACCGCCGCGTGTGTTTTGTACCGCCCGCGCTCCAGAACCTCCGTGTCACTGATGAGGCTGTAGTTTACGCTCGGCTGCTCCGTCTGATCCAGAACCCGGTCCGTCTCCGCCGCGCTTGCCTCTAACAGCCTCCCTGCGCTCGCATGTGAATCCTCCCTAACGAGCTCGGGGCACTCGGTTCAAACTCACTCAAATATTTAATTCATGCAGCGGAAATCGTACCAGAACAGACAGTAATGGCCAGAGATCCGGACAGACGGCAGGACGAAAAACATGTCTCCTCCAGAATGAACTCCCCGCGGCGACTTCGGAGCTGCGCTAAAACCAATTTGGGAGTTTCTTGAGCCGGTGATTTCGGACTGGGAGATTACGTTTGTGCGTGTGGTGTTATTAGCATGTGCTCGGTCTCTACTGGATCCTCAGGAAGAAAACGTGACTTTTCTAATGCAGATTTTAGACGCTGTTAGACACCGTTAAAGGGCCTGTGCCTGAGTTTGAACCGTGAGACAGGAGCATGATTTAGTTTGAACCGCTAGCCCCGCCTACACGGTCCTTCCTTTCACTCAGTATTGCACCATGACTCAGAAACGACTGTCTGGAATAGTCTGGTGCAGTTGTTTACATATAGTTCCTCTAACTCTCCGTATTATAATTAATGAGCTTTTTGCACTTTTGAAACTGAACCTTGACAGAGAATCACATTGAGGGTCAAGCAGGTCTGGGTGATACGGGGATAAAAATAGAATGTTGAGCTGGTCCCTGTGACAATCTGCGTTTTTTGTGAAATCGTCATATTGTGATTGACTGTTTGTCTCTTTAATGCAGCTGTCTGTTCAAACACACTTTTTCTCCTGTTGTTTAGCCTCTGAAGCCTCTGAGCAGATGACTTTATTCACCTCTTAAAGGCCAGAGCTGCACAATTAAAACAAATCCACATGAAACTGCAATTTCAATGGATGCAATTAGCAAATCACAAAGGCTGCTATATTTGAAGTGCAATAATTTCTTCCACAAACAACAAAATGTCTTGGTTTAATTTGAATAAAAACTGCTAACACTGTAGTTTGGATTTGTACAAACATGTTATGAAACAAGCGACAAAAATGTGCCTATAAACAACAAACGCAACTCGATACACCAGAATGAGACTAAAAGTGACAAAAACGCAACTAAAAGTGACAAAGATGCGATTAAAAATGACAAACACAACTGGACGTGACAAAAAAGCGACAATTGTGTTTAAAATGTGAATTTGAATAGAATCCGATTATTTAAACATAAATGGCAAATCTAATCACAATCGCACTGGTCAGAAAAATCACAATTGTATATTTCTTTAGCGTATAATAGAACTGCATATCTAAGTGAACATGAATCGTGACCAAATCATGATTGCCAAAAAAATTGTGCTGTTATGTTAAATATTGAGCGATTTGATGATATAATAATTATCTTATAGATCTCCACTCCTCTTTATAGAATTCTTAATGATAATAAGAATAATGACATGAGCTGACAGAAAAAAGTACTATTTCAGAGTGTAGATTGAACTGCAATTACTTAATTTTGTTTCTTGATTATTTTTATTCATTTATTTAGCACATTTTAAACGCATCCAAGTATGAACTGCTAAATCAAGGAAAGAATTCCACACGGACCTGTTTGTGGAGCTCTGAACTACAACATTTGCAGCACAAACAATATAGTATTTGAAGAGGGTGTTTCGATGTGTGCGTGGACCTTCTCTTCAGCCGGTGAAGTTTGTACCGTTTAAATTGCAGTTCCTTTTCCCGCTCTGTGTCGACACAGTCCCAGTGTCATGTGCCTCTCTTTGACTTCCTGTTCCTCTGTGTCCTCAGGCCTTTAGTCGGCTCAGTCATGGCCCAGACCTCCAGTCTCCACTACGAGCCCGTGGCAGAGATCGGCGGCGGCGCGTACGGGACGGTGTACAAGGCGCGGGACACGACGAGCGGGGAGTTTGTGGCTCTGAAGAGCGTCCGAGTCCAGACGGACCAGAACGGACTCCCCATCTCCACCGTGAGAGAAGTCGCTCTGCTGCGGAGGCTCGAGCAGTTCGACCATCCAAATGTCGTCAGGTGAGCCTTAAAAAGTAAACACTCATCCGTGAGCGTAAAACACTTCCTGTTCTAGAGCTGTTCTTATCTATCACTGATGAATATATAATATTCATTTAGAAGCCTTTAATGTAGGTGGTGCCTTTTAAGACTCAAAGCATTTACACATTGTTCATTTACTCCACTGTTGGCAATCTGCTTCTGTAGCCACAGCTGCCCTGGGGCAGACTGTAGCAAAGTGTCACTCTTTAGGTTTAAGGTGAATGCTTTAACCACTGAGCCACTGCCAGATATATTCTTTTGACGCCACAGCTGCCCTGAGGCAGACTCGGACATGGCTTCCACATTCAGTCACACTTGGCCGTTATGGGATGTCTGATATCATTAATTATGAATGATTGTTTTGTTCATAGAAGTCACGACTTGTTTCTGTTTTCTGGAGCCTCTACAGGATCCACTCACACAAACCTAAATACGTGATGGAAAATAATCTATGACATAGACTCTCTTAGTTTAAACAGTAATGATAATATTAGAAAACAATGTCACAGTTGAATAAACACACTTTATTGTATCAGCTGCAGCTTAATATAAAATGTAAATATGCAGCTTGGCTTTCTGTGCATTTTAATGTTTGTGGCTCACAAACAGTCATCCCACAGACACAGGCGGCACAGAGGAGTGTGCTGTTTACGGAGTTACACTCATTTAAAAACACTCATATATTTATGGAACAAGCAAATGTCTTATTTAATTATCATTCGTTTTTATTTCTTTTCCTCAGGCTAATGGACGTTTGTGCGATCCCGAGATCGGACCAAGAGACTAAAGTCACCTTAGTGTTTGAACACGTCGACCAAGATCTGAAAACGTACCTGGAGAAAGCGCCCCCTGCTGGACTGGCCCCAGAACGCATTAAAGTAAGCCCCCAACAGTATAATATTCACGCTAAACTGTGGCGATTATGAGACTGATTTACAGATGCTGTTCAAGTTTAATGGCTGTGTATTATTTCATCTTTTGATTTAAAACATCACATTATGGTGTAAATGAATTGTTACTTTCTTGGTGCCACATCACATTTTCTGGTTCGTCACAATCCATGCACACTCAGTATCTTGAAGAGGTAAACAATGTTGAATGAGGTTTTAATCATGTTTTCCCTCATCATTTGCTTCCTATGATGATGATATTATGATTCATCCAGTTTTCCATAAGCCTGTAGTCGTGGCTGGACTGTTCTGAAAAGTTCTGCTTAGTATTTCTGTTATTTCTATATTTGAAGTAATAATCTTTGCTACCAAAAAGAGCGTAATGTGTTTTTTTTAACGACTTTTTTAATGAATAGCTGTACCAGGCGAAGTAAAAAGGTGAATTGTGATCTCATTCTTGTGACAATCTGCCATTTTGGTAAAATAGATAGATAGATATCGTGATTCAGTTATTTTCTCTTGAATTTGCTAAAATGTGTCTGTAAATGTCTTTGTTGAGGTTCACGTATCACACAAATTAACTCTAAAAGTACAGAAATATCACTTAATACACATTTCTGAGATCACACTAGACTGTCTCTTTTTGACCTTGTTTTAACCATTTTAATTGTAAACAAACGCTCTATAAGTCTATTTTTGCATATTTCCAAAACAACAATGGCAATATGATACACTTTGATGCATTTCCCATCTCTACATGCATTGGAGTAAAATCAAAATTGTGATCTGACCTCAAGAAAAGTGTGATATTTTTTGTCATATTTCCCAGCCCTTTGAGTGTTGTTTCCTGATCGATGAAGGCACTTTAACCTGCTCATGGAAGTCTCTGGTGTTGTTTTCTGCAGGACATGATGAGGCAGCTGTTGTGCGGTCTGGTGTTCCTTCACTCGAACTGTGTGATCCACCGAGACCTGAAGCCGGAGAACATTTTGGTCACGAGTCAAGGACAGATCAAACTGGCCGACTTCGGACTGGCTCGGATCTACAGCTGCCACATGGCCCTCACTCCTGTGGTACGTGTATTATTCAAGGATTGTACACTTCTGAAAACCTGGGTTGTATTAAAAAACGTTGTTACCCAGTCAGAAGTGTCAACATCTACATACTAACCGGACCTGGGAATAACATTTTCTCTCAGAACTGTTTCTGTGTTCCAGTCATCAGGTCGGAAAAACTATGAGCGATAAATTATATTTCATGGACTGTAATGACTCAATTTAGACAGAACGTAATTCAAAGTGCCTTACAAAACAGAAAGGATGCTCTGACTCTGGTCCATGTTTTGTCCATGTTTAGTCCTGACTCTGGCACCAGCAGGAGGCCGGTCCATGTTTAGTCCTGACTCTGGCACCAGCAGGAGGCCGGTCCATGTCTAGTCCTGACTCTGGCACCAGCAGGAGGCCGGTCCATGTTTAGTCCTGACTCTGGCACCAGCAGGAGGCCGGTCCATGTTTAGTCCTGACTCTGGCACCAGCAGGAGGCCGGTCCATGTCTAGTCCTGACTCTGGCACCAGCAGGAGGCCGGTCCATGTTTAGTCCTGATTCTGGTCCACGTTTAGTTCTGACTCTGGTCCACGTTTAGTTCTGACTCTGGTCCACGTTTAGTTCTGACTCTGGTCCATGTTTAGTCCTGATTTTGGTCCACGTTTAGTTCTGACTCTGGTCCACGTTTAGTTCTGACTCTGGTCCATGTTTAGTCCTGACTCTGGCACCAGCAGGAGGTCGGTCCATGTTTAGTCCTGACTCTGGCACCAGCAGGAGGTCGGTCCATGTTTAGTCCTGATTCTGGTCCACGTTTAGTTCTGACTCTGGTCCACGTTTAGTTCTGACTCTGGTCCATGTTTAGTCCTGACTCTGGCACCAGCAGGAGGCCGGTCCATGTTTAGTCCTGAGTCTGGTCCACGTTTAGTTCTGACTCTGGTCCATGTTTAGTCCTGACTCTGGCACCAGCAGGAGGCCGGTCCATGTTTAGTCCTGATTCTGGTCCACGTTTAGTTCTGACTCTGGTCCACGTTTAGTCCGGACTCTGGCACCAGCAGGAGGCCGGTCCCTGAGGTCTCAGAGGGCGAGATGGCACTAACATAAGTTGTATGTTGTTTATGTTGCTCCTGTTGTGTTTCAGGTGGTGACTCTGTGGTATCGTCCTCCTGAGGTCCTGCTCCAGTCCAGTTACGCTTCTCCAGTCGACGTCTGGAGCACCGGCTGCATCTTCGCCGAGATATTCAGGAGAAAGTGAGTCTAACGCAGTGGTTCTCAAACTTTTTGACACCAGGGACGCCTTATCAGTATGAAAATATCCCAAGGACCCCCTATCGTTTCCACACTGGCATCAAACCATGTTTACGATCACATTTGGATGAAATATTAATTTCTTATAATTCTTTTTGCATTGGTGTGTTTGGGAGTGTATAACTTAAGAAATTGTAGTATTCAAGTAATGATCTATGTTATCACAATCCTAGTTTGAGAACTACTGTACTCTTGCACCGTGAGGCTTTCTTTTTTATTCTTTTTTAATAATATATAGATCTACCTGTATCCATCTATTATAGAACAGTAAGATAATACACTTAATTGGACTTTGTTCAAGTATTGATGAGCTATCAATTTTAAAAAAATGTGTGATAACGATGTATTAGAAGACATAATTGACCAATACTTTACAAATGTAACCATTAGTTTTGTGATAAGTTGCTAACTTAAAGTAAGACATAATACAGCCACACACTGAGTCTACACACTATAAAACATATTAAATAATTTGACTGCCGACAGCATTTAGATTTATTATGTAGCCAGTTTTACATTTTAAAAGCAGACTGTGTGGATTTTAAGCTGATTAACTGTTTTTGTAATTAAGAATAACAATCAACAATACAATTGCAGTCAGTGAAACTAATTTTGATCAAGACAATACTTCAAACCCTACATACAAACACTACTGTCTGTTCACACATGGACTTCTCAGGCTAAATCAAGCTGCTTTCTTGCGTTTGTTCGATCGATGTTGGGCCTCTTTAGTTTGAATCCACATGATTTCAAACCTCTTTATAAATAATAATTCTCTTCCAGCCCCTTAACACCAAATTAGTGTGGAGCAAGGCTGGTGCCTGGAGCTCTGATAAACATTTTATTATGAGGTTTTCTGAGGTTCATCCTAATGCTTCAAAATTTCTCTGTCTTACCCGCACAGTGGCTCCCTCTAGTGGCCCATTTGTATCACTGCATTCAGTCTTGTGTCAATATAGATCTTTAAAAGCAGTTGTTTTGTTTTTCAAGGCCTTTGTTTTGCGGAGATTCAGAAGTGGACCAACTCAACAAGATTTTTGAGTGAGTGATTTTATTTTTATTTGACTATAAATAAAGGCAGGTGTAATGACTGTATTCCTCTGGTTTTAACTCTGTCCAGTGTGATTGGGCTTCCGTCAGAGGAGGAGTGGCCTTCTGACGTGACTCTCTCCAGGAAAAACTTTCGTCCAGTTCCCCCTCGACCGATCACCGACGTGGTCCCAGAGATCGACTCCCTGGGCGTCCAGCTATTACTTGTAAGATTTGCTAAAGTTTAATGTTTCTGCTTGTGTCTGTGAGGTGTAACTGCTTGGCCTGAAACGTTGCACAGTATGACATTGAACTTATTTGTGTGGTATTCATTCATTTACAGGGGTTTTATTGCTTAGAAAAACATTTTAGACACTACTTTCAGTATGATGGCAGAACAAACGGCATTTTTGATTTGATTGTGATTAATCTTGCATGACATAATCGTGAAGTATCCATTATTCAAGGGGTTTAATTATGTATCAGACCTGTTAACCTTGTAGTTTAGACCAACACAAATATGTTCTAAAATGCATGCGATTTGCACAATGATTAATTTATTCCTGGACAAAACAAAAAAGGAATGCATCTGAGACATTTAATTCTCTTTTTCTACTTTTATATAATACTTTTCTGTTTCACAAAAGGGTCAGACCATCATTTTAGCATTCAAACCTTTTTGATATGTTCAATTCAGTCCAGCACAAACAAGCACAAGACGATATGGAACTAATAGAACAATAACAACACAATTAAAAACTAAAGTCAACATCTCAAACTGTGTTTTAAAGCCAGAGAAAATGTGTTTTGTGTTAGAGAAGACTACAAATCAGAAAGTGACTCAATCATTCCGAGGTACAAAGTAGGACTGGGTGATTTGACAAAAAATAATCACAATTTTCTCAGGGCCAGATCATGATTTCGATTGTATCACGATTTGTGTTCACTTTGTTTTTCTATTGTCTATAATAGAGTTGCACGATTTAGGAAAAATATCTAATTGTGATTTTTCTGACCAGTGCATAGTGATTAGATTTGGGTTTATGTTTCTAATCTAATCAAATTCACATTTTTAACCACAATTTTTTTGCTTTTAGTCGCGATTTTGTCACATCCAGTTGTGTTACTCTTATTTAAACGCGTCTTTGTCACTTTAGTAGTGTTTGTTGTTTGTAGGCACGTTTTTGTTGCTTTGGAAGTTTTTTTTTTTGCTTTTGTCGCTTGTTTCATAACATGTTTGTACAAATCCAAACTACAGTGTTAGCAGTTTTTATTCAAATCAAAGCAAGACATTTTGATGTTTGAGAAAGAAATTATTGCACTTCAAAAATGGGAGTATTTGGGATTTGCTAATTGCATGCATTAAAATTGTGATTTTTGTGTCGATTTGGTTTAATTGTGCAGCTCTGGTCTTTAAGAGGTAAATAAAGTCATCTGCTCAGAGGCTTCAGAGGCTAAACAACAGGAGAAAAAGAGTGTTTGAACAGACAGCTGCATTAAAGAGACAAACAGTGAATCACAATATTATGATTTCACAAAAAACGCAGATTGTCACAGGGACGAGCTCAACATTTGATTTTTATCACCGTATCACCCAGACCTAATGCAATGGGAGAGACGAGTAAAGATTATCGGTCGACTGAAAGAAGAACTACTCCCTACGTTTCGTTGAGTAAGATGTTGGTCTCAGCCCTAACCTTAACTGAGTAAATGTCCCTAAACCTAACCCTATCTCTAAACTAACCTTAATTGTGAAATAATACATTTTAATTATTAAATATTTGCTAAGAAAATGTGAAATAAACTAGAAAACTAAGCTAAACCTACGGAAAACAAAAGGCCAAAATTGTAGGGAATCCACAGAGAGAACGTGCAGGAGCATCAGGTCGAAGAGATAATGAGGAGTGAGATCGTGGAGACGTGTAAACGCAAATAAATAATTTAAAATGTATGTGAAAAGAAACCGGGAGCCAGTGTAAAGATTTTGACATTGGGGTGATGTGCTCTTGTTAAAACCCAAGCAACGGCATTTCGATCAAGCTACAGCCGGACCAGTGATGACTTAAAGTGCACTAAACTATTTGTAATAAAAGCATGAATCAAAATTTCACTGATGCCACCTTCGAGCTCGTCTATAATCACAGATGTTTTAAAACTTCAGTAAATCCTCTGACATACTTTTTTCCACAGAAAATGTTGACTTTTGACCCTTACAAGCGGATATCAGCCGTGAACGCACTCGAGCACCAGTATTTCAAGGACGAGGAGACGACGACGGCGACTGAAACGACAAAGTGAGCGGCACCCGAACGCACCGCGGAGGAGGCAGTCTTTGAACGCACCGCGGAGGAGTCGGCCGCATTGTTAGTTCAGTGCCTTTTAAACACGCTTAGATTGTTCTTGTTGTTTTTATTATTAGATTTTTATTATTCAAGAAACATCCAAGGACCAAATGTAGAGAGAATTATTTGAATTTCCAAGTCGCCGTTGAGACCAATAATGGATTTGATGGTTGATGCCACACTTCCATTGAGTGATATGGTAAAGACTGGGTCCATTTATCAGAAGGGCAACTGCATAGTTTTTATATTAGATAATAATCCTAGTTGATATTTGTACATGTAGATTAAGGCAGGCTGAATGCTCCCACAGTGTTAATGTCAGTGCTGCCTGGGATCTCGAGCCAGGATCTGCGTCTGGGGTGCGCAGCCGGCCGATGAGCATGTTCCGAATGTTTTAGGCTCCGAACACACTACCCGCATCAGTGTTTACACGCTTAAGCTCACGACGCCTGGTGTCCGCACTGGCTCTGTGTTTTAATGAGAAAAGTTGTTCAGACGTGAGCTGACACTTGGTCCACAGCGAAAGTAACTACCTGAATAGACTTGTGTTTACGTCTGTGTCGGCTGAACGTGACAAACGTGAGGTTTTCAGAAGTAAATGGCTAAAAAACCACATTCCAAATTTGCTGATTTTACGCGTGTGTTGGATGAATAAGTGTGCAGTGTGTCTTAGGCCTTAAAGAAGGGTCGGTTTATAGCCCAGAACTGCAAGATACTTCTCATATCAACTGATACAATCTATATCGGACCATTTAGAGTTAAATTTTTAAGCTGCTTTCTACCGTATTTTCATTTTTATGGGCCAAACTAGGCAGACTACAATATCTGTTTTTGGAAAGTGGACCAAACTGACTCTTGGGACGAGGGACGAAGCTAAAGTAGTTCAGTGGAATACGGTGCAGTTTTACGGACACCTCTAATATAGATATAGATATATATACTTTTTTTTTTTCAATGAAAAGTGCCCATTCTGACCCAATCTGTGCCATATCACTCCAAAGTTAACAAGCATCCAGCTAGACTGATCTTATCGTTGTACTGCCTTTTAGTGTTTTTAGCCAGCAAAAAAAACAACAACAGTAGTATTGTAACAAAGTCACCGTAGTGGCCCCTCGAAAACAGCTGCTCAATCTTCTTTTCAAATGTCTTTTGAAGTTGAACCACAACATCATGAATCTGCAGCACAAAAATAAAATGTTTTAATAGCAAAAAAAAGATGAAATAAAGTGCACAATAGAACCTCATATCTCCTGACATGGCCTTAAGTAACACAGAAGACCTTTCGTTTAAACGGAGGGCTGAGAACGTTGCTAATTTCCTCTTTGTGTAGCCAGGCACAAGTTCATGCAAGAGTATTTCAGAGTTCAAAGTGAAACATGCACTGATCAGCCATAATTATAATTTAGTCCTTGGTTACATTCGGTTTAGTCCTTGGTTAAGCATCGTGTTTGCTTTCAAACATGGAAACGTAATTATAAGAGTGATTTTAAAAGACTAAACTAATGGATCAGAGCTTCTCCAGCACTAACGCCTGATGCACACTGACTCCGGTCCGGCTCCGGTTCGGGTCCAGCAAGACTTAGAAAGTGCTTAAAATCAATGCTTGCTGTCACACCGCGCCGGTCTGCAGAAAGAATCCGCAAGAAGTCTATTTTTGCCGGACGCCGCAGCGGTCTGGTGCGGCTTTCATGTCATTTGACGAGTGTTTCTCGCGCGAAACCACGTGAATCTACGTGGCTTTTGTCAAAAACGGACCGCAGTGAACCGGAGCTGGTGTGACAGGCAATCTGCAAGAGACCCGCGCGGTGCCTGTACCAGGACCGGACTGGACTCAGTGTACACTAGGAGTAAGGCTCCTGTTGCTATGGGTTACACCTGGTTTAGTCCTTGGTTACACCTGTTTTAGTACTTGGTTAGACCTTGTTTAATCCCAGTTTCATGCAACTCTTGTGAGGTGTTTCCAGGAAGTGGTCAGTATTTAGAAGATGTGCCTTAAATCTGGTTTAGTCCTTGGTTAGACCTGCTTTAGTCCTGGGTTAGACCTGCTTTAGTCCTGGGTTAGACCTGGTTTAGCCCTGGGTTAGACCTGGTTTAGTTCTGATTTAATCCTGGGTTAGACCTGCTTTAGTGCTGGGTTAGACCTGCTTTAGTCCTGGGTTAGACCTGGCTTAGCCCTGGGTTAGACCTGGTTTAGTCCTGATTAAATCCTGGGTTAGACCTGCTTTAGTGCTGGGTTATACCCTGGTTTAGTCCTTGGTTAGCCCTGGTTTAGTCCTTGGTTAGCCCTGGTTTAGACCTGGTTTAGTCCTGGTTTAGTCCTGGGTTAGCCCTGGTTTAGACCTGGTTTAGCCCTGGTTTAGTCCTGGGTTAGACCTGGTTTAGCCCTGGTTTAGACCTGCTTTAGTCCTGGTTTAGTTCTGGTTTGGTGCAGCTCTTCTGTTCTGCAGAGGGTCATATTGTTATGGCTGATCAGTGAGCTTCACTTAGAGCTGAATCGCTGAAATGAAGCAGCCTATTCACCGTGTTTCCATGTGTTGTTCACCTGTATGTTGTTCTGCCAAACCATGTAAACAGCCATCACTGCCAAAAGACACACAAAACTGTAATTATGTTCACTAAGTGTAATAGTGTAATACATGAAACTGTTCGACCAAATTCTGTGAAATCACCTGAATTGAAAAATATTCTGTGAAAATGTCTTTATTTTAGTACTAACAATAAAATGCAAAAGATCACCAAATGTTTTTTTCTTCTTTCTTTTTTTTTTCAAATAGAGATGTTTTTGTGCGTAGGCTTTGCAGTGGTTAAAAAGTTCAGACAAGAGTTACTTCAGAATTATTAAAGTGCATGACAGGTTTCACTAAAACGTAATGGACATGATTATATTTAAGATTAAACCAAACATTTTGCCCATTTCTCCTCAGTTTGTCATGAATGAATGAAGCTATTTGCCTATTTATTTTTATGCCAAATGCCTTTCCTTAACCACAGACAACAAACAATATAGCTTTACTTTCAGAAATGCTGATGTAGGTTTTAAAATATTAAACTGTGGAACATTTTTAGTGAAAAGTAAAATGATAATGAGAGCCACTGGCGTAAAGAATATTCTCTTGTGTTGAATGTATTTCTGATCTACAAAGGCCTTTAAAGCGCAGTGACCTTCTTTAGCCTGAATTCCATAAAGATGGGATATTATGCAAGAAGGTCATCATTTGCATATGAGAAATGCATGATTTAGGTTTTATCTTGTTCTGGTGGAGCTGGAGATAATGGTTCAAAGATGATGACGTAAGAGTTAAAGCTGCGGTACCTGATTTTCACGCCGCGGAACCAGAAGCAGGTTTTTTAATCAATCTAATTCTCCTCTCGCTCTCACAAACCCTTTGGCACATTGTTAAAATTCACTTGCATTAATTTTCGGTCCTGTGCGCAGCTTTGTTTTCAGACGACAAAGTGAAACTGGGAGGACCACCCAAGCACAGCCAATCAGAGCGCTGCGTTTAGCTCTTACTTCGGGACAGAATACTTTATTATCAGATGCAGACGGCACACAGAGGTCCTATTTTTGTCAGAACGTGCTGCTTTTACGAGACACTCTTTGATGCAAAACACAAACTTTACAAATGCACAACAAAAAAAGTCAGGTACCCCAGCTTTAAAGGTGCACTGCTCCACCACCTGCTCGTCTCCATGGAGATAGATGTCTAATGCCATACTGTGAAAGATTTCAAACAAAGCAATAACTTCTCCATGGGGTCAATCAGATGGCGCACTCTACACCAGAAAAATTACACCTTAAAAAAAATCTTGTAGCTCAAATCATTGCTCCAAAAACGCCTCTTTTAGAAAATAAAACTGTGTTGTAAGTTACAGTAATGACATCCTGGACAATTACTGATTTCTGGTTAATTTTTAGTAATATTTATTCCATTTATTTATTTATTTTTGCATTAGCTGTTGAATTGAAATATTTCTTCTTATTTTTCACTATTCACAGGGAAATACTTGTTGCTGGAGGAATTCATCCATCAGTCCATCATTGTCTTGTGTTTTAGGATCATCCGACTGTTCAAAAATATGAATAAATCACTGGAAAGTATTATTATTATTGTCAACTTTAACATTCTTGACTTAAAAACTGTTTCTGGGATATAAAACTTCTGCACTGGAAACAACAGATGGATACCTTTTTAATGAATGTACTTTTTGCAGAAGGAAAAAAGGAAATGGACGACACAGAATGAACCAAATACAAACTGGGCCTAAATGACAAAAATAATAACTTTTGCAATGAATTTGAAATGAACATATTCACAGGCCAGACTTTTAATGCTTGCTGCACTGTATTTATCTTTATTTCTAGTCCCCTGAAAGCTATTCCTTTCTGAAATAATAATAGTAGTTGGGGTTTTTTTGGCTGTAGTTTGTATAATTGAAGGAAAAAATTGCCCAAACAGCTGTAAACTACTTTCACCAAGCAATATGCAAAACCTTATGCTCCAGCCTTCCATATTTTTCCACACATTTCACTTTGCCTGATCCTTGTCATATTTTATCGCAACACAATTTGTTTAAATGTCCAGATTTCTGCCTCGTGTGCATCCTGTCCCCGCTGAGAGCGACCAGGCTGAGGAGAGGAAGGAGAGGAAGCCCATAAATTGTTCGGAAAAAAAAAAAAAAAAAGAAAGAAAGAGGAGGATGCGAGAAAGAGAGAGAGAGAGAAACCCGTGCACTGGCGCTTATGGGCAGATCGCACTGTCAGGAATCAGGCTCCGCGCGCAGTAGCATCCCTCTCCCTTCCTCTCTCCGCATCCAGCTCGTTTTTTTCTTTTTTTATTGTTCCTCCGATACGAAACCTGACCGTGAGACGCTTCGGACCACCACGGTACACGCGCGCGCCTCTGCATCCCCGGGAGGAGCGTGAAAAACGGAGGGACGGGACGCACGGCTCGGGGATACGCGCCCGGAGCTGAGCGCGGAGCGAAAAACCCCGAAGCAGGGCAGTGTCGAGCGGCTCGGGCAGGCTCGTCTCCTCCTCTCCGCTCGCTCACACATTTTATTGACTTGCTAATTGGATGGAGGCTCTCGGGAGGATGAGGATGCGGTGACCGGGAAGAGAGAGACGGAGACGGGGGATGCGCATCGCGATAATCGGGCCACTTAAGCTCGTTTTCTTGTCGATTTTCCCCTCCCAGTGGAAATACAACATGTTTTTTTCGGCGTTTATCACTCAGCTTCTCTCCATCGCCAAGGCCTGCGCGTAATTGTATGCATGACATTGTCAAACGGGGGGCTCCAGCTGCCAGACGCTTCGTGACAAGTGACGGATTTCAATTTGGATATTTTGCGCCCTTTTCTCCACATCTCGTTTTTCATATTTTGCGGGCACTACAACTGTGTTCTTTCCCAACCCCTTTTTGATTATTTATAGACACCTGATGCCCGGCTGATCCATTTCTCCTGATTTAAACGTACAAGGGATCGTGCGATGGATATTCTGTGGCAAAAACGAAGGTAAGACGTTTTGGCAAAATGAAAAATGCGCATGAAAAATGGCTTTGGTTTGAGTCCAGGTTTCTCCAAATATGAATGAACTGAATGTACTAGTGGTTGCATAATTTCAGCCTGATTTAGAGACTGAAAAATGGACAGCTCCTTATATCCACAGCATGGTCCATTACGAGGAGAAAAGACCAATTTAGTCCAATGAATTTGAATGCGAATAGAAAAATGAAATATTGTGAATAAGGAGCTGTGCACTGAAGAGTTTCAATGGAGGCATCAAAACCAGTCTAGACTCTCCACTGGGGCAGGTGCTTTTGGAGGGATTCTGCCAATCAATTAGCATTTTGCAGCATAGGAATGTAGCCTAATTAGAACTGCACATTATTTGGAGAATTTACGGTAATATCAACAAGTGCAGTGTCTGTTTCAGAAAGAACAGCTTTAATTTGGGGGATTTGATCAACTGTTGACCATTAGGAGCTTAAAGGAGCACTATGTAACTTTTCTGGTGGAGGATCTGTCACCTGCTTGTCTGAGATGTTGTTTTGCCTGGAATGTTCCACAGTATGGCATTAAACTTCATGTGTCTTTCAATTCATTCATGTATTCAGTCGCAGTTGATTTGTTGCTGAAGAAGTACCTTAAAAACATGTGTTCTTATGAGCCTCTCCACAGATCTGACCTGTAACTCGGCCTGTGTCGCCTGTGTCTTTTAATGCCATACTGTGGAACATTCCAGGCAAAGCAGTAAGATCTCCTTGGAGACAAGCAGATGGACCCTACGTCAGAAAAGTTACATAGTGCTCCTTTAAGCTCCTTTTTACTGTAGTGCACCTTTAATTAATTAAATATTGACTCAATTAGAATTAACGAAAAGTAGAAAACCTAACCTTTTAGTTCAAACGTTACGGGAATATTTTCAAAAATTCAATATGGCTGTTCTGATATTGCACAACATGTCATACCAGCCCATATTTTTACAGATTTTTGATGGTATTTCTATCAAGGGAAGTCCCATCCTCAATAAAAGAAAAATATATCTTAAAAAAAAGAAAAATAGAAGGAAGGAATCGACTGGCGACGTGTATTCCCTGCTGTGACCGGAGCCTGGACATGGGCTTCTACAAATTCACCGTTAAAAAGCAGCTTATGTGTTTTCCCTCGAGACCAGCATTTATAATTAACAAATTATCTGCAATGTCCTCCAGCTGTAGGCCGGTGTTAAAATCAGTGTTGAGTTGTTTCGGTGCTGTCTTTATAATTGAAATATGATTTAAGATTAGGCTTGTTCAGTGGTATTCAAATTTCATACATCCATTAAAATTTGGTTTAAATTCAGGATGCGCGGTAGGACTTTTTGGGTGGAGGGTCATTCATCTGATCTATTTAATGTTCAATTTATTTTCATTTGTTGCACGAATATATACGAAAGATACTGTGACGCAGAACCCCTCGAAATCAGTATAAAAATCTCAATAAATACTCGTAAACAAATAGGGTGTTCCCTGTTTGTCTCCACGCCACACAAGGCCAAGTTACAGGTCATATCTGTGGTGAGGCGAGACTGTTTAGTAAAAAAGCATGTTTTTCAATAAAAAAAGAAACACCTGTAATTGAATTATGGCTAGAGATAAGATTAGTTTCGGAACATTTCAGACCAAGCACTAACATCTTCATGGACACGAGCAAGCCGCGGAAACTCCAACAGAAAAGTTACGTAGTACAGCTTTAAATGTACTTAAAGTCTATGACAGGTTTTCATGTTTTTCTAATTCTGAGTTTTGTGGTAGGGCACCTGTGATAAATATTCATAATAGTTTCTGAAGTTGCAGTTTGTGAGGAAAGTTTGAACAAAAAAAAGTTCAAAATTACAGGAAGTAATAGTGAGTTCTAAAACAGAATCCCTCTGTGATGTCATCAAAAAGTGACCACGCCATTGAAAATACAGAGGCAATTCATTCAGTCATTCAACAAAATAAAGGTGTTATTGGGTATAATTCTTTGTCAAATCTTAACTATTGTGTTATTTATATGGATTTCAATCCTTGTTTACAGTCTGGTTGCTAGGTAACAGTTGTGGAATTACCTCTATCTATGTCATATTTGCTTCCCGCGTCCAAACAGGAAGTAACGTTTTAAACATTATGAAAACCGTCAAACTGGAGCAAAGTAGGCAAAATAAATATGTTCACTACGTTTTAGAGAAATGTGTAGTCTAACCTGTCGTATCGACTTTAATCAACAAAATCTTGCTTCAGTATGCATTTATATGTTTAGATGAAGGTTATAATAGTTTGTACATAATAAACAATTCAGATTTACTTAAAAAAACAACCCTATCCATATTTTTATATCGTACCATAAATTACCCCACACTTCAAATGTAAATGATGTTTTGTGAATTCGTACCGTTTGAATCCCTCTCCGCCCTCTGTGCCGCGGCAGGTGTGAGTCGGGCAGGTGCGGCTAAGCTCCAGCGCAAGGTGCCAGAGTCACCTCAGTCTCCAACGATGAGCTCGGACGGACAGCCCCAGAAGCGCACCACCACCTACCTCATCTCCCTCACCCTGGTGAAGGTCGAGGCTGTGGGCGACGAGGGCGAGGACGGAGAGCCCAGAGGGACGCTCCTGGAACAACAGGCGAGTGGCGCATGGGGAATACCTGCAAACATGTGTTACTCAAGCAAAAAACTGTCAAACTCCATTTCAGTATTCACCTTATTCTGCCCCGCCCCCTTGCGTTTTTTGCACTTTTGTTGTAAACGCACTTCCGTTTGATGAGAACTCCGTTAAAGCTAATGACGAACGAGGGAAAAGTCTGGTCGCTAAAATGTTACATAAAGTAGATTGATTTGTGTAAAATGTTTAATGAACACGAGCAACAACAAGTCAACAACGCACTGATTTCCTGGTCAGTCTGAAAACGGCTTTTTAGTCCGTGTAGAACTTATTTTCTGTTGAGCTCGTCTGCTCCATGTGAACTAATACAACGGAAACAAGATGGCGGCGCCCACGGCAACTTCCGGAATTAGGTGAATTTAGGAAGGTTGATTTTTTCAGATTTGGGTTGATATTTTTAGACACAAAATTGTAATAGTTTCTTTAAAGGTGCTGTATCTGATTTTTACTGTTTTGAAACGTAAAAATACAGAACTAGATCATTTTTAAGTCTTTACATCAGTCACATGTATCTCTCACGTTCTTACTGCAGTCCCAGCATCCTAAATACTCACCACAATGAGTTTATAAGCACTTTTCAGTCCAGAGCGGTGTGGCAGGTCCCCGGTTTTCCCGCGGAATTGGGCGGCTTTTTAAGAGCTTCCGCGGATCAAAAATAGTGTCCGCGAGTTGGCGAGAGCAATTAGCCATGTAAAATGTGTTAATTGCAGACTAAACCTAATGAAAGTCCTGAATTTCAGTGGCAAATCCTTACAAAGCCATCTGCACTCTGTGGAGCTTCTGTTTGAGCGTGAGAGAGAGGACAGGAAGGTCTGTGTCACTGCAGGAGCGCTACGTCCATAAATACAGCGGAGAACACAAGCGGCACCAGACGTTCTGTGGGTTTTGGGCGGTTTTCCAGACGCTCTTGTCCAGGTTTGGCTGCTGAAGACTGACAACCCTGGTGCAGAGTCAGTTTGCCGTCACGGTAAAGCTAACAAGTCTTAGCATGCCAGCGATGCACTTCCTGCTTCTCACTGAATAAAATGCTTGATAAATAGATGGAGAGAAAGCGCTGTGGGCTCATTTTCACCCAAATAGATGCTTTTACAGTATATCTGTACTGGAGCAACACAGATTTGACTTTGTTACATGGAAAAAATCAGATTTTTCACATTTCAAAACAGGAAAAATCAAGTACTGAGGTAATTCCAACTTGTGAACTTAGAAATGGAGGAGGAACTCATATACAAGACAAACTGTGATGTGAAAAGTGAATCTGAGTGTTTAAGCAGCACATAAATGATGTAAACATTTGTTGTTTTAAATAGACAATATTCTGTTATTTAACGTGTTAGAGACAACCGTTTAAAGGTTACATTTCTCGCCTACAGATTAGCTTTAGTTACATCGTTTACAAGTGAATTCAGCTGAAAGGCTCTGAAGTCTTGCCGTTGCCTGGAGCGCAGCATGAGACTAGGGTTATTATACTGAGCATAATTAAGATTCAAAAGTCAGAAATCTGTTGCAGTGAACTGTGGGAAATTATGAACATTAAAATCATTTAATAGTGGACATTTATTATATTTATGGGTGACACATCAGATTTAAAAAACTGAAGCTTTTGAAATCGACAGTGTGGTTTCGTAGGGTGTAAACTCAATGAACTCAATAATAAAGTATGAGCAAATTGTAATAATAAAACTACTTATAAAAGAAAAATCATTTAGAATGTTAAGTAGAGAAAACTATTAAACTAACTCATTATTGACTAACTCTTATCCAACCAGGACCAAGGCCAGGACTTCGACCAAGCCCTAAAGCAGGAACATGTCCAGGATCCAGACCATGACGAGGGCCCAGAGCAGACGAGGGAGGAAGAGGAGGAGAGGAAGGACGAGGTGACACTGAAGGAGGCGCCGGTGAAGGAGGCGCCGGTGAAGGAGGCGCCAGTGAAGGAGACGGGGCTGAAGGAGGCGGGGCTGAAGGAGGCGATGGTGAAAGAGGTAACGCTGAAGGAGGCGACAGTGAAAGAGGCGATGCTAAAGGAGACGACGCTGAAGGAGACGACGGTGGAGAGACACGACGAGGTGCAGAGGGTCCCGGAGAAGGAGGAGCCAAGTCTGAGCTCCAAAACGCTGGTGGAAAAACCCAGTCCACGAACGGAGGACGTCCCACAGGTGCCACAGGTTCAGAAAGTGCAGGTAAATACTTTTAGATTTACTTACGCTGTCCCAAACTATTGTATTAGAGTCACAGCAAAATAAAATCATTCAGTGAAAACCAATCCACCAAACCATTTTGTTTATGTTCGATCAATGGTCGTGGTAACCTTTGCCAGCAAGATGAATTCTCACGATTTCTGTGAGTTCACAAAGTATTGAGGATCTTTTCAGGCTGGCGCTGTTGTGATTGATTGTGTTTGGGCTTGAACCACCAGCGGAGCAGAGACTGGACCGACCACAGGGCAGGCTTGTGGTTTGGGCTGAAGCCAAAGGGGAAGCGCCCAAACGAACCAAAACAAACATGGTGGCATCATCTTACATTGGCTGATTTTAGCAGAATAATGAACTGAACTATTTTTGATTTGTCTGCTTTGCTCAATCAGATTAAAGTATGTTTTGTTGTCGTCCCATTCGCTTTCAGTAAGAGCCTAGAATCATGTGTAGAACTCAACTCAAAAGTGAAATATTGTCTTTTGTAACTTTGAGCACACAAATTGTGTTTATTTCAGTGGTTAAAATCGTAACTGTTTTTCAGACTCCAGTGCAGCCTCCGAGACACGGAAGCCCAGCTGAACTCACCAAAGGCCGAGTGGAGAAGCGAGAGAGCCCCGTCCCTCAGAAGGACCTGCCCGCCTTCCCCAAAAGCAAAGACACCTCGTTCGTCCATCCTCCCGTCCGCCAAATGGTCAAAGTCTACGGCAGTGCGTCGGACGCCCTCCCACCGGTCCACCGCGAGGGCCCCAGATCCGACGCGATCCGCCCCAAAACCGAACTGTACCGGGAGCCGCCCATGCTTTACCTCAAGGGCGAGAACGGGGCGGAACTCAACAGCCGTACGAGATCCAGCCTTCCGTTCTCCATCTCGTCGCAGGTCAGCCCGCGCCCGGAGGTCCTCATGCGCCCTCAAGGTGGCGCCAACTCGGCCTGGAGGGACCTCAGAGACCCGAACCAGTACCACTCGGCGAAGACTTTGGACAGACGGGACAACCGCATGGGCGACCAGTCTCCGTTGATGGCAGCTACGACTTTAGGGCCTTACAGAGCGTCTTGGGCGGACAGCGAGGGGAGGGGAACGCTGATACGCCCCGGAGCGCCCATGAGCGGAGGATATTCGGGGATCATGGCCAGGGAGAGTCCGCAGGGGGACAGGTACAAGGCCGTGTCCGTGGTGTTACCCTCCGGCGACGCCACCACCAGGGGAGCGAGGAAAGGGACGAGCCGCACCTTGGACAACAGCGATCTGCCCATGTTTACCGACGACGTGAAAAGAGGGAAGGACGGGACGGTCCAGAGAGCGCCGCCCCGGGACAGGAAGATGCTCAAGTTCATAAGTGGGATATTTACGAAAAGCACGCCGTCTGCCGCGCCGCCGCTGTATCCGCCGGTGGAGAGAGGATCCAGCGAGGAAGAAGGTGAGTGTTTCTCTTCTGTGAAAAGTAATTGTGGTGTGGTGATCATTTGTGTTTCAAAGCACAAATGAGACCTATGCTTTTACCATTTTCCAACCGTGACAGATAAAGCAGAGTACTTCAAATGCATTTCTCACTTTCCACATCCTGATCCATGAGTTTAAGCACGTTTGACAACTTTCATGGGGCAACGTGGAGTTTGAGCGTCACAGAATTTGTCACAACTTTGAGCTGGTGAACAGTCTGTGCATCTATGCTACGTCTGAGATAAAAAACCTAGATCAGGGGTTCCCAAATTTTTCTGGGGACCCCCAAAATAGCCATACAACCGACTCGGGACCCCCAGTGTGAAATAAAAATGACAGTAGCAATAATTTAAGCATCAAAGCATGTTAAATCAGGTTAAATATTGGTTATTTGAATAGTTTATTGTCTTATTGGACCCTATTTTGCTAAAAGATACTGTTTTGAATTAAAAAATTGCACAAATACAATGTCATATTAAATAAAATGAGATCTTGAAATCATCTTGCGACCCCCAGCTCACCCCTCGCGACCCCCTGAGGGGTCCCGACCCCCACTTTGGGAACCACTGACCGGTTAAACTACACATTTCAGTAAAATGTAGAGAACACAATTATATTTTAGATTTTACTAACCATTTTATCTCATGATCCCTTGTTTGGCAGTTTTTGTAATGTTCATAATGTTACTTCCTGGTTGAACATGAGCAGCAAACATGACGTAGTTAGAGGTAATTCCACAGCTGTTACCTAGCAACCAGACTGTAAACAAGCGTAAAAATCCACATAAATTGCACAATAGTTGGGAATTGACCATATATAATACCTGATAGCACCTTTATTTTGTTGAATGGTTTAAACTATCAGAAAAACTGCATTTAAGTTGTCCCTGTATTTTAAATGTCATGTCGCTTTTGGAGTTTGATGTATTTGTTCTCAAACTGCTTATAATGCAGCCTTTTAAACAGATCTTATGATAGACAACCTGCTTGATATTCAAAATGTTCATCTTTCTGTTCATCAAAATGAAAATTGCGATATTATGCATTTTCTCCCACCTCTCTTCATTATGCCGGTCAGCTCTGGCAGATGCAGAAGTAGCACACCAATGACTTTGGAGTGAAATATAAAGATGACTGAGCTTTGTCCATTTTAATAATTGTTTTTTAACTTTAAAGTGTTGGCCTATTTTTTTTTGTCCGCGGAGCTTTTATTTTCCTCAAATTAACGATTCTACGGCAAATATGTAAACTGAAAGTAGCTCCGACTGTGCAGAGCTTGGGCTAGCTTGTTTGCTAACAGCAGCTGGAGATTTAGGACACTTCAACTGCAGCACAACAATGAATTTCGTCAGCATTTGGACTCAGAAACATCTTATTTAAGGAGAGAAAACTGTGTGTGATCCCAAAGTCTGTATCAGTGATAAATGTGAGTGAAGCTGCAGTGTTCTTGTTCTTTATCTGGTTTCCTACAACTGTTTACTCAATTTTCTTTTTTTAAATGTCAGACACAACTAAATATTAAGCAGAGTGGTAGACTTTTATGTTTGTTGTCAGGCTTTAGCAACTTTTTCACATTTTAGTTGTGTTTTTGAGGAGAAAATGTCATTAGTCTCAACTGATTCTCATGCATTTTTGCCAGTCATTTCTAATATTCAGAATTTTGTCAACTGCATAACCTCATTTATTCTATTGGTGAATATATTTTTCTTTGGTTTCGTTTTTACATTCTACACACTTGGTTGGATTATCACATTTCCACAGCACATTCAAATACAATTTCTACTTGAGAGCTGCACCAAAGCTCTGCCATTTTCTGGTTTTATAATGACGAGACCATTACCGCCTTTGCATTTACCATAAAGGAGAGGCGTTTTAATTTAGCCGCGCCTCTGTGTCTTACTCAGGGCTTAATAATGTAAAACGAGCGGTTTGAAAAGATGACTGACACCACGTCGTTTTGTTTGTGGTTCGTTTATAATTAAAACATAAACAAATGCCGCTCGGGTTGATTAATCTGAGCTATTAACAATGTGTGCATCATCATTTAGCTCACACACCCGACTAATGCGAAGATTGTTGGTTTGTGAAGTAATAATGTAGCTTAAAGGTGCACTGTGTACAGTGATCCCTCGCTATATCGCGTTTCATCTTTCACGGCTTCGCTGCTTCACGGATTTTTTTTACAGTGCGGATATTTTTACAGTGCATCCACTGAACTTCAGCGCACGCACAAGAACGGGACCCTTTGATGAGTCGTTCATTGCAGTTCTCAAATATAATCGAAGGTGGCATATCCGTTTATAAAAATCTTCTTGCTCAGAAAAAGAAAGAGCGCCAACAACTAAAGAAAGACTCGTGCGCCTTCAGTAGAAACAGAGGCTACAGGGGGCGGAGTCAGGACCAAGAGGCACAGACTGTGAAATACACCAGTGACAATGTTTACAACCTTGTATTACTATATTAAAATTATTGTTTTAAACAAATTTTGGGCTTTAAAACAGGTTTTGATTTTTGGTTTCATTCCATAGTTCAGTATTGCATTGTTAAATAATAAAAAATAAAGCTGTGACTACTTCACGGATTTCACTTTTCGCGTGTTATTTTTGGAAAGCAACTCCCGCGATAAACGAGGGATCACTGTAACTTTCTGGAGATGATATTCCATTGAAATAGTCCACAGTACAGCGGTGGTTCTCAGATATTTCACACCAACTATACCACCCAAGAAAACATTTGACTTTCCCAGATCTATTCGCCTCATTTCGGAAGTTGCCGTACGCGCCGCCATCTTGTTTCCGTCGTATACGTTTACATGGGGCAGACGAGCTCAACAGAAAATAAGTTCTACACGGACTGTTGTTGATCGGAAATTTCTTATTATTCTGAAACCCACAGGTAAATAACATTGCTGGCTATGTCTCCATGGAGACAAGGTGGTGGCGGATCATTCAGAAAAGTGACAGAGTGCACCTTTAACTGACTATTGTAGTAAATATAGATAACGTGGGTGAGTTTTAATTAATCAAAGAATTTAATTCTTCATCAGCCTTCTGTTACAAAAATGGCATCTCACTTTTTTTTTTATCACATTTTCAGAAATATGTGTCGAAATTAATTATCTTGATTTTTTACTGTATAATACCAATGACAATAAAGGTCATGCACTGACATTCTTTTATCTGAAAAATGCTCCTCAACATTCTGACTGAGCACAACTGATAAAATGTGTTTCTTTGCTTTTATTGCTTCATTTTTGTCCTTAGAGCTTTTGTTTTGCTCAAATTAATTTTATATAACAAAATGTAAACTGAAAGTAGTTTCTCTGTTGTTGCGCCGACTGTGCAGAGCTTAGCTAGCTTGTTTGCTCAACACTCGGAGAAACACTCAAAAAGACCTTACTTATTTAAGCCAAAATTACAAGAATTTCAGCACTAAACTTTACGTCTGCAACACTTAACCAAAATACTGTGCAAAATGTAAAAAAGAGCCATAGCCATAGAACAACTCAATAAGCAGCTAGGCCATGACTGGTGCCAAATATCATTTTATCGTCCGATACAACAATATGACAGAGAGAAAGGTAATGGGTCCAACTGTGTGTGATCCAAAGTCTGTATCAGTGATAAATGTGAGCGTAGCTGCTGTGTTCCCGTTGTTTATCTGGTTTTCTACAACTGTTTACATGATTTTCTTCTTTGAGATGTCAGATACAAAGTAAATATTTAACAGAGTTGTAGACTTTTAGATTTATTTTCAGACTGTAGCCGCTTTTTTTGAGCTTCTCCATGAGAAATGTCCTTACTCACTCTTAACTTGTTTTTGAAACTCACTGTTAAAGTTCATAATGCAGTGATGTCACCTGCATGTTTTCAAAAGTATAGATAGCTCAATATTGGCTAACAAATTAAATTAAATATTATAACACAATAACACCAAAATCCTCAGTCTAAAAGACATTTATACTGTCTTTAAAATGAAATGGCTGATTTTATTTTATTTTTTTATTTTTATTTTTTTCATGTTATAGCCTAAATTAGCCTTGTTTATTTGGCCTTTTATGTCTATGTCAAGTTTTATTTGACTGAAATTATCGTGTCAAAAAAGTATGTTAAAATAATGCAGTAGACAATATTCAAATAGAAAATTATCTTGGATGAAGTTCAAAAGATTACACTGTACAAGTTTACGTTATTTTAATCATTTTTTAACCTAAACAATTTGCTGTATTCTAATTTTCCACCAGTTTAAAACAACAGTGACGATACTATACCTTTTTCAAAGCATCTCGCTGCTTTACCTCTTTTAATTTAGTCTTCATCTCTGCTCTTGTCACTCCGTATCCATAATGTATTCGGTAACTTGCCGTGTTTTGACAGAATACAATTTACTCTTGACAGTTGAACTAAACAATGCAGTTACTCCCAAATTCATTCATAAAATATTCAGGTGCCGCTGTCAGACGAAGAGGATGGGATGTTATCAATCATTTATGTTTATTAATTTATTCCAGCGCTGGTGTGTGGCGTTTGTTGTGTGTGTGTGCTTGAGTTTAGGGCGCAGTGATTTGTCGGGAGTAAGTGGGACATGAATATTTAATGATGGGGACACACTGAGCTGCTTCATCGGAGACAGGAGGAGGGATAAGGCTACTTCCTGCTCGCCACACTGAGATGTTTCATTATATGGACAGAAGGAGGAGGGATAGGGATACTTCCTGCTCTCTGCATCTGCAAATGGAGCCCGTGCATTCACCAACGCCACTCTGGATGTTTAGCCACAAAAGGGAAAGACTTTGTGGAGCATTAGTGTTGTCAGGATACTAACATTTTAAGAAGTTTTGTACCAGTAACTTATGCAACTGTTTTGACACACAGTGACAGGAATATACTCTTTAAAGGACATACTGAGCTTTTAACATTGTTCCCGCATCAAAAATATTATTGTGTTTGGCTTCATTCACGCTTGTTTGATTAATCCTGGTTTGCGAGTCCTCTTCCTTTGAGCCTCATAAACAGCTCAGTTTCAAATGCCCCTGTTTTATGACGTCTTAAGTCGAGCTCCGAGTTCTTGTGTGCTGTATTTGAAGTTCATAAATCATCTCCAGTCTCTGAGAATATATGTGTCAAATTACATTCATTACAACTGCGTGTTTACGTTAGCATGTCGGGGAAAGCTAGCTTTTGTTTGTTATTTGTGAGATCTGTAGAGAGGCCATCCCACTTGAAAAACAAAAAAACACCTGTAATGAAATGAATGATGGATACATATTTAACCCTTGCGCTCTCTTCAATGGAGCAACGCACATTTGCTCGAAGAGAGAAAACTGCATACATTGTACGTTGGGTGATGTTTTGGACAACCCATGAAAGTTTAATAGCGATGAAACAAAATTTAAAAATGTAGATGGGGTCTGAATGACACAAACATAGTGAGAGAGCTAATGCCACACTGTGGAACATTCCATGCAAAGTGATAACATCTCCCTGAATGGATACGTAACAGGGTTTTCGCACCGTAAGAACCGTCTCCAGTCTCTTTTTTTTTCTTCCAGTCCCCATTTGAGGAGTAGAAGCGAGGGACTGGAACCTCACTTTGGGGACCCTGCTCTGGGCCGGTACTTTCAGTCAGACCTGGAACTCTTTATGTCCTTTTGTCATATTCAGCATCAACTGAAGGGACATTATGGAAGAGCTTAATGTCAGTATCCGCGTCTCTTGTGCCTCTCACACATAAGAGATGGTTTAACCCTGAAGAAGCTGCTCACTGAATCAGAGCCGCAGCAGGAGGAAAAGGGAGTTACCATGGCAACACAAGCCGAGGACTCGGTGTGATCTGAATGTGTGAGACTGTGCTAGACCATGGGGAAGCCCAAAGAATGGGTGAAGAGCAGAGACACGGGGTGTAAATATAGAGTTGTCTAAGCCAGGACTAAACCTGGTCTGAACCATCTGTGATAAAGACCAGGAACACTCCAAAAGAACCAGGACGAAACCAGGTCTGAAGCACCTCTGATACTGACCCCAGCAGATCAGGAACACTCCAAAAGAACCAGAACCAAACCAGGACTAAACCAGGTCTGAACCACCTGTGATAAAGACCAGGAACACTCCAAAAGAACCAGGACTAAACCAGGTCTGAACCACCTGTGATAAAGACCAGGAACACTCCAAAAGAACCAGGACTAAACCAGGTCTGAACCACCTGTGATAAAGACCAGGAACACTCCAAAAGAACCAGGACCAAACCAGGTCTGAACCACCTGTGATACTGACGACAGAAGACCAGGAACACTCCAAAAGAACCAGAACTAAACCAGGTCTGAACCACCTGTGATACTGACGACAGAAGACTAGGAACCATCCCAAAGAACCAGGACTAAACCAGGTCTGAACCAGGTCTGAAGCACCTCTGATACTGACCCCAGCAGACCAGGAACACTCCAAAAGAACCAGAACTAAACCAGGTCTGAACCACCTGTGATACTGACGACAGAAGACTAGGAACCATCCCAAAGAACCAGGACTAAACCAGGTCTGAACCAGGTCTGAAGCACCTCTGATACTGACCCCAGCAGACCAGGAACACTCCAAAAGAACCAGAACCAAACCGGGTCTGAACCTCCTCTGATACTGACCTCAGCAGACCAGGAACACTCCAGAAAAAACAGGACTAAACCAGGTCTGAACCAGGTCTAAACCAGGTTTGAAGCATCTCTGATCTCAGCAGACCAGGAACCAGAACTAAACCAGGACTAAATCAGGATTATATAAAGTAAGATATTATTATAATAAATTTGATCGTTGTAGGATTTGTAGAATTTAAATGTAATAATTAATAGATTCTATCTTTCTCGCCAGATAAAATGTCCATTAAACATCAAATTAATAGTCTGATTAGGTTCATAGGTCTTCACATTTTTATCATTTTAAGATTCTTATTGTCTGACCTGTGTTTTTGTTTCATCTTAATCTACAAACAGTTTAACTAATGTAAATGCTGTGGTTTTATTTTGTGTTTTGGTTCTCAAGCCGATAATTATCCAGTCATCATCAGCAGAATGAGCCCGGCTCTTTAGGTTGCCAGATTGTGGAGCTAAAATGAGTTGGAATTGAACCTAATAGTGCTATTTCTATTATGTGATTACATTAAATGGGCCAATTACCAAAGTATTGCTTATTGTGATGATAAAAGAAAACAATAGTCAACTGTCCAGAAAGGTCTTCACATCGAGATCTTTATTCTCACTCGTAACAATTCTAGAATAGTTGTCAATAACTCACTTTTTACAACTGTCTGCAACTTTATTTATTATCGTGATGATGTGGACGTTTGTGAATAGAGACTAGAGGAGTGAATGATTATCTCTTTTATTTAACTTCCAGCAACAAACTCAAGTTGAAATTGAGCAAATACATCCATCCGACTGATAGTTTTCAGTCCATTCACAATAAAACTACATTTGTGTGAGAGTAGAGGTGGACAATAAATCAAAATTTAGATAATGTTGTGAATGTTGTTTTGAATAGTATATTTCTTACAGTAAAAATACTATAAAAAGAGCTGACTAAAAATCTAAATGAAAAAAGGTTGTTGTTAGCTTTTAAATGATGGTACAAGATAATATGTATGCATTTTTGTAATACATTTTTACAGACATTGCACATTTGTCCTCAAATGCTTTTAACATGTTTTAACACATTTCTGTTGGATTGACATAATATTGTCTGATTGTTGTTATCAAAAGACATGGAGATATAATTTCTTGTCAATATCGCAGCTCTGTGTGAGACATGAATGGCATGTGTGTCCGTCACAGTACTATTGCTAATTGCAATTATTTTGGCCATGATAAACGTGACAAAAGAAAAAAATCCCATGCAGGTCATGAAATACCAGCACTTTCTGCAAATCATTCTGAGGCTCTGGACTCTCAAATGGGACGTGGCCTGTCTGTACCAAAATAGAAAGGGTTTATGTTCTCAAAGAGCAGGTCAAGGTTATTTACCATTCATTTTGTGCTCCATAAGTGTCATTTTGTGTCCAGTTCACACCTTTAAGCCAGTTAGCCTCCACACTGGCACAGGCCTTGTGTTTGTTGAGCCTCAGTCCTCAGTTACACTGGAGTTAGACGTCCTCCGGGAGAAGCCCGAGTCGACAGCAGCAGCTCGGAGTCGACAGTGTGTGCAAACATGTGCATGTCCCTGTCTTTACCAATATGTTCCACATGAGCAGACCTCAGACTCTGAGACACTCAGACCCACAGACCCAAGGACCCAAGGACCCAAGGACCCAAGGACCCAAGGATCCAAGGACCCAAGGACCCAAGGACCCTAGGACCCAAGTACCCAAGGACCCTCAGACCCTCAGACCCTCAGACCCTCAGACTCTCAGACCCTCAGACCCTCAGACCCTCAGACCCTCAGACCCTCAGACCCTCAGACCCTCAGACCCTCAGACCCTCAGACCCTCAGATGCTCAGACCCTCAGACCCTCAGACCCTCAGACCCACAGACCCTCAGACGCTCAGACCCACAGACCCTCAGACCCTCAGACCCTCAGAGCCAAGGACCCTCAGAGCCTCAGACCCACAGACCCACAGATCCTCAGACCCTCAGACCCTCAGACCCTCAGACCCTCAGACCCTCAGACCCTCAGACGCTCAGACCCACAGACCCTCAGACCCTCAGACCCTCAGAGCCAAGGACCCTCAGAGCCTCAGACCCACAGACCCACAGACCCTCAGACCCTCAGACCCTCAGAGCCAAGGACCCTCAGAGCCTCAGACCCACAGACCCACAGACCCTCAGACCCTCAGACCCTCAGAGCCAAGGACCCTCAGAGCCTCAGACCCACAGACCCTCAGACCCTCAGACCCTCAGACCCTCAGACCCTCAGACCCAAGGACCCTCAGAGCCTCAGACCCACAGACCCACAGACCCTCAGACCCTCAGAGCCAAGGACCCTCAGAGCCTCAGACCCAAGGACCCAAGGACCCTCAGAGCTTCAGAGCCTCAGAGCCTCAGACCCTCAGACCCTCAGACCCTCAGACCCTCAGACCCTCAGACCCTCAGACCCTCAGACCCTCAGACCCTCAGACCCTCAGACCCTCAGACCCTCAGACCCTCAGACCCACAGACCCTCAGACCCACAGACCCTCAGACCCTCAGACCCACAGACCCTCAGACCCTCAGACCCACAGACCCACAGATCCTCAGACCCTCAGAGCCTCAGACCCTCAGACCCTCAGACCCTCAGACCCTCAGACCCTCAGACCCTCAGACCCTCAGACCCACAGACCCTCAGACCCTCAGACCCTCAGAGCCAAGGACCCTCAGAGCCTCAGACCCACAGACCCACAGATCCTCAGACCCTCAGAGCCACAGACCCTCAGACCCTCAGAACCTCAGAGCCAAGGACCCTCAGAGCCTCAGACCCAAGGACCCTCAGAGCCTCAGAGCCTCAGAGCCTCAGAGCCTCAGAGCCTCAGAGCCTCAGACCCTCAGACCCTCAGACCCTCAGACCCTCAGACCCACAGACCCTCAGACCCTCAGACCCACAGACCCTCAGACCCTCAGACCCACAGACCCTCAGACCCTCAGACCCACAGACCCACAGACCCTCAGACCCTCAGACCCTCAGAGCCAAGGACCCTCAGAGCCTCAGACCCACAGACCCACAGACCCTCAGACCCTCAGACCCTCAGAGCCAAGGACCCTCAGAGCCTCAGACCCACAGACCCTCAGACCCTCAGACCCTCAGACCCTCAGACCCACAGACCCAAGGACCCAAGGACCCAAGGACCCTCAGAGCCTCAGACCCACAGACCCACAGACCCTCAGACCCTCAGACCCACAGACCCTCAGACCCTCAGACCCACAGAGCCAAGGACCCTCAGAGCCTCAGACCCACAGACCCTCAGACCCACAGACCCTCAGACCCTCAGACCCTCAGACCCTCAGACCCTCAGACCCTCAGACCCTCAGACCCTCAGACCCTCAGACCCTCAGACCCTCAGACCCACAGACCCTCAGACCCTCAGACCCTCAGACCCACAGACCCACAGACCCTCAGACCCTCAGACCCTCAGACCCACAGACCCACAGACCCTCAGACCCTCAGACCCTCAGACCCTCAGACCCTCAGACCCTCAGACCCACAGACCCTCAGACCCTCAGACCCTCAGACCCTCAGACCCTCAGACCCTCAGACCCTCAGACCCTCAGACCCTCAGACCCTCAGACCCTCAGACCCTCAGACCCTCAGACCCTCAGACCCACAGACCCTCAGACCCTCAGACCCTCAGACCCTCAGACCCTCAGACCCTCAGACCCTCAGACCCTCAGACCCTCAGATCTCAGTCCAAAATATCTACATCAACAAACTAAATAAATTGAAATGAGAAGTTATTAAAACCAGGACAAAATTACATACATTAATCTTAAAAGTACATTTCTTTCCAGCTTCCCAGAAATATGAGAAAAACAATCTTTAAATAATGAATAATACACTCACTTTTCACTCTCTACTTTTTACATAACTCAATAGCTTTACACTTAAGACTGCTTTTGTACATTTTTTATGAATGAATGTTGACATATGTTTACTTGGGGTCTTAAAACAGCATAGTAAATAGAACCACTGACGAAACAGCACTGTAATGTTTGCACCACATGAATAATTAAAGAAACAGAGAAAAACAAATATGTGTAAAAGTCTGGGGCTCCAGAGGCGCCTCGTGTTTGACACCGTCTCCTGAGGCTCGTCTAAGATTTCATTATAGAACAGAATATGTGGCTTGTGATGAATATTATGTTGAGTTTAACCCGAAGCTAAAGTGTAGAAAAAAGTTTATAAATGACAGTTTCTCTTTGGAAAGGTAGCTGTGAGAAATGGAAAAATTTAAGAGCAGTGAGTTTGATTGATAACAGTTTGCAAATTAGGTTGCATTTAATAAAAAATATACTTTTAATAGTGTTGATAAAGCATGAACAAAGATTTAATTGATAGTGGACAAATAGTTTATTGAGAATGATTCAGACTCGCTAACTACTAATACCTAATCTCCTTAATTAAGAAGTTACTAAGCCTCAGCAGTTCTTTTTGTTCATCATGAATTAATGCTGCGTTCCAGTTGTTCTTGAAGGTCTGATTTTCCGACTTGTAAAACACTTCTCGAAATTCCTACTTGGAAACTTATGCAACATTTAAGAACCCTGAGTTTATCCGAGTTATCCAACATGGCCACGTCCTGGATTTAGATAAAGTTTTACACCCAAAAGTTAGAAAATTGATAGTACTTTATTTTCTGTTTAGTTGCTCTCTGCTGCCCCCTGCTGCCTGTGAAGCTGCTCCTGTGCTGCTGTTGAGCTTCTGCAGTTATAATAAACACTTTGCTAATGTTGCTAACGGCTACACAGAGCTAATGACAACAGAAGCAGAAATTCACAAATTCAAATTCACTGTCCGGGTTCAAAAATTAACTTAATTGGATCCATATTTTGGTTGATTTGAGCACCTTCTTAGGTTTTTTTTTTTTTTTTGAGTCATTCATACACTGTAATGTATTACTCATAGTTTTTTCCGAATTGACGCTGAACGCAGAAACTCTGAGAAAACATTTCCCTGAGGTCCGAATTCCGACCTCTGTTCATGCATCAAGTGTTACTTTAATTCTGCAACAAAAAAAAGTTTAATTGCACACTGTAAACCGAATTGCATTTTTATGTGCAGCTTCTGTCTCATTGTTGACAAGTCTCACATAACATTGTTTAACTTGGTGCATTCTGAAGTGGAGAAGCCCTTTAAATCCTCATTCATCAAGTTCACTTAAATCTAATTTCCTAATAATGAAGAATGAAAACTGCTTATGTAACTATGTGAACGCCCTTGAATCGTGAACCTCCAAATCTCTGAATGAATGAACATGACCTCTGCAGCCGTTCTAAAGTCTATTAGCACTAAATCTGATAAAGCTTTAGTTACACGTTATAATAACTGCATCGGGACAAAGTCAAAGAGGAGCCATTATCTGCTCCAGGACAGTTTCACACACTCACATGGCCTGGTTTGGTCCTGGTTTGGTCCTGGTCTGGTCCTGGGTCAGTCCTGGTTTGGTCTTGGGTTGGTCTTGGTTTGGTCTTGGGTTGGTCCTGGTTTGGTCTTGGGTTGGTCTTGGGTTGGTCCTGGTTTGGTCCTGGTTTGGTCCTGGGTCAGTCCTGGTCTGGTCTCAGATTGGTCTTGGTTTGGTCTTGGGATGGTCTTGGTTTGGTCTTGGTTTGGTCTTGGGTTGGTCTTGGTTTGGTCTTGGGTTGGTTTTGGTTTGGTCTTGGGTTGGTCCTGGTTTGGTCTTGGATTGGTCTTGGGTTGGTCTTGGGTTAGTCTTGGTTTGGTCTTGGTTTGGTCTTGGGTTGGTCTTGGTTTGGTCCTGGCTCGGTATCAGATTGGTCCTGGTTTGGTCTTGGTTTGGTCTTGGTTTGGTCCTGGTTTGGTCTTGGTTTGGTCTTGGGTTGGTCTTGGTTTGGTCCTGGCTCGGTCTCAGATTGGTCCTGGTTTGGTCTTGGTTTGGTCCTGGTTTGGTCCTGGTTTGGTCCTGGCTCGGTCTCAGATTGGTCCTGGTTTGGTCTTGGGTTGGTCTTGGGTTGGTCTTGAGAGCTGAAGAAACTTGGAAAAATATCTAACTATCATTTTATAGCGAAAAAATGTGATTAACTTTGCAATTCATGTCCTAAAATCAAGATTCACGATTTTTAAACACATCCAGGGAGCGCACATTGTTCTGTTTAACTATTTAGACACATTTCAGATTGTGTTTGGATGTCAAAACTTGTCAAAAGGTTTACAAACTTTATTCAAACAGAAGACGCCATGGAGAGTCGTGATTTTCTTGTTTACGGAAGAAACTGTAATACAGAAAAGAAATGATTGTGACCATGCAGTTAGGTTAGATTGTACTAATTAGACTCGATTACTCCTGCTGCCCTGGTGAACAACACATCCTCGCGCCTTTACTCGGCTCCGTAACAGTTTATTAGTCACACATTATGCTGCAGTGTGTGAATGAACTGTCAGCGAGGTCAATAAACAGCGCAGGCAAAGCAGCTGTATACATCCGCTGCATGTAGCGTCGGAACAATCAATAATACTGTGGTTTATAAACTTTAGAGAGAGCACTATCAATTATTCCTCTGCAGTGGAGAAGTTTGAACAAAGTGTGCCCGCCGCTGTACTATCAATATTACGGTATATAGTGAGGTCAGGACGGTTCATAGCGCTTATGATTTAGTTTTGTAGAATACGACTGCTCATCACAAAAGAGTAAAAGACACAGGCAAGGGAAGTTTATTTGTAGAGCACAATTCGTAATTCAAAGTGCTTTACATAACACATAACACAAAAGACATACAGAATCATTTTAAAATAAAATGCTTTAAAAGAGAAGAGTGCAGATAGATCTTTCAGTCGTGTGCACATCTAAACAGAACTGTTTTTAGCCTGGATTAAAACATTGTCAGAGTGAGGCCTGTCTCACATCTTCAGGGAGACTATTCCAGATTTTAGCTGCAAAAAACTGAAATGCTGATTCCCCATGTTTAGTCCTGACTCTGGCACCAGCAGGAGGCCGGTCCCTGAGGTCCTTAGAGTACAAGATGGTTCATGTGGCACTGACATGTCAGAGATGTACTTTGGTGCTCTGGAGAGACTTGAACACAAGCAGAGCTGCTTTAAAGTCTATTCTCTGAGCCTGAAGCCAGTGCAGAGACCTGAGCAGAGGACTAATGTGCTCGTACTTCCTTTCTCGGCCACAGGGGGCAGTGCAGAGACCAGACACAGACTAATGTGCTCGTACTTCCTTTCTCGGCCACAGGGGGCAGTGCAGAGACCAGACACAGACTAATGTGCTCGTGCTCTGGAGAGACTTGAACACAAGCAGAGCTGCTTTAAAGTCTATTCTCTGAGCCACAGGAAGCCAGTGCAGAGATCTGAGCACAGGACTAATGTGATCGTACTTCCTGGTTCTTGTCAGGACTCGAGCAGCAGCATTCTGGATGTACTGCAGCTGTTTTACAGCTCGTTTGGAGAGGCCAGTGAACAGCCGTTACAGTCATCTAACCTACTGGAGACAAATGCATGGATAAGTCTCTCCAAGTCTGGTTTAGACACTATACCTTTAATTTTGGACATGTTTTACGTGGTAAAAGGCTGTTGATGTTATTGATTTGATGTGGCTGTCAAAGTTGAAGTCTGAGTCCATTATTTCCCCCAGATTTCTAACATACATACACATTGTTTGCTTTGTGGATTTTATTGTTGACAAATTTTTGTAGATTATCATAAATTGATCAGTTCTCATCAGAAACACCAGAGTAATGCAGGAAACACCAGTAACAAATATCTTCTGTGGACCTGGTTAAGACCTGGTTTAGACCTGGTTCAGACCTGGTTCAGACTTAGTTTAGACCTGGCTTAGACCTGGTTCAGACTTAGTTTAGACCTGGTTTAGATCGGGTCAAGATTACATCAGGTTTGATAATGTCAGCAAAATTGTCAATCAACTTCACTTTAATTTAACCTTTTAATTAATTCTCTCATCAGTGTGAAGCCGTCTACTTTTTATCCTTGACTTTTAAGCGGGCACTTTTACTTAAATTATATATTTTTTTGCCCTTGTATACCTCTACTTAAAGATGCACTGTGTAACTTTTCCACCACCTGCATTTCCCCATGGAGATGTGATTGCTTTCCTGTAATGTTCCACAGTATGGCATTAAATGTATCTATAGAGCATTCAATTAATTTATATTTAGTTTTTAACCTTCATCAAGTAAAAATCAAATCAAAGCATTGAGTTTGAAATCTCTTTTTCGAGGCTGACCAGGGCCGAAGTGAGCTGCAGCACATACGTATTAAACATTTGCACATTTATGAAGAATAATAAAGGACTACATTAAAAAGCACAGACAAAACAATTAGAAACGTATTTCATTAAATGTTTTACTGCTTAAAATATCTTCAAAATCTTGCAGGCTTGCCTCTCCACAGATCTGACCAGTAACTTGGCTTACAGTATAGTGGCATCACCTTCTTGTTTCCATGGAAATACAAGTTAAATGGCACACTGAGACATTCCAGGCATATTCCACTGTTGTGTCATTTGAGTGATTTTATGAAGGGATCATTCTCATAACCTGCATGTAGAATGTTCTGTCAAATTGCTGGTTTTAAATGTCATTCCGCTACAAAGATGTTTTCTGATTCTTTTCTCGTTGTGACTCCAGCGGCCTGCACCAGTAGTCAAGAATGGACCATGGCTCCCACTGTGCTTCCTCTGCAAGAGCTCCACCTGGTGAGCCTTTTCTATTTCAAATGTTTACATAATATTTTTACGGCTAATTCACTTTTAATATCTGTGTGAAGGGGGTTCTGGGGAGTCTGTGCAGCGGTAAAACGGCTCTGGTTCATCGACACATGACAGGGAGTTACCTGCCTGTGGAGAACGCTGAAGGTCAGTTTAAGCAAAAACACATTTAAATGAAATATATAGTATTTATATCTTAAACTGTTTGATTTAAAGGCCGTCAGTACATTAAAGACGTGCAGGTGGATGGACAGAGCCATGTTCTCATCATCAGAGAAGAGACAGAGCTCCCTGGACCTCAGGTCAGTCCAAACAACACACTACTAGTACTAATACTACAGCATATACACTGCTTTTTGTCCCTTGTCCAAGGCATTAGACTGTTTCAAGTTTTTCTGCACCAGAGAGATCCTTTCCCATATTGTTTGAAAATGGTGCTCTGTTTAATAATGTGGAACGTCCTTCTTAAGTCGTTTTTCCTTTAATTGGACTTACGTGGCAAACTAATTGGCACAAGTGTCTGAGATTGATTGACCCAAAGAGCCCTGACACACAGTACCATCCATGAGCTTCACTGGGAAGAAAAACCTTTATGACACTTAAACACAATTTGTATAATAATAAGGAATGCAGTGTGTTTATCCAAATTATATTCATATCAATTCAGTTTATTTCTCTACGGCACAAAACCACAACAGCAGTCGCCGCTCAGAGCTTCACAAAAAGTTGGAAAATCAGTGTTTCTGGTGTGTTTGGATGTTTCCTCCAGGCTCCTCCACAGAAGCTCATTCTGATCTTGTTTCCTTTGCAGTTTGCCAGTTGGGTGGACGCTGTGATCCTGGTCTTCAGTTTGGAGAACGAGTCCAGTTTTCAAGAAGTTTACAAATTCTACCACCAGCTCGCTCTGCACCGGCCCATCAGCGAGATCGCCTTCGTGGTGGTGGGAACTCAGGGTCAGACACATTTTTATATCATCCCACTTTAGTCTTGTTTGGTTTAGTCCTGGGTTAGTCTCAGTTAAGTCCTTTACTGGGGCTTCGTCTCTAGACCTGGTTTAGTCCAATCTTGACCCGTTTTATTGCAGATTTAAACCCAAACGATGAAGCTGTTACTCCGAAAACCGAACCTTTTCTGTGTTTCTCTGGTAGATAAAATCAGCAGCAAATAAAATAGGAAAAGAGAAAGAGAGAGAGCCATAGAGAAAGGGGGGAGAGAGAACAAGAGGAAAAAGAGAAAGAGGGAGAAAAGTAAGAGAGAGAGAGAAAGAGAGGAACGGGGAGAGAGAGGAACGGGGAGAGAGAGGGGGGAGAAAAGTAAGAGAGAGAGAGAGAGAGAGAGAGAGAAAGTGAGGGAGAGAGGGGGAGAAAGAGAAGGTAGAGAAAGAGAGGGAGGGAAAGAGAGAGGGGGAGAGGGCAAGGGAGGGAGAGTGAGCAAGAAGAGAGAGAGAGAGAGAGAGAGAGAGAGAGAGACAAGTAACAGAGGGAGAGAGAAGGAGAGAGAGGGGGAGAGGGCAAGGGAGGGAGAGTGAGAGAGAGGGAGGGGGAGAGAGAGGGGAGATAGGGCAAGGGAGGGAGAGAGAGCAAGAAGAGAAAGAGAGAGATGGAGAAAAGTCAGAGAGAGAGAGAAAGTGAGGGAGAGAGGGGAAGATGAGAAATAAAATAAACAAAATCGGTCAATCCGTCACTCCGAAAACCGAACCTTGTCTGTGTTTCTCTGGTAGATAAAATCAGCAGCACTAACCCCCGAGTGATCGACGACGTCAAAGCCCGGCAGCTGTGCTCGGACGTGAGGAGGTGCACGTACTACGAGACCTGCGCCACCTACGGACTCAACGTCAACCGAGTCTTCAACGACGGTGAGACCAAACGCCCTCTGCTTCAGTCTGTGAAAAGGACACTGGGTTCAAGAGAGAGTCAGGTCCCTTTACACTGTGACTAGAAGAATTAGTGCAGGGGGATTTGGCCATAAACATGATCCTGGTGTGATTCAGTGCTTTTCTGTTTGATTCAGCTCTAGGCTCAGACTCCTATCTAGTGATGGTTGTATCGATACCAAATATTGATATATCGATACTGACAGGGGGACCGGAAAGTGTTGCCGTTCTTGCAAAAATATCGATATCTTAAAAATTTCCCAAAAAGTAAATCATTTCTTCCATTTTTGGGGCATTTTTTGATTAAATTTTTGATTTTTGAACTAATATTTCTTTTCTATATTAGTCGAAGCTGGGGTGAAGAGAAAATAACAATAGCCAAGCAAAAATTATTTATAGCAGAGGAGTTCATATTCAGTTTTAAAACAAAACCAGTGGTGGAAAGTAACAAAGTACAAAAGTAAAAGTACTGGACTGAAGTCAATTTTTTAGGTGTCTGTACTTTAAGTCGTTTTTCCAGTGGATACTTCTTACTTTTACTTCACTACATTTGAGAACAAGTATCTGTTCTTTTTACTGAAAAGTAGAACGTAATTTTCATTTTGTTTGAAGGTTATTTTTAGCTTGCTTTATGCATGTCTTGTGTATGTTCTGCCTGAAAGTTTTGAGTTTAAGCTCAACAACAAACAAACAAACAAACATTCACATAAAATTCTCTACAAAAATTACTAATTTTGTTGACCAAAATTAAGCAAAATCAAACTTACGACACAATGCATAAAACTGGTCTTTGAAATACTTTTACTTTTTATTCTTCAAGTACATTTTTAAACAGGTTCTACAATAATTTTTTAATGTGATACTTTTACTTGAATAATTTTTTGCACACGTATCTGTACTTTTACTTGAGTAACAAAACTGAGTACTTCCTCCACGTCTGATCAAAACTCATTGTATCAGATCGATATCGTGATATTGGCCACAGAGTTACACAGAGTTACTTGGTCCAGTCCAATCCACTTTATTTATACAGCACATTTTACAAACTGAAATGTTTCCAAAGTGCTGCACAAAACATCCAAAGCACTCACTCATGGCTCCCATAAAAGTAAAAATAAAACAGGAAATAAAATAAAATCATGATAAAAGAGTCAATAAATAATCTAAAAACAATCATGGCTGAAACTATAAATACATACAAAGAATAAATAGAATAAAATAGAAAATAAATAAAATAAGAAGAGAGGGGGGTAAGAGAGAGAGAGAAAGTGAGGGAGAGAGGGGGGAGAAAGATAAGGGAGAGATGGAGAGAAAGACAGAGGAACAGGGAGAGAGAGAAGGGAGAGATGGAGAGAGAGAAAGAGAGAGAGAGAAGGGAGAGATGGAGAGCGAGAGAAAGAAAGAGAGAGAGGAACAGGGATGAGAGAGAAGAGAGAGATGGAGAGAGAGAGGGGGAGGGGAGAGAGACGAGGGAGAGAGAGCAAGAAGAGAAAGCGAGAGAGGGAGAAAAGTAAGAGAGAGAGAGAGAAAGTGAAGGAGAGGGGGGGAGAAAGAGAAGGAAGAAATGGAGAGAGAGAGAGAGGGAGAGGGAGAGAGAGAGGAGAGAGAGAGAGAGAGCAAGAGGAGAAAGAGAGAGAGAGAAGGGAGAGATGGAGAGAGAGAGAAAGAAAGAGAGGAACAGGGATGAGAGAGAAGAGAGAGATGGAGAGAGAGAGGGAGAGGGGAGAGAGACGAGGGAGAGAGAGCAAGAAGAGAAAGCGAGAGAGGGAGAAAAGTAAGAGAGAGAGAGAGAAAGTGAAGGAGAGGGGGGGAGAAAGAGAAGGAAGAAATGGAGAGAGAGAGAGAGGGAGAGGGAGGGGAGAGAGAGGAGGGAGAGGGCAAGGGAGGGAGAGAGCAAGAGGAGAAAGAGAGAGAGAGAAGGGAGAGATGGAGAGAGAGAGAAAGAAAGAGAGGAACAGGGATGAGAGAGAAGAGAGAGATGGAGAGAGAGAGGGAGAGGGGAGAGAGACGAGGGAGAGAGAGCAAGAAGAGAAAGCGAGAGAGGGAGAAAAGTAAGAGAGAGAGAGAGAAAGTGAAGGAGAGAGGGGGGAGAAAGAGAAGGGAGAAATGGAGAGAGAGAGAGAGAGGGAGAGGGAGGGGAGAGAGAGGAGGGAGAGGGCAAGGGAGGGAGAGAGCAAGAGGAGAAAGAGAGAGAGAGAGAAAAGTAAGAGAGGGAGAGAAAGTGAGGGAGAGAGGGGGAGAAAGAGATGGGAGAAATGGAGAGAGGGGGGAGAGGGCAAGGGAGGGAGAGAGAGCAAGAAGAGAAAGAGAGAGAGAGAGGCAAGAGGGAGAAAGAGAAGAGAGGGAGAGAGGAGGAGATGAGAAATAAAATAAACAAAATAAATAACACACAGAGGACCACACCACTCTCTGTTATTGGTCTGTTTCTGTTTCAGTTCAGCTTCACTTGTACAAAATAATAATAAATAAATAAATAAATATACAGAGTGTGTGATCTGTAGACACAGAGCAGGGTGACACGGCCTAATGTTTAATCATGATATAGAGAAAAATGCTGCCATAACAATCTAATTTACAACTTATCTGGCGCTGGACATAATCTAACGGTGGCATGTGATATTTGCAGTGAGTTGTTTGAGGATGTGAGGATCAGTGATGTTTAAGTTCTGCCGTGTCTCTGTCGTTGTCAGTGTTTCAGTCGGTGCAGAGTCTCAGAGTCTGTGTTGATGCAGCTCTCAGCCTCATAATGAGCTTCAGTGTCTGCCTCGTGTTACATCGAACGAAAATGACAACCATCTCCATCATGAACGATATGATACGGCCCGCTCTCTACACACGGAAATGATTGAATCAAGTTTTTGACATAATCTCCACCCCTAAGTACAACTAAAGTAAATTTAGAAGTTTAAAAAGAGTAAAAGTGCACATATTCTGGTGAGACTCTACAGGCAAAACTCATTATTTTCACATTTTTTGTTTTATGGTCAGTTTGTTCTCTCAATATATCGGCTTTCATGTGGAAACAACAAACTTCCAACGTCTAATCTGCTCCTAAATATGTTTTATTATTTCATTTAATCCACTTCATCCGTAGATTTCTCTGGGACATTGTAACTAGAATGAAAAAAATGCATTTTTCTTTAAAGTAGCTCCTAGACTTGGACTCAGCAAGATTTTGACAGAACGTACAGACGTATCTTTTCATGTCTAATTCTAAAACAACTTTATTCAAGTTTTCAGTTAAAAAAATTAGACAGAATTAGAATTTTTAGGACTAACTGGAAATGTAACCTGTCTGTTTACAGCTTGAAAGTTCCCAAATATATGTATAATTTTGACAATTTTTACACATAAAATGCCTTATTCCTATATGAAAACATGACATGATGAAAACTTACATTTCTTACATTTTTGTGAGTAAACCACTGGAGAAGTTTGAACTCGATATCTTTAAAGTTAAGATTTTTTCCAATTCACCCACAGTGTCTCGCCTTAATTAAATGTTCTAGAAAATGTAATTACTGTAGGCCTATATATTATATTGTTTTATGGTACAAAGAGGCACTATGTTGAAGCAAGGTAAGTTTACATAAAATATTTTGCAGAATTACAAGATAAGGTAAGATAAAAGTAAAAAAAAACCAACAACAACACCTTAATATTAGATTAATAGTGCTGATCAAATAGGTTCAATATTCAATTTCTGAGGTCTGTCTCACATCTTCAGGAATGTCGTACCAGACTTTCGACAAAAATTCATCATCATCTTTCGGTACCTTGACTTTGATCTTTTCCTGTCTTTCTCAGCCGCTCAGAAGATCATGGCGGCGAAGAAGCAGGCGGCTCTTTTGGCAGCGACCTGTAAATCTCTGCCCAACTCCCCGACTCACTCCGGAGGCTCCACCCCGGTGTCAGGAGGCTTCCCCGGGCAGGTGCGCACCATCTGCTGCTCACTCGACCTCCATGTTTTATTTAACGCCTCTGCATATTTCTTTCTATTCATTTGTCCCTTCTGTTGTTTGTCGTTTATGTTTATGTTTGTTTATAATTGAGTTTCATTAAAGGGGACGTACTGTAACGCAAAATCAACTTTAATGAGCGTTTACCTTGTTATAGCAGTGTTTCCTCATCATTACTTTACTCAGAGTTGTATTTTGATGTTTGAGTAATTCTGTGTCGTCCTGCAACTGAGGCTCGAGTGCTCAGAGAAATCCTGTTTTCACCCACCCCCTATCCCCGCCCACAGCCATGTACTCAGTTCCAATAATTAAACTGTTTTTAGTACTTGTAAAGTTCTAAAATGCCACGTAGCTTCTTTAAAAAAAATTAAAAAACACATAAATTACAATCTTCTGCTTCGGTGAACTGTCACGATGAAGAGGCGGAGCTTATCAGTGAATGCACATCATTAAGCCGCTTTCGACAAGCATTGTGGATCACAATTAACAAAATGTTAAATGATGATCTGTGTTATAATACAATTAATATAACTACCTGAAAAAAAAAGTAATACTTCTCCTTTAAAGCTCTAGATAATTGAAAATTTAAAGGAGCTGTACCTGATTTTTACTGTTGTGAAACATGAAAAATTGAACTAGTTTGTGTACACGAATTCTTTGCAAGTAATAAAGTAAAATCTGTGTTGCTCCAGGACAGATATATTGTAAAAGTCCACAGCGCTTTCTCTGCATCTATTTATACAGTTACATGCTAATGTTTGTTTACCGTGAAGGTCTGTGACGTAAAATGCTTCCAAACTCATTGTGGTGAATATTTATGATGCTGGGACTACATTAGGAAAGTGATCGACACATGTGACTGATGTTTAGACTAATGTTTTTCACGTTTCAAAACAGTTAAAATAAGGTACAGCACCTTTAAAGAATCCTTCAACACCATCTCAAGTAGGTGATGTACAAGCCACACGGCCAAGTCAGGTCTGTGGAGTCTGCTCACAGTAAAGAAACAGATTTTTCAGGGTATTCTTGACCAATGAAAATATGCATGAACTCACACAATACAAACGGAAATAATCAATGTGAGCGCATATATAATACTTTCAGTCATATGTGGGGGAAATATGTACTATTCTCTGTAAAAACTGCAAAGTGGGTTCAGGCATATTTAGCTGACCGCTCACAGCATGTTAGAATCCGAACTCATCAATCATCCGCTCTCAGTCTCTCCACTGGTGTGCCACAAGGTTCAATTTTGGGTCCATTATTATTTTCTTTGTATATTAATGACCTCCCGGCCGCTTGTCCAGATGTATCCATTCAGATGTATGCAGATGACACTGTGCTTTACATTCATGGAAAAAACATCACTCACGTAGCAGAAAAACTCACACAGGCCATGGCTCATATCACTGATTGGTTGCAAAATTCATGTTTACAGTTAAATACATCCAAAACTGTCGCTATGTTCTTCACCAAGTCCCAGAGCAGCTCCATCGTTGATCCTGACATCTTTGTGTCAGGTGAACGGCTTCAGGTGGTGACGGAATATAAATATCTCGGTGTTGTCCTCGATTCCAAACTCACTTTCAAGTCCCACATAAAAAAAATCTGTAACTACATCAAATTCAACCTCAGCAACTTTAAACACATCAGACACCAAATGTCCATAAGAGCAGCAAAAATGTTTATGCATTCCATGATCCTCTCTCATATCACGTACTGTTTAACCATTTGGTCTCACACTAACACCACAGCCCTAAAACCCATCCACTCTCTGTACAAACGCACAATAAAAATTCTTGACCGTAAACCCAACTCATATCACCATTGTCCAATACTTCAAAAACACAACCTACTCACCTGGGAAAACATGGTCCAATACGCTCATCTGTGTCTCATATATAAAATCATTCACGGCTTGTCATCTCCTCCACTCAGACACTTCATTAACATCCGCTCTACAGAACACAACAGAACCAGAGGAGCAGCGAGAGGGGACTGTATCATCCCCCTCAGGAAAAGTCTGTTTGGTCAAACCACCTTTTCTGTCCGAGCTGCTCAACATTGGAATAACACCCCATCACCATCAGAAACATCAACACATACGCTTTGTTTAAATTTCAGTTAAAAATGGCTCATTGACAATCAGACCTGTCAGCATTAACTCTTTCCCCTCTTGCTGCCCCCTGCTGGAATCTTGCCTTTTGATTGTTTTTGGTTGATTGTTGTTACTTGTTCGCTTGTTGCTGTTTTCTTTGTTATGTGTGAGTGTTCAAGGTTTGTCTGCTACAGTGTCTGTCTATTGTATGATTTTAGAGTGATGCATTTTAACTTTGTAATAACAACTGTACTTTTATTATGTTTAGGGTGACATTTTAACATCTGTCCAGGGACTACAGATGAAAAATAGCCTTGTGGCTAATTCTGGCACATTTACGTGTAAATGTGGATTAATGTGCACTGTCCCTGAAATAAATAAATAAAAAAAAAAAAAAAAAAAAACAAAAAATGTACTATTTAGAAGAGTGGGATTGAAAAAGGCAATCTCCTGGTGATGTGTCGGCCAGTCCAGCTGCTGTGTCACTGTTGACCCTGTTTTAGATCCTGGTTTGAAGAGTGAGACCCGACTCCCTGTGTAGATCATTTTTACTGTACACTATTTTATGTTTTGATTTATTTTTGTTTTTCCCCTTTAGAAAAGCAGGAGTCAGTGTGTAACATTTTCAGCGTTTCGTTCTTTGGCTGCACTGATTCTTCTCTTCTCGGCTATTTATACTCAGTCATTTGATTTATGAACGTCCATTACCTGCTTCTTCCGTTTCTCTCTCTCTCTCTCTCTCATCTTCACTCTTTACTCACTTTTCTCTCTCTCTTCTCTCTATTTCTTTGCTCACTCTCTCTCTTCTCTCTCCCTCTCTATCTCTCTCTCTCGCTCTCTCCTCCCTTTCTCTCTCTTTTTCCCTCTTTCTTTTACTCTCTCTGTCCCTCCCTTCTTCTCTCTCTTCTCTCTCTCTCTTCCCCCTCTCTCTCTATTCTCTCTTCCTCACTCTCTCCCTCTCTCTCTCTTCCACATTCTCTCTCTCTCTCTCTCCCCCACTCCCCCCTCTCCCTCTCTCTCTCTCCCCCACTCTCTCTCTCTCCTTCCTTCCCCCTCTCTCTTCTCTCTCTCTCTCCCTCTCCCCCACTCTCGCCCCCTCTCTCTCTACCCCCCCTCTCTCTCACTCTCTCTCTCCCTCTCTCTCCGTCCTTCCCCCTCTCTCTTCTCTCTCTCCCCCTCATCCCCACCCTCTCTCTCTCCCTCTCCCCGACTCCCCCCCTCTCTCTCCCTCTCTCTCCTTCCCTTCCCCTCTCTCTCTCTCTCCCTCTCTCCCACTCCCTCTTTCTCTCTACCCCCCTCTCTCTTCTCTCTCCCTCTCCCCCACTCTCGCCCCCTCTCTCTCTCTATCCCCCCTCTCCCTCTCTCCCTCTCTCTCTCTCTCTCTCTCTCTCTCAGGCAAGTAACGGGGGCCAGAGCAGTGACTACTCGTCCTCCCTCCCGTCCACGCCGGTCATCAGTCACAAAGACATCGGTAAAACTGTCAAAGCGGACACACCCGGCTCCATCCGCAGCGCCACCCGCAGGAGGACGCCCCGATTTGCAGTAAATATTCACCATCTTTCATTAGAATCTATACTTCTTCCTTATTTACTTGTATAATAGACGCAAACAGGCTAACGAGGCAGAGCAGAGACTCATTAACATTTACGTGACATTTTAAATATTGACTATGGCATATTCAAACAGTAACACAGGGAGTTGCCACGTGGTTCTGTAAAGAAAATGCAAACAGCTTTAAGATTCTCCTGGACGTGTTTAAAATGTGAACTAAGACCTGATCTTGATTTACATTTTAAACCTTAAATCACAAATATTATACCAATTTCTTTACTGAGGTGTCTGTCTGTGTTTGTGCTTCCTGCAAAAGAAAAGGGAAATTTGAACAAAAAGGAGCAGCAAACACAACGCACAGAAACCAAAATTATAAATACATACATTTCAATAATACATTTTAATGCAGGCCATCAGTGTTCTGTAATTAAAACACTACTAACAGACTCTTTAAAATGTGAAAATTCGAAAATGGAGGCAAAAAGAAGTCGACTGTAACATTTTCAATGATTAGCTCACATTAGATCTAAATTTTGATGTTTTTAGATCTTTGTGTTGGGGAAAAGCAACACATTTGAATTCTCAGAGTAGAAATGTCAGTTAGTTTGCTTTTCTATGACAAAAAAATGACACTTTTCTTGCCTTAACATTGTATTTGAGCTTCAAAATAATGTAATATATGGTGGCGACCCTTTAAAATGAGACGTCGTTAGTATTCCAGACTGGAGGCGACTGTAAATGTTCAATGATTCTCTCACATTAGATCTAAATTCTACTGGTTTTAAGTGTTTGTGTTGGAAAAAAGCAACACATTTGAATTTCAGTTAGTTTTTCTATAACAAACGATTAACAATACAGTTTTCTAGCCTTAAAATTGTATTTTAGCTTCAAAAGAATCTAATTTATGGTTTAGTATCTAATATATCTGTAGATAAAATGAAAAATACTTGTGGGCACAACATTTCTGTGAATATTTTTCCAGTAAAACCCACAAATCTGGATTGTTCCTCTATCAAAAATGGACAGAGTTTATCATAATTTCCTAAAACATAATGTAAAACACAATAATAAATGTGTTTAAAGCAGCTCTGATGTCACTCACATGTGTCTGAGGCTTTTCATTTTACAAAATCATCTCAATTTTTCATATTTTGTGATATTCTGAGGTTAATCCCAGTTTCTCCAGTGAAATCACATTATGTTGCACTTCACTTTTGCCTCCATTCCAGAATTTAGAATGTCTTTGTTTACAAACTTTTAAAGGGTCTATTCAGTTGCTACTAATACTACTTCCTCTACCAGTACTAGTATTACCACCTCTACCATTCACATACTGCAGCCTTTTACCTAAATGAAAGTATTTTAGCTAATGAAGTCTGAAAGCATGTCCCATATAAGCACAGCCATTAAAGTCATTAATCTTCTGTCACTGAACGCCACAGTCTGTAACAGGTGTGGCTTTTAATAAAATACAAGGATTACTTCATTTACGTCAAACATCAGCGTGAAATGTGTACTCTCTTTTTATGATGCCAGCTCGTTCTGTTTGCTGTTCACTTAAATTAAAGGCCATTTCCTTTGATGGGAGACGCTAAAAGTACAGCTTAGTCTTGGTATTGGCAGCAGAATCAATGCGGAAAGACGGTGTTTTTCGAGTGACGTAGATTGTGACAGAGTTTTTCTCCTCCTTTTCTGTCTTTTAAAAGGATTAAGTGGCTTGGTTTTAGTGGATTCTGGTGTCAATGCTACACAAAAGCAGACATGCAGGTCAAAAATAAGATGAAACCTTTTCTTTTTTCGTGTTGGTCCCCATGAAGATGTAACTGCTTTGCCTAGAATGTTCTGCAGTATGGCATTAAATAGGGCTGCACAATATATCGTGATCAAATTGAATCAGTGCAGTTGTACGCACAGAGGGTGCAGTTCATTGATGTTCCACCTCTTGTAGTGGTCGCGGGTGAATATGCTTCTAGTGAAATAAAGGCGTGAGGAGGAGAGCTTCTCTGTTGAACGTCTTGGTCCAGCAGCACATGGTCACAGATTAAAACGAAACTTTAAAACTCGAAGGTTGAAGAATCGCAAAAAGGTCCTTTGCTTGAAAATGCATGTGTGCAGTCAATATCCTGTCAAAAGACCCAGATCTTGGAGGAAAGAGAAAAGTTAGATCTATGGGCCTTGCACTTCTAGGTTGAATTTTTCCCCTATTTCATAAGAATGGGAGCTGCTGAGGGCGCTGTGACCTCCCTTCCTTGGTCTTAGGAGGGCTTGGATGGTTCCCTCCTGTGAAGACACGCCTGGTTCCTCTGGAGCTCGGACGAGCTGGACTGGGCTGCTGGGACTGGCAGAAACTCCAACTTCCTGCTCAGTTGCTCCCACTGCCCGCTCCTTTTGTCTGCTCCAGCTGCTTGGTCAGTTCACAGGCTTTTAGTAGTCAGCTCCTCAGGCTTTGGCGTGGACTTTCAGCCAGTCAGAGACTTGGTAGTCCTGACTCAGATGTGTGTGTCTAAGTGTGTCGGGGATTGGCCGGATGTCTGCAAAACAGGGTCGGCCCATGAATAGCATATTACCACATTTAAATGTTCACAAGACCATTCGCAAAACATTTGAATCAACAAGCAGAGGCTATCAGCAAAACACAACATCATATATTCATCCTATGAGAGCCCGTTCATGAATCAGATGTTCAAGTTATTCAGTCAAACAGATTAGTCTTTTATCTGTGTTTTGATTTATTTTTCTTCTGAAACTGTTCAGAGGCTCATCAGAGTTCATTTGAATCCATTTTCAAATTGAAAACAGTTTAATCTGCTTCTAAAGCAGCGTTGTTTCTGCTGTTTAGAAAAGCGTGAATGTGGCCGTTCACAGGACGTTCAAAGTGGCGGCTGCGAAAAGGTCATAAACTCTGATCCGTTTGCAGTGCGTCCTGCTCTGTCCCGGCAAGGTTTCTTGAGGTCATCGATAAGTCGCCTTATCGTGTCTTACAATGTAGAGCATCCCAGGCAAAGCAAAAGCATCTCCATGGAGACAGTAGGTGGCCGACCAGAAGAGCCTCCGAGTGCTACTTAAATGCTGTTCATTTCTAACAGTTTCTCAACAATTATACAGCGCCTTTATTCCGTTCCTGTGTGTTCTTCAGGGCCGCAGAGGCAGTGACTCGAACAGGCGCAGCGCTGACAGCAGTCTGGGCAGTGGGCGGTGCATTCCTATAAAGCAGGTGAGAGGCACAGATTTATATATAAAAGCATAAAAAGCCCCGAATGACCCGAGAGAGCGACGACGTCTCCCCAGCAGCACAGAAACAGAAGTGTTGATGAGTCTGGTGGAGAGATGGTAGGCGGCTCGGCTCATGCTGCCAAAACGTGTGAGATCCAAGAGAGGAGAGATTTAAGAGAGTTTATTGACTGGTTTATTGAACTGATTGTTGCAAAATACCAAACATGCAACCGGTGTTACCTCACAGCAGCTCTGAAGCATTGAGCATGATTCACTTGCAGTGTTATGGAAGAAAATTAAATAAAAATACATAAATAACACACGGTAGAACACATTTGATTAAATTCAATGTGCCCTGCCCTCATGAAATAAAGTTGTTGATAAAATATTTTTCTAACCAAAGCAAGTGCCTGATAGTTGTCTTTTTGAAAATGTAATGCTGTTTGCAACTTCAACACGAAGCCATAGTTAAATGTTGAATTAGCAGGTAAAGATTTTCTCATTTCAAAATATAATATCGTTTGTTAAGACTGAACTAGACTCTTCAAAAATCAATTGCCACGGCTCACTTGTTTTCAGTCATTCTTTTTGGTCAGATTGAGATGGAACAAGCTTAAAGTCTAACTTCAGTAACAGAGATTCAAACGTTTGCAAAAAATGTTTAATAAATAAATAAATAAAACTCAAAAAACAGAGGGACAGAGAACATTTGTTTAGATTCAATGTGTCCTGCTCTCACGAAATAAAGTTACCAAAACGAGTCTCTGATATTTGTCTTTTTTTAATGTAATGCTGTTTGTAACTTCGGCACAAAGGTATATAAAGTATATTAAGTAACACTTTATAATAACTACACTTTATTCCTGCCTTTATAAAGTGAATAAAGACTTAATTCGTAGAGAACAAATAGATTATTCAGAATGATTCAGGCTTCGTATTGACTTAATACTTTTACTTTTTCTAACCCGAACCCTAACCCTAACCTTAATGAAGTGGAAAATGAGCCTGAATCATGTTTAATAAACTATGTTCATCGTGAATTAAGTCTTTGTTCATGCTTTGTTATGACAAACTAAAGTGTAGTTATGTTAAAGTAGTACACTTTCACTTTTTGTTGCACTTTATATCAAAACTATGCAGCTTTTGATTGTGTTATTTTCATTTACATTAAAACCCTTGAACCTTGAACTCACCAAATGTTGAAAAAGCAAACGATTTTTGAATTTCAAAGTATAATATTGTTAAGTCCATTGAACTACAGTCTTCACACAATCATCAACACTGAGATAAAACACAGATTAAAGTCTAACTTGAGTAACAAAGATCATGAATTAAGTCTTTGTTCATTCTTTATTACGGCAACCAAATGGTACCAAACGTTGAATAAGCAAATAACGTTTTTCTGATTTCAAAGTATAATGTTGTTAGTTAAGTCTCTTGAACTACACTCTTAAAACTTTGGTCCAGCTGACAAAATTCAACTGTTCAGCCAAGTCATTTTTTTAATGGTCACATTGAGATAAAACAAAGATTTAAGCCTTGAGTCTGAGTTTCCGACAGAGCAGCGCCTCCGGTCGTCTTCCACTCTTTCTCTTTCTCGTCTGTCATGTCCTCATCTTTCACAGATTTCTCTTTCGCTCGTGGCTCTGCAGTCTCTTTTCAGTGGATTAAAACGAAGTATTCATCCTTATTTGTCTTCCATTAGGGCATTTTACTCAAACGCAGCGGGAATTCTCTGAACAAAGAGTGGAAGAAGAAGTACGTGACTCTGACCAGCGACGGGATCCTGTCGTACCACGCCAGCGTCAACGTGAGTCTGGGCTTTCACTCAGAATGCTTTTAACTACCTAAAGTATTTTAAAGAAAAAAACAAAAGCTTCTATACAAATGGCTGCTTATTATACGCTCGGCCCAGGCTCTTACATTTATTATATGACTGTTACTTTCACTGTTAAAGGTGCCATACCAGGTTTTTATTGTCTTAAGGTGAGACACTTCAAGCAAATAGGGAAAAAAAATGTAATTTAAAGATCTCAATTTGAAACTTCTCCCGTAATTGACTGACTTACCTAAATGAAAAAAAGGGAAAAAATGTATGACATGATTTTCATCATGTCATGTTTTCATGTGGAAATAAGGCATTTTATGAGTAAAAATGGCCAAAAATCCACATATTTGGGACATATGAACCTGAAAAATGGACAGGACCAGGTTTAAATTTCTTGGTTCATTTTGTAACACATTAGTTACAAAAAAAAATTACAGAGAGGAGTTTGGATTTCTTATTTAGTTTTTAAGTAAACTAGATTGGACTGAAATTTTTCCTAAAAATTAAAATTTGGCCTCATTTTCTTTTACTTAAAACTTCAATAAATCTGCTTTAGAATTAGATATGAGAAAATCCTTCTGTTTCGTCAAAATCTTGTTGAGTCCAGATTGTACAGTTTGGTGCAGGATCTACTTTAAGGCTGATCTTTATGTCTCGAGGGAGAAAAATGCATTTAAAAAAAAAAAACGCTTTTGACGTTACAATGTCCCAGAGAAATCTATGGAGGAAGTGGATTAAATGGAAGAATAAAACAGTTTTAAGACCAGATCGAACAAGTTTGTTATTTCCACATGAAAGTCGATATGTTGAGAGAGCAAACTGACAAAAAAAAAATTAAAAATTGAAAAACATTAGTTTTGCCTGTAGAGTCTTTTCTTAAAAAAAGAAAAACAGTGACAGATCTTGGTGGTGTTGGTGGACGAGCGCTTTAACGCCTGAGCTGCTGCATTTTGAACCAGGTGAAAGGTGCTTTTAGACTGGGATTTACAGCAGTCTAACCTTGATGTATGGATTAAATATTCAGCGTCGCTTTTAGGCAAGATTTTTCAGATTTTGGCTTTATCATACAAGTAAAAATAGGCTGCTTTACAAGGTTGATTTGTGGTGCGAACGAGAGCTCTTGGTCAAATAAGACTTCGAGGTTTCTTGCAGTGGAGCTGGAGGCTACACTGAAATTGTCTAGATTTGTCCTTGATTTTCAACCAGTGTGCCGAGGAATACTAGTGGGCCTTGAGGTATTGTCTGGTGTGCCTTGAAAAAAATTTAATTCCAATTTGGATTCGTACATGGATTTATTGAAAGATTTACCAGTTTGGAGCGTCCTGAACAGACTTTTATACCAAAACAACGCAAAACAATCACCTCTGCCAACTAGGGCTGTAGTCGTTTAATTGTTTAGTTGATTAATTGATTGGTGTCTTAGTCAACCAACATTTTTATTAGTCGACTAATTATTTTATTTAGATTTAATGGAAAAATATTCTGCATTTTCATTTTGCTGTTAGCCGTTAAATGTGCTCTTGAGTGCCTTAAATTTGCCATCTCATGTTTTAAAACAAAAAAAAGTTTCGTACTCATTCTATGACCTGTGCTATCAGTCACTATGAAATGACACTTACTGGGTGCATCCAGCCAGCAGATGGCGCCAGCGCAATATACAATCTAGCCTGGTTAGCTCTGAAAAGACATTATGGTTTGGATTTGCTGCAGCAGTGATCGTGTTTAGACGACAGAAATGCTCAGAACGAGTTTAGTGATGATTTAAGGACTTAAAACAGAGGAAGTGTCTCTGATAAGTGACGTATGAAGTCTGAAACTACGTCCTGGATAGAAGGAGTTCACAGAAAGTGTGTTTGTCGCTCGGAGGGGGAGGATTTTCTAATAAACATTCCTCAAAACAGCGTGAATGCAGCTGAATGCTACTTCAGGTGTGTTTTTGATGATGGAACATTGTTTAAAGGTCCCATAACATGCAAAATCGACTTTTCAGAGGTTTTAACCTTCCTACAGTGCTATTTGGGCCTCGTATGTGTGCCCAAAGTGGTTTTTTGATTGATTCCCGCATGCTTTCGCTAGAGAACTGTCTTTTTGTCCCCCTCGGCTGAGCAGGCAGACGGGGCTCATCCCCATGGATGACGGCTTCCCATGGATGACGCGGTGTTTAAGCCATGCCTCCGGAAGCTTTGGCGGCAAGAATAAAAACAGCTAATGCTAATGCTACACAGTAATTACGATGGATACGACAGATCGAAGAGTTAGCTTGTTATTTACCGCTACGTCCGCTTCGTCGGTACTGCATGATCGTCAAACTCCAGGTCAGATCCAGGACGTAGGACTCAGCACGGCCGCACCGTCAGGACGGATAAAGGTTTATTCCTGTGTTTGTGTATCGCTGTTTACCGGAGCACGGCGCATCGCACTATCTCCGCTCTGAAGGCTTCGCACGAGTTGGGCGGGGAGGCGCGCGAGTTGAAGCGGGGAGCAGCCTGCTCTCTGTTCGGAGTCAGATCTCAGAGTGAGCCGTTTGCTTTTGCAAGGAGGGGGGCCAGTCCAAGGAATGGGTGATTTTTGGAAACTGTTATGTTATGGATATTGCACAACGCAAAATTTGATCAACAAAGCCCTTAGAATAGACTGTGTAAAGGGGAAAATAGCAGAATATGGGACCTTTAAAGCTCAAAAAAGTCACTGAAGCAGAATGTGTCTTTTAAAGGATTTATAAGTCAAAAACAAGAAGATATGGCGTTAGTTAGAGGAAGATTTTGGAGTCCAACATATAAATACAGTTTCCTTGTACTCATCTGTAAAAATGCTTGTTTTTGCATGAATTCCTCTGCACTTAGTTCTTTTGAGTGCAGTTTGGGTTAGATACACGGACATATTTCATAGTTTTGCCTTGACACACTCCCTTTTAGTCGATTAATCGGTCGATAGGCATGTCTTGAGTCGACCAAGAATTCCTTCAGTCGACCACAGCCCACTGCCAACTTTACCAACCAGACAGTGGCACAGACGTTATTCATGTAACGCGTCATATAACACATTCTACTAAAGGTTTGACCTGGTAATGTTTTAGTAGGTGGTGTGCCGTGGTGTCTTCACGAGTGAAAAAAGGCTGAAAAACATTGGTCCAGTGAGACTATCTGGTCTAATAGAGTCTCGCAGACATTTAGAGCCTTTTACAATGCCCTCAGTTTTTTCACGGTCAAGGAGCACATAATTAAGTGTCATCCAGGGTTTTATATCCTTCACTCAGGCACTAAGTCTGTCTACTTGATGGTCTGGTCAGGTTTAATTGATAAATACAGCGTTGTGTCTTCTGTATAAGTGGAAGTTAATGCCGTGCTCTCTGATAATCTAATGGCAGCAGATAAAGAGTGAATAGGACTGGACCGAGAACTGAACCTTGCGGCACACCATTAGTTTAGCACAAGGTGAGGAGCTCTGGTTTACATTAACAAACTGGTAATGTAAGTATCCTAACACATTCCAGCATTCTAATTATTCACCAGGATGAGTTTAAAGCGCAAGGCTGGTTTATTTTTAAAGCACAATTCGTTGTAAAGTAATTCAAAGTGCTTTACAGAACAAGAAAAGATGCAATAAAATCACAATACATACATAATAAATACAACATTTACTTCAAAAGAGAAGAGCGCAACATTTTTTTTGGTCATGTGCAGAGGTATTCATCTTATAAATGCACTTTCGATTCGATGAAAACTCTGTTCATGCAAATGGCAAACGAGGGACGAGTCTTGCTGCTAAATTATGATATAAAGTAGATTAACTTGTGTAAAATGTTTAATGTACACATGCAAAAACAAGTCAGCAACGCACCAATTTCCTGGCCGCCTGAAAACAGCTTTTTAGTCTGAGTAGAACTTATTTTCTGTTGAGCTCGTCTGAACCGTGTAAACTACAACATAAACAAGATGACGCACACGGCAACTTCCAGAATAAGGTGAATAGAGAACTGTTTTGAGACTACTTTCACAACTTTTAGAGGCCAGAGCGGAGTTTTTCCATCACTGTAATGCTAAACACAGACACAGACTTATGACTTCAAATAGAAAAGCAGTGACAATGTGGTGTTGTATGAATAATCATCATGAAAAATAAAAACAAGTATAAAATGTTTGACATGTTTCATCTGACTCTTCGTTCTCTGTGGGCTAGGATTACATGTTGAACGCTCCGGGGAAAGAGATGGACCTTTTGCGCGTCACTGTGAAAGTCCCCGGGAAACGCCCTCCTCGAGCTGTGCCCCAGTCCGTGCCCGGGTCTGGACCAGGGTCTGCGCCAGGGTCTGGACCAGGATCAGGATCTGGACTCAACGGGAAAGCAAAGGATCCACAGGGACCAGAGGGGCTCGGTCTGGGTGAGTCCATCGTGGTTTGAAGACTCAGAAACACGTCATGCCTCGCCTTAAAACCTGAAGTAGGATTGCAACGATTCATTTGAATAATTGTGAAGAGTTTTAATAATCAGCTGACTGAACAGGAGCTGTCCATGGTAGTAAAGGTTTCAACGAAGTCAACTGGAGTCTCATTTATAAAACTTTACATGAAGTTCTGACTAAAAGTGTACATACAGATAAAACACAACACAACACAACAAAAACAATTTACATATTAAAAACAATTGCCAGAACCCACCCACTACTTAACCATTTAAACTTCAACCATACACACACACACATGCACATACACACGTCCATGCACACAGAATACAGTTGAACCAGATCTCTTTCAGCCTCACCTCTGCAAGCCCTAATGCGCAAAATATAAAGTGTGACCAGAACTGGACCGAGTACTGAACCCTGCGGCACACCGTAGGTTACTTTAGAAGAAGGTGAGGAGCTGTGGTTTACATGACCATGAATACAGTTGAACCAGATCTCTTTTAGCCTCACCTCTGCAAGCCCTGATGCACAAAGTTAAGTGTTTTTGGACTCGATCGCTCACTCCTATTATTTTTGTGTGTAGTGTTTTTTATAGATCATTTAATAGATCAAGTTTTTTTTTTCGATTAAAAAAAATATGATCCAAATGACTCCTCTGAAACTCTTTCTATCATATTTTTATACTCGTTAGTCAATATCTAGTACAGACAGACTCTAAAATACCTAAAGAACAGAGGAACAGTGGCATTACTAAATCAAAATGGCAAAAGGAAGAGACCATTTGTGATTTTAATATTTTCTTTCTAAAGCCTTCAGTTTGCATATTTTTTACATTTATATGGTTGAAAATCTCTTTCAAAAATCCATGTATTATTCATTTGAAAATCATTTGAAGAGTCAACTTCTTAAATAACTGTTTGTTGCAGCCTTAGCCAGAAGGTTTGATTTCCAGACTGCATGAGGCCTGTCACAACAACACATTTTGAGCCATGTTATACTGCTGAAAATATTGACACATTCATGCCACTGATAGTTCAATCCTAAATCGTTTTAATCTTTATAAACCTGCGTGTGCACTGGAGGAAGGCAAAGACTTGTAATAATAATAAATGTAAGCTTTTTTGTACTTTCTCGTGAGTTGAAGCCAAACCTTGACAACAGAACAAAAGAGTCTTCGGGGGATATGAAACCTCTGTATATTAAAACAACCCTTCTTTTCTCTGCTGCAGTACCGCTGACGGCCAGTAGTCTGCTGCAAATGGAGGAGATGGAACTGGGCAGCGCTCTGTTTCTGAGGAACAATCGAGGCGTCCAGAGGTGTGGCTCCAACGTGTCCAACCACGCACACGGTAAGAGACTGACACATTTACCGTCCCTGATTATCAAATAAGTCGTATTAAGCCTTTTTCTGGTATGTATAAGTTCATAATAAGTTTACATTTTATTCATTGTCAACTATAGTATTGATCTAAAATGACATATTACTAGAAAGAGGCCTATCCAGTTTCTGTTCAGTGGTTATAAAATGTCAACGCAACATTTTTGTGATTCAGTCTATGTTTTTTGCAAGTCATTTCAGAGCAGTGGGCGGGGATAGGTGACAGGGGCAACAGACTTTTCTGAGCTCTCAAGCCTCAAATGCAGGACAATACAGGATTACTCAAACATGCATGGATCAAAATACAACTCTGAGTAAATTAACAATGAGGAATACATCCAGAAGTGCTAATTCTTTTTAAATTGGGTCATTAATAGCACCATTTACTCCTGATAATCAGAATTGCACAGCTTTCTTTTTACGTGTAGGGCCTGGGAGTAGATAACATTGTGACCCGATTAGGGCTGTAGTTGACTAAAGAAATCATTGATTGACTAAACATGTTTCTCGTGCATTAAAACAACTTTGTATGAAGAGAAGTTCTAGTACCAGCATCTTTGAAAAAGCAAAATAAACTGTCAGTCGCTCCCACAACTCACTCCATACTTTCTCCTTTGTGCTGTTGTGCATATAAATCCTTACAATATTAATAAATTCAGTAAAGAATAATAAAGGAAGTAAAAGGTAGAAAAAGTTTCAAAGTTAGTGATCTGGACAATGGTTTTGAAATGGTTTTGAAAGGCATTGTCAATCTGAAGGGAGAAGGTGGAAATGTACAGTGCCCTGAGCTAAATTACCCAAGCCCTAAGAGAGGAGCCGCAAAGCACTCAATTGAAGGTGAACATTTTAAGGTGAGAGAAGAGAAGTGTGAAGGAGGCAATTTTGTAACGACCTGAGATTTAGCGGCAAATCCATATGACAGATTATTATCCGGCGACACATTTCGCTAAAGTGCAGTGATTATATTTAAGATTTTACTTAATATTTTGCCTATTCGTCCCCAGTTTCGTAATGTTTTAACTGAAGGCTACTTCCTGGTTGGACATGAGCACAAATATGACAATGGTAGAGGTAATACCACAACTGTTACTTAGCAACCAGACTGAAAACAAGGACCAAAATCCATGTAAATTACACAATAGTTGTGATTTGACAATAAATAATACCTGATATGGCCTTTATTTTGTTGAATGACCTTTTAAACTGTCATAAAAATGGGTCAGTTGCTGTAAATTGTCTCTGTATTTACAACGGCATGTCGCTTCTTGATGACAGAACACAGCAGTACTCCCCGTAATTTCGAACTTTTCAAATTTTCTTCACGAACTGCAACTTCACAAATGTAAAACTATGATAAATATTTCCCACAGGTTCAATACCAACAAACTAAGTCATAATTATAATGTCATGAGAACCTGTCATATGGACTTTAAGGAGAGGCTGCCATAAGTGAGGCCACCGGGCAACAAAGGCAGGGCAGTTTCACGCTTTACTCCTTCCTTAGGGCTGGCCCAATTTAACTCAGGGCAGTATACATTTCTATCTTCTGCGTCCAGTCCCTTCAGATTAAAAATGACTTCCGTAAACACTGTCCAGACTACATTTGTAACTTTTTCTCCTGAATGAGAGATGATACCGTGCCGTTTCTAAGCATGACGGGGTCTAAAGGACTACAGCCCTAGACCCCATGTGCCAGATTATGGATATAGATGAAATAATCCTGTCCTCGTGCCTTAGACTCTGCGGTCGAGGGCGTCTCCAGCTCCTCCTCCACCAAAGACATGGGTTCAGCCTCTCCTCTGACCGACCGCAAGAAACACAGACGGAAGAAGAGCATGAACCAGAAAGGAGACACCATCGGACAGGCAGACGGTAAAATGCAGAGATTATTTCACATTTACAAGTAAGAAAAGCTCATCTGTTGTACTGGAGGTGAGCTCTGTAGCCACGCCTGCCCTGAAACAGACTGACAAAGAGCCGACAAACTGCATGTTTCTAGTAATCCAGTATTAAGTCCGTCCCCCGCCCACAGGTGTATGCCGTATCTGAAAATCCAGGAAGCGCCGTAGTGTTTTTAAACATACAATTCAGTGTTTGAATGGGGCCCACCTCTTGGTTCTTAAATTTTCCATGAATTTTCTTCATTGGGATTCCGGAAAAAATCTGCGTTCAATTTTTAAATGCTTTCTCAGGGTTAATCAGCTTTGTGGTGAGTAACGAGCGTAAGACTTATGATTGTATCTCTTTCTGAAACCGCTAAGTTTTTAAAATATTTAGCAGGATTTTAAGTCTTCCGTGTGTTTTTTGGGCTTTCTTATGGACATTAGATTCCACCTTTTTAGCTGCTTAACCTCTGTCATGCTCTCAATTTTTTTTCTAAACGTCTATAGCAAAAATGAATGAGACTTTTACTTCTGGGAGGGACTGCAGCAAACTTCGAAGTGGGCGGGATTGGGGAGATTCATTGCCTTCACTAAGCAGAAAAAAGAAAAAGAAAAAAGGTTTTAGCTGAGTCATTTCCCCCCCAGCGCAGTTCTGCCAAGACCCGTTGACTAAACCTGTTTCAAAACCCTGTCCTTAACCCAAATACATGGTCCTAAACCTAATCTTAAAGGACAAATATTATGCAAAATTTACTTTTTTGAGCTTTTAAACATACCTAGAGTTACATTTAGCTTCATTCACGCTAGTCTGATGAATCCTGCTTTGAAAATCCTCTCCATTCGACCGTCAAAAAGACTGTTCTAAATTCCTTTGATGTGTGATGTTTTCTTGACGTGTGACATGGCTCCGATAATCTTCTTTTCTATTTTTAAATTCATAAATCATTGCCAGATTCGCTCAGAACATTTCTTCCCTCTAATCATGGTCATTACACCTCACAGCTCAGCACCGCTCGCATTACAAAACATTGTGTATATACAAATTTGTGTACTTGCCTCTGCAGCCAGTAGATGGAGCAACAGCTAAGTTACAATAGCGTCTCCCAAGGCAATGATAAAGTTATATTGTTCTTTGTAAAAACATTTTATTTTTAGTTTTAGTCAAAGTAAAGATACTCAAGATCATGTTTAAAGGCCAATAACAACAATAATGCATAATATTAATCGAGCCACGACCCCTTTAAACCCGAGTATACTCCAGTCAGGGGGTAGACCTGGCCCTGCCGTATGAATTCTCATTTCAGAGTGATACACATATCAATCTGGTGTGAGCCAAGTTACACTGTGGCCTGTTACACCGGGACCAAACCAGGACAAATGTGAACACAGGGGAACTGATCCAGCGTTTATTACTACTGACCCCTACTTTCCTGAATGGCTGTGCATTTATCCTGTTATTTATTTAAGATGCAGTTCCGTCTATGTTTATTTGTCCTTCTTTGTCAGAATCCTATTAACCGGGGCGGTCCTTTTGTGCTAATGTTGAATCGCGTTGTTGACACTTCCTTTTGTGAGTGATGTAACTGCGTCTGATTCCACTCCAGGATTATTGACATTTCTCATCTCCGTCTGCAGCCAAGCGGAAAATGTGGAAACTCAAAAGCTTCGGCAGCTTAAGGAACGTCAGTAAGGCAGGTAAGACTGATCCCCCATAATGCATCTGCGCGCACGGCTCGTATTGTATTCGCCTTGACATCTATCTGTCAACACTGTACAGTCTAGTTTATGCAGAGTGTCAGTTTGAAGTTCATCGTTTAAGTTTGTATTACCATTTCTGCTGCCGTCTCTTTATATAAATATTGAGTTTAGAAAAACATCAGCAAAATAAGAACTCTATTAAATTATTTATTTTTTATTTTTGAAAAGTAAATTTGTAAACCTGGGCTGTGTGATATAGAAAAAAGAAAGAAAAAGTAAGACAAATTCTAACTTTTATCATATTTATTGACCATAATTTATAAATACAAATAAATATGCCTTATAGAGTTGGGTAGTATTCAATTACATTTACAAATTATTTAACTTAAAGTATTTAATTAACGTTTTAAATTAAACATTTTAATTAAACAGTTGTACTTGAAGTGTACTTTATTGAATTAACTGGGCTCTTATTTGAATACAATTTCTAACTTACACTATCCACCTCTGTCTTAAATATACAAATATAGAGAAGACTTGGAAAAAAATAATCTTAAACAGCTAATTTCAAAAAGAAAATCGAAGTTATTCCTGCAAAGTCCAATCCAATCTGCTCCAAACAATGTGCTTTTAGAATGAATGTATCGGCTGTTTTTAAACGTGTGTGTTTCTGTTTCAGACGAGGATAACTTTGACTTCCTGGTGGTGTCGAGCACGGGCCAAACGTGGCACTTCGAGGCTCAGAGTGTGGAGGAGCGAGACTCGTGGGTCCAGGCCATCGAGAGCCAGATCCTGGCCAGTCTGCAGCTGTGCGAGAGCAGCAAGAACAAGGTACAGACTGCTGCGTCAGAGGCTTTCAGTGATTGTGAAGAGAGTTTACTTTGACAAAGGAGGCACTTAAAGGAGACGTGTTATGCAAAATTGACTTCTCGGAGCCTTGTTTGTTCCCTCTTGTCATTAAACCATTCAAACTTGTATTTAGAGTCATTTGTGCATATCTGAGTGATCGTTATCCTCCTGCGCCGTTGCTCCGTCAGTCCAGGTTTCACTGCTCCCACCCGATACACGCCTAATGTGCTTTACTTACTTTGTTCTGCAATTTTATTTTCTTAAATGGGTTAAGAGTGACGTGTAGCCATTTTGGAACAAAAGAAGAAAAAAAAATGCAGTCCATTGTTAACTGCAGTGCTCCAAAGGGCGACATAATTTAAAGGAGACGGTGCAAATCAGTGCTTTCGGAAATAAGCGACTTTTCAATTAAGTTTTAAGTTAAGTTTTGAATCAATCTTGCAATTTAAAATGTCCAAAATATAACATGATGATCATGATGAAGACAAAAGCACAAAAGGTCTTCTTTAAGAATGGTAGAAACATTTTTGTGTCAAATGTAATTTTAAATGCCAATAACTGCACCTGTCTAATTTACCTTGTCTCAGATTGACTCTGAAGTGAGTACTACTCCTACATCAATTTAGATCATGACCATGACATTCAAACAAATACTTCATGCTGATTAGTCAAAGCGTCAGCAGAACAAACACAGATGAGAGAATAACGCAAACATCTTTCTCATTCACAATTGCGCAGAACAAAGTACGTCAGTCGGCGTTGCTTGTTCGTGTGGGTTTGTTCAGGCACTTCACCTTTGGCTTCAGCTCAAACCACAGCCGTGCTCTGTGATCGCTCCAGTCCTGCACCACTGGTGGTTCAGGCCCAAAGGCAACAGCGGAGGTCTGACAGCCTGGATTCTCTGGAGGTTACAAACTCACAAAAAATGTGAGAATTCATCTTGCAGGCAAAGATGTCGACCTGCAACAAAAACTGGAACAAATGCAATTTCGTCTGTGTCAGCCCAGTTTACTGCAGCTCTTGATGGGTTCTCCAGGCCTGCGGAGGTCTGTGTCTGCTTTAGTCCTGGGTTAGACCTGGTGTTGTGTTGGCTCAGAGCTGGTTTAGTGCAGCTCTTGTGTGTCTGCTGTGGTCACTATCTCAGAGCTGCTTTAGACCTCTGACTGGTCACTGGTGTAACTCTTGTTTTGTATCTGTTCATGTCAGCGCACATCACATTTCAAGAAATCTGAAAAGAAAGTTAAATTGTGCTGGAGACATATTGTTTGTGTGAGTGTTTACTTGTACTTTGCCTTTTTATAAACCCAAAATTGGGTCACAGATGTTGCTTGAAATGTGTTTTTGACTCTAACGTCTCCCAGAGCAGTCAGTGCAGATATAGAACGGCTCTTAGATGACTTTACACAGACTTAACTGACAAAGACTTTCATCAAAGTCAGTAACCGCTCAAAATTGCAGAAAAACTTTATTATTACCGCGCGCAGACACTTACAAGCCATAATCCTGTTGTTAGAAAACTTCTTGGAGTCCATTATGTTTGACCTGTATGTATAATCATTTATTAGCATTTTTTTACACAACAAAGCCACATTTGCGTTTTAAAATGCAGCTTTACTTTTGCACGATGTCATTTGTTGTTGTATAATTGTCGGAACGAGACATTTAGTATTTGTTAGATCAGGACTGTTCTGATATTTAAGCAATTTATGCATTTGGCGTTTACATTTGTTTACATTAGCGACCAGAATCAAGATGGCTGCTGGTGGCGTATTCAACTTATTTGGCCCCGCCCACTTTTGCCTCTTTTTTGTCACACTCTTGTAGTAAAGGGACTTCCGGTTTGACGTGAACAATGTTTGCGCAAATGGTGAACGAGGGAAAAGTCTCTTGCCAAAATATTACATAAAGTAGATTGATTTGTCAAAAATGTTCAATGAACACGAGCAAAAACAAGTCAACAACGCATCGATTTCCTGGGCGGCCTGAAAACAGCTTTTTAGTCCGTGTAGAACTTATTTTCTGTTGAGCTCGTCTGCCCCGTGTAAACTACAATGGAAAAAGATGGTGGCGCCCACGACAACTTCCTGAATAAGGTGAATAGGTCATAGACATTCATAGACGCAAAATTCTCTCTCTCGGCCCGTTGCTTAAACACCACCACTTTGCTGCCGATGCTTCCCGGACTTAAGTAAAATCAAACGCTTCCCCACAAACAAATAAATGGATGAATTAAAGTTTGCAAAAGTTATATTTCGTGATATTTATGCCATTTTTCTGCTCTCCTCTCCAGTAATAGTAAAAGAGGATGTTCAGTGGTCACTAGACGCTCACCAGAACTGCACAAGATCAGAAATCTCAACTTAAAGTCAGTTAGCCTTTAGCTCAGATGACAGTTTACGCTCTAATTATTATCTGAAATAAAATACCGAAAGGTTTACACACTGAACATTGACTTGTAACGAGGCGTTGAGCTCTCGTAAATGTGCTCGATGGGTTGGTACCAGCTGACACTCTCTGGATCATTCAGAACTTGCGTCTTTTGCGGGCTAATGCTAACGGCTATAGGGAAAATACATTATACTTTGGCCGCAGTCCTTCAAATCATACCGGACAGCAGCGTTAGACCTGGTTTAGTCCTGGTTTAGTGCAGCTCTTGTGCTGTGTTCCCGTCCTGCAGAAGTTCATATTCGAGCTGCTTCAGACCCGGTTTAGTCGTGTAACTTCACACAATGACCCCACTCACCTTTGTGTGTTTAATATGTTTAATTTTCTCATCTGAAGTCGCTATAAGCACTTCGAAGTTGTGAACTGTCGCTGGGTTTAAGTACTGGATGAATGCAGTGCTCACCTACTGGCGCTCGTTCAATCCATTTACGTTTTATTGCTTATTGCTCGCCTTTTAATGTCCCTAAAAGCGGCGGTGTGTTGAGAATAAATTAAAGCGATATTGTCATAAATTCAGCTCAACTTTATCTGAGGTTACAGAAGGTCAGTGCGGTGCGGTTATTAATACTGATGAGATAACGCCGATATATTGTAGAATATGGTTTAGAAATTATCTCAGTGTAAATAATAGCGTACGGGTGCGTGCACACTTTTCCTGGTTTCGTCTTCATTTGAGCTCAGTTTAATCCTGATGTAGACTTCATTTGGTCCTGTCCTAGTCTTGGTTTGGTCCCAGTTCAGGCTAAATGTTTGTGCGCTGACAGTAGGACTGCATCTAACAATTTTAATCCATTGGACAAACAATTATTTGACTTTTTAAATTCATTTTTAACCAAATGAAGGTTGAAATATGTGACTGAAGGCTTCTAGATAGAGAATAATTACAAATAAAGTGTATTAATGTTGAAAATGAGAATTTTTTTTGACATTTTGATTTAATAATGCCGCTGTCTTTGGTGTAAAAAGGTATTATCGTTTGTTTTGAGGCTTACAATGTGTAGTCACTTGCACATAGACCACATCAAAATTGGGAACCGAACCGAACTAATCCTGGACTAGACCAGAATTTAACCAGGATTAGAGCAGGACCAAGCCAAGTCTACATCTGGACTAAACTGGACTCAAACCAGAACCAAACCGGGAAAAGTTTGAACGCACCTTTAGAGTCTGTCTGCGTCTCAAAATATGACTATGATATTTTTTTATCGTTTACTATTCACAATTAGTTGATCAATCGCAAATCCTAAATTATTACCATTATATCTGTCATCTATTATGCAAATAACTTCAATATTACCAATATACTCTAAATCTTTATCAAAATCTTTCAAAATATAAGTCTGTTTTCATCTAAACCAAGATTCGTTGTAGTATAATCCACAACAAAACCATCTTTTTCTGTTTAAAACTTAGTTAGCTCTTGTTTATATGATCAGAAGGTCATGCAAGTTAATATTACAGCGTTGTAGATTTAACATGAAACCAGCCATGATTAAATGAAAATAGGTAAAACAAGAATGGCATACTCTGACAGAAATGGAATAGACTACATCTGGGACTGTGGGCGTCTTTCCTTTCATCTTCTGACGTATGGATGAGCATCTCTGGAGAGGCCGGACACTTTTGTAGATATTTTTAGAACAGAACAGCAGCTCCCGGGCGTCTATTTTGTAGTTACTGCCTCAGCGAAGACACATACATCTTAATAATGTACTGTACAATATTCAGCGCGTCCCACAGTCCTTGTTTCAGTGTTATTAATGAGAGTAGTTAAACTGAAATAAATCTAAAGGCTAAGATCACGATTACAAACGCAACACGTCAAAGGGACCAAACTGGGACTAGAACAGGACCAAACCTGAACTAGGACCAAATGAAGTGTTTTTTTTATGACAAAAGTGGAAACCAAACCAGAACTAAAGCAGGAGAAGCGAGAAAGCACCTTTAATTTGCTGATATTTGTTCATAAAGCACTATTTTTTTCTGTTTCTGATAATGGTTTAGAACACAGTAATAGCATAATAGGATGGATTCATCGGACCTTGACTTTCAAATATTGGCGAATTCTAACTCTGAAATTCTTGTCCCTGAAAACATTGAATTGTTTTGAGAGAAAAAATGTACATTGTATATAAAATCACCTTTAAGTAGTCAATGCATAGATTTTCAAACCTTCAAAGTCTGAATTCAAAGTGTTAAATTCATAGCAAAGATTCAAGATGCCATGATTCACTCAGTTACATGGATTGTTAATGCTACTCCAGAAGAAGAATGGTCTCTGTGCACAGTAGCACCCAGCTAGCTCAGTGTTAGCGTCAGTACTTCCTGTCCAATTCTCTTTGGGGTTTTTATTGTCACTAAAATGAATAAATCCTTAAAGATTACAGTGAACAGTGAGCTGCAGCTGGATGTCACAGACAACATGTTAAAGACTTTACAAATTAGATAAAAACTTCCCCGGCGACGCTTCTGTGCTGATACATGGAGGTGTTTGTGGCTTAACGCTAATAATAATGCAGATTTTGAGATATAATAAATATAACAATAAAACCATTTAAAATAACAAACTGAAGTAATCTATAAATAAAACATCAGATAGTCTTTACTTTAAAATTTAATTGGATGTTTCTTTAAATTTTACATTTTAGTTAGCAATAGCTGTGAGAAATGGTTAGCTTAGCCAACTGCTGCTGTGAACCCATTACTGTATCAAATAAATAAAAACTATATCTTTAAGGGGTCTATGTTTATCGTGGGTACCTTTTCTGTGCACTTGTGAGGAATCTTTAGTTATTTTTGGTTGCATGATGAAGATTTGAGCTGAGGAATGTCAAATAAGCAACTTCTACTCATTATAGACACAAATTACTGTTTTGTTCGGCTATTTATGTATTTCAGCACATTTCAAACAATATTGTACAATAACAAGATTTAGGCTTGTATTTTCTTGATAATAAGATGGAAACAGAGCAGCAAAAGTTGAATAAATGGAAGATTTCATGCCAAGAAGTTTATGCCAAGAACTTTAGTGTTAATTCTTGATTCTATTTTTTGCTCTTGTGTTTCAGGATCGCAGGAACAGTCTGAGCGACGCTGTGGTCCTTCAAGCCATTCGAAACGCCAAAGGAAACAACTTCTGTGTGGACTGTGACGCTCCCAGTGAGTCACAACACTCTCTGGCACTGTTTAACTCTCATCTTCAGTCCGTTTGTGCATCTTTCTGCAGGCAATTCAAAACAATTCTTAAAGTTTATATGACAGGTTAGACTACACATTTCACTGAAACATATTTAAGCTTTTATTAAACATTTTGCCGATTTATCTCCAGTTTGACAGTTTTTTTTTTTTAAGTTTATGTTACTTCCTGGTTGGACATGAGCAGCAAATATGACAGAGGTAATTCTACAGTTGTTACCATAGCAACCGTTTTTGAAAAGAGAGCCAATATCCATATAAATGACACAATAGTTATGATTTGACAAATATTAATATTTATTTTGTTGATTGACCATTTAAACAGTCAGAAAAATGTGTCAGTTGTCTATAAATTGTCTTTGTACAGACCCTTTAAAATGTGATGGCATAAAAATTCCTGAATGGAGGCCACTGGAGGCAAAATGTACATTTTTCAATGATTAGCTCACATTAGATCTAAATTCTACTGGTTTTCAGTGTTTGTGTTGGAAAAAAGCAACACATTTGAATTTCCAGGGTAGCAAGGTCAGTTAGTTTGCTTTTCTGTAACAAACAATGAACAAAATACAATTTTCTAACCTTAAAATTGTATTTTAGCTTCAAAAGAATCACATTTTTGGAATAGTATCTAATATAACTGTAGATAAAATGAAAAAAGATTGTGGGCTCAACATTTCTGTGAGTATTTTTGCAGTAAAACCCATAAATCCGGGTTGTTTCATAAACATACATACATAACATAAATACAATAATAAATGTGTTTAAAGCAGCTCTGATGTCACTCACATGTGTCTGAGCGGTTTTCATTTTACAAAATTTACATTTTTCATATTTTGTGATATTCTGAGGTTAATCCCAGTTTCTGCAGTGAAATCACATTATGTTGCACTTCACTTTTGCATTCCATTCCAGATTTAGAATATTTTTGTTCACAAACTTTTATAGAACTACTTATAATTTTAAACTTTTATTTTTTCAACGTTTCTTCACAAACTGCAACTTCACAAATATAAAACTATCCTAAATATTTACCACAGATGCCCTTTCATCAAACTAAGCTAACTTGCCGTGTAGACTTTAATCAGAATGGTTGCAAACAGGGTGGAATAATTGTGGGCGAGTGCATTTACATTTTGAATTTGGCCCACGCGAAAAATCTAAAAACAAAATGCACCCGTTTTGTGATCATCCATTGTTGTTTTGGAGGCTGCTGTGTAGGAGGCTAAAGCTGTGCTAACACGAGCTTCCCGAAAGTAAACGGCGCTTTTGTGAGACCTAATTTTGGCTCTCCGTGATGTAACATAAATGGAAGGAGCCGTCATTATCTGAAGCTTTGACAGGATTCACACAGAGCTGCTAACACGGCTGCAGGGATCACATCATGCTTTTCTTTGAGTTTTTATGCAATGTTTGTCTGACTAAAACTGAAAGAACGGAGAAGTCAGGGTTTAAAGCTATTCTCATTCATTTTGAGTGTGTCCTATCAGTCGTTAATTGTTACATTTTCACTGAATAATACATTTTTAGGTGTTTTTTATTGCGCTGACAATTGTGTTTAGGTTCACTTAACTTAAAAAAAATAGTATACATGTTTTTACATAATATTTAAAATGAATTACTAAATACGTTTTGCTTTTTTACACCTGAAAACAGTAGTTATCTGATCACAATCTGATTTCTGGAGTGATCAGATTATTGAAATGGCATGAAAACAGCTACATGAGTAATCAGATTTCTTGTTGTTCACACTCCATGCAGGTTTTTGAAGTAAATTATGTAAAACTAATGTGGTAAAGACAAAAATGAAAGAGAAAACGTTAAAGATTTGAAGAGTTATTTTAAAATTCATTGCACTTTTTCTTCCAAATACAACAGTTACTCAAAAAGTCCACTGATTAAATTACACATATCGATTATTATCTGATGGTTCCAGTTATACAGGCTATGTTAAAGTACCCACTGCTTAATATTCGCTGGACTGTTTAGAGTGTATTAATTTCAAAACTATATAGCCGCCCCTGCTCCTGACAGGTTTAACCCCGGCAGCGATGAAAAATGGATGGACTATTATCCCGAAGAGGGCAATAAAGTGAACCTTAACCTTAACCCGGGTGTAATGATATGATGAGATACGCCTTTATTGTCTCTCAGTGGAGAAATCGGTCTTGATCAAATCTCCAGTTTCACATAATAAGTTTGTTACAGCGCTAAAGTAACTGCTTTTAAACGCATTTAAAGTCTATATGGCAGGTACACGTTTGACTAAAATATATGATTGTATTTAAGATTTTACTAAACATTTTGCCTGTTTGTCCCCAGTTTGACAATTTTCACAACTTTTATTGTTGTACTTCCTGTTTGGACATGGGCAGCAAATATGACATAGTTAGAGGTAATTCCACAACTGTTACCTAGCAACCATTTTGAAAACAAGGGCCAAAATCCATGTTAATTGCACAATAGTTATGATTTGACAAATAATAAAACCTGATAACACCTTTAGTTTGCTGAGAGAGTGTTTAAACTGTCAGAAAAATGTGTCAGCTGAGTGTTAACTGTGTGTTTATTTTCAACTGTACGTCGCTTATTGATGACATCACAGAGGGATTCCGTTTTAGAACTCAGCACTACTTCCTGTCATTTTAAACTTTTATTTATCAAAGTTTATTCTTGAACTGCTAAAATTTTAAACCATGCTAAATGTTTTCCACAAGTGCCCTCACACCAAACTAAGCCTAAACTTTGAATATAATGAGAACCTTTAAAGACATGAACTCTTTCTGTGACGTTTTCAAAGCAAAAGGAGCTGAGTCAAAGGCCTTCTTCCCCAGCTCTGCGCGGGCGAAAGGAACCGAGAGCAACAGCTGATCGTTCGACCGCAAGGAGCAGGAGTCAACACTTCTCTGTGTGATTAAAGCGCAAATGTAGAGAGGCAGTAATCAAAGTAAACAGTAAATAAAAGAGCACCAATGTCCCTGCCTCCTTGTGGCCATCCCACTCGTGAATACAAATCACAGCGATGCGTCAGGGCTCTGCAGCTAGTAATGAACCTCAGAGAAGCAGATGAACCGAGTCCACTTGATTTGAATGGGTTCGATACTCAATACCCATTTCAATTACACAATCAGAATCTTTTATACAGTAACAAACATGATTTTCAACACATAACAGTAGTACTTTCTTTATGTTACCATGTGGTTTTACACTAGTGCCGATAAAGCTCAAGATTATTCAAAAATGTTCATGAAAGGTCAAATTTTGTCGTTTATGTGATTTTTTTTGTATCAATACTTTCTCAAACATAAATATCTAGCTTCGATACTAGTTTTATTGACTTGTTTTCTTATTTTCGATACTTTTGACAAACCTAAAGTCACGTCATGGGAGTGCGTCTGTAACTGTCCTGTTTGTCTCATCTTAGACCCAACGTGGGCCAGTCTGAACCTGGGGGCCCTGCTCTGCATCGAGTGCTCTGGGATCCACAGGAACCTGGGGACCCATGTGTCCCGGGTCCGGTCCCTGGACCTGGACGACCTGCCGCGGGAGCTGACCCTGGTCCTCAGCGCCATCGGGAACCACCTGGTGAACAGCATCTGGGAGGCTCGCACTCACGGACACCGCAAACCCTCGCCCGACGCAACCAGGTGAAGCGGTCCAGTATTTTCTGAATGTCTGAGTTTAGTTCTGGTTTAGTCCTGGTTTAGAGGGACACTTTGACACATGCACTCACGGACCCCGCAAACCCTCGCCCGACGCAACCAGGTGAAGCGGTCCAGTCTTTTCTGAATATTAGGTCTGAGTTTAGTTCTGGTTTAGTCCTGGTTTAGAGGGACACTTTGACACATGCACTCACAGACCCCGCAAACCCTCTCCCGACGCAACCAAGTGAATCGGTCCAGCCTTTTCTGAATATTAGGTCTGAGTTTAGTTAAGGTTTAGTCCTGGTTTAGAGGGACACTTTGACACATGCACTCACGGACCCCGCAAACTCTCGCCCGACGCAACCAGGTGAAGCGGTCCGGTCTTTTCTGAATATTAGGTCTGAGTTTAGTTCTTGTTTAGTCCTGGTTTAGAGGGACACTTTGACACATGCACTCACGGACCCCGCAAACCCTCGCCCGACACAACCAATGTTTGTATTATGAACTGAAACTGAAAAACACCTTTGTAATCACTAGACTGGACTGTTGTAATCCTGGTGTTAGACAAAATACACTTTCTCGACTGCCACTTCTCCAAAACTCGGCAGCTTGACTCTCAACTGGAGCTTTTTTAAATTCTTTTCAAATCAATCTTTTATTTACTTTTAAATGATTGAACAGCCTTGCTTCCCCCTTTGCTCTGATCCAACCTTATGCTCCCTCTTGAATTCTGAGGTCTGATGAGCTTCAGTTTTCTGTCCCTGTGCTCTGTGTGTGCTTTTTCGGTGGCTGCCGCTCGGCCGTGGAACCAGTCGCCACTTGACATCAGTCTCTGTTTGTTTTTAATTACTCCTAAAAACACAACTTTTTTACTGGCCTTTAACTCGAGATGTTTCTTGGATCTCTTGCTGTTGACTTGTGTCTCGATCAGTCACGATTAATTGTTTTCGATTAGTCGAATAGTCACGCAATAATTTATTCTGTTCATATTTTACATACATATTTGTGTAATAAAACACATTATTCATAAAAATTTGCTTTGTTTTTTTTTTTACATTTTTAGTTATAAATGCTATGAGTGTTCATGGTTTAGATAAGCATTAAAAGTATCAAAATACAACCTCGACTAGTCACCGTTAGTTGATCAACTGTTGCAGCCTTAGTCTGAACTGGACATTCAGTCTGGGTTTAGTCCTGGTTTAGTCCTGGTTTAGTCCTGCTTTAGTCTTGGTTTATGACGGGTCCAGCCAGTTCCAAAGGCCAGGCTAATGTGAATAATGTATTGTTTTATTTTGTGTTCATTTTGGTTTCATTAATTAAACATTGTCATCCATTTGTGGCTCATTCACTCTCGGCTGTAAAAACAAATGAAAATGGCAACATACACAAGAAAGACTTTTAATAATTGTCATTTAAAGCAAAGAAATAGTCAGTTTTCTTCCTAACAAACTCTGCTCCAGTGCTTTTTCTGACAGATGTTTGCTTGCGGACCTTTTGATTAAAAAGCTGATCATTAACTATTAGAAATGTCACTATCACTTAATTAAAATGTGACTAATTGCTCAGCCTTAGCCTTGGTTTAGTTCCACGTTCGAAGTCAATCATGTTCATTTGAATGTTGTTTAGGTCGGCTTTTAGATACGGCTAAGTCTGGTTGTTGATGTAATGCAGATTCATAATACAAAACAACTTTTAATTGCTTTATTAATTCTTCTTTGTAGAAAACAAAGTAAGCATCATGGTTATGTTAAAACTGTATTCATATTTTTAATGGCTTTGCTCGAGTCTGAATGTTCCCCTTTATAAAGCAGAGTATTTAATAAAAAATAGACCAAATTGGGATAGATGGCCCGGCTAAAAATCAATTATAATCCAAGTATAATGCACTTTAATGGACCTTTTCTTATGTAACACTTCTGTGCTCTCTCCTCGTCCGTCCTCTCCGTTTCTGCTGACTCAGGGAGGAGCGAGAGTCGTGGATTCGGGCCAAATACGAGCAGAAGCTGTTTGTGGCGCCGCTGCCCCCGCCCACGCCGGGAGAGGGCCCTGACATCACGCTGGCCGGGCGCCTCCTGCTGGCCGTGATGGAGCACAACCTGCCCAAGCTGCTGCTGCTCCTGGCTCACTGCAGCAAAGAGGACATGAACGCTCCGCTCAGCATGGCGCTCTCGTCCCGGGCGCTGTTAGCTCTGCGCCTGCCCGCCTCCGCCCTCCACGCCGCCTGTCAACACGGGGACGTGGTGATGACGCAGCTCCTCCTGTGGGTCAGTTTGTGCTTTACGATCTCTTTCAACCAGTGTGCCGGGGAACACTAGTGTGCCTTGAGGCTTTGCCAGGTGTGCCTTGAGAAAATGTCCAGTTTGAGTTAACAGATTCACAAATGCGGATTTCATGAACTAATTTACCTTTTTGGAGTGTCCTGAGCAACATTTTCACCAAAAAAGGAACGCAAAACCATCACTATTACCAAATCTAAAGAACTAGACAGTACCACAGACATTATCTGCCTCATTATATACAATATTTTTAATTAAATGGCCTGAATTGGTAAAGTTTTAGTGCCGTGGTAGCTTTTAAACCCAATACGTGAGCCACAACTCTTAAAAGGTTGAAAAATGCTGCTCTAAAGGCATGCTGATCTGTGAGTTAAAGCTGCGGTGCATTCTTTTCAAACAGTGAAATGAAGAGTATTTACATCTGACTAGTTCCAAGCGCTCACAAACCTTTCGGCACGTCGCTAGTATTCACATGCATGGTTTTAGAACTACCTTTTCAAACAGGAAAGTGAAGCAGGGTGGACCATCTTTGCACAACCATGCTTAATAATTGGATAAATGCAGCATGTAGTAGTCTGAAGTTTTGCTTGTACAACAGTGCACAGAATTAGTTTTTTAAATGGTTAGCTCGTTGTACTATTGAGCACTTCCTGTCCAATTCTATCGCCTTGGGATTTTACAGAGTCACTAAAATCAATAAATCCTCAAATTTCAGGCAAACATTGAGCAGCAGGTGACAACATGTTGATAAAGACTTTTCAAATGAGATGAAAACTTCCTCGACATATACGTAATACACAAGAAAGAAAATAGCTGTAAAGCTGTAAAGTGAAGTAATCCATGAATAAGTAAAAAAATCAGACAGTCTTTACTTCACATCTTAACTGGTTGTTTCATTATATTTAACGTTGTAATAAAAGTTAGCATTAGCTGTGCACAGAGCTCAGAGGTTATGCACCGACGTTCTTTAATTTGGAAAATGCTCTTCAACATTCAGACTGAGAAACATGGGCGAAAGATGGCGTGTTTTTGTCTTTTATTGGCTTCATTTTTATCCATTGTGCTCCTTTTGGCTCTAATCAACTTTATGCAGTAAATTGGAAACAGAAAGTAGTTTCTCCATCTCATACTTTGCTTGCTAACAGCAGTTGGAGATTTAGGACACTTTAACTGTCCAACAACAATTCATTTTCTCAACAAACAGAATTAAAACAGGTGAAAAGTACTGAGTTTCACTGTGTGTAATTCCAAAGTCTGTGTCAGTGATAAATGTAAGTGTAGCTGCAGTGTTCCTGTTGTTTATCTGGTTTTCTACAACTGTTGATACTTGATTTTCTTTTTATAGATGTCAGGTACAAACTAAATATTTTGCAAAGATGTAGACTTTTATATTTGTTATTAGACTGTAGAAGCTTTTTCACATTTTAGTTTTAGCTTTTACAGGAGAAAATGTCATCACTCAACGTTGACTCTCATGCATTTTTGTCGCTCGCTGCTAAAATTCTGAATGCTGCATCACCTTTATACACTTTCTGGGAGGAAAAACACTTACATTTACTAATTATTAGAAGCTGTAAAGCCCTTCTGCAGAACAATTCAGCAAAGAAATCGACATAAAAGCATTGATTTAACCTTTTTTTTTTTTTAACTGCACTGAAACAAGGACCGTTCATCTTTATTTTAAGCAGACTCGCCTCTGCATAGACCTGCCTCATAACTTGGCATGGTGGAAGGTACATTCTTGTAACTTTCCTGGCCCCCTTTTGATGTGCCTCGTTTTTAAGACCTTTTTAGATTCTACTTTTTGGCCGGTACTTCATGTCCAAAAACTGGATGATGGTGGAGCTGCTCATGCTCCATTTGCACCACTTTCGTTCCAAAATACGCACAAATCAATGAGCTTTGTTTAGCAGCGTGGATTTACAACACATGAGTCATTCTAGGAGGAGAACACTGAGAGAACAGACGTTGTATTAGGCAAATAACAAATAGTGCTTTTGCATCGAAACCACAGGCAAAACACATTTTTCATTTTTGTTTTTTGGTCAGTTTGCGCTCTTAACATATCGACTTTCATGAAATGGAAACAACAAATGTGTCCAATCTGCTCCTAAAGATGTTTAATTACTTCATTTAATCCACTTCATCCATAGATTTCTCTGGGACTTTGTAATTTCAAAGGCCGTTTTCTCAAAATGCATTTTTCTGCTGCAAAGACAGAAAGATCAGCCTTAAAGTTTCACCTCACAACAAACTTCACAAGATTCTGACGGAGTGTGCAGAAGGATTTGTTGATATCTAAGCCTGATTTAAACTTTTCTGTCTAAAAAATGAAGCCAAGTTTGAATTTTTAGGACAATTTTCAGTTCACTCAAATATTAAATAAGATACCCAAAATAACTAATGCGCGTACAAACTGAAACAAGAAATTTAAACTTGGTTCTGTCCATTTTTCAGATTTGAATCCAGTCCAAAATGTGTAATTTTGGCAATTTTTAAACATAAAATGCTCAGTTTCTACATGAAAACATTACATGAGGAAAAACTTGTAATACATTGTTTTCTTACATTTATGTCATTAAACTACAGCGGAAGTTTATAATTGATTGATTTATTTCCACTTGAATCAATGACTGCTTTGTATATAAATGTGATGAGTTTAATGTCATTTTTTGTTATTCTTTGATTTTATAATATTTTCCAAATTTTCATCAGTCGAGACTGTTGGCCCTGACTCATACTTTCTTATTTGACACACTTCTTTTAAAGGTGTATAATGTAACTTTTCGGGTGGAGGATCCGCCCCCTGCTTGTCTCCATGGAGATGGTATTGCTTTGCTTAGAATATTCCACAGTAAAGTACCAGAAAAGTTACATAGTGCTCCTTTAAGTTAAGATAAGAGCACTTTTTTTTACATTTACATGGCAAATAAAAATCAAATAATGTAGAATAATCAACATTTTGGTCTGTTTTTTCATACTGAAGTGAAATCTGAGTTGTATTTGGAAGACAAAGGACAATGAATTCTTTCAAACTTTCACATTTTCTCTTTCGTTTTTGTCTTTGCCTCATTAGTTTGCCTTTTTTTTTTTTGTCTTGCCTTGTCAAAACCTGCACAGTGTGAACAATCAGACAGAAATCAGATCACTCACATCAGATGTAACCGCTGACGTGACAATTGAATAATCTGATACTCCAGGAATCAGATAATGATCAGACTTGTGGTGTGCACGTGTTACAGCAGCAAAGTACAAAGGAAAACAGCAGTAAAATCAAAAAGCCGCACAAACGAGGATTCAAAACGTAAATGTGTAAAATCAGTTCTTTCTAAAAATCCAACTCAAATCAAAGCTGTCCAAAGTATAGTACATTTTACAGAAAGGGAGGAAAAGAGCACTGTAAGAAAAATGAACGTTAATTAGCGGTAAAGACTTAATTCCACACACTAAAAAAGCCGTACAGAACGTTTTATTCTGGTCCTTTAGTATGTAAAGTTCTCACATCTGTTCAATGGCTGTAAGTGTATTTTTGTAATTCCCCAACATTGGTAACAGCTCTTGTACAGCCAGACAAACCACTTTTAAAATATCCATTTTAAAGACAGTTGTGAATTCGCATGGGCCTAAAATAAGCAAATTAATTGCAAACCTTGGCAAAAATACAGCAAGTTAACATTTTATTCAACAACTAAAACCAAACAATTAGATAGCTTACCTTATTTTGCAAGAAAAATTGAGAAGAAGTAAGGTCTATGCACATAAGTTTCACGATCCTCCTCAAATGGATTGTGAATGCAAAAGAACACAGGTGCTTCCAGATCAACAAATATTGTACTTTACCGTAAATGTTGTCAATGGCTTGTAGGGCGTTTATTCTGATATTTTCCATTTGAAATCTACTTTAATGAACTGCTATCCACCCAAACGGATGATTACCGATGAAAATAAGTGTATTTTTACGGTTATTCTTTACAGCCAGCAAACACAGACTGTCTAATATTCGTCAAAATAAAACGCTATAATGCAAAAGCTGGTCCAAATAAATGGCCTGAGAGCGTGGACTCAGCACAAACCCGGAGTGTGAGCAGAGTCAGTTTGATGAATGGACCGGAGTCTGTGCAGCCAGCGCCGCTCACTATTTAACATTTGTCAAATGTAGTTTTTACAAGATCTGAAAGAGGATTGGCTTTATCTCATCGTCCAAAATGTCTGTCGATAAATGAGTCGAGGAAGTTAACTCCCGTGGTCTGACCATGACGGTGCAGAATGACGCTGCAAGAGTTTGGATAGTCTTGATTTAGTTTTGTTTTAATTAAAGGACAAATATTATGCGTTATTTGTGTTGTTATTGGCCTTTAAACCTGCTCTTGAGTGTCTTTACTTTGACATCTCACGGTTTAGAAATCAAAATAACATGTTTTTACAAAGAATAATATGACTTTGGAGATGCCATAATGACTTGGGGCTGTGATGTCACCTGGATACTATCTTCTCTTAATAGGTCAATTTGATATATGTGTTTAGGTTAGGTCTGGGCGTGTTCACTTTGTATTTTTCTATTGCTTTTAATCAAGCTGCATGATTTAGGAAAAATATCTAATTGTGATTTTTCTGATCAGTGCGATTGTGATTAGATTTGCAATTTATGGATTCTGTTCAAATTCACATTTTAAGCACAAATTTGTCACTTTTAGTCACATTTTTGTCACGTTCTGTTGTGTCTGTCGTCTTTGTCGCTTTTAGTCATGTCTTCGCGTTTTTGTCGCTTATAGTCGCGTTTTGGTGCATTGAGTTGTGTTTGTTGTTTGCAGGCGGGGTTTTGTCCCTTTTGAACACATTTTTATCACTTGTGTCAAGCTTTTGTCTCTCGTGTCAGAACATGTTTGTACAAATTCAAACTACAGTGTTAGCAGTTTTTATTCAAATCCAAGCAAGACATTTTGTGTTTTGTGAAATTGTTGCACTTCAAAAATTGCAGCCTTTATGATTTGCTAACTGCATCCATTAAAATTGGGATTTTGTGTCGCTTTGGTTTAATTGTGCAGCCCTGAGCTTTAAGAGGTAAATAAAGTCATCTGCTCAGAGGCTTCAGAGGCTAAACAACAGGAGAAAAAGTGTGTTTGAACAGACAGCTGCATTAAAGACAGTCAATCAAAGTCAATCAGTCAACAGTCAAACAGTCAATCACAATATAACAATTTCACAAAAATAGCAGATTGTCACAGGAACGACATGATTGTTTATCACCCCCAATTTAGGTTCTTCCTGTTAGGTTTGTGCACTTTTTTCTTCCATATTTTTTCTAGTATTTTTTTCTTGGATTAGTTTTTGTATATTTTTCCCCTTTTTTGTATTGATAATTGCTTTATTGTATGTTGTTGTAGGTCTAATATTATTATAATATTTAAATCCATTGAAAGAAGAAGCAAGTAACAACGAAAAGATTAAAATAAAAACTTTTGAACTGTTACTCTGGTCTCACGTGTCCTTAAATATGATTGGCTTTTTCTGGGTCATAACATATTTATGGGGGCTCGTCCGTCAACAGAACGTGTCCCCTTAACGCTGGCTCTGATCTCTGTCTCTCCCTCCAGTACGGCTGCGACGTGCGGTACAGAGACGCCCAGGGGCAGACGGCGCTGGCGGTGGCCCGTAACGCCGGCAGCCCGGAGTGCGTGGACATCCTGCTCCAGCACGGCTGCCCCAACGAGCCGCCACTGTCCTCCATCTCCTCGCCGCTGTCCTCCTCCGCGGTGGGCTTCACCTCCTCTCCGACCACGCAGCCGCCCGCCTTCGCCATGAACCCCGGCCTCACTGTGGCAACCACGCTGAAGATAACGACGCACAAGACGGCGGGCGGAGGGACCAGCCTGAGCTACAGTACGTCGTCGCGCAGGGCCGTGTCGTAAGGGTAGAAAGGACCGGTGATTTGGAAATGAGTTTTTGGAAAAGGGAAAGAGGTATCAGCGGGGCACGTGCGGGCAGAGGTTCGCAGATGGTCTCGCCGCAGAGGCAAATAGAGACGGCTGTAGTGATGATTTGGTCAGGGAGACGAGCTCTGCCAAGTGCCCAAGACTGAAGTTTAACCAAAAAAACTACAAGGATTTCTCAATGACAGCATTCAGATGGATGGCATTTAAAGGGCCTGGATGGATGTGTTTGTAAAAGCATTTTCTTTTCTTTGTGTGTCGGTCTCTAGTCCACAGGCAAACGAAGCATTTAAAGGTTTAGAGTGAAAAGAATGTTGGTTGAATGTAATTTGAAGTTTCACTTGAAATGCTGAAACAGATATTGAAACTATTGTGCCATTTAAAGTTTAATGCAGTTGCATATTTACATTTGGAAAACTCCTCAATGTGAAGGCTCGCACTGGAGTGTCTGGGAGCACAGTGGCAGAGTGGTTTGCGCTTCAGCCTCTGGGTTCAATTATTTTTAAATTACTTATTAGTTAATTGAATTTATTGAATTCATTGTTGTCCACATGCCGGCACAGGTTTGATTTGAGTTCTCCGATTCTCCCTTTCATGAGTAGAATCCCCTCTTTGTAAATGTCAGTGGGTCTTTATTATATAACGTGGCACAGCAGTTAGAGCCCTCGTCCAGGTCCTGGGTTCATGTCCCGGGTGGCGTGGGGCCTTTCTGTGTGGAGTTTGCATGTTCTCCCTGTGTCTGCATAGGTTTCCTCTACACCACTAAAAACATGTAGAATAGGCTCCTCCCCTCTGGGGCCAGGACTCCCCTGAAAAAGAGATTCTGAATCTCAGCGGGACTTTCCTGGTTAAATAAATAAAAATAAATAACAGATTTTTGTTTTTGTTTTTTTTTAAAGGATTTTTCGGCCCGTAGGCGGGAGAGGACAGTATATGGCAAAATGGGGGCGAAGAGCAGGGAGGACATTCAGCAAATTGTCGGAGCTGGGAGTCGACCTCAGGACGCTGAGTCCAGCACAGAGCCTGACATATGTGCTGCAGCTTAAACCACTCCACCACCGGGCAGAACGTTGACAGATGAATAAAAACAATGTCCGGCGCCGGCTGACATGGGGGACAGTTGTACTTGAATGTCAAGCGGGGGATGATGTCTGTGGATCTGGAGTGTCTCTGTTGTCCTCTGGAGGGTGGCCCGGGCAGAGGGTTGGGGTCCTGGGTCTGTCAGGTCCCTGTGTGGCAGGAGCTGTGTATGTATTAGGGCTATTTGAACTGAGATATTTGTTTAAAAAGTAAGATTCTGTTCAGAGTTCACATTTCAATCAACACCAGGAGCATTAGCATTAGCATAGATTTCAAAACATGTTCGAGGCCTAAATTACAGCTACAACAGGATTCTACAAACAGACGGTATATCATGTTCTCCGTAAAGGACATTCTCAATAATTGCGTTTGATAATGACACCAACTCAAATTGAGATTTCAGTTAGATTGTGAAATATTGTGCAGCCTTACCCTTGTGTTCACTGACTCCGGTCCGGTCGTGGTCCAGGACCTGTGCGGGTCACTTGCAGATTGCCTGTTACACCAGCTCCAGTTCACTGCGGTCCGTTTTTGATGAAATCCACGCAGATTCACGTGATTTTGCGCAAGAACACTCGTCAAATGACCGGCTGCTGGACACACGCAGTGCTCCGAGGTTGGTGTAACAGGCGCATTGATTTTAAGCACCTTCTAAGTCTTTGCGGGACCTGCACGGCAGCCGGACCGGAGTCAGTGTACACCAGCGGTTAGTTTGCACCGTCAGTCAGTCAAATCTGTTCTGCGCATGTCGGAGTCCCTCAAGGCTCCTCTTTGTCACCTGTGAAGTTCATAGTCATTACAGACAGGGGCCAGAGGGGTCCAGTTCAGCGACCACAGAATCTCAAGTGGATTAGCTCAAATATCTGGATGTATCATAAGTGAGAGAAGCTCCTTAGAGACCGCAAAAACGAGACGCTCCAAAGGGGGAGGAGCAGCGGAGGTGGCTCAAATCGTGTCCCCGAAAAAACAAATACACTAATGTTTGTGGTGTTGATGGTTTTTTATAACTTAAATGTGGACAGAGACATTTTTAAATACGAGAAACAATATCTTTATAAAACTATCCATGCTCCAGGCCCAGAGACTGAACCGGAATGTATTGCACTGTAAACCAGCGGATCTTCTTCTCGTTTCGTCATGCAGTATTTGAACAGTTTTTTACATGAGACTTAACGGCTCCACAACATTTATCAGCTTTATCACTTTGTTACTGTTCCATCGACTCCATAGAAAATGAATGTCCAAGTGCAAAATATTGTGTTAATAAAATACTATAACTATGTCTAACGGTAGGAGGCTGTGGAAGAGACTTAACTGTATAGAGATGCTTAAAAAGAGTCGGAAGATTTTATGATTTGTACAGTGGATGTGTGTGGAGGAATTTTGACTTCTGTTTTAGCTAGGAACCAACTTTTGAGCAGAACATGTTGGTTGGTGACACTGTGGGACAAAAGCACTGCACATGTGAGGAGGTAGAAAACGTTTTTTTACTGAAACCGCAAAGTTATGTGGAATACTATTCATACTACTACGATAACTGTCCTTTTGTGTTACCGCTGCTGCTGTTGTGCTAATTTAAGAGAAATGTTTAAATAGGGAATCTCCATATAATGAGTTTATTTAATGGATCTTACAAATATATTAACCAAGTGAAGTCTATAGTTGCTCCTACAGTGGGGTTAGTTGTTCCCACAGACGAATGTTCCCACGTTTAAAACAAAAATGTGACTCTTTCTTTTCTTTTTTAATAGTTAACATTTTGTTGTAATGTTTTGGTTACGTTTAGGGCCTTTTTGTGCAATAATGGGAAAGTTTAGTGTCTTTTTGTAGAGTTATAATTGACAAGAAGACAAAATAAACCCAACTTTGAGGTTACAAAGTTGATCCATCTTGATTTTCAATTAGATTTTCTCATTTAAAAAAAAGTTCTGTGTTGATTTTGTGCCATTTAACACACAAAAGACAGATTTCTTCCTCCAAAGTCTGAACTTTCTAAACGACATAATTTTAATGACTGAAGATTGGCTGTGAACCTCGCATTCACACTTTTTCTCAATCGTTTTGACACATTTTTTGAAACTTGGTTTAGTTTGGTCACTTTGTTCAAACATTTATCTGAAAATCTCTCAAGTGAAAATATCTGAAAATATCTCTCATGTTTTGTAATAAAAATCAAACCCTTCAAACGTTATACAGTTACTTAAATTATATTTTCCTCTGATATATTGACTTTTCTCCGACAAAAACACAACTCTTCCAGTCCCAAATTCACTCGTGTAAAGTTTGAACTCCAATCACAGACTGCACTAAACAGATGAGAGCTTTTGGTCTAAGACTTCTGAGCTGCAGAGTCCAATGAATGAAAGAACACACAAAAACACCTCGCCAAAGAGTGAGCGTTTTGATGATAACTTTCTTTTGAGAAACAATTTATCGGTTCAAAATGTAAAACTGCCTTTTGCATGGGCTAAAATTATTAAGAAAACTGAAACTGTGTTCAATTGCTGTTCTGAAAATGTCAGTATTGAATGGAAAAGCGTGCAAAACGATTGAGAAAAACATAACAGATCCATAAAGGTTCTTCTTAAAGACAATAAATTAGGAGATTGGGAAATTGGGCTGCTTAACTGCTAGGTACAGTAAATACATCTCCTAATTTATTGTATTTAAGAAGAACCTAAGTGTGGCTATAAATAAAGAGTAAAACATGACAGAAATTCGATGATTTGCGCAGCCGTGGTTCTGGTTAAGGTTAAAGCCTGGTTTAGAGGTTGTGATTAGGGTGAGGAGGTTATAGATTTACTGTCAAAAAGATATTTAAAATCTGAGAGAAAAGGGCTGTGAGCCATTTTTCTAACTTTCTGCGAAAACTGGGAACATAAAGCTGTGTGAACAAAGCTACACTCCCACTACTTCTGCTACAACGTCTGCTGTCACTGCTGTTACTGCTGTTCAAACGCGGATTAAGATCAAAACACATGATTACCGACTATAAATTTTATAAAAGTACGAGTGCATAAGTTTGAATTAACCTTCCGATATCAAACAAAGCATTTAACTTCAAACTAGAAACACGTTCTTTAGAAGTTTCCCAGATGATAAGCTATGGTTAGGTGCAATTTTGTTATTTTTCTCACTGATCCGTTCCTCTCTAGCGCCTCCTTCTGCCGGGTTTTGTCAGTGCAGTGTTGACCTTGTGTAAATGCCTTGATTTAGACTGAATGTACTCGACACAGTAACTCTACGGTGAATGTTTGATGCGGTTTTCTTACACTTATTGTTTTTAGGATGGGCCTTGAATGGTGACGATCATTCCTCTCCTTGAAAGTGTCGTAATGGAAAGATGCCCGACGATGATTTGAACATGCGTTTTTCATGCAGTAATGTTTGTATTTGTGTTTATGTGTGATGTAAACTTTCCATTTGTATTTTTTTACTCATGCGATGACCCATAGAGCATTCATTATCAATACAAGATACTGCCCAAAACGCTCGTGGTGTTTTGTCTATTTTTTTTTAACAATTATGAGTTTGATCACAGTATTATGTCTTCCTCAGATTTGACCCGGGACGGCCCTGTGTCCAAAACCATTTATTTGTCCCAGTTTTACGCAAGACATGTCCAAGTTGTCCCAGTTTTTGACCAATTTGATACCCGAAAACAACAAAGAGAGGAATAAATTGCCAAAATAGAGAAAAATGTCCTTGAAAATGACCAGAATACAACAAATGCACGAGTAGAAGTTTCTCATTTAAGTCGTGAATGAGCCGTAAATGGACCAAGTGTATTATAAAGTACTTGATCTCCAACTCTTTTTATAATTTTACTGTTACTGTCTCTTCAACCCGGGTGTGTCCCAGTTTTACTTTATATGAATATTACTCAAGCGTATGAAACAAGCTTGAGCTTTGAATGCATTATGGTACAACAAATTAAGGTTTATCTTTTTAACGATATCTCTTTAACAACTTTAACAACCTCTCTTTAACGACTGACCAACAACATCCAGTGGTTCTTTTGTTCAAGTCCCAGCAATAAGAGAAATTGTACACGGCTTATTAATTATGCAAATCGTTGCGTGCTGCAAGAAGACAGAAGTTTAATTTGGTAAGACAAATAAAACTAACAAAGTATTTCATTATTAACGTCTATGACAGGTTCTCATGTTTTACTAATTATGCTTAGTGTAATGGGAGGGCACCTGTGGTAAATATCATAGTTTTACATCTGTGAAGTTTCAGTTTGTGAAGAAATGTCGAAAAATAAAAGTTTAAAATTACAGCAAGTAGAGCTCAGTTTAAAAATGACTCAGTGATGTCATCAAAAGGCGACGTACCATTGAAAATACAGAGGCTGTGTCCGTGTGTCCACACTCTCAGGGGGTGAGGGCACACTCATGCCCTCACCCTTCAGTCACTCACAGTCCTGTGCTCTTGATCAGACCAAACACTGCACTTAATCACAGAGTGATTCAGACACACAGCTCACTACTTTCCCTGTCGCTGTTGGTCACGTGACTCTGGCGTCTGGGAGAAAAAAAACTCAGCAAAACTCAAATAAAATGTATTTCTGTAATGACTATGGGTCAAATCCTCCTGACACGCACATATTTATTTATTTATTATTTATTTATTGAATAATCATCATACAAGCTTTATTCATCATGAATCACACGTGAAACATCAAATGGACTGGATTGTTCAGCTTTTTGTATAAGATTTGCGATCTATTCACAGCTCAAGCTAAGGTAAGTGGCTAACAATAGCAGCTCAGTTCATTTAAGGTGTTTTGTTCATAATCTCAATCAATAACAGTTCATTTAAACGGCTCCTCTTTCTGCTTCAGTCACTCTGATGTGTCCATAAAGACCTGTCACTGTCCGCCGTAGTTTTTCCGACTCTCGCAATTAATTGCATCAGTATTGGCCGCTCTAGTGACCAGCGCTGGACATTACTTTTCAAGATGCATTGTGGGCAATTTTGAGCGCACTACTTTTTCACTTGCTGGACATTCAGATAGAATTACTCATCGTCATTTCCTAACCATTCTGTTGACTCATATGGAGTTTGGTCCTTACAGTCTAGTTGCTATGGTAACAGTTGTGGAATTAACATATTTGCTGCTCATGTCCAACCAGGAAGTAACATTATACACTTTACAAAAACTGTCAAACTGAGGACAAACAGGCAAAATGTTTAGTCAAATCTTAAATATAATCATGTTCACTACCTTTTGATGAAATGTTTAGTTGAACCTGTGACGTACACTTTAATGGAATTTTTCAGTCGAATGGGAAAAGGAACCAACTCAAGTACCCAGTTAGTAGAGTAAAAATATTTTCACAAATAAAACGTCCTTTTATGTAAAAAATAAACAGCAGTAGAGACGATGTGTACAGTCCCCCATAAACCATTTTATTCACAGCTGATGATGATGAATCTGTCACCAAATGTAATCTGTTTACAGTAATCCCTCACTTTGTTACTGGTTACCGCCCAACACCGTAAACAAATGAAGAATATTAGCGTATATAATGATTTCAATATTTTAAAATCTAAAGCGAGGCATGAATTCAAGTCAAATGTCAGTAAAGTTCATACAAGAACCCTTTACTATTTACATTTAAATCCACAAGTCTGTTCAAAAAGACAAATCTGATTCACTGAGGACAAACTAAGAATGAAACATAAGCAGTTTAGAAAAATATTGGTGCAAAATAACAGGAAAGTTTCCATCTGAACGGTACAGATTTATGTAAAAATCCCCCAGTATCACAGCCGCAGATATTGGCACTGATACTGTATTTCTATTTACAAACAACAGCTTGACGTTTGCATTTAAAACAGCAGAACATCCGTACCTAACAAAGTGTCCGCGCGTCTCTCCAGGTGCCGTGCTCCAGTTTCCCGCAGCCATCATTAGACCAGACTTTGAGACATTTTCCTCTTGTTCGGGGACTCTGACGATGACCTACTTCTAACTTTTCCTGCTCAGTCCCACTTTCACCGAGAACACGAGCGGAGGGGCCGACTCCAGCTCGACGCATGAATTTTCAAAGGGGAGGAGAACTAATTATCAAACAAATGCACGGAGACTACAAAGACATTCTCTGGGCTTGTCTCCACAGCAAATGATCTGCAAACAGAGTGAGGAGAATGGCATATTGAATTAGATTTTACACATTCATTTACACAGGCTTGAGACCAACAAATGTTTGCACTAGTCACTCGTAACTCCTGAGTCCAGTGAGGTTCAGTGAGGTTCCTCTGATATTTTGATGCGAAAGGAGATTTATTTGACCGTTTATAACAATTGCGAAAGACAGAACCACATTAAAAGACTTGGATGGAGCCAGTGGTGGATGAAGGACTCCATTTTGTGAACTATTAAAGCATAAATTGTCATCTTGATTGATTTATTCTGTTGAGTTTTGATCATTATAGGTCCTTTAAAAGTTTGTAAACAAAAACATTCTAAATTCAGGATGGAGGCAAAAGTGAAGTGCAACATAATGTGATTTCACTGGAGAAACTTGGATTAACCTCAGAATATCACAAGATATGAAAAATGTAGATGGTTTTGTAAAATGAAAAGCCTTAGACACATGTGAGTGACATCAGAGCTGCTTTGAACACATTTATTATTGTATTTTACATTATGTTTTAGGAAATTATGATAAACTCTTTGCATTTTTATTGAAGGAACAATCCGGATTTATGGGTTTTACTGGAAAATACTCACAGAAATGTTGAGCCCACAATAATTTTTCATTTTATCTAGAGATATATTAGATACTGTACAAAAAATATGATTCTTTTTAAGCTAAAATACAATTTTAAGGCTAGAAAATTTAATTTTACCCATCGTTTGTTGTAGAAAAGCAAACTAACTGACATTTTTACCCTGGAAATTCAAATGTGTTGCTTTTTCCAACAAACCAGTAGAATTTAGATCTAATGTGAAGCAAATCATTGAAAAATTTACAGTCAACTTCATTATGTCTCCAGTCGCCTCCATTCTGTAACTTTTATGACATCACATTTTAAAGGGTCTATAGACAACTTTCCAGGTTATTTTTTCTCTACAAAGGCTATTTTGTTTATTCAAAGGGACGGAAAAAACAAAACAAAAAAACAGGCAAGAAGTTGCCATAGATGTGCTAAAAATAAACCCCTCAACCTTTACAGCAGGTCTAAAACGTTAAGAAAACATACTTTTACTTTACAGTCCAGTTCAAAAAAAGTAGTGGAGAAAGTACAGATATCACTGAGACAGAGGAAAACAAACATAAAGAGACAACTGAAAAAGGAAAACTTGCCCTTCGGATGATAAACCGAGACGAGGGGGTGCTTTTACTCTCTCACACCTGGGATACTGTCCTGAAGATGGCGCTGTCGTCCTGTCTCGACCGGTGAAGACGGCGCCAAAACAGCTGACGGGTCACATGACACTCTGAAGACTGAGAGAGTGAGCGGTCGAAACTGTCAGGTATGAAACACAAACTCGTTTGAAAAAAGAATCTGTTTGAAGACACTGGCTCTTTATTATTCATGGAACCATTTTGAGGACTTTTGACCGTTCAGTATATTTTGTTCTGAACTGTTAATCGCTGTAGAAACTTTTCTATGGATATTCAAAGAGAGAAAACATTAAAAGAACATGCAGACATGGCAGAATGTGCATCAACTTTAATTTTATTTAAAACGGTTTTATGGTCATAAGTTACCTCATAGTTTATCAGCTCCAATAATTATTTCCATAAATAATATCATAATGTCATTTCTTTTATTCAAATCTGTGAACCTTCTTTGAAACAAAATGTCAATAAACTTAATTAAGCTGCTCAAATTCAGAATGTGAATCATCTTTTTTTTGTTTTGTTTTTTTGACACGTTTTTAATTTGCCTCTTAATTCAAACAATATTCTCTGATGCCAAAGGGGCGCCAGTGTAAAAGGGATGCACTTGACTAATTGTTGTTAAAAACGGCACAAAAGGATCATTTTTCTGCCATTCTGAGGAACACAGTTAAAGCAATAACATCTGCACGGAGTATTTTTTTCTTGATATGAAAAAGTACATTGTTCTTTGACTCTTTTTATTGTTTGGCTTTGCTCTGTTTTGTAAATACTTGACTTTGTGCTCCATACCATAAATACAGTCGTGAGCATTAAATAAAGAAAAGAATGTTCCAGCCACTTTCACTGAACCGACAGGAAATGGAACAAATGAACTCATTCAAATATCTGGGAACACTTCTGGATGGTTCTTTCACGTTTAATGACCGTGAGGAAAGTACTTGAGCAAAGGCTCTTGCTGCTGCGTCAGCGAGGGAGTTTTTACCATATTTCAAGGCGAGGCACTACGAGCAGATTTGAGTTTTTTGGTCAGTTTGCGCTCTCAATATATCGGTTTTCATGGGGAAAAAACAAACAAACGTGTCCAATCTGCTCCTAAAGATGTTTTATTATTGTATTCAATCCACTTCATCCATAGATTTCTCTGGGACATTGTAACTTCAAAGGCTGTTTTCTTACAATGCATTTTTCTCCCTCAGAGACATAAAGATCAGCCTTAAAGTAGATCCTACACACAACAAACTGAACAATCTTGAACTGAATACAGTTTGGACAAAACGTACAAAGGATTTGTCAATATCTAATTCTAAATCTGATTTAGATCTATGGAACTAATATATTATTAATATGCTAATAATATACTAATATATAATATATGAGAAATTTAAACCTGGTTCTGTTCATTTTTTTAAATGTATATGTTCCAAATATGTAATTTTGGCAGTTTATACACATAGAATGAAAACATGACATGATGAAAAACTGAAAAAAATGTGAGCAAACTACAGGAGAAGTTTACAATCGATATGTTTAAATTTAATATTTTTATTCCCACTCATTCAATTGCAGTGTCTCACCTTAACAAGGGTCTCTCAGTCCTTATAATCGAGAGGGTACATTTAATATTGTCTCTTGTTTGACTTAACTTAAAAACAAAGCCAGACTTAGCAAAATTGTGAAACCAGGCAGTAAAATCCCAGGCCACAAACTCAGCTGCCTCTGCATTAAAGGAGAGCAGTGCATCGTCTCAGTCATAAGGTCATAGATGACGACTGATCCATCACTTTGAGCTCCCTCCATTGGGGCAGAAATACAGACTTACTTGTTGCAAGAAGAAAAACTTGTGGAAACTCTTTAGAGCCTTTTGCCACCATGAGCTAAATCAGTCTTAGCCTTTCCAACGTCGCTCAGTCGCTGCCGTTTCTGCTCATGTGTCTGCGAAGAACTTGAACTTAAAGCTGGGATACCTGACTTTTTTGGGTGTAACTTTGTAAATTTGGTGTTTTCCATCAACAAGTAAACTGTAAAAGTAGCACGTTCTGACAAAAATGAGACCTCTGTGTGCTGTCTGCATCTAATAATTAAGTATTTTGTCTCGAAGTAAGAGCTAAAAGCAGCGCTCTGATTGGCTGTGCTTGGGCGGCCCTCCCAGTTTCACTTTGTCGTCGGAAAAAAGCTGCTGTAAAGCTGTGCACAGGACCGAAAATGAATGCATGTGAATTTTAACCGTGTGCCAAAGAGTTTGTGAGAGCAAGGGACGAGTTAGACAGATTAAAAAACCTACCTCGGGTTCCGCAGTGTGAAAATCAAGTACCCCAGCTTTAAATTCTAAAATTGAAACTTTTTTATCTGTTCGCCTGTATTGTATCGGGATGTATATGAATGGGCAAGCCAAAGACTAATTTCTGCCATCACTGCGTATGACATAAACCAAAGTTATTATTCTTTTCTAATTCTCTATCTCAGTGTTTCCCAACCAGGGGCACGGCGACCCCATGGGGTGCATGAGGAATTACCAGGGTGGACTTAGAATGGTTTCAGGTTTTAAATGAAGATGAAATGCACTTTTATCTGAATAAAAAGAGTCATTAGTTGAACATTTAGCATCTTTTAGCATCTTTTTGGAGTCACTCGTACCATAAATATAATTGAAACAAAAAATATAATGGTAAAAATTTACAATACTGGACTAATAAACCCATTTATTTGCCCGAAACTGGTTACTCATTAAGTTAAGGAGTACTTTGAATGTGAAACAAACCTTAGGGGTACTCTAGACAAAAACGGTTGGGAACTATCTGATTTTAAACTTTGGAGGTTTACATTTGACTTTGTTTTAAATGGCCTAAAAGTCTGTCTGTCCATGTTCAGAAAATGAATACTGAAAGCCATTTTATTTGTTTTAAAAAGGCTAAATAAAACTGAATCGTAAATCGTGATTGGTCAACACGAGTTAATAAATCCTGATGATTTTCTGGCACACGGCCCTGGGTTGAGCTCATGCTGATCTGACTTCTTCTTCTGCAGTAAATATCACTGCGTTCTATTTCCACTGACACTAAACCCATTTCAAGGGGCTTTCTGACTAATATTCTACAAGATTTCCTCTCCAAACAAATGCGTTTCAGTGGAGCATTAATCCCATTCGACGCTGATATAAATGGTTTAATAACACAGAGAGCTCAGAGGAGGTTCAAGTCTGAGAGCTGCTCTCACTGAAGCAGAAACTACAGGCCTTGAATACAAATGCATTTATCAAACAAAAGAACCTCTTCAAACTGAAAGACGTTTCATAACTTTATCATCAAAAAGTACAGAGCAGACATTGATTGAATGAGTTAAATAATTAAATAACGACGGAGAATCAAATACACAGATGCACTTAGAAATATGATTTGACAAAAACTAAAGACTATAATGAATGAGAATGTCACGGTTAAGGAGTTTTTCATCCACGGAAACTCAAAATATGTCTTTGATTAGAAAGACTGACACATTTGTATGAGTTCGTGGATTAGCGGCGCAAATCTTATAAAGTAGTCTCAAGTATGAACAACAAAACAGAACATTTAGCGACGCAATTTCAGGAAAAAACACATTTCAAAGTAGAATTTCTAGACAACATAAGTAGTAGCGTAATCGTTTTAAAGGTTAACCGTGTAACTTAATTGGTGGGGGTCCGTCGCCATGGAGATGTTATTGGTTTCTGTCAGCGCACATATTGCACTGGCTGTCGTGGCCGGCGGCGCTTTTCTGTTTCGATCGAATGTTTTTTACCACGATCCTGAATCATGACGGAAAAAGACAGGTGTTTATCTGAAAACGAAAGGCTCAAAATCAGCTGAAACTAAAGCGCTGAACGGTCTGATTTAATGTGTAATTTGGGCAGTTAATGCATGTTTCCTCCGTTTTACATCAACAACTAGAACCAATATGGCGGCAACGGGCAAAAAACTATTGCTTTGCCAGGAATATTCCACAGTATAACTTTAAACATATCGATCTTGCATCTTTTGAAGTGTTTTTATTGCTCAAAAATGCCGCGAAATATTAAAATTCTTACTGTGAGTCGCCTCTCCACAGATCTGACTTGTGCCTTGGGCCGCAAATCAGTCAGTGATTACTATTTTCAATTAATGGACAACTCAAGCGATTATTTCTGTTGGACACTAGGGTTGTCGCTTACGGTTATTTTAGTAGTCGACTAGTCAGGGAATATTTTTTCGATTTATCGTCAAGTCAAACGATTATTTCTATTAATTATTAAGACTTTGTAAATACATTATCAGCCAAATAAAGGTTGAATTATGGGACTATATAAGGCTTCTAGATAAAGAATATTTATGAATAAACAGTATTCACTAGCAAGGACCACAACCTCAAGCTTGGATGCAGAAGTTTATTGGCGAACAAGAACGATAAAATGCATGAGAGTAGGTGATAAATGCCGTTTTGGGGCTTCTAGCGATGAGGGCTGAGGCTCCCGGGCCTCGATACCCCCCGACTAAAGGATAAGAGGGTGGGAGGGAGGGGGCACGAAATAATTAACACTGGTGTGTGTGACCGGGAAGCGTAAATAGAGTAGGCGGGCGTGGATGAGGTGTGGTCCTGCTCCAGAACTTCAGATAACGACTTATCTCCATTTATTGATGAAAATTAGCAATAATCTGTTCTTTTTTTGACAATTTGATGTAAAAATGTCACAGTTTTGTGTTTTTGAGTCTGTACAGTTCAGTTAACAATTAGTTGATTATCAGTTTTTATAGTCATGATTAGTTGAATAATCGTTGCAGTCCTATTGTATATTGAGACTTTTTAAACACATTTTAACGAGATAAAGATTGAAAAAAGGCTTCAAGATTTGTAGTGTATTAGAAATGTTTTATTATTTTTTGACATTTAGATTCAATAACACCACTGACTTTGTTATAAAACGTGTTTAAAGTCTGTAAAGTCCAGATCACGATCATGAAATTATTTTTTATAGTCAACTAAGGATTAATCATTGAAACCACACTTGAACTCTGATTGTCTCCATGGAGTTATATGCGATTAATGCCATTCTGTGGAACATTGTAGGCAAAGAAATAACATCTCAGTGGCACAAACAGACGGCAGATCCTCCACAAGAAAAGTAACACACTGCACCTTTAAATCTGGATGGTTTGACAATAAAGTTTAAAATGAATAGACAAGATCTTCACCTTAACTTAAAGGAGGCATATTCTGCTGCAGTGACTTTTTTGAGCTTTTAACCCTGATCTTACAATGTTCTACCATAAAACCCCCACCCCCCACCCCCCCTCCGAACGTCAAACACACTTCCTGTGAACTCCCTCAGTCTGGGACGTATTTTCGAATCATCTACGTCACTTATCTGAGAATCCTCCACTGTTTTAAGTCCTTAAATCATCGCTAAACTTGTTCTGAGCATTTCTGCCTCTAACCACGATAACTGCTGCTGTTAATTCACATCATAATTTCTTTTCAGCGCTAACTTCACTAGATTGTATATAACGCTGGTGCCATCTGCTGGATGCACTCAGTAAGTGTCATTTCATACTGGCTGATAAAAAGTCATTCGATGGAAGAAACTTTTTTTGTTGTTTTAAAACAAGAGATGGTACATTTAAGGCACTCAAGAGCATGTTTAAAGGCTATAACATTATGAAAAATGCTGAATATTTTTCCTTTAAAGTCTAAATTTCAATTCCCAGAGCCAACATCATCCTATTTTCACTGGCTTTTAACTCTGAGCAAAATGTTTCTTTGATTTCTTCCTTTTAATGATGACTTGTGTCTTATTGTTCCTTATTGTTGTGTCTCATTGTTATCATTTGTGTCATTGCTCTTTCGTATTTCTGTGTGCAGTACTTTGGTCAGCAGTGAAGTTTTAAAGTGCTTTATGAATAAAATTGCTATGGTGACACGCCCCAGAAACAAATCTGAGTACTTTTGCAGCTGACTCTTAAATTAAAGCAAAGTAAAGTAAGACAGGACGACGTCACATTGAATATTGCAGCGGTTCGTTGAGTGAGAGAGGCACTTTCCCCGTCGGCAGCAGCGGGTGGAGGTCTGCGGGTCGATTCTTAGGCGATGATGGCGGTGATGAACTCTTTGAATCGTTTGGCGTACTGCTCTGGATTCACATTGGAGATCTCAGCCGCCGCCTGGCAACACAAACACTCAAATTATGATTAAATATACAAGGTCAAGCGTTTACCTATAGCACATGAAAATAGAGTTTGCAAAGCGCTGCAAGGTGCAATTACAAGGTTATAGCGTTCACACAATAAAGCCATTCAACGGTAAACATGAAAACAAACAGTAAATGCGAAAATATCAGTGCTTAAAGTGCGTATGACAGGGTTTTATGATTTTCTAATTTTGACTTTATCTGGTGTATTAATGCCTGTTGAAAATACATATTATAGTTTTAAACCAATCTGGTGTCAGTTTGTGGAGAAAAGTTGAAAAACGTGTTGGAAAATTACACGTAAACAGGTTGATGACGTCACACTAGGGAGACAAAGGTTGTAGCATTATTTACAAAAAGAAACTACTTTTTTTTGACACTTTAAACATTCATTAAAGAAAAATAAAGACTTTCACATATTTTATTATTTGTCAAGTAAACAAATGACTGCTATTAGATGAGTTTTGGCCCAGTGTGCAGTGCGGCTGCTTCTTTATTTCCTAGTGTGATGTCATCATTTACAACCAGGAAGTGAATTTAAAAACATAAAAAAACGGCTAAATTTGGATAAAATTTGTAAAGAATTTAGACAAAATTTTAAATATATTTTGCTTAACTGCATTTTAGTTCAATGAGTGGTCCAACCTGACATAGGCACTTTAAGTTTCTACGATAAGGGCAAGATGAAATGTTTCTCATATTCGAGGGTCTTTCACGCTCCAAACAACTAATAGATTAATCGAAGGAATAATCGCTCGACTAATCATTATTTGCAGCGCTAATGGATATAATTTCTTCAGCTGCGTAAAGTAGCCAAACATTTAAAAATACTGTAGGACCTAGAAGAAAGTAGTGGTCAAAGAAAGAGAATAAATACAGCAGGGTTTATGCAGGTTTCAGCAAATCAAACTTAATGTTTTTAAAGCCATAATCAGCATAAAAACAAGACATTTATGCTTTTATTATGTCAAAACTACTGGCATGAACCATTCCATTGGCAGTATATATATTGCGAGTATATAAGAAACTACTTTAAAATATTTAAAAAGCTAAGTTACATGAAATTTAATGTATGGAAATGTATCAGTTTTGTACAATATTTTTTACTTTTTAGATGATCTGATCAAAGCTATGATGTACTGGATTCAATAAATCCAGGACATTTGGAATTTAAAACATATCTGAATGTTAAATTTCAAAGTAAATACTACTTCATGGACACGCACTTCTGATTGGCTGATACAGGATAATTATTTGCCCTTATTTTTCTGTTTATATTAATTGCTCTGATGCATCTTTTTGTCAAAGTAGTTTTTAGATTTAATGCCTGTGGAGATTGAATTTAATGACTTTGAATGCTTTTTAATGCCCTGTGGTGGTAAATGAGGTTAACAACATTAAAGTCATAGTAACTGTGGAAGTAATTGTTTGGAAGTAACAAGTTTTATAGTTTGAAGTTCATGTAATTGGAAGGACAAAATAATAAATAATGCACAAAATCTGATATTTTCAAAGAATAGGTCACAAACAGAAAAACTAAATCATATCTGAAAAAAACAACAACCCACAAACGTTCAAATCATTTAATATTGTCAACATTAAGCTTTTGTCACATAGATTTACTCACAGAGAAGACGAACCACAACTTTAACTCAGGTAAGAGATTATTAAAGAGAGTATTAAAGGTCGGTGTCAGAATCTAACTAGCTCTACATGTCTTCACTTCATAACTGTCTAAAGCTGATGTAGTGAGTGTTTTACCCCGTGTTTGACGGCTTTGGCGGCGTGAGCGGCTTTCTTCTTGGTGTCGTACTGAGTCAACACGTCGATGAGGCCCATGAAGTACACTTCCCTCTGAGGAGCGTCTGAAACACAGCAGCCACATGAGCAGCATGTTCTGTTAAGACTCACTTTTATATCTGCTTTTAACACAGAGTGAGCTGTGTTCTCCTCTGCTGTCTTTAATTATTTGATTTGAGTTATTATTTTGATCCATTTAATTTTTGTATTGTTTTTATTTGCTTTTATTAAGGTAATGTATTTTGTTGATTGATTGAACTTTGTCTGTTTTTATTTTTGTTGACTTTCAGAGCTAAATCTATTTTTTTACTTTCCTAGGTATTGGAAACTACATTGTTCATAAAATGTACTGTACAAATAAAGTTGTAATGGATTGTAATGTTAAAGGAAAAACATACTTTTTACATTTGTTTGCCTGTATTTCCTTTAAACATGCTTTTGAGTTGGAAATCTCACATTTTAGAACAAAAGAAAAGTTAAAACAAAATTAACATCTGTGTCTCTTTCTGTTTGCCCTAAACTGCTCCCTCTACTGGCTGCATAGCGTCAACACAAGCATAAGCAAGCAGTAAAGATAGAGTAAAAGTGACAAAATTATGTTTAAAATGTAAATTTGAAGTGAATCCTATTATTTAAACATACATTGCAAATCTAATTGCAATCACACTGGTCAGAAACATCACAATTAGATATATTTCCTAAACCGTTCAGCTCTGTTAAAGGCAACAGAACAGTACAAAGTGAACATGAATCGTGACAAAAATCGAAATCATGATCTGGCACCAAGAAAATCATTATAACAATTTTTTGCCACATCGCCCAGCCCTGTCTCTAACGTCATGCATCTCCCTCAGACTCACCCACTGCGCTCTGAATGGCGTACACGTCCACGTACGGGTCAAACTCTCCGGGCCCCAGGGGTTTGAAGGAGTTCATGTACCCTGCGATGCCTTCCGGAGAGCTGGAGTACGGCACCGGAGCGGCGCTGTCCTCCTCCTCGTCGTCGCCCTCGCTCTCCTCCTCCTCCTCCTCCGTGTCCTCGCGCTCGGCCCGCTCCACGTCATGGATCCCCAGCAGCAGACTGTAGTCCATGATCCTCAGACGCACCAGGAACTACAGGCGAGAAGGAGGACGTGCGTCGTTAAAGGTGCGCTACGGCCACGTTTCGACTGGTACGCTGCGGGGCGGACAGGTACGGTCTGAAATGGTCTCCGGTGTCGTAAGTGAGCCGTCCTGGTTAAACGGTCTGAAGGGTGTCACGAGAGGTAATGACTTCCAAAATGGTCTGGTTCGTTTTTGGCTCCAGGAAACCGAGAGGGTTGGTCAAGGTCATGATCAGATGCATTTGTATTCACCTTATTCCGGACGTTTTCGTGGGCGCCACTATCTTTTTCCGTTGTAGTTCACACGGGACAGACGAGCTCAACAGAAAATAACACGGACTAAAAAGCCATTTTCAGGCCACCAAGGAAATCGGTGCGTTGATGACTCGTTACTGCACGTGTACGTTAAACATTTGACACAAATCAATCTACTTTATATAACATTTTAGCAGCAAGACTTTTCCTTGTTTGTCATTAGCTTTAACATAGTTCTCCTCAAGCCAGAAGTGCGTTTAGTAAAAGAAAAGCGGATCTGTGGCAAAAAAAGGCAAAAGTGGGCGGGGCAAAAAGCTTCACAGGAACAACAAGGTAAAATACAAACAAACAAGAACATTTATTGCATTAAGTGCAACTCAGTTTCTAGCTACTGAAGGCCAGGGCAAAGAAGTAGGTGTTCAGTAATGATTTACAAATGTTGAGGGACTGTGCTGTTCTAATGTTTAGGGCTGACAGTTCCACAACTTGGAGCCACAGAAGAGCTCGGTCACCTCGAGTCTTGAGGCGAGTTCTTTATGGAGCTCATCTCTGGAGCCGGAGCATAAGGAGAGAGCAACTCTCTAAGATAAGGCAGGGCAAGGCCATTTAGACATTTAAAAACAAACTATTTAAAATCAATTCTACATCTGACAGGAGCCAGTGCAGGAGAGGACAGTGCGATGTGCAGCCGAGCTCTGCACGAGCTGCAAATGACTGGACAAGAGAGAACACAGACTCAGGTGAAAACAAGACTGCACCGCATCCCTGATCTTGTGATAAATCTTTCCAGGGATGCTAACCTGTATGTTTAGTCGACAGAGTTAGCAAAAACAACAAAGCATCAGCTGTTTCCTGTTTACAGACTTAAGTTTTTGTTTTTCATGTAACAAGACACATTGCATTGGTGGCTATGCTAGAAAATGTTTATCTTTCATGACATATTTTCCCGCAGTCAGGGTAAGGTTGGTTTAGGAACAGATTAGCGCTTTAGAACAGGTTGGGTAACTGGGTCTCTGCAGAACTGACAAAAAAATGACCCTGTTTTTTCAACAGACAACACTCGCATCAAGTGCATAATGCATTTATATTATCCAAACCCAGATTTCATAAAGAGATGTGAAAACGTGGCGTAGAGGTTTTGCAGAGAAGTGAAATGCAAAAAAGCTGACAATAAACCAGAAGTTGTTTCCTGTTTACTCAGCTCAGCTTTAGACACGTCTCACACTGACATACATTTGTGATCACTGAACTTCTTTCTGCGAACTGCTGAGATCAGCTGTATGATTAAAATATATAATTCAGATACAAAACATTTGTAATGTTTGGGTGACGTCAGCTGCTCTTGGCCTGAGCGTGACGACGCCATGAAACGAAGTGTTCCAAATGGCTCTAAAACAGTCAAGACGTGGCTTATGTAACTTTTCTGGTACGTCACGAGTTTGTCTTTATGGTCTCATGGTCTTTGATTGTCCTTTTTTTTTTTCCTTCTTTATTCTGTGCCCAGCTTTATTTTGTTGTGTTTGAGTTTTACTTCCTGTTCTGGTCCCGCCCTCATGTGCTTCATTCTTCCAGTGTTTTCTCCTGTCCTTCGTTGATTTATTGGTTGTTCTTGTCTGTTAGAGTTTAGTGTCTTGGATTTTGTTTATTCATGGACTTTATTATTTGCACTTTATTAAAGAACATTTTTGGTGCAGTCCAGAAACTTGGGTCCTCCTCCTTTTGTTAAAACATGACACATGGCGGTACAAGCAACACTCAAACTATTGCTAATGAGACAAACTGACATTAACATTAACAACATTAAAATGCAAAGTTCTAACCTCGATGTCTCTGTTGAGTTTGTCCATCAGCTTCTCTTTCTCGTTCTCGTCCATGTAGATTTTCTGCAGGTTATTTCTAAAGTCTGTGTCTTTGAAAGTGGGCAGCTCTTTCACCTGCAAAACACAACATTTTGTAACGTTTTAAAATCAGTCGGTGTAATCCCTCATTCGTCCAGGACTGATCCATCGTGGAAAAGTTTCAAAGGTTGTCATGTGGACGATGTTTTGAAACTCAAGACATTTCAACTTCCATCCAAAAGTCATTTCAAGGCCAACCATTCAGTATAATTCAGCTCCGTGCAGTATTAAGTCGAGCTTCACAGACAGATCCTTCAGATTGACTTTAGATGATTGATTTTTATAACGTTGTCCAGATGACGACCTTTGAAACTTTTTATATATGATGCTTTAAAATAGGTTTATAAGAAAACATTCTATACTAATAATGTAATAATACATCAAATTTGTATAGCACTTTTTTGGACACTCAAAGACGCTCTACTAGATAATTTGTTGTTATTTCTTTAAAAGCAATAACAAGTCATTATTAAAAGGTAACACTTTATAATAACTACACTTATTCCGGCCTTAATAAAGCAGAAACAAAGACTTAATTAAGAGTGAACAAATAACTTAGTTTATTAAGAATGATTCAGGCTAAATGACTATTTAACTAATAATCTAACCCTAAATCCTAACCCCAACACTAACCCTGACCTTGATTAAGTCGTTACTAATCCTGAATCAGGCTTAATAAATTATATCTTCATTATTTAAGTCTTTGTTAATGCTTTGTTAAGGCAAAATAAGGTGTAGTTATTACAAACTGGTACCTTATTAACATTTTATGCTTATAAATACTTGCTTGTATTTTGTTTTCATGTTTTTTGTGCTCTTGTGTGTTTATTCATTCATTAAAGTCTGTGTATACTTCAGATATAGATTACCGATTCACAGCAGAAAATGTATACAGCTTATCTTAAAATGACTTGACTTGAGGACCCCCTTGAAAACGAGATGGTTCATCTCAAGGGGCTTATCCTCCTAATAAATAAATTGAAATTGAAATTGACTTTATAATTTTTATCTGCATTTGAGTAGTTTTGACTCAGTGAGATTTCATTGCTGAAGTGATGCAGAATAGTTCACTGGTTTCAAGTTATGTCTATTTTATTTAATATGGGACAGTGCACATTAATGCACATGTAAATGCGCCAGAGTTAGCATTAAAGGCTAATGAATTAATTTGGTTGATGGAAACATCAGGACATAAAACAGGCACAAAACACTCCGTCCATCCACATGACTGAGTGTTTCTGACTGATCATGCGATAAAGGCGTAACATCCAAACAGAGCACTTCACTCTCAAAATGCACCGTTGTTGGTCCCTTCAGTCTCTAAAAGCACAGTAGGAGGTCGACACATTTAAGACCAGGCTCAAGACAACCCTCTTTGGTCAGGCCGGTTAGGAACAGAAATAAAAACCTACAGTTTAAGCTACGCTGCCCTTGGAGTAACTCTGCTGGAGGTATGGAGCTTGAACACTGTCCTCTGGTTCTTCTACTTTCCATTAACAATATTTAAGATTGTGGTTCAACTGTAGTCTGTTCATTGCTGTTCACATGTTTTTTCTCTTTATCTACTTCAGTTTAGCAAAAAAATAAATAAAAATCTTGAACATTGTATATTTAAACTGCTTTCTACCTGTGGCCCATCATCTGTTGGGCTCTACAAAAACAAATTGAATTGATATAATTTAGCTTAAAATAAGAAAATTAATTTGGTGTAAGTAAAATGATCTTAATCCATTGGCAGATAATTTGGCTTTAAGTAGGGATGGGACAATAAACAATAATATCGTTTATCGTGATAAAAAGGGAAGACAATAATCGCCAACAAGATACCAGATTGTGCAGAAAAAAGTAGCTTTTCCATTATGTTCCCTTCTAGATAGTTTTTGTTTTCACTTATAATAAAGTACAAATATGTCAGAAGTTATTTATAATTAGAAAGTAATGTCAAATATGTCACATTTTCAAACTGTCAGCAATTGTAATAACCATCGTGATATTATCGTTAATCGCAATTATTTTGGCCATGATAATCGTGACATAAAATTTAAATATCGTCCCATGCCTACCTTGAAGTAAGAAATAATGTATTGAAAAAAGTCTGAAACAGTTTGAAACAAGTAAAATGATCAAGTTTGAGCAAATAACTATAACTAATCACCTCTGAAATTAAGATCAACACCCTGAAAACAAAACACGTTTAACTCATCTGTAAGTTATTTTTTTGCAGTGTTGACCCTTTCTCTTGCGTAACATTTTCCAGCTACGTACTCCTATAGGTTTTTTTTTTTAATCATTTTAATCTTTAGATTTTGTTTGCAGTGACACAACAGTAGCGCATTATTCAAATATTGTTTCTTGTGGAGACACTTGGAGACGCAGATCAAAGGTTTTTGGTGCCGTTTTGAAAGCCTCCATTTTGAATCTGGGTCAAAGACGCTGGAGGCCAACCACAAAAGCTCTGATCTTATTTCAACACTGATTGCTACATCTCAGAAATAAAACGCTTAATATTTCAGTCTAATTTGGTCCCATTTATTTATACATCTGCTTCCATCTTAATCCTCAACCGCATCGCTCACTTAAAGGAAAAATATTCTGAATTAGCCTTTAAACATGCTTTTGAGCGCCTTAAATTTGCCGTCTCATGTTTTAAAACAAACAAAAGAAGTTTCTTATTCATCCAATGACTTTTTTAAACTTACTGAGTGTGTCCAGATGGTGCTAGCGCAATATACAATCTAGTGAAGTTAGCGCTGAAAAGAGCAGCAGTTATCATGTTTGGACTTAAAACAGCTGAAGATTCTCGGATAAGTGGCGTGGATGATCCAAAAATATGTCCCGGATCGAGGGAGTTCCATAGGAAGTGTGTTTGATGCTCAAAGTAACAAGGACTTTCTAATTGACATTCCTCAAACAGCGTGAATGCAACTAGATGCTATTTCAGGTATGTTTTGATGATAGAACATTGTTAGAACATGATTAAAAGCTCAAAAAAGTCACTGTAGCAGAAAATGTGTCCTTTAAAGATTTCACGTTGCATCCAGCCACATATTTCTATTCACCATGAAGTTAAAATAAATTGTTGTGAAGTTATATTTCGTAGTTGATATTTAAAGTTGTGCGTGAATAATGACTTTCACATTTTAGAACTATTATTGTACGCCTTCTACCAAGCGAAAAATAGAAAGACGCACCTTTTCTTTACAGCTCGCCTCCCGAGACACCGAAGAGCCCTGTGGACAATAAAAGCAATTTCACTCAATCACACAGAACCCTCAGACACTTTTCAGACACGTTTAAGTCCTTCTTTTGTTTAATCAAGGTGTAGAGACTAAATCTGATTAAATTAATTTACCCATTAATTTATTCCAAAATGTATACACTAATCATTCAACAATCAGGCTTGAACCATTTGTGAAAGTGTTGTGATTGTTATTTAAATCTGGATTCAGTGCACTTTTCTAAACCTGTTCAGAAGCATTACATTTAAGAGAAGACTGACATATGAACTGCTAAACTAATACAACAATCAAATGCTTTTCAAGTGTTACAAGGTGAAGCAAGATATTTTGTTGTTTGTAGAGGAGATGATCTAACACAACACCTAAATTAAAAGGCACTGTACCAGATTTGTACTGTTTTTAAACGGAAAAAAAACAGAACTAGTTTGTTTTAAAGTCTTTACATCAGTCACATTTATTGCTCACTTTCCTAATGCAGTCCCAGGATCCTAAATATTCACCTCTATGAGTTTAGAAGCACTTCACGAGTCTCTGAGCCCAGAGTGAGTTTTGCCGTCACAGTAAAACTAACAAACATTAGCATGTAACAGCGCACTTCCTGCTTCTCGAAGAATAAAACACTTTATAAACAAACACAGGGAAAGCATTGTGGACTCATTTTCATCCGAATAGATGCTTTTACAATATATATCTGTGCCGGAACACAGATTTAACTTTATTATATGAAAATAATCAGGTACATCATGAGCTAGTTCTGTTTTTCTGTAGCTCTGAGTCAGAGCACACAAGGGGTAAATCTAAAGTTCATATACTGCCCCATGTGGACAATAGATCAAATGTAAATAACTTTGTGAATGTTGTTTTGAACATACGCAACATTTAATATCGACTTTATTGTGCTAATGCTACAAAAAGAGCTGATTAAAAAAATTGAATTGAAAAATGTGTTGTAAGGTGATATTACTTTGGTAATTATTTTGACAGACATTTCACATGTGTCTGATAATTAAACCTCAACTAATAATACGTTTAAAGACATGTTTTAACACATTTCTGTTGGTTTGAAATAATCATTTTTGAATATCCATTTTTACTTTTGTCAATATTGCTCACCTAAACTAATACCTAAATTATTGCAGTCTTTGTGAGTTGATATTTGCAACAATTTAAATTCCCTTTTCGACATGATGAATTTTAGGAAGTTAAGAAACCAAAATATAAAACCTTGATACATTCTTAGTAAAAAATACTTTAAAACCTAAAGAAAATATCCAAACTGGTTTGAGACGCTCTGAGCAGGTTTCTCTGTTCAGACCAGAGTTTATGCAGGTTAAAGACACATTGACAGAGCAGTGTGATGTGATGTCTGTCCTTCAGAGTCTCATCTGCTCTGTCTGTGACACCACTGGACCTTCTCCGCCGGACCTTCTCCACTAGACCTTCTCCACCGGACCTTCTCCACCTTCTCCGCCGGACCTTCTCCGCCGGACCTTCTCCGCCGGACCTTCTCCACCTTCTCCGCCGGACCTTCTCCGCCGGACCTTCTCCGCCGGACCTTCTCCACCGGACCTTCTCCACCGGACCTTCTCCACCGGACCTTCTCCACCGGACCTTCTCCACCGGACCTTCTCCACTGGACCTTCTCCACTGGACCTTCTCCACCGGACCTTCTCCACCGGACCTTCTGCACTAGACCTTCTCCACTAGACCTTCTCCACTAGACCTTCTCCACTAGACCTTCTCCACCAGACCTTCTCCACCAGACCTTCTCCACTAGACCTTCTCCACTGGACCTTCTCCACTGGACCTTCTCCACTAGACCTTCTGCACTAGACCTTCTCCACTAGACCTTCTCCACTAGACCTTCTCCACTAGACCTTCTCCACTAGACCTTCTCCACCGGACCCTGTGAGTCTGAGCTTGTGTTTTTGCTCGTTCCCGTTTAAGGCCCATGAGAGAGGCACCTGTCCCTCAGAGGCGTACCATTTTGATCTGACCTTTGACTCTGATCTCCCTGAACGCCTCGTGTTGTACCTTGAGGTCGTACTTGCAGTGGACGGTGAGGCGGTGGCTGAACATGTTCCTCATCACGAGCAGATACGTGTCCTCGTTCTCCACAGACACTCGATACATCGACAGAAACTGAGGCAGGAGCGTGGAGCCGTGGAACAGCACCACATGCTGCCGGAAGAACAGAGCAACAAACAGCTTGAATTATTTAATGTGCAACTGATGTTTGATTATTTATATCATTATTAATATATACTGTTGTTATTCCTTGTAAATATCATTAGTCTTATCTTGATTCTGAAGCACATTTTTAAATAACAGTCTGCACTTGTGTATTAATCTCAAGTGATTATCTCCAGGTCAATAAATCTGATCTCAGCATTAAATACAAGGCACAACAAACTCAACAACTCTCTTAAAGCTCCACTATGTAACACCGGCAGAAAAATATACGGAGCCCTGTGCCTCTTCTGACTCTGGTGGAATTTAGTGACAATATAAAAGTGTGAGAGAAGTGAAGAGTTGAAATAATAACAGAAAACATCCTTCATCCGGTGCTTTTGTCAGTTTGAGGTCTCTCTGTGAGTCACTTTTTATCAAACTACGACTGTCTCCATGGTCACAGCCTCGGTGACTCACAGAGAGAGAGGGGGGAGAGAGAGGAGGGAGAGAGGGGAGGGAGAGAGAGAAGAAAGAGAAGGGGACATGAGGAGGGAGAGAGAGAGGAGGGAAGAGAGGACAGAGAGAGGGAGACACAAGGAGGGAGAGAGAGAGAAGAGAGAGGAGGGAAGAGAGGACAGAGAGAGGGAGAGAGAGGAGGGAAGAGATGAGAGAGAGAGACACGAGGAGGGAGAGAGGAGGGATGAGAGAGAGAGGGAGACACGAGGAGGGAGAGAGAGGAGGGAAGAGAGGGAGACACGAGGAGGGAGAGAGAGAGAGGAGGGAAGAGAGGAGAGAGAGAAGGGGACACGAGGAGGGAGTGATGGAAAAGAGAGAGGAAAGAAGAGGGAAGAGAGCAGGGAAAGAAGAGGGGATGGAGGAGGGAGAGAGAAAGAGAAAGAGAAAGAGAAAGAGAAAGAGAAAGAGAAAGAGAAAGAGAAAGAGAAAGAGAAAGAGAGAGAGAGAGAGAGAGAGAGAGAGAGAGAGAGAGAGAGAGAGAGAGAGAGAGAGAGAGAGAGAGAGAGAGAGAGAGAGACAGAGAGAGAGAGAGAGAGAGAGAGAGAGAGAGAGAGAGAGAGAGAGAGAGAGAGAGAGAGAGAGAGAGAGAGAGAGAGAGAGAGAGAGAGAGAGAGAGAGAGAGAGAGAGAGAGAGAGAGAGAGAAAGACGATAGGAGGAGAGAAGAGAGATTCAAAGGGAAGGAGAGGAGACAGAGGTGGAGAAAAGTGTGAAGGGATATAGAGAAAAAAGGGGGAGTAAAGACAAGAAACGAGGGGGAAGACAGATGGAGAGAGAGAGAAAGGGAAGAGATGAGGAATGGGGAAAAGAGATTGGGGCGAGAGAGAGACAGAAGAGATGAGAGAGAAAAAAAGAGATAAGAGGGAGAGATAGAGAAAATGAGAATAAGAGATGAGAAATTATAAGAGGAGAGAGAGAAGAAGCGAGTGAGGAGAAAAGGAGAGGCAAAAGGATAGAGAAAAAGAGGGACAAGAGAGGGTGAAAGAAAGAAGAGGATTGGAGAAAAAAGCCAGGGGAGAGAGAGAGAAGAGAGCAAAAGACCAGAACAAGGCGAAGGAGAGCAAGAAAAGATGAGAAGAGATGAAATAGAGAGATAGAAGAAATGATGGGGAGAGATAGGTATGTTGAGGAAAAAACAAGAGAATTTATGACAGGAGAGTGAGAAAGGGAAAGAGTGAAGAAGGGAGAGAGAGAAAAGATTGTAAAGAGATGGAGGTGAGAGAGAGATAAGAAAGAACAGATATGATATGAGTAAAGCAAAAGAGAGAGAGAGAAAGAAAGATGAGAAGAGATGAGATATATATATATACACAGAGAGAGAGAGAGAGAGAAAGAAGGAGAGCGAAAGAAAGAAGAAACACGTGAGGAGAAAAGGAGAGCTGAAGGAAGGATGAGGGAGAGAGGACAGATAGAGAGAAAGAGAGAGAAAAGAAGAAGAAAGAGAGGAGAAAAGAGAGAGAAAGAGAGACAAGAGAGAGAAAGAAACAGAAAAGGGGAAAAGATGTGACAGAGATTAAGGAGCAACGAGGAAAAGAAAGGAGAGAGAGAAGATATAGAAAAATGGAGAGACAAAAGAGGAGCGTGAGGGGAAAAGCAGAAAGAGAAAGATATAGATAAAAGGAGGAAGCAAAAAGAGAGAGATGGAGAGGGAGATGTTAGGTGGGAGAAGAGAGGATTAAAAGAAAAAAGAAGTGAGAGGGAAGGGAGAAAGATGTGATGTGATGAAGGAGAGGGGAGAGAGGGGGAGGAAAGAGGGAGAGATAGAGAGAAGAGAGCAAGAGGGAGGGGAGAGAAGGAGTGAGGGAGAAGGAGAGAGAAGGAGGAGAAAGAGAGGGAGGAGAGAGAGAAGGAGGAGAGAGAAAAGAATAGAGAAAAGGAGAGAGGGAGGCGAGAGAGAAGGGGGGAAAGAACAAAAAAGAAGCGATAGAAAAATGGAAAAAGAGAGAGAAGAAGCACATGAGAAGAAAAGAGAGAGAAAGGAGTAGGAGAAACGTGGGATAAGGAAAAGGAGAAGAGAGAAAAGAAGAAAGAGAAATGTGAGAGGAGGAGAGAGAAGATGAGACAGAGATGAAAGAGAACGGAGTGAAAAGAGAGGAGAAGGAGAGAAAGACAGACAGCGAGAGAGAGAAGGAGAGAGACAGACGAGTGTAGAGAGCGGTGCAGAGGAGTATGTAGGTCGCAGCCTTTTAACAAACATCAGACACAAACAGCTGTGTGGGAGAAAAACGTGTCGGATTTTCAGCTCATATTATGTAAGGGCCGTTTATGCTCTTTTGCTCCGACGTTGAAACAGAATCTGGACAAAGATTTCCGCTGCAGATAAACGAACGCCAAGATCTAAAAGTCCCAGAAGTCTGAATCACAACTGAGATCACAGCGTGTAAAGCCCCACTGTGGACGTTTGCAGACACAAAACGACTCGAAAAAAGGCATTTACTTCACCACGGGGGGTTTTAAAAGTATTAAAAACGTGGAAAAACATGCGCCCATAATGCGAAGGGGCTCGTTTCTCCACAAACCTGGCTCGTAACCTTTATTTTGCCAAGATACGGGTCAGATCTGTGGGGAGGAGAGCCTGTTCAAAGTAAGAATGCATGTTCTTCAAGATATTTAGAAGCAATAAAAACACCCGCACCTGAGAAGCTGTTTTAAAGTAACAGTAGGCAACTTTTGTGATTGTGATTTGTGAATTTTCTGACCAGTTTTGTTTTAATAACGGGTTTCTGTTAAAAGTTCACATTTTAAACACAACCAGGAGAATTGACTGGAAAACGAACAAAAGAATCACGTGTTTCAGAGCTTTTTTGTTTGCTTTTTGTCACGTTTTTGTCATTTTAAGTCACATTTTTGTCTCTGTCAGTCACGTTTTGTCACTTTTAGTCGTGTGTTTGATGTTTCGAGTTGTGTTTTTGATGCTTTTGGTCACATTTTTGTTGTTTGTTAGAATAGGCTGCAACGATGAATAAAAAATAATATACTACAATATAAATGGATAATCGACTAATTGTTAACTGAACTGTACAGACTCTAAAACAAATGTCAAAAGATGTAGAAGTCTTCAGTCCAGTGGCGGATGAAGTACTCAAGTAAAAGCAGCAAAAAAATACTCAAATAAAAGTAAAAGTATCACGTTTTAAAATCTACTCAAGTAAAAGTATTAAAGTACTCCTTTAAAAATGTACTTTAAGAGTAAAAAGTAATAGTAATTCTTTTTGGTTTGGAGAACTATTAAAGCATAAATTGTAATCTTGATTTAATTTATTCTGTTTTGTTCATTAAAGGCAAGTCTCGGGCTTTGGTTCACACAAAAGGAAGTAGGAAATTAAAGATGTGCTCAAAATAACCCTCTCAGCCTTTTCAACACGTCTTAAGAAAATATACTTTTACTTATTAGTCCAGCTCAAAAATGTAGTAGAAAGTACAGATACTTGCTCTGAAATGTAGTGAAGTAAAAGTAAAAAGTATCTACTGTAAAATGTACTTAAGTAAAGTACAGATAACTAATAAATATACAGTACTTTTACTTTTGTACTTTGTTACTTTCCACCACTTGCTTCAGTCCCATATTTCAACCCTTGTTTGGCTGATAATGTATTTAAAAAGTTTAAATGTACAATAGAAATAATTGTTTGACTTGTCGACTATTTTTTTTTATTTATTTTATTTTTATTTATTTATTTTTTTTTTTTTTGGTCGGGACAGTGCATGTTAATGAACATACATGATATACATGCTGTAAACACACCAGATTGTAGCCTTGGGCTAATTTCCATCTGTTGTCCCGCATTCACTCTCATTCATTCACACACAGACAGACAAGGACAAACAACCATTCACTCTCACATTCATCCACTACGGGCAATTTAGAGTTCTCAATTAACCTACACAGTCATGTCTTTGGACGGTGGGAGGAAGCCGGAGAACCCGGAGAGAACCCACGGTAACAAGGGGAGGACATGCAGACTCCACCCAGAGAGATCGTGTGATGTTGGTCTGGTCCGGGATTCGAACCCACGATCTCCTTATTGGGAGGCAGAAGCTCTAACCGCTCTGCCACCGTGCACCCTATTTGAAAAAAGAATGGCAGTCGACTCCTAAAATATGTATTTATTATTTTTATATTTCAGAGCATGTTTTAACACATTTAAACTACACATTAAGCCGGTTTTACAGGGTATTTTGTTGTTTGTGGAGGAAATTATTGCACTTCAAAAACTGCAGCCTTTGCGATTTGCTGATTGCGTCCATTCAAAAATAGAAAGTTAAACCTGAACATCTGAACATTCTCCATGGAGATAGATACGTTTTATGCCATACTGTGGAATATTACAGGCAAAGTGACAACATTTCCATGGAAACAAGCACGACAAGTACGAGGCAGGTTTGTGAGGTTTGTGGAGATTTAAGCCCACTCACTGTTTGGAAGCAGGTTTTCTCTGTTTTGAGCAATAAAACATTCATTTTTATGTATTTTCCAGGCTTAAAGCGTTAATGTTCTGAAGCACTGGTTCTCTTACTCGAGTGTTCAGTTTTTGGTAACTCCACACGCCTTCTTACTTCGAGGCCCTGATCCAAATGGCCAAACTGTTGTAATGACTGTATTTTTCCGGTTCCTGTGACGGTTTTACCTGGTGATACTCCGACAGAAGGTTGTGCATCTCTTCCACTTCTTCACTGGAGATCTGTTTCACGACCAGAGTGCGGTCAAACGAGGTCAGCAGCAGCCCACCGCCCTGGCCCTCCTCCACTTTGTGAGGAGCGCTGCGGGCCAGAGACACCTGGTGGCCGACGGCAGAAGTGCAGCGTGAAACCCAGAGGGACATGGAGAGACGGAGCTTTTGTTAGACAGAACGCACTTTACAACAAACACATTTTACACCATTTGGACTTCTGCCAGGACGGTTTACTGCGGCCCACGACAAAACACCAGAGACACGGGGGCTTGTGAGACTGGGCCGAATCCGCCGTCACAAAATACTCTGACAGTAAAAGTGTAGAGCTTAGACTTGGAGCGTTTCAGGATTAACAATGAAATGCGTTTTGTTATTTCAATCTAAATTAAAGCTGAGGTTCCTGATTTTCACGCCGCTAAATCTGAAAGGTTTTCAAATGTGTGTAACTCTCGCTAACCCTTTGGTACGTTGTTAATATTCATACATTCATCTCCAGACACAGTTGTTTTCACACTGTGGTGCAGCCAATCAGCAAAGAACTGATACAATTCAGATAAAAGTATGAAATCTACAAATGTGTGTGTAAAATGTGTACCTTATTAAACGTCTTTGTAAGTCCGTGTGGTGGCTGTAAATGTATTGTATTGTAAAATTGTAAAAAAAAAAAAATTGTAAATGCGCTTGAAGCCCCCGTTGTCGCCCCCTGCTGTCTCTGGACGGAAAACCAGCTGCAACATTTGACGACATTAACCCCGAAGAAAACTGTGATTCGCTCAAAAAAAAAGAACAGAGCTTTTCGATCTTTTCACAAGGACTGTGTTTTCACGAGAGAACTGCAGAGGGAGCCGTCACTGAAGTTACTTAGTTCTGCTTTAAAAGAAAATATGATGCATTTTTTGTGTTATTATTAGCCTTTAAACATCCTCTTGAGTAGAGACCGATACAAGTTTTTCTTTGGCCGATGCCGATTTTTTTTTACCTTTAATCAGCCGATGGCAAGAGCTGATTTTCAAAGCAGATTTTGGAAGGCTGATTTTCTTATTTGATTAATTAAAAAATAGCAGTATTAAGAGTACTGAATAAATTATGTAAAGCTCAAAGTTCAATTAAAATATTAATGAATGATACATGCAAATAGAACATTACTTGAACATTTTTAACAGCGCTTTCAGTACAGATATGTATTTAATGCAGAGATAGTTCACTCCAAACAAACAAGTTTCTGCCTGGTTTGATCAGCGACACAACAGCAGCCGTCAAATTAAAAACACTGTGTGAAATAGATTGCTGTTTAAACTCTAAAAGTACATTTTTAAAAACTGGATACGTCAGTACAGTGATCCCTCGTTTATCGCGGGAGTTGCGTTCCAAAAATAACACGCGAAAAGTGAAATCCGTGAAGTAGTCACAGCTTTATTTTTTATTATTTTACAATGCAATACTGAACTATGGAATGAAACCAAAAATCAAAACCTGTTTTAAAGCCCAAAATTTGTTTAAAACAATAATTTTAATATAGTAATGCAAGGTTGTAAACATCGTCACTGGTGTATTTCACAGTCTGTGCCTCTTGGTCCTGACTCCGCTCCGCTGTAGCCTCTGTTTCTACTGAAGGCGCACGACTCTTTCTTTAGTTGTTGGCGCTCTTTCTTTTTCTGAGCAAGAAGATTTTTATAAACGGATATGCCACCTTCGATTATATTTGAGAACTAGACAACAGTAAAGCCCCTGAGCCAATCAGGATTCAGAGCGCAATGCACTGTAAAAATATCCGCACTGTAAAAAAAAAAATCTGTGAAGCAGCGAAGCCGTGAAAGGGAGGGCGAGGGATCACTGTACTTTGACATAAGTACATTTTTAGTGATACTTTAACTTAAGTCATGTTTTGCTCCTGAATACATTTTCTTCACAAAATTGAGTACTATCATTTCTATTTTATTCAAAAGATTAATCATTTTCTCACTTGTAATTCATACTTATTCACAAACTATATCCCTAATGCTATTATTAAGACATTAATTGCACAAAAATCCTCTCTCTTTACTCATCCCCAGCTAAACAAATGTGTCGTGGGCGTGTCCACAGAGTCCACCTGCTTCATGCAAATCTCTGATGCAAATAATCAAAACCAGGTCGAGCGTTTCACCTGCTTCAGTCCAAATGTTCAGTTTAACCTCTTTACATCTCTAACCTGCGTGTTCTTTGTTCTTTTTGTACCTGGAAATCCTGGTCCTCGATGCCAAAGTGCTCTCGCAGATTCCTGAACACCTGAGGGCAGTATTCTTTGAACTTGAACTGTCCCGGCAGGTTTTCTCTGGATAAGACAATGACAATAGGAAATAAATATAAGTCAGGATTTTGATTACAATGACATTCTTTGGCAATGAAATAAAGACAGTTTATGACTTAAAAAAAACAACCCTAGTAATCCAGACTGTTCCAGACTGACCCAGAATGACCCAGAATGACCCAGACTGATCCAGACTGTTCCAGACTGATCCAGACTGTTCCAGACTGTTCCAGACTGTTCCAGACTGATCCAGACTGACCCAGAGTAATCCAGACTGACCCAGAGTAATCCAGACTGACCCAGACTGACCCAGACTGACCCAGACTGATCCAAACTAATCCAGATTGACCCAGACTGACTCAGACTGATCCCGACTAATCCAGACTGACTCAGTTTGTTCCAGACTGACCCAGACTGACCCAGACTGACCCAGACTGACCCAGACTGACCCAGACTGACTCAGACTGACTCAGACTGACTCAGACTGACTCAGACTGACTCAGACTGACTCAGACTGACTCAGACTGACTCAGACTGACTCAGACTGACTCAGACTGACTCAGACTGACTCAGACTGACCCAGACTGACCCAGACTGACCCAGACTGACTCAGACTGACTCAGACTGACTCAGACTGACTCAGACTAATCCAGACTGGTCCAAACTGGCCCAGACTGACCCAGACTGACCCAGTTTGTTCCAGACTGGCCCAGACTGGCCCAGACTGGCCCAGACTGATCCAGACTGGCCCAGACTGGCCCAGACTGATCCAGACTGATCCAGACTGATCCAGACTGATCCAGACTGATCCAGACTGATCCAGACTGATCCAGACTGATCCAGACTGATCCAGACTGATCCAGACTTTGTATATTAGGGCTGTAATACTTTAGTCCAGGGCTGTTCAACTTTATTTCACGAGGGCCAGATTTTTTCAGATGGTTTTGGCCAGAAACGTGTTCAACGCTTTCGAAATATGAATAAAATGTGAAAGGCTTTAACATCTGCAGAATTGAACCAGGACTAAACCAAGTCTAGGCCAGTTCTAAACCAGGACTGAACCAGAACTAAACCAGGACTAAACCAGGTCTAAAGGAGGTCTAAACCAGGACTAAACCAAAGCTAAACAATGACTAAACCAGGTCTAAACCAGGACTAAGTAGTGTGGAAGAAGACACGCACGTCCAAAAACATTCAGGCCTGAGTGCTGGGTCCCAAACTTAAATCAACGTGAAAACATGAAAAAAGGATCCGCACAGCAGTTAGAGCTCCCAGTTTTTCATTTCGCTCACCGTGTGACGTCTCGGGCCACAAGCTCTTCCTCAGACATAAAGATGTAAGAGGACGCATCGGTTTTAAACCTGTGAGCGTTCACATTAAATTAACAGATAACAGGCGTTTACTTTGGAAATTAAAATGGTACAGTGTGCTCAGGGCACTCCAAAAACATAAATAACATCCACATTTGTGAATCTGTTAAATAAATTGTCCATTGTTTCCCAGACACACCTGCCAAAACCTCAGGCCACACTGGCTGAAGGTCTTAGATTGACCAAAATTTGTATTAGACTAATTATTTATTAAGACTAGAAGGATACATGAGACAACAGCAAAAAGGAGAATATATGGAGCATTAGCTGAAGAGTTTTGGAGTTCAATCTAATTTTTTATACAACTGGGTGATACGGTGATAAAAATCGAATGTTGAGCTGGTCCCTGTGACAATCCGCTGTTTTTGTGAAATGGTCGTGATTCACTGTTTGTCTCTTTAATGCAGCTGTCTGTTCAAACACACTTTCTCCTGTTGTTTAGCCTCTGAAGCCTCTGAAGCCTCTGAGCAGATGACTTTAATTACCTCTAAAGGCCAGGGCTGCAAAGTTAAATTACATCGACACAAAATCACAAATTTAATGCATGCAATTAGCAAATCACAAAGGCTGCAATAATTTCTTCCATAAACAACAAAATGTCCTGCTTTGATTTGAATAAAAACTGCTCACACTGTAGTTTGGATTTGTACAAACGTGTTCTGAAACAAGCGACAAAAGCGCGACCAAAAGTGATAAAAGTTTGTCAAAAAGCGACAAAAACGCGCCTACAAACAACAAACGCGACACAATGCACCAAAACGCGACAAAAAGTGACAAAAAAACAACAACAAAAACACGGCTAAAAGCGACAAAGAGGTGTTTAAACATGACAAACACAAATGAACGTGACAAAAGAGTGACAAAATTGTGTTTAAAATGTGAATTTGAACAGAATCCAATTGTTAAAACATAAATATCAAATCAAATCGCAATCGCACTGGTCAGAAAAATCACAATTACAGATACAGTATTTTTCCTGAATCGTGCAACTCTATTGTAACCATGGAAAAATATAAAGTGAACATGAATCGTGATAAAATTGAAGTCATGATTTAGCCCCAAGAAAATCATGGTAATCATTTTTTTGCCGTTTCACCCGGACCTACAACATAAATCTTTTGTCACTTGTAGATTCACTCACAGCGGGAAGAGCAGCCAAAGCTTTTACTGTTGCCTTAAACAAAATATTGCACAATTTCTCCAAAGGTTTACTCAAATAAATCTTACCGAGTAAAAGTAAAAAGACCATAACCTATTGTTCTTTTCAAATGGGACTTTAGTCAGCCTGGATTCCTCAATGGATTATGGGATTACTGGAGGACCGAGGCACCACGATATTCTCAATGTGCGTGCAAATTTAACTTTACAACTCAACAACACCTTCAGTTCTGTATGAAATTGTGATTAATTCTTCTTAATAAACGAGTTTCAGACGCGGCCTCCAGCTACAAACTTGCAATCCCCCGCATATTAATTTGCAACACTAATTCCCAAAGGCCAGGCAAGTTCAATTATGATTTCTTTATCTCGCTTTGTGCCGCGTCGCTTTTGTCCTGCCTAATAGCTCGACTTGGTAATGCGCAAAGAGCGATTCGTGGCGCACAAAGGCTCGCCGTATTTCTCAGATAAGCGCGTTTTTCTCGGAGCCAAAAGGAGCAGACGATGCGCCGCAAATGAAATAACGAAACGGAAATTACTTGTTGAAAAAGTGGTTGGTGACTTTTATCTTCGTGTTCGCCTTGAAATCGTCTGGGAGCAGCATGACAGGTGCAGGGACGTGGCACAGGTCGGTCATCTGCGCAAAACAACGATAAAAAAGTTAAGCCAAGACGGTGTTACTCGCTTCAAACATTGCTCAAGCGTCAGTATTGCGCACGCACCTACCGAATGATTGACACCCCACATCAGCACGCTCAACACGGGGTCTCCGCCTCTGAAAACCTCCACTTTCTGCTGCACGAAATGTTTCTTTTTGGTCTTGCGTTTGGGCGCCAGGGACGTGAGCGGGTTGGAGGACGCGGCGCCGGGGGACGACATGGCCACGGTGGGTGTCCCGGGGGAGAGCGGAGGCGTGCGGGGACCGAGGAGGCGGTGTGCGCGGGGCCCGGGGTGCTGGAGGGTTTGTTTGGTCACGTGTTTATCACAGTCCGGCCCAGGCTCCTCCTGCGCTGCACGTGCGTAAAAGGAGCGATGGGAAGTTAATTGACGCAGAACGTAACAGGTGCTCACGTTTTTCTGATTGTTACTTTGTTTGGTGGTGTATTGTCCCTGTGATAAATATTGATAATGGTTTTACGTCTGTCAAATTGTAGTTCGTTGGAAGAAAGAAAAAAAAGTTGACAATTTTAAAGTCTGTAGACCCTTTAAAATGTGATTTCCTGAATGGAGGGGGCTGGAGGCAAAATGAAGAATGAATGACTGTAATGATTATCTCACATTAGATCTTAATTCTACTGGTTTTAAGTGTTTGAATGGGGAAAAAAGCAACACATTTGAGTTTCCAGGGTAGAAAGGTCAGTTAGTTTGCTTTTCTAGCCTTAAAATTGTATTTTGGCTTCAAAAGAATCTTATTTATGGTATGGTGTCTAATATATCTCTAGATAAAATGAAAAATTATTGTGGGCTCAACATTTCTGTGAATATTTTTCAGCAAAACCCATAAATCCGGGTTATTATTAAGAGTTTATCAAAATTTTCTAAAACATAATGTAAAATACAATAATAAATGTGTTTAAAGCAGCTCTGATGTCACTCACATGTGTCTGAGGCTTTTCATTTTCCAAAATCATCTCAATTTGTCATATTTTGTGATATTCTGAGGTTAATCCCAGTTTCTCCAGTGAAATTACATTATGTTGCACTTCACTTTTGTCTCCATTCAGAATTTAGAATGGATTAGTTCACAAACTTTTAAAGAGTCTATATGACAGGTTGAAAAATTTCAAATGGTTACAAAGTTTTGTGGGAGGGCAACTCTGGAAATATTCATCATAGCTATACATTTGTGAAGTTTTCGAAAAATAAGAGTGTAAAATTACAGGAAGTAGTGCTGAGTTGTCACATCATAACTATGTTTTTGTGGATTTTGGCCCTTGTTTTCAAAATGGTTGCTAGGTAACAGTTGTGGAATTACCTCTAACTATGTCATATCTGTGCTCATGTCCTGGAAGCAACATTTGAAACATCACGAAAACTGTCAAACTTGGGACTAGCATTCAAAATGTCACTTCTGCTGCTCATGTTCAACCAGGGGTAACATTAGAAACATCACCAAAATGGTCAAACTGGAAAAAAATAAGCTTCATGTTTTGTAAAAAGTAAATATAATCATGTTCACCACGATTTAGTGAAATGTGTAGTCTAATCTGTCATTTGCACATTAACTCAATATTTAGAATACAGCTTAATCTTAGCGTACATTCATCACCTGGTGGGGTAAAATGATAATATATATTTTTTAAATGCAGTAAAAGTGCCGCCTACCATCATTTGGGCCACGGACCATTAGTTTGGACACCCCAATAGCACCACTGTTACTGGCGTAGTACGTCCAGTAGGTGGCACTGTTTGACATGTCATTAGCTGATGCAACTACATTATGAGAAAGAACTCAATCAATGACATTATAAAGCAAAAGCTACAAAAGGCTTGTCCAAACACAAGCATGTGCTCAGGTTAATTGTTAACGCTCAATTGCCCCGAGTGACTGAATGTGAGGGTGAATGTTAGTCTGTCCATGTCTCTGTGTTAACCTGTGATGGCTACTGTCCAGGGTGTACCCCGCCTAAGGCCCAAAGTCACTGGGATAGGCTCCAGTCACCTGCGACCCCTAGTGGTAACAAGCGGTAGAAAATGAATAAACTTGAAGACTAATTCCAAAAAAGGCATTTATTAAATATAATAGTATTTGACATACTCAATTGCTCAAATATAAATAAAAGGTAAATGTATAAAAAGTATACAAAGATAAATATAAGTAAATATATTATGTGCTGTACATCATCGTCATGACAACAGGATGTAAAGCTAATAATTAAATTAAAAACCAGCATGTCATTGATATGATAACTCTATCTGAGCTGTTCAGGAGCTGTTCAGGACCAAACTGAGCCGAGCCAGTGAGGCTTGTGCATCAGGCTGTACTGTTCCTTCATCTTCAGTGCGTGTTGTAGAGTCTTTAGCAGCGCTCTGAGGAGCTCCTCTGTGTGGAGTTTGGATTCAGGGGAGTCCCGTACTGATCCACGCACCAGCACTTTCCCCTCGTGCTCCCTCTGGACGACCAGCACTGCACACACGCCGACAAACACAGTCAAACCTCTACTTAAAGGGCCTGTACCTGAGTTTTAACCGCGAGACAGGAACATGTTTTTGTTTGAACCGTTAGCCCCGCCCACACAGTCCTTCCTTTCACTCAGTATTGCAGCATGACTCAGAAACAACTGTCTGGAATAGTCTTATGCAGTTGTTTACATATAGTTCCTCTAACTCTCCTTTACAATTAGCTTTTAACACTTTTGAAACTGCACCATGACAGAATCACAGTCTGCGATAGTGTCAAGCAGTTAATTACCCATGATTCATAGTGTACAATGTGCCTGATTGGCTGAAAAGAGGTGACCCTGGCAAACGTTTATAATATGCACAGATTATACATTTCAAACCCAAAGTCTTTCCATAAGTTGCTTCTATTAAACAATGTGTGATGTAAAGAGAATTTCCCTTAACTAATAAAAATCAGGTACAGGCCCTTTAAACATTCTTTTTTCTTGTAAAGAAAGACAATAGTGCACTCATAAGAGCCAAATGGAACAGTTTTTTATGAATATGCAATTAAATATAGATACATTTTAGATATGAAGTTTAATAATTGCATTTATTACATTATTACATCATAGAAGAGGTTTCATTATTGTTATTTCATTTATTCATTTCATGGTTTATTAGACCATTATGTAAAAAATGTCTGAGGTTCTTTAAAGTGAGTATGACAGGTTTTTTTTTTTTTTTTTTTATACTTATTTACTGTATAAATACTTGTTGTAAATATAAATTATAGTCATTATAGCCAATCAGATTGCCGTTTGTGGTGAAAAGTTGACAAATATGTTGAAAATTACAGGAAGTAAACAAATGGATGACATCAGACTAGGCAGCCAAAGGTTATGCATAATTTACACAAAATAAATTACTTTTTTTGACCCTTTGGATTCAACAAAAAAACGTTTTTTGGTTGATGTAATCCCTCATTCGTCCAGACGTGTTCTGGATAGAAGCCAAAACGTCTCGATCTTGGATGACAACCCCTTTAACCTTTTCTACGATAAATGTTTCTTGGTAATTTCCCAGTGCGATGTCATAGTTTACGACCAGAAGTAACAATAAAAACCTCAGATAATAGCTAAACTGGGATAAAATGTGTAAAGATGTTAGCAGAATGTATTCATCTGAACTGCGTTTTAGTGAAATGCATAGTCTAACCTGTCATTAAGACTTTAATGTCCTGTATTTCTCTAATCCTCAGGGCTGCCTTTGCTGGAGAACTTCTGCCAATGGTGTATGTTTTTTGTTTTTTTGACATTTGGCCAAAGAACATGAGTCACGGAGAGAACGTTTGAGAACATCCAAACACACGGGCCCTAAACCTGGACCTTTTGCTGTGCTTGTTAGAGATTTTTAGATGAGATACAAAGTTCTTAAGGTATTTCTGTTAATTTGACATTGTTGTATTTGGCAAGACACTTCTCCCTCAAGTGCGTGTGACGATGTGGAAGTAGCGAATAAATAATGCACTCAATAATACATTTATTTGAAAGAAAATGTACGCAAAGATGGATGTGTTTGCTGAACATTGTCAAAGGGACGCAAACACCTTCTGGAAAATTTGTAAATGATTGTTTTTGTCTGCTTTTATGTTGTTAATCTCTGCTCTTCATCAAAAACAAACACGTAAATCTGTTCTGTTTCCTCCTCTGTACCTGTTTCCTCTTGTAGAACCCGTCTTTGTTGCAGTTGGGCAGGTAGATCTCCTGATGAGGCCTGAACGGCTGAGGCCCCAGAGCCGAGAGCAGCGCGCTCAAACGTTTACGACACGGAGCCTGAGGAGCAGAGTTCAGGTCAGGACACACTTCACAGACTCACACTGTTGGGATGTGCGCGCCTTCTGCAGGATTTATTACCTCTTCAGGGGCTTGTGTAGGCGCTGTGTCTGCAGAGAAAACATAAACAAGTCGTGCATTAAAGCGAGATTTATGATAAGATTGTAAGGCCGAGAAGAACATAAAGCGAAATCAGACCTGGAAGTCCTTTTGCTTTTGTCGGTCTGAGGATGCGTTCACACTTGCACAAACATCACAATCAAACTGGGACTTGGAGCAATCCAGGTCTAAACCAGGACTAGAACAGGACCAGACCAAAGTCTACGTCAGAATTAAAGTGCGTATGACAGGTTTTCACGATATTCTAATTTTGTCTTTATTCGATGTGTTAATGCCTCTTGTAAATATAAATTAAAGTTTTACACCAATCAGGTCACCGTTTGTGGAGAAAAGTAGAAAAATCTGTAGAAAGTTACAGGAAATAAACAAATTGATGACATCACACTATTGAGACAAAAGTTATGCAAAATTTACACAAAAGAAACTACATTTTTTGACCCTTTAAACATGGATTCAACAAAAACAAAAAGTGTTCACATGTAATTTTGATTTGAAATTTTAGACCAGTGTACAGTGTGGTTGTTATGTAATTTCCCAGTGTGATTTCAACATTTACAACCAGGAAGTAAAACAAAAAAATTGGAAACCTCGATAAAATCTGTAAAGTATTTTAGCAAAATTTGAAATATATTTATGTAAACTGCATTTTAGTGAAAAACCTGTCAGAGGCACTTTAGACTGGGCTCAAACTGGGACCAAACACAGATGAACACAGATGGTTACAGTCCAACAGTTATAATCTTAAGGTTAACATAATAAAATAGCAAGCTGTAATAAGTACAGATAAGATAAGATAAGATAAGATAAGATAAGATAAGATAAGATAAGATAAGATAAGATAAGATAAGATAAGATAAGATAAGATAAGATAAGATAAGATAAGATAAGATAAGTACAGATAAGATAAGATAAGATAAGATAAGATAAGATAAGATAAGATAAGATAAGATAAGATAAGATAAGATAAGATAAGATAAGTACAGATAAGATAAGTACAGATAAGATAAGTACAGATAAGATAAGTACAGATAAGATAAGTACAGATAAGATAAGATAAGATAAGATAAGATAAGATAAGATAAGTACAGATAAGATAAGTACAGATAAGATAAGTACAGATAAGATAAGTACAGATAAGATAAGTACAGATAAGATAAGTACAGATAAGATAAGATAAGATAAGATAAGATAAGATAAGATAAGATAAGTACAGATAAGATAAGATAAGATAAGATAAGATAAGATAAGATAAGATAAGTACAGATAAGATAAGATAAGATAAGATAAGTACAGATAAGATAAGTACAGATAAGATAAGTACAGATAAGATAAGTACAGATAAGATAAGTACAGATAAGATAAGATAAGATAAGATAAGTACAGATAAGATAAGATAAGAGATCCTTTATTTGTCCCACAATGGGGGAAATTCCACTGTTGCAACACACAGTTTAGGACAGGAATGAAAGAAATAGGCGCATGCAATAAAAATAGGTTAAATAAACATGGTAATAAAAAGATAGAGTAAATACAGTAAATACAGAGCTGTATTTACTCTAAGCTTTCTTAAAAAAATGTATATAAGGTTTTGATGTTGGGACTTTTAGCTGCCTCAAATTATTTACATTCAGAATAATTGAAATTAAGGCTAAAATGAACTGTTAAACTAATACAATAATCACATCCAATTCAGAATATGTTTGTAGGTCGTATCGGATCAGCCAATATAAAAAAATTGGCCGGTATTTGGCGCTGATATAAATGCAATTAGGCAAAACAATGACGCACCGCATGATTTTATACTCCAGATAAATACATACTGGTATTATTTTTGTTATTTGTTAGTATTTGTTTATAACTGAAACTGAGCTTTACTTCTTCTTATAACTTAAAATAACTTTATGGGCCTCACTATGGATTTGAAAATCTAAATATCGGTACTGGCAAACATCGGTTATCAGCAACAGCAGCAAATATCGGACATCGGCTCAAAAAATATAAATTAAATAAATAAATCATATCAGCCAATGCCTACGTAGAGCTCTAACCTTTATTTATCCAGGTTCTCTTTAACAAAGACGACCTCAACTACAGGTTTTATGAACGTTAAGGGTGTTTTCGCCACATTTAAATTGGGACAAAACCTGAAACAAAACCTGGACTAAACCAGGACTAGAACAGAACCAAACCATGTCCACATCAGGACCGAAATGGGCTCAATTTAAGATCAAATAACAACAAATTTGGTGTTTGCAAAGGGTTCAGATTGTAATGATTCTTGTGCCTTGTGCCTGTTCAGACATGATAAAATCTAACATCAAACTCCTCACCTGTGGTTGGACCTGGTGCCGTTGCGTTCACAGAGCTGCGCGCGCCTCCACATCGTCCTCCTCCGTTCCTCAGAGTTCTCAGTGGTTCCTGGGCATCCTTTGGCGGGACGCACTTCAAACCGGGCGCACATTTCAAAGTGTAGATCCCACAGGCTTCTCCGGCTCCTAAAGTCCTCTCGGTCACGTTTCGGAGATTGGCCGGCGTCGTATGCACCGCTCTTTGAAGGGAGTGGAGCGGCTCCAGCAAAAGTAACGTAAAGACGGTCAGGCACCACATGGCAACGTGATGAGGCTAGATTTGATTTACTTTACGTTAAGGCAAGTCCAAATAGTTGTAGTAATAATGAGTAGAAGTAGAGGCAAATAGTTGTAGTCCAAAAGTGCAGCAGTAGTAGTACTCGTAGTAGGAATAACAGTAATAGTAGATGTTATTAATAGTCAGTAATAATAGTAGTAGTCAATAGCAGTATATAATAGTAGAAGTAGTAGATAGTAGTAATAATTTTGCGTATTCAAGGCTTGAAAAAGGGATAGTTCAGTCTCCAGTCTTGAAATGAGCTATTCCAGTTTCCATGGCAATAGTAATAGTTGTTATAGTAGTATTATTAGCTATAGAAAGTAACTTTGCCGGAATATTCCTTGAACAATTTTGGTTCAAATTGAAATTGCAGTTAAAGGAATAATTGTTGTTTCTTGAATAGTTCCAAATTGTTGCTTGTAAATGTTATATTTCTGTCTTGATTCTATTTAAGGTATAGTTTTACCGTTGCAAATGAGTCCAAAAGTGCAGTTGTAGTCGTAGAAGTACTTGTAGCAGTACTTGTAGATGTATTAGTGGTCATGTAGATGTAAAAGGAGTATAATTAGAAGTACTTGTAGCAGTAATACAATTATTATTAGTAGATTTTGTGTTAGTAGTAGTTTAAATATCAGTAGTAAAAGTTGGTGTAGTAGAAGATCAAGTAGTAGATGTCGTAGTACTTGTAGTGGTAGGAGTAAAAGTAGTAGCAGTAGTTGTAGTTCCCTCGAGCCTGAAGTGCCAAATGCAGCAGAAGTCGACTCGGAGCATCTTTTAAACCTCTGCCGTCGAAGGAGGAGCAGAGCTTTGACTTTCCCTTTGAGTCCACGCCCTCTGGACTTGAACCTTCTCATTCCATCCTCCGTCTGTCACCCGCTCCAGCGCCAAAGCACGAGTAACTCACCACATGGTCACGCCGATGTAAAGGTTTAATGAGATTCACAGGAGAGGATGTCAAATGTGCACAATCAGTGACTCAAATCAGTGTCTTACAGTTTTAGTCCTTTTGATTTGTTTAGTTTTTTGGTCTGGATTTCTTTCTATATACATACTTTAATATAGGCGAAATAAATATATAATTACCGTATGTAGAGTGAGACATTTGCAGCCAAGGAATATAGATTAAAACTTGATCAAATCTTTTAAAAATACACTCAAGTCCAAAGAAACAGCTCTACAATCTACAATCTTCTCCAACAAACATCAATTTTCCACATTAAAAACCCTTTCAAATCATTAAACCGTCATTATACAAGAGGTGGGTCGTGGGTTAGTTTAGTTATTTTGATGTTCATTCAATAAAAGATCATTTGATTCTGATCATTTTGGTTCTTCACAGCTACATGTGCTGTGTAATCATGTAATTGTCATATTCATTGAGATGGAGATTCAGTCATCTCTAATTGTTTATGATATACTTAGATCTTTTTAATCGAGTTAAGATTTTGGAGCAGGACTGTCCAAAATTCCAGTTGTACTTTTTACTGTAAAATTGGAAAAACTCTGCCATCATGACCTAAATTACTACATTTTGATGTGATGCAAACCTGAACCTAAAGTGGCTCATCAAAACTAGGAGTGTGTCAAAATACTGAAATACTCATTCATTTTCTACCGCTTATTCCCGTTAGGGGTCGGGGGTGACTGGAGCCTATCCCAGTGACTTTGGGCCTTAGGCGGGGTACACCCTGGACAGTGGCCAACTCGTCGCAGCAAACACAGAGACACGGACATGGACATTCACCATTCACTCTCACATTCACACACTACGGGCAATTTAGAGTTGTCAATAAACCTACACAGTCATGTGTTTGGACGGTGGGAGGAGCCGGAGAACCCGGAGAGAACCCACGGTAACACGGGGAGGACATGCAGACTCCACCCAGAGAGAGCGTGTGATGTTGGGGTGGTTCAGAATTCGAAACCACGATGTTGGGGGTGGTCTGGGATTCGAACCCACGATCTCCTTATTGAGAGGCAGAAGCTCTAGCCCGGGATTCAAACCCATGATCTCCTTGTTGGGAGGCAGGAGCTCTGACCGCTCTGCACCTCATCACCAGATTTAGTGTCACAATATTTCAGTACGGGGTGCACGGTGGCAGAGCGGTCAGAGCTCCTGCCTCCCAACAAGGAGATCATGGGTTTGAATCCCGGGCCAGACAAACATCACTCGATCTCTCTGGGTGGAGTCTGCATGTCCTCCCCGTGTCACTGAGGGTTCTCTCCAGGTCCGGTCTCCTCACACCGTCCAAACACTTGACTGTGCAGTGAATCTAAATTGCCCCGAGTGACTGAATGTGAGAGTGAATGACTGTTCATGTTCATGTCGGCCGCTGTCCAGGGTGTGCCCCGCCTAAGGCCCAAAGTCACTGGGATAGGCTCCAGTCACCCGCGACTCCTAACGGGAACAAGCGGTAGAAAATGAATGAATGAATGAATACATTTGGTGATACAGTATTAAAATATCGTCGACTGCAGTATTGATATATTGCCATGAGCCATTTTTGATATGATTTACTAAATAATTTTATGACAGCACAACAATTTAGTTGCTTGTTTAGAGAAAAGAAACTGTTTTATGCTAAACATTTGACTTATTTACTGTTTTGGTGAGTGAAATTATTGTATTTTATTTTAAGTTTGTGCAGGTCGTGGTTTAACAAAGATAAAATGTTATTAAAATGTATTAGGTCCTTTAAAAATGTGTGATATATCATAGAATATCATGAGCAATATATGGATTATCACATGTTTCACAATATCGTATCGTTGTGGATCGTATTGAATCGTGAGGGAGTCTGGGATTCCTCGCCCAAATCAAAACTACATCAAATCAATCAAGTCGATATGACAGGACCGACTGAACGTTTGACTAAAACGTAGTGAATATGAGTGTATTTATGATTTTACTAAACATTTTGTCTATTTGTGCCCAGTTTGACCATTTTGACAACTTTCATAAAGTCACTTCCTGATTGAACGTGGGCAGTAAATATGACACAGTTAGAGGTAATTCCACAACTGTTACCAAGCAACCATTTTGAAAACAAGGGCCAAAACCCCCATAAATGACACAAAAGTTATGATTTGACAAATAATAATGCCTGGTAACACCTTTATTTTGTTGAATGAGCGTTTAAACTGTCAGAAAAATGTATCAGTTGAGTGTTAACTGTACGTCGCGTTTTGATGACATCACAGAGGGATTCCATTTTAGAACTCAGCACTACTTTCTGTCATTTTAAACTTTTATTTATGGAACTGCCACTTCAAAAATGTAAAACTATCATAAATATTATCCAGTGTCCTCCCATCAAACTCAGCCATGATTTGAATGTAATGAGAACCTGTCAGGACTTTAAATGATTCACTTCATCGTCATGTCGTCTTGGCCCTCTGCTCTGTATATTCCGCAAAATACGGCCCTTGGAGAGAAAAGTTCGGACACACCTTTGATTGTGATGTTGATTATTACTAGCATGTAAGGTTCATATTCAGGAAATAAACATTGAAAACATTTTTAGTTGATTTTTATGAAGGAGCTAAAAAATGTGATTCATTTCTTTGTCATATCGGCCAGCCCTAGAGTTGAGAAATACATTTTTGAAGCAGCTTTATCAAGGAAAATGTGCATTAGTTAATCCTCCAGCTAAAGCACACCCCTGACCTTGTCCCTTTGGAAACTTTGGAGATCTGAAAAGCATTTAAGTATGGGTCAAATGCAGAAGACACATTTAGTGGAGAATAAACTGTGCAGAGTTTATCGTCTGCTCGATACACATAGTTATAAACTTTAATCTTAATACTTATCCACCTCCAAATTAACAGTTTGATGGTTTGATTTCCTTTCGACTTCACCGTCCCATAGCAACTTGGAGTGGAAAAATAATCATTATGCCGTTTTACTCCCCAGAGCTAACAACACACCGCCTCAATTATAACTATATTCTTCAGAAAGTCCCGCACATTTTACTTCCCTTGAACTCACCGCAGTGACATAAACTGAACATGTGTCAGACCAAAGGAGCGGCCCGACGTGCAGTGACTCAGAGGCGATTGGCCAAGTCAGAGTTTAAGTCCCGCCCCCCACATTCCTCTGTGAATCACTGCAGACGCCAGGTATAGGAACTTAACCATCAGCGTTCATTTTACTGCATTCAACAGCCATAAAGCTAAACTATAAAGACGTCAACTATTGAGAGTGACAAGAAAAGTGGGCAATAAATCAAATCAGTTTACACAGTATTTTGTTTTGAAAATATGCAAAATTTGAATATTGAGTTTATTGTTGGGTGGAGTCTGCATGTCCTCCCCGTGTTACCGTGGGTTCTCTCCGGGTTCTCCGGCTTCCTCCCACCGTCCAAAGACATGACTGTGTAGGTTAATTGAGAACTCTAAATTGTCCCTAGTGTATGAATGTGAGAGTGAATGGTTGTCTGTCCGTGTCTCTGTCTCTCTGTGTCAGCCCTGCGACGAGTTGGCCACATGGATGTATTAAAAGAACTGGATAAGGTACGCCCCCTCTGTCTGTGGTCCCAGATTGATTTGTGGCCGTGCGAGGTACTGCAGCCTCTTGGAACCAGCCTTTTTCTCAAATGTCACATTATACTTGCAGACAGTACTGAATTATTATCTGTATTTAAATAAAATAGAAGGAAATGTTCTTTTCTACTGTTTCTAAAATCACCGAAATTACCGTTTTTATATGAAGTGGGGGATTGTCGTCACGTGGCGCCCTAAAACAAAGATGGCAGCCATCATTTCAGGAAGTAAAACAAAGATGGCAGCCCTCGTATCAGGAAGTAAAACAAAGATGTCAGCCTTCGTATCAGGAAGTAAATGCGGAAGTAAGAAACTTTTTTTGGGGTCATGCGCCAATGAGCACTCTCCATAGGGATAAACAGGACGGCCATCTTGGATTCATCTTCCAGGTTTTATTATAGTTCTATGGTTGGCCACTGTCCAGGGTGTACCCCGCCTAAGGGCCAAAGTCACTGGGATAGGCTCCAGTCACCCGCGTCCCCTAACGGGAATAAGCGGTAGAAAATGAATAAATGAATGAATGAATGTTTACAGTTAAAATGGTAAAAGCTTTTTTTTTTTAATCTTTGAAATAAGGGTATATGGTGATATTTCTGCTCTTTTGTGACAGACATTTCACATTTGTCTGATAGTTCAATAGTTCTCAATTAATATTTAATTGCATGCTTTTACTCATTTCTGTTAAACTGTTATAGTACTATCGATTACTGTTGCAGGTGTGACTTAGACTGGCCACAATAAAAGTTATGCTTAAATGTTCGGTTTTGCATTATGGGGTATGAAAATGTTCAGGTTCTTGCATGTTCAGATACCCAGATACTGTGTCTAAGGCACACTGTGCAATATTCATTCTGCCTAATTAGCATCTTTATATGCCACACACGTGAATGGGATGGATTATTAATATTAATATGTATTGCTCAGTAAGACAGATTTTTAACAAATATATAAACAATATTTGAGAGATAGGGTCTTTTGTATATATAGATAAAGTTTTCATCTTTGAGTTCAGCTTATGAAAAATGAGAGCAAAAATAAAGTTAGGGTCAGGGTTAGGGTTAGAGTTATATTTTTGTTCAGTGTAAATAGCCAAAACAGGCCCATATTTATTTATTAGCTGAATAAGAAAAAGAATATGACAATTAATTGTTGTTATATTAAAATATATTATATCTAAATGTGGCATAAAAGAGGTTAAAAAAAGCAGCTGTGATTCCTCTCTCTGATTGGCTGAGCGGGTCTGAGGGGGCGGGACTTCCTACAGCGCTGTTCGGGCACAAAGTGTCACTTCTCTTCGTAAAATCTTCAACAAAAACAACAGAACTCAGCGTTTTAAAAGTAAGATTTTAACACGATATCTATGTTTTTAAAGTTGAAGGTTTGTCTAAGCCATATCCAGCTCTAAAAAGTTTTATAAACCCGGTAAACGATACAATGCTGCGGCTAAAGAAGCTACACCGGGGCCATAGTTTCCACATTGGTTTGCTGTTTCTGGGATAGAAACGTAATTTATGAACTTTGAGAGCTCCAACATCAATAAACTACGTATTATACTGTATTAAGGCTGATATTTTCCATGTCATTAACATACATTGAGCTGAGCAGCTTCCGTGATCCTCTGCTGTCTACTTATGAATCATAACATATGGTTTAGTTTGTAGTATTTTATCATTAATGCTGACGTGATACACAACATCCCCACGGTAAATACGGTCTGATTGTCAGCCTCTTCCTGGATACTACATAAGTAATTATTGTTATATTATATATTACGAACTGTACAGGGCTTTGACATTTATCAGAGGAACTAGTTTCAGGAAGAGAAAGACCAATTCAATGTAAGCGAAGTTAAAAGTGTCAGACATGACTGAAAAAATACATTGTCATTCTCCAGTAAATATGAACTTCTATCATTTATTAATTTAAAATGAATTACATTTAAAGTATTAATTTAAAATTAATTAAATTTAAATATTGTTTTGTTGTATGTAACGCCTTTCAAAATGTGTCAACGTCAAGGAGGGTGTGTGGGTGACATTTCTATCATAACAGTTATGACTGTAGTGTTGTCATGACGATAACATTTCAAACTCCATTTTATGACGATACTCGATAAGAGGATAATATGGACAAAAGTTAAAGTATGTTTGTTGCATTATCTCAATAAGAATATCCAGACTATAGTTTCGTCAGCATTAGGAATGTGCTAAAATGTGTAAATGTCTTTAAGGTTCAAGTTAACCATAAAACTAAACACAAAAGGGCAAAAACATCACTTTATATCCTTGTTTTGGATTTTACTGGTCTTGCTTGGAGATCTTTTTTAATTGTTTTAATTCTAATTCTATTTGTAACATTATATTTTTTTCTCTATATTTAATCTCCCATCTCAAATCAGTATCTAATTTAACATCACAATGATCATAACAACACTTTTTTTTTGACAAATGTCATTTTTCACACAAAACAATTGCCGTTAGTTTAATATTTTTTTGTGGACTGATTAGTACTGAAATTTTACACTCGATTTTAATACTAAGGAATAGTGATTTTTAAACCACAATGATAACAAATTTAGTCTTTTTCAACAAAAAATAACAACTTTCTTTAAGTAACTATTTCTTCTTCTGATGAAATAATTTAAAACTAATCAAGAATGGTCAAATTTTGTTCTGTTCGTGTGTTTTGTTTTAGCATCGATACTTGTTCAAATGAGTATCTGATTTTCATTACTTTTCACAACCCTAGAAATGATACAAGTTCTGATATGGATAATAGATAATTCTTAACTTAACAGTTCAGGAAAGGTCAATAAGTTCAAATAAGTATCTAGCAGCAGTAGTTTTAGTATCATTTAGTATCTTTATATAGCAGACTTGAGTGGAGCCTCACTTATTAGTTATATATATACAGTAAGTGGTGACTGCTCTTCCACCTGAGCTAATGTGGATTATGATGATTTATTATTTCAGATGGAAACTAAATGGCTTGTGTTTAAAAGCCAATACTGTGTTTGTGTTTTTTGTTTCAGTTTGTGATGAGTAAAAGCGATGGACGACATAAACCTTCACTATCGGTTTCTGAACTGGAGGAGACGCATCCGAGAGATCCGTGAAGTGCGAGCCGTGCGCTACAGAGAGAGGCTCAAACGCATGAGACGAGACGGAGACATCATCAGGTAAAGGACCGAGGGCAAATATTATGCATTATTTGTATTTTGTTTGGCCTTTAAACCTGCTCTTGAGTGTCTTTACTTTGACACCTCATGTTTTAGAACTAAAAATAACATGTTTTTACAAAGAACAATACAACTTTAGCACTTCTTGGGAGACGCCATATTAACTTAGCTGTGGCTCCATCTACTGGCGGCAGAGACAATTACACGTGTGTGTGATAATGGTTTGATCTGCTGTTGCTGTGCTAAGCTCTCACGCAGTTACAGTGATCGTGTTTAGAGGCAGAAATGTTCAGAACGAGTCTGCCGATGATTTAAAGTCCATATGACAGCTTTCTCTAATACTGACTTAGTTTGGTGGGAGGGCACCTGTGGTAAATATTTATAATAGTTTTACATCTATGAAGTTGGTGTTTTTTGAAAGAAAGAAAGAACATTTTGAAAAGTAAAAGTTTAAGTAGTGCTAATGGAATCTCTCTGTGATGTCATCAAAAAGCGACATACAGTTTAAAATAAATAGACAGTTAACGCTCAACTGAAACATCTTTCTGAAAGTTTAAATGGTCAGTCAACAAAATAAAGGTGTTATCAGGTATTGTCATTTGTCAAATCATAACTATAGTGTAATTTAAATGAGTTTTGGCCCTTGTTTTCGAAATGGTTGCTAGGTAACAGCTGTAGAATTACCTCTAATTATGTCATATTTGCTGCTAATGTCCAACCAGGAAGTGACATTATAAACATAATGAAAACTGTCAAACTGGGGACAAACAGTTAGTAAAATCTTAAATATAATCTTCACAAAGACTTTAAGTTCTAAAACTTGAAATGCCAAAGTAAAGGCAGTCGATCATGTTTAAAGGTCAATGACAGCACACAAAATGCATATGTGTCATTTAAATAAAACCGGTACATATTTATACTGTGTATTGGTGTATTATTTGTGTTTTAATCCTTAGGTATCAGGGGAATGCAGATGAAGTTGGCTGTTTTGTGGCTGCCAGACCGTTATCTAAAAGAAATAGATATTTTGAAGTAAGTTTTGTCATTCTACATTTTTCACCACAAGAGAGGAAATAATGCCGGTGCTACAAATGTGTGGCAGAAGTGGAAAGGAAGTAGAACAAATGATTAATTGTTTTACACTTAAAACAAGTCAGTGCTTTGTGGCACATTTGCCCTTTAACGATCAGGTCAGTGGTTTACATTGTGAGAATGGGATGATGCTTCTGAGAGCACACTGTGATGACTACGGCATGTCACTGTCAACATGATATCAGTGCACTGCGACTGATGAATGTAGGGCCAGGCAATATGACAAAAAACAAACCGTCATATTCATTAATTATTCAGTTTTTTCTCAATCCATTTTTTTCTCAAAACAAGTTAAAGTGGTTTCAGAGATTATTAATAATACATAATAATGCATTTGACTCGTATTGTGGTTTTCTGGACACTCAAAGACACCTTACACTGCATTATTCTTTCACTCCTCACCAGGCGGAGGCAAACTGCTATTGTAGCCACAGCTGCCCTGGGGCGGACTGAAGGAACTTTCTTAAACATAAAAAATACAGACCTGTAATAATTGCAATTTTACACAAAAAACTTAAAATTATATTCTCCAAAGTCAGAACTCTGCTCCAAACCACATGTTTTCTTGACAGAGTGGACTGTGAAACCTCTTAATTAAAAACCCAAACTGATGAGTGACGATCGGAAATACCTTGTCCTCAATCAAAATGTGACTAATTCAAAACTTTGCACATGAAGTGAAGTGTATGTTAAAGCAACACGTGACAAAATCAGACCGCTGCGCGCTGTCGGCATGTCTTAAATAATCACTTAAAAACATTTTATCAATTGCAAACCCACTTGAAGGAGCCACTGACGTTGCTATTATGAAGCTTCAGAAAGAGAAAAGAAATGTCCCAAAGGGTAACCAATGTGTATTAAAATCTGCCTGAAGACCACTCTGACCATTTGGAAGTTGCTGACTCAGGCTCCGACCAAAAGTGTTGAACTTTTTACCTAGAAATGTATAATTAACCTGGCTCTTATTACAGTCATCGGGGCTAGATTTGATAAATGACACTGAATCTGTAGACAGTGACTCCCTTCAGAATAAATCAGGTTGAAACTTGTTCAAACTGATACAAACGCACGACCTTCTGAATCTTTCTATTCATTATTTCTGTGACTCACTGGAAACATCTCAGAGGGAGAACCACGGAGATGGTTCAAGGAGAATCCACGCTCCTCCGACGAAACTATGACTCTCACACTTTGAAATAAAACAATAGATCCTTTTTGCCAAGTTTCACCAGCAAAATCCCCCCAAACTGCACCTAAAAACCTGCCCAAACTTCCACCACACAGGGATGGGCGATTTATCAGTTTCATAGATGTTTGTCTCCATCAGTTTCTTTTTTTTCTTTTAGTATTGAGTAAAAATGGAAAGAGAAGAGCAATTAATCTAAAAATATGGCTATATGTTTACAGAATAATGCACCAAATAATTTTATATCGCACATAAATACATTCTTACTGTTTTGTTATTTGTTATTATATATTTTAGGGCTGCAACGAACGATTATTTTGCTAATTGATTAGTCTAGTGTCTATTAATAGTGTCTATTGTTGATTGGATTTACAAACATGTTCTGAAACAAGCGACAAAAGTGTGACAAAAAGCGATAAAAATGCCTTCCAAAGCAACAAAAACGCACCTACTAACAACAAAAGCGACAAAAACGAGACTAAAACCACAAAGATATGACTAAAAGTGACAAAGACACAACTAAATGTGACAAAAACGCGGCTAAAAACGACAAAATTGTGTTTTAAATAACAGAATCCTATTGTTAAAACATAAATCACAAATCTAATCACAATCGCACTGGTTAGAAAAATCACAATATTTTTCCTAAATCCTGCAGATCTATTAAAGGCAACAGAAAAATACAAAGTGAACACAAATCGTGATAAAAATCAAAATCATGATCTGGCCCCAAGAAAATTGTGATTAAAATCGTTTTGTATCTCGCCCAGCTCTAGTTTAGATTGCAAAAAGCTGGTGAATATGAGATTTTTACTAAATTAGACGAGGGGTTTCTCAGTCAATCTGTTCAAATTCACAGTGGTGTAAAGTGTGAATTTCTTACTTTTATTTCCCGGTCTCATTTGTGTGTGGTTGTGTGGTTGTGTGGTTGTGTGTGGTTGTGTGTGGTTGTGCGTTTGTGCAGGTGACGATCGTGGACACGGGCGTGCGGGGCATGATCTCTGTGGGTCTCGTGCCTCAGTCGTACAAACTGGACCATCAGCCCGGCTGGCTCCCCAACTCCGTGGCCTTCCACGCCGACGACGGCAAGTACGTGTCCAGGACTGGACTGGGACCACACTGTTGTGATTTGAGATGATTTCTTCTTCTTTTTCTTCTTCTTCCTCCTCCTTTTCTTCGTCTTTGTCTTCTTCTTCTTCTTCTCCTTCATAAAACATGAAATACAAACAGAAAATAAGACTGAAAGTGAAAGAACAGTAAATTGTGATGATGACATGATAATGATTGTCGTCATTGGATTGGGTAAATGTGTCCTCCCCCTCAGGCTGTACAACGGGAGCACGGTGGGGCAGCAGTTTGGGTCCAAGTGTTGCCGCGGCGACCGGATCGGCTGTGGCATCAGCCCTGAGCCGGAGGACGGACAGATCACCGTGTTCTTCACCAAAAACGGGAAAGAGGTGAGTGCAGAGGACTGGGACCTGAACTCATGAAAAATGTTTAGTCCAGGGGTAAATTCTCTTTTCATCGTTCAAAAAAGTCACACAGCAAAAAATTTAAATCCAGCCTAGCTTAAAATGACTTGAATTTAACATTTTTTGATCAGTTTTGACTTTATGAGATTTAATTTAATTTAATTTCAGTGGTTTCAAGGTATTTCTCTGACTGATCATCTGATAATTTAGCTTATAATTGACTGTTTATTTTTAAAATGCCTGGCTCAGTACTTCCTGTCTAATTCATTTCTATGGGGTTTTGGTCCAGTCAGACTAAAATGAATAAATCCTGAAAGATCCTGCAGTGAACAGTGAGTTGTTCTGGATTAACATGAAACATGTTAAAGACTTTAAAAAACTACTACAATACTTCACCAAAAGACACTTGTGTGTTTATAAAGGATGTGTTTGTGTCTCAACAAACTGATGCTGTACAATTTGTATGTACAGCATCGCTGATGCTGTACAATTTGTATGTAAACAATCAAACTGACGTTCTGTGCGCACAGTCAATAATAAAATAAATTTGCCAGTTGGGTAAGTGAATTAAAAAACTCATTGGCAGATAATTTGGCTTGAAGTGAGAAGTAATGCATTGAAAAAAGTCAGAAACAAGAAAAATAATCTAGTTCTATCAAAAAAAATGGTCTTAAAGGAAACATATTCTGTCTATTCATAGTGTTTTGTTCATTCTTTGACCTGTGTTATCAGTCACTATGAAATGACACTGAGTGCATCCAGCCAGCAGATGGCGCCAGCGCAATCTGCAATCTAGTGAAGTTGGTGCCGAAAAATTGTGTTTAGAGGAAGAAATGCTCAGAACGAGTTTAGTGATCATTTAAGGACTAAAAACAGCAGAAAATTCTCTGATGAGTGACGTATGAAATCTGAAAATACGTCTGAAAATCACAGAGGTTCAGCAGGACGTGTGTTTGACGCTCGGAGGGGGGAGGATTTTCTAATAAACATAACTCAAAACAGAGTGAATTCAACTTCTGTTTGTTTGTTTCTGTTTTTGATGATTAGAACATGCTTTAAAGCTCAAAACAGTCACTGTAGCAGAATATGTGTCCTTTAAATGATCTTAACCAGTCAAAACCTCTGAAATTAAGATACATATCCTGGAATTTTAACTTATCTAGACATTGCTTATTTCAGTGTTTGACAAGAGAATAATTATGAATGATTTGATACACTGGTACACACATTAAGGTCTATATGACAGTTAGACGTCACATTTCACTAAAATGTAGTGAACGTGATTATATTCAAGATTTTGCCCATTTGTCCCCAGTTTATGTTTATAATTGTACTTCCTGGTTGGTCATGGGCAGCAAATATGACATGGTAAGCGGTAGAGGTAATTCTACAGTTGTTACCTAGCAACCATTTTGAAAATAAGGACCAAAACCCATATAAATGACATAATAGTTATGATTTTACAAATATTAATACCAATAACAACCTGATTTTGTTGAATGACACTTGAAAGTATCAAAAGGTTGTGTCAGTTGTCTGTTAATTGTATTTGTGTTTTTCATGGCACGGCGCTTCACAGAGGGATTCCGTCTATTCTAAGGGCTTTGTTGATACATTTTGCGTTGTGTAATATCCATAACATAACAGTTTCCAAAAAACACCCATTTCTTGGACTGGCCCCCCTCCTTGCAAAAGCAAACGGCTCACTCTGAGATCTGACCCCCCGAACAGAGAGCAGGCTGCCTCCCCAGCCCAACCGCCGCGCCTCCCCCGCCCAACCCGAGCGTCTCCCCCTCCCAACCCGCGACGAAGCCTAGAGCGGAGATAGTGCGCATGCGCCGTGTGCTCCGGTAAACAGCGATACACAAACACGGGAATAAACCTTTTATCCGTCCTGACGGTGCGTCGTGCTGAGTCCTACGTCCTGGATCTGACCTGGAGTTTGACGTGCTCCAGGGCCTCGACGACGGACGTTGCCGTTTGGTAAATAACAAGCTAACTCTTCGATCTGTCGTATCCATCGTGTACTTACTGTGTAGCATTAGCATTAGCTGTTTTTGTTCTGCGGCTGCGCGCTTCCTGGAGGCGTGGCTTAAACACCGCGTCATCCTTGTGAAGCGTGTCATCCTGGTGAGGAGCCCCCGTCTGCTGCTCAGCCGAGGGGGACGGAAAAGACAGTTCTCTAGTGAAAACATGAGGGAATCAATCAAAAAACCACTTTGGGCACAACATACGAGGCCCAAATAGCTCTGGAGGAAGGTTAAAACCTCTGAAAAGTCGATTTTGCATGTTATGGGACCTTTAATACTGTGTTGTCTGCGTCTGTAGGTGGGCAGTGTGGACGTGCCCCTGTCCCCCGACCCTCTGTTCCCCGCGGTGGGGATGCACTCTTTGGGGGAGGAGGTGCTGCTGGACCTGAACGCAGAGTGGGGCCTGGAGGAGGACGAGGGGCTCATGATCGTGGACAGTCACGAGGACGACTGGGCCCGACTCCACGACGTCAAAGTCCTGGGAACGGTGGGTCTGACAGCACACTGACGCGCTGCCAGGGTTTAATGTTGTCTAATTAGGACTTTGTTTGATGAGATGGCACCTGTGGTCATTGTGTGTCAGAGTTTCACACCAGGGATTCGACTTTATTTCATCGAGGGCCAGATTTTTCGGATGGTTTTGTCCTCGGGGCCAGGACTGACCCTAAAACCCAGCGTGCCCAACATTTTTGAAACACGAAGAACATGTAACACGAAAGGCTTTAACAACATCTGCAGAAGTGAACCGGGACTTAAACCAAGACTAAACCAGGACTAAAACCGGGACTAAAACTAGGACTAAACTAGGATGAAAAACTAGGACTAAAAGCAGGACTAAAGCAGGTCTAAACTAGGTCTAGACAAGGACTAAACCAGGACTGAACCAAGTCTGAACAAGGGCTAATCCAGGATTAAACTAGTCCTAAACCAGGTTTAAATCAGGGCTAAACCAGGTCTAAACCAGGATTAGACGAGGACTAGACAAGGACTAAACCAGGACTGAACCAGGTCTAAACCAGAACTAAACCAGGACTCAAGCAGGTCTAAACCAGGATTAAATCCGGACTAAATCAGGACTAAATCAGCACTAAACCAGGACTAGACGAGGACTAGACAATGATTAAACCAGGACTGAACCAGGGTTTATCCAGGATTAAACCAGGCCTAAACCTGGACTAGACAAGGATTAAACCAGGCCTAAACCAGGACTAGACGAGGACTAGACAAGGATTAAACCAGGACTGGACCAGGGTTTATCCAGGATTAAACCAGGCCTAAACCAGGACTAGATTAGGATTAGATAAAGACTAAACCAGGGCTAAACCAGGACTAAACCAAAAACAAGAGATGAGATATTTTCTATATTTTTGAAGATGGTTGAGGGCCGGATCCAGTCCCTTGAAGGGCCTGATTTGACCCCTGGGCCTTAAATTGAATTGTGTGTGTGTGAATTTGTGGAAAAAAAAGTTGAAAATGACATCATGTATTATCACATTCATCATTGCACAGACTGAAACCCCTCGTCTCGTGTCTCGTGTGTGTGTTTTGTCTCAGATGCTGGAGTACGTGGGCCGAGGGAAGAGCATCATGGACGTGGGTCTGGCTCAGGCGCGGCGTCCTCTCAACACCAGGTTTCATTACTACGAGCTGGAGATCACGGCCCCCGGAGAGAAGTGCTACATCGCCCTGGGACTCGCCCGAAAGGTCAGAGCGGGGAGTCTTAAGTCAGGACTAAAGCCGCTGTTTGGTAATCGGACAACAGAAAGTCCTCCAGGGCAAAAGCGAGAGTGTCAGGCTTCTCACAACTGATATTTCTGCATTTTTGTGGTTCGTTTTATGGTCCGTTCACTTTTTGAGTTTGTTTACAAGCTTCTTTTAGCAGTTTTTTATGCCTTGTGAAAAGTCTTATCGGAAAATCACTGCTATACATCCTGATATTAGAGTCTAGAGTCACACATTTACACATTTACACACTCTGTCGGGTCCAGGGCACAGAGTTTAACTGCACATTTGTGTTGTGTTTTGTGTTTGCACGTGCGATGCATATTCTCCCTGTGCGTGAGTGACACCTGCTCCAGAGCGCAGAGTGTTCTTTTACTCTCGAGACGAAATGTTTAAAGTCTATTAACCTTATTCTGGAAGTTGCCGTACGCGCCGCCGTCTTGTTTCTGTTATTATTTTACACGGCGCAGACGAGCTCAACAGAAAATAAGTTCTACATGGACTAAAAAGCCGTTTTCAGACTGACCAGGAAATCGTTGCATTGTGACTTGTTGTTGCTCGTGTTCATTAAACATTTTACACAAATCAATCTACTTTATGTAACATTTTAGCGGCGAGACTTTTCCCTCGTTCGTCATTAGCTTTAACAGAGTTCTCGTCAAATGGAAGTGCGTTTACAACAAAAGTGCAAAAAACGGCAAAAGTGGGCGGGGCAGAATAAGGTGAATACGACAGGTTCGACGACACATGTCACTAAAACGATTATGATTATATGGACGGTTTTACGAAACATTTTGCCTATTCGTGCCCAGTTTGACAGTTTTCATAATGTTTTTAGTTGTACTTCCTGGTTGGACATGCGCAACAAACATATCACATGTGGAGGTAATTCTACAGCTGTTACCTAGCAACCAGACTGTAAACAAGGACCAAAATTAGGGCTGCGCAATGTGTCGCAAAAGTATCGATATCACAATATTCTCTGACGCAGTAATGATATTGCAACAAATAAAATGTATCGCAGTAACAGCAAAGTTTGATAGAAATGTTCTGTTTTTAAAATGAAAACACTGAAAAGGGAAAATCATGAATAAAAAAAGAAGAAAAAGAAAAAATGTAGCCTTTTCAAACTAAATTTATGTTTTTTATTTTAATAGAACAGACATTATTGCATATTAAATAGTGCCGCAACAATTTGTAGAATAATCATGACTAGTCGACTATAAACAATAATGTCAGCCGTATCTGGACTAAACAGACTCTAAAACACAAACTGAAAGACTTTTATAACAAAGACGGTGACATTATTAAAGAAAAACGGCAAAAAACACCAGCAAAAGACCGTTTCTGATCACTTTATTCATAAATATTCTCTCTCTAGAAGCTTCATTCACAATATTTCAACATTTATTTGGTTAAAAATGTTAGTTTATTCCTAGTCTTGAGCTACAATAGAAATAATCGCTGACTCGTCGACGACTAAAATAATCGCCAGTTTCAGCCTCAAAAAGTGTGTTTAAACATCACAACGATATCGATATCACAGATCTTAATAGCCACATCGCAATAATTTACAATATTGTGCAGCCTGAGCCAAAATCTATATAAATTACACAATACACAATAAGAACTGATAGTAAATTATACTTGACAAGACCTTTTATGTTGTTGAATGATGGCGGAAAAATGTGTTAGTAATTGTTACGTTTAAATAGTCCTTATATAAAACTATGATCAGTATTTACCAAGACCTTAAGCTGTGACTGACAATACAAGACTGCAAATAATGAATTTCTAGCTGAGTTTAAATGTCTTGATTTCAGGATATTAATCTGAATTTCCGACGTTTTGACTAAGATCAGTGGAGACGATTTATTTGATGGAACTAGATTATTTTACCGTTTCTGACTTGTTTCAATACATTATTTCTTATTTCAATCCAAATGATCTGTCAGTGGGTTAAGATCATTTTACTTACCTCACTGTCACATGTATTTTCTTATTTTAAGCAAAATTATCGTATGATCATCAGAAATATCTATCTAATCAGCTTAAGTTTAGAGATTTAGTTGATCTTAAGATTGTATTAGTTTTGTGGAGAGCCAAACAAAAAACTTTATCAGAAGATGTGCAAAGTCTTTTTACTATTGTTTCAGAGGACGAAGACCACAGAAGACAATATTTTTTCGTAGTGTTTTTACAAGAACGACATTAAAACAGCAGTGTGTCTCGGTTTATGGAGTCAAGCTTTGGAATGCGTTAAATTCTGACTTTAAATGTTGCACAAACATCTATAAATTTAAAAAAATGTACAAGGAGAAAATAATGTTGGATTATGTAAATAAGGAAAGTAATTCAATACAAAGCGTTGCCATACTGGGTAAGGCAAGGCCGTTTTTAGATTCTCAATCCCTCCATATATTCTACAATTCACTGATCCTACCATACCTGAGCTATGGAGCACAAGTATGGGGACATACATACAAAACCTATACAGAACCCCTATTCAAATTACAGAAAAAAGCTGAATTCTACACAGAGCAGGATATCGGGACCATACAAATATATTGTTTTTCAAATCCAAAATATTAAAGTTTGAGGATTTAGTTACATTTAAAACACTACTAACTATTTATAAAGCCAGACATAAACAACTACCAGAAAATATTCAAATCATGTTCAGTGACAGAGAAGGAAATTATAATCTAAGGAATCAGTTCAACTTCAAGAAATGATTTTACCGCACAACAACCAAAAAAATGTGCGTCTCAAGATGGAACAGTAAATGAGGAAACAAAGAACTGCCCAAGTATAAACTGCTTCAAAAAGCCGTACAAATATAACTTATTTAAAAAATATGCAGAAGAAGGTTGAGTAAAGTTAAAAATATTTTAATCTGATATGGTTAAATAACTAATTACAATATTGTCATCAAATTTTTGTGAATAACACGCAAACTATTAAATAATCAAATATAGCCAAAGCCACAGCTACATTCAGGAGATCATCTACGATACTATGATTGTAAAACATTCTCATGTATATTGTCAATATACAGATTGTCATGTAATGCTCAGGATTGATGTCAAATATTAACGTTTGTCATATCAAGGCTGTCAACACTTGATGAAATGAAATGAGGGGCAGGAGTTTATAAGTTCACACCACAGCAGTAAATGTGGCAGAACTTGTATGTTGCTCAAATAAATAAATAAATGAAAAATGAAATGAAATGAAAGTAATTAAGTTAATGAAATGTGAACCATTACAGAAAATGGCTGACATTCACATGGTCAGTTGGTGACTTGGTCGGGGAGGGGTTAGAATGAGCATAATTGAAATTTAATTTTAATCGATTTGAGAAAGGTACAGGGTTTACAAGATGTATCTTCTTCCTGTTCCTTTTGTTCAGGCCAATAATGCATGTAATCATTTTGCTGTCTTTGTTTTGTATCACTTAGTTTGTTTTCTGTATTTGTGCTAATGAAAGTAAATGGCATGAACAATCAATCAATTAAAAAAAACCAAAAAGAAAAACAAACAAACCTTGAAACCAGTGAAACATTCTGAATCAAACCGACACAAATCCAGATAAAAAATGATAAATTCAAGCCGTTTTAAGTTTTTCGCTGTGAAGAAACTTAAACGTGTCAACCTGACGTGCTACTCTTGACAAATGATGCCCCCACAGTTGAAGAAAAGCAGAGGTATGTTGTGTGTAACTCTTCCCTGGAGGTCGCCGCGGTCCCCGTCACTCACCTGGCTCTTCCTGGAAGCGTCTGTGGTTTCAAACGTTAATAAATCCATCAGGAGGCCGTCGTCGCTTCGCTCTCACTCGGCCCAAAACGAACGGCATAAAGACGCTATTGTTCAGCGTCTCCCCGGGCCGCGACTCATCCACGTGTGAAACAGACTTATCTCGAACCGCGGCCCACTTGAACCGCCAACACCCGAAGGCCCCGGAAACACACGTCCCCGCTCACCCCGTGTTAGAGTTTGTTCAGGATTTTAAGATGCGTTTGTTCGAATTCACTCTGATAAACAGCAAAACAAGATGGAGACTGTCAGAACTGAAAAAAGCTGATTGACAGAATTAAACTTCCTTTTGTTTGGATCTAGGGCTGCAGTCTTTTAGTCGTTTAGTTCAGTGTTTCCCATCCAGGGGTACGAGGACCCCAAGGGGTACGTGAGCAATTACCAGGGGGTACTTAGAATGGTTTCAGGTTTTAAATGAAGATAAAATGTACTTTTATCTGCGTAAAAAAGTGTAATTAGTAGTAAATTTAGCATCTTTTTGGAGAATATACCATAAATATAATAAAAATAAAAAGATATTATAGTAATAATTGAATATATTTGACTAGTAAACCCATTTATTTGCCTGAAACTGAAGTTAAGGGGTACTCTTGAGTGTGAAACAAACTTTAGGGGGTACTCAAGACAAAAAAGATTGGGAACCACTGGTTTAGTTGATTAATTGGCCGTTGAGGTTTTAGTCGACCGACATTTTTTTAGTTGACTAATTGTTCTATTCTAATCTATTTTGATTAAAAGGAGTTGTACGACAAAAGCAGTGAAAACGTGAAGATATGGAGTGAGTTAGCTAAAGATTTTGGAGTGAATCATGAGTTTAGTCTAATTTAAATATCTCTAACGTATAAATACACCGTTTCCTGGTACTTTTCTGTATAAATTGTTGTTTTTTCACATGAACCCCAGTGCAGTTGTGTTTTTTCATGCAGTTCGGGTCAGATATCCAGGACTGCAGATGGAAATTAGCTTGCATAGCTATAATCTGGTGCAATCATCTTTGCCCCCGAGCATAATGTCATTGTACATGGTCCTGTTCAAATAAATAAATAAATAAATAAATAAAGATACAGAGATACTTCATAGTTTTGCCATACCCCTTTTTAGTCGATAAAACAGTCGATGGAGCAGATCTTTAGTCGACCACAGCCCTATTTGGATCCGACACGAATAACTGATGGATTACACACATTTTAAATGACAGGTTCGACGGCACATTTCATTAAAACGTAGTGAACATGATTATATTTAAGATTTGACTAAACATTTTGCCCATTTGTTCCCAGTTTGACAGTTTTTGTGACGTTTATAATGTTTAAGGCTGTAGTTGTTTAGTTGATTAATCGGTCGATGGTGTATTAGTCGACAAACATTTGTATTAGTCGACTGATTATTTTATTTGCATTTAACAAATATATGTAGCAAAAACGACAAGATGTGGAGTGAGTTAGTTGAATATTTTGGAGTAAATACACTGTTTACTAGGCTGTAGTCGACTAAAGAAATTCTTGGTCGACTAAAGACATGCTTCATCGACTAAAAGGGGGTGCGGCAAAACTGCACTCAGAAGACCGAAACTGCACAGGAGAAATAACAACTTATGCAGAAAAACACTGGTAAACAGTGTATTTATTTGTTAGAGATACAGATTTACTCCAAAATCTTCAGCTGACTCAGTCCACATCTTGTTGTTTTTGCTGCATATATTTGTTAAATGTAAATAAAATAATTAGTCGACTAATAAAAATGTTGGTCAACTAAGACAGTGGTTCCCAAAGTGGGAGTCGGGACCCCTCGGGGGGTCGCGAGGGGTGTGCTGGGGGTCGTGAGATGATTTCAAGATGTCATTTTAATGAATATGTCATTGTATTTGCTCTGTTTTTTAATTAATACCAGTATCTTTTAGTCAAATAGGGTCCAATAAGACAAGCTATTCAAATAACCAATATTAAACATGATTTAACATGTTTTGACACTTAAAATTATTGCTACTCTTATTTTCATTTTGCTTTGGGGGTCCCGAGTCGGTTGTGTGGCTATTTTGGGGGTCCCGGCCAGAAAAGTTTGGGAACCCCTGAACTAAGACACCATCGACTGATTAATCAACTAAATGATTACAGCCCTACTGTTTACTAGTGTTTTTCTGCATAAATTGTTATTTTTGCTGTGCTGTTTGGGTCTTCTGAGTGCAGTTTGGGTCAGATACTCGGAGATACTTCATAGTTTAGATGTATTTTTGCCACGCCCCCTTTTAGTCGACTAATCGGTCGATGGGGAAAGTCTTTAGTCGACCAAGAATTTCTTTAGTCGACTACAGCCCTAATAATGTCACTTCCTGGTTGGCCATGAGCAGCTGTTACCGAGCAAGGGCCAAAATCCACATAAATGACACAACAGTTAGGATTTGACAATAAATAATACCTAATAACACCTTTTTTTTGTTAAATGAGTGTTTAAACTGTCAGTTAAGTTTAAATTTCAATGGTTCGTCGCATGTTGATGACATCACAGACGGATTCTGTTTTTTCAGCTCTACTTCCTGTAATTTTGAACATTTTATATTTCAAAATTTCTCCACAAACTGTAACTAAATTAATGTAAACTTATGATGGATATTTACCACAAAGAAAAGAAAACAGTAGAACGTGCCATAACTTTGCTAATCCATGTAGGGTACGTTTAAATATGTATATTTTCTAAAGCAGTGTTTTTCAGCCTTTTTGAGTCTCGACACGTTTTTTTTTTCTTGGTTGTAAAGATACTACCTCACACAGTTTACTAAAACATGACCAAATCAGAAGTTTAAGTAAAATAATGTCGCAAAAATCATCCGCTCCACTCTTTGCTTCTTTAAAGTGGACAGTGGTGTTTTGTCACCGTTGTTGTTTTTTGGTGCAGTGGTACGATCAGGACACTCCAAAATGGTACATCGTTCAATTAAATCCATCTGTGAGTCTAAAGTGAAACAAGTCAAACCCAGCAGAGGGAGCAAGGACTCCAGGAGTGTCGTGGTTCAAGCTCTAGTCGCCTGTGAAACGGCAAACATTATAGAAATTTCAAACCAAAGGAGATTTTAAGAGGCTAAATACTAAACGTCACTAAGCGTTCATTCAGAGGTTTTGTGACTCTTTTTACCAGTGGTGAAAATAAGTCAGTGGATCATGATGTAAGATATGTTTTTAACCTTGATTTTGTGGTGTTTAATGATCGTATTGTTTTTCAGGATTATCCCAAAAACAGACATCCAGGCTGGAGCCGAGGATCAATCGCGTATCATGCAGGTGAGTCCTGGCTGTAGCTGGTTCTATATGAATGTGGACAGATGCAAGTTCAACTGAAAGTGATGCGTGATAAAAACATCTGTGTGTTTAGAAGTGTAAATCATAACTTTACTCATAATGAAAGGAGCTTAGGTGAGGTAAGAAAATTAAGCAAAATAGAAGAAAGTATCTCAAAAGATAAACAACACACCACGCACTGCTGGAGTGTCAAAGTAAAATTAAGTCTAACAACATCATCATCTTGACATGATTCTCAGAACCTCCAGATACTTAATCAGGATCTCTCTTTATTTATTATCTCACTTTATATATATATATATATATATTCCCTATATATGTCGCAAAAGTATCAATATCACAATATTGTCTGACACAATAAACGATATCGCACCAAACAAAATATATCACGGTAACAGCAAAGTCTTCATCTGATAAAATGAAAACACTGAAAAGGGAAAATCATGAATAAAATCTAGTTTTTTCAACCTAAATTTGCCTCGTTTCGTATTTGTTGTTTTTTATTTTAGACATTATTGCTTCAAAACTGTAACAATTTGTAGAATAATCGTGATTAGTCGACTATAAACTATAATGTCAGTCGTATTTTGATGATTGTCGTCGTTCTCTGGACTAAACAGACTCTAAAACACAAACTGTTATAACAAACACAGTGACAATGTTGAAGAAACATGTCAAAAAAGAATAGACCGTTTCTGATTTTCCTCAATTATACACTTAATCCATAAATATTCTCTGTCTAGAAGCTTCATTCACAATATTTCCATTTATTTGGTTTAAAAGTTTATTCTAAGTCTCAATTTACAATAGAAATGATCGCAGACTAGTCGACCACTAAAAGTTTCAGTCAAAAAGTGTATTTAAATATCGCAGTAATAACGATATCTTAATAGTCACATCGCAATAATTTCCAATATCGTGCAGCCCTAGATATTATATATATATATTGGTTGCAGAGAAAACGTTTATGTGGCCTGACTTTATTACGATCAGGACTTTTTGAGATGGTGAAGGAGCAAATACGTGTTGAAAGATGACGTGAAAGAGCCTGTAATAATATGGATCATGGTTTATTCTGTGTTTCTGTCCCGTGGTAGATGATGGTAAACTGTTCAGTGGGAGCGGCGTTGGCGATGCCTTTGGTCCGCGCTGCTTTGAAGGAGACATTATGGGCTGCGGCATCATGTTTCCTCGAGACTTCACCTGCGACAGCGAAGGCACCGCTCACTCTTTGATACTAATGTTGAAGTCTGTGTGACGGGTTCTCACAATGTTCTAATTCTGACTTAGTTTGGTGGGAGGGCACCTGTGGTAAATATTTATTATAGTTTTACATCTGTGAAAGTACAGTTTGTGAAGAAATTATGAAAAATAAAGGTTTAAAATGGCAGGAAGTGGTGCTAGAAAACAGAATCCTTCCACCTGTGTCATCAAAAGTGACTTGCCATGGAAAATACAATGACAATTTTCCACTACTGACAACATTTTTAAATAAATGAAGTTGTCGAGTATTACCGTAAAATGCAAACTATTGACCGCACCTGAGTATAAGCCGCACCAGCTAAATTTATAAAGAAACACAACTTTGTACATATACAGGGTGCACCTGTCTATGAGCCGCAGGTGTCCACGTTTAACATGACACATTTTCCAAACAGCACCTGTAACACAGCAGTGCATTGAGTCGCTCTTCACTCGGCGCCTCCGACGTATCACCATCGATTTCATTGATGAAGCTCACGTGCAACAGCCCAATTTCTTCTTTGGCTCCACATCGATTGCTTTTAACTTAAAAGCTGCGTAATATTCATTTTTTCGTGTGTTTTCTGTGATGATGGTGTGTGTGCACATGATGCAAACTGACTGTTCAAAACACTATCAAACTAGTGTATTCCTTCACACACGCTCTCTTTCACCGGTCTGTTGAACTCTTGTGCTTCCTGCTAGAGCGCCCCTAGAGGCCGTTCCCGTAAAAATACATAAATTAGCCGCATCGCTGTATAAGCCGCAGGGTTCAAATTATGAGAAAAAAGTAGCGGCTTATAGTCCAAATTTTACGGTATTATTTGTCAAATCATAACTATTGTGTCATTTATGTGGATTTTGGCCCTTATTTTCAAAATGGTTGCTATGTAACAGTTTTGGAATTACCGATGATGCTCATGTCCAACCAGGAAGTAACATTATAAACATGAAAACTGTCAAACTGGGCACAAACAGGCAAAATGTTTAGTAAAGTCTTCAATATAATCATGTTCACTACATTTTAGTGAAATGTGTCATCAAACCTGTCATGTAGACTTTAAGCTTTATTATTAAAAGCCCATTTATTTATTTATTCATTCATTCATTCATTGTTCAGAGGAGGAAGATGAGTGGGACATGGAGGTGTTCGCCAAACCCAGTGAAGTCCAGAACGACCTTTACGTCAACAACGAGGAAGAGGAGGACGAGGGAGCGGAGGAGCCGGAGGACGGGAGGAAGGTCATGGTGAGGAAGAACTTTGAAAAATGTCTCTACGATCGATCTTTCCCGTACAACTGTGTCTTACGTGCAATTTAGGTTTTCATTTTAGGATTCTGTTCAAAGTGCACAGTTTTAAAGGACACATATTCTGCTACAGTGACTCCTTTGAGCTTTTAATCATGTCTAACAATGTTCTGTCATAAAAACATACTTGGAGCTTCATTCACACATGTTTGAGGAATGCTGGTTAGAAAATCCTCTCCGACCATCAAAACATTTCCTACTGAACTCCCTCGACGTGTGACTTATTCCGAAAGAATATTCACCATTAACATCCTATGACAGTGAACTATACATAGTCCAGGCGTCCACTAAAGGGTTAAATCAGGGCTATTCAACTGATGGCCCAGGGGCAAATTTGGCCCACAAAGCAATATGGTCCGGCCCATCATGATAAATGATGGGCGGTACCATCCAATGAAGCTTGAGAAACGCGCTGTCTCTGGCCTGCTGTAAATAATTGTGCAGATGGCGCAAACTAGCCAAGCAAAGCAATTTGGTCCGGCCCATCATGTTGAAATAGGACACTGGTTCAGACTTTGTGGTCTAGTTCTGTTCAAGACGTGGTTTCCATCTGATGTTATCCAAATGTGGCCTACACTAGGTTTAATCTTGGTTTAAACCCGGTCTGGTCCCAGATCTGCTCTAGTTTAAGCCCGGTTATTGATCAACACTCGGTTGTGTCTTTGTGGGCCATCAGTCCTGCTTTAGTCGGGTTTGATGTGACAGAGTATTGTTGTTCTATGTGAAAAGGTGAAGCAGGAGATTTCTGTGGAATAGTACCATCATGAGTTGTTGAGATTTTGGATGTTGTGATTATTGGAAAAAAAAAACAGACAATTGTGGCACAGTTTTGCAGCTCGACCCCCAGACAATAGCCGTCCGAAAAATCTGGCCCCTGAAAAACATAATTAAATAGCCCTGGTTTAAATGGTGTGCAATGGGTTTCTATACAACATGAACGCCTCATACTCACTCTCTCAATGTGAAGCACAACTGGAGGATCTGATTTCCACAATTTCAAAATACATCTTTTAGCTTTCACAAGTCCCTGCTGCAGTAACATTATGACCCATCGTTTTCAGAGTGCTAGAAAAACCAAAAAGAGCCGTTTCGGAATCAGGGTCAATAGTCACTTTAAATGCACAGAAGTACCATCTAAATATGGAACACCAGAAACCCTGGATCACTGGACACTGCCAGAATTCGTGCTAGTACTAGGTGTAATACAGATATTTATGATTCTTGACACTAAATAACAGACTTTTTTGGGTGTAAATGTGTAAATTTAGTCTTTTCCATCAAATAGTATGTTGTAAATGCAGCACTTTCTGACAAAAATTAGACCTGTGTGGGCTGTTTGCATCTAATAATAAAGTATTTTGTCTTTAAATAAGAGCTAAAAGCAGCGCTCTGATTGGCTGTGCTTGGGTGATCCTCCCAGTTTCACTTTGTTGTTTGAAAAAAGCTGTGGTAAAGCCGCGCACAAGACCAAAAACGAATGCGTGTGATGTTTCAAAGCGTTTGTGAGAGCGAGGGATGAGTTGGGTAGATTTAAAAACCTACTTCCAGTTCCACAGTCTGAAAACACAAGTGCCCGGCTTTCATTTTTGTTGACTCAGCTTGTCCAGTGGATCATCTGCTGGACATCTGTGTGACCAGTTTCAAACACTTTTTACATCAAGGTTTACTTTTTTAGAGTAAAGATTGAATTTAAATAAGTTCAGGTGAGACACTAGAGGCAATTTTTTATTTCATTTTTTGTTTTTTTTTATTGGTTTGCTCTCTCAATATATAATTTTAATTTTTAGAACAATTTTCAGTTAAATCTAGTTTACTTCAAAACTAAATGAGAAATCCTAAATCCCCTCTGTAATTTATTTTTGTAACTAATCTGTGTACAAAATGAACCAAGAAATTTAAACTTGGTTCTGTACATTTTTCAGGTTCATATGTCCCAAATATGTGTATTTTTGGCAATTTTTACACATAAAATGCCTTATTTCTAAATGAAAACATGACATGATGAAAAACTTGTAATACATTTTTTTCTTACATTCATGTGAGTAAACTACAGGAGAAGTTTCAAATTGATATATTTAAATTTAAGATTTTTTCCTATTCACCTGCAGCGTTTCACTTTAACGTTGCTTCTAAAATGATTTTGATTTTTGTCCTTACGTTTATGTTTTGTTTTGAAAAAATCCTTATTATCGATTAACCAAATAATCTTGACATCTTTAAAGGAGATAGATATGTTTAAGGCAAAGCAGACAGTTTAATAAACTCTTAATTAACTCTACCTGTATCTCATTTGTGCTTGTGTTCAACCAGGGAGTAACTTTATAAACTTTGTCAAACTGGGGACAAATGAAGTACAGCGTTCCTTTTGTCTGGAAGAAAAAAGGAAACTACAAAAAAATCTAAAAAAAACCCCACAAACATACTTTTTCTACCGTTTGGTTTGTCTGTTTCCCAGGTGTTTTTCACTCGTAACGGGAAGGTGGTGGGTCGGAAGGAGGTGTCGCTGCCGTCCGGAGGATTCTACCCCACGATCGGGATGATGAGCTCAGGCGAGAGAGTCCGAGTGGACCTGCACCCCCTCAGCGGCTGAAACACACGAGAAAACACAGGAAAACACAGGCCAAAGTCTCTGAAACATAAACTGAACGGGCGCCGCAGAGAGGGCGCCCGACGCTGGTTTACGCTGGTCGCAAATGCTTGAACCAAAATGTGCTTTAAATCTAATCGTCTTATTATTAATTTATACTTTTCTTATGAGGAAATCGCTTTAGGGCTGCACAATATTAGAAAAATAAATGCAATAGTTACTTTAAATATTGCAATTAAGCTGCGTGTCACGCTTTTTCTACAAAGACGTGGTGTTTGGGGCTCGTTCTCATCTCCCCGAGTAAATAAATGACAGACAACAACAACAAAAATGGAACAAATAATGAAATAGTTATAGTTTAAGGATAAATGGTTGTTATTAATTCGTCACCAAACTTGAAATGCTCCGGCGTTCAAACAGAAACTAAACCTGGAGCAGCTCGTCAGGCGGGTTTTTGTTAATTTCGTGGAATTAATTTACTCAGTCAATCCATTTCGTTACCAAGTATTACTTCATCGACTGTATCTTTAACAGCTGAGCAATTAATCAAATAATTTGCACAAATAAAGGGTTTTATCATCATCATTTAATTATTTAAAGGCGCAATTAATCAAATAAATAGGCTAGCTGAATGTTAGCATCACCACTTCCTGTCCCATTCTGTCTCTAAAGGTTTTTTTTTTTCATATTCACAGGAAAATTATTACATAAAATAAAACAAATTTAAATAACACGGAAGTAATCTATATATAAAAACAATCAGGTAGTCTTTACATGTTAAATTTTAAAAAGTTAGCATTAGCCAGGAGAAACGGTTAGCTTAGCCAACTGCTGAATCTACAGTGGAGGGAACTATGTAGTGTCATGTAAAATAACTAATATCTGTCTTCCTCGGTCAGTGGCCAGGCTTTTCAGATTCACAGCTGAACTATTTCAGTTTGTGGCCGTGGCACAAGGATCTGCTTTCAGAGTATTCAAGAACTCAGACCTGTGTGTTTTAACGCACTTAGCTTTGTGCTGCCACGACCTTAAAAGTATAATGCACGGGTCCACGCAAAGTATATTGTTTACACTGATTCTGAAGTTTGTTTGGTTTTCAAACACGTGTTTCCGAGACCGATCATTTGCACATTACAGTTATAGAATGTGTTTATTTCTAATTAAATGTTATCGCTTCATTCTTTTGATTACTTTCACTTTTCAGTCCAGTTAAAAAATGTAGAGTAGAAAGTACAGATTCCTGCTCTCAAATGTAGTGAAGTAAAAGTTAAAATATATCCACAGAAACACGAACTGATGTAAAGAACAGATGCCTAAAAAGTGTACATGCAATACTTTAATTTTTGCACTTTGTTACTTCCCACCATTGGAACCAGGACTGTTGTTAATCTTGTTTTATAAACCGGGAAATTTAGCACTTATTGATGACGACACTGGGCGGCAATAAATAAATATTAGATACTTGTGACGCTACAGTGAAATTACATTTAATTTGCAGTTTATTTGCTTTCTTTTATTGTGCAGCTCTATTTTAATCCAAAGTTGACAGTTGTTTGTAACCAAAATAATCTCGTCTTTGTCCATTTTATCAGAAAATGTAGAAATCACTGCTCTCTTAAAGCCAAAAAGTGCTGTCTTTAAACGCCTCCGTGCTGTTCAGGGCTTGACGCTTTATGCTAATCGTGGTGTATTACTGACACCTGCTGGTCTTCCGCGGTATTGCACTAAATCGACTGTGCCTCACTATGTTTTAATTTTAAATGTCCATGTTTGCTGGATGCAGAGTTTTCATAATTTACACGTACGTTCTGGGGGTAATTCTGTCACTTGTGAAGGACAATCTTGTGGCCGCTTTATTTGGTACACGTGTTTTAGTTTAATGCATTTAGTCACAGGAAAAGCTGGAAAAAACCTAAAACTCACATTAAGTTTCACAGATGTAAATGTTCTTATAATAATTTTACAAATTTCTGTTGATTTTTGACAGGGTTGTGCAATACAAGTAAAAATGTGTCATAACTGTGTCGGGTTTTGTGATTATTATTGTTTTTCAATATTTGTTGGACGCTGACGGTTTGTTAAAGGTTTAACTTTCCTTGATGTCATTGCTTTGTCAGGAATATTCCAAAGTATGGCATTAAATATATCTATCTCCATGGAGATAAAGTGTGTGATACCACCAGGCCAAGATACAGGTCAGATCTGTCACTAACACGTTTTTTCAATGTATTTTTAGCCTTTTTTCAAGATAAACACTGGAAAAATGTACAACCTTAAGTAAGAGAATAAGTTAAAAAGTGATTGGATTCGTAATATTTATCTTGATTTGAATACATTTAGACAGTCTTAAAATAAGATTTGCCAATAGAACAAGTACATTTGTTCTTATTTCAAGTGCAGCAGCGTCTTTTTTCTAATTTCAAGATAGAAAATGCTTGTCTTTTTCATAATTTAACTAAAACAAGATATTTTATGCTTGTTCCATTGGTAATCGTACTTCAAAATATACTCAAAACAAGTTAAATACTACTTATTTCAAGCACTTATTAACTTGTTATCTTATTTAAGACCATATTTTTTTCCAGTGAACAAGTTAAATTCTATGATTATGACTTAGTTTGGTGGATAGCACATGTGGCAAATATTTATCATAGTTTTACATTTGTGAAGTTGAAGTCTGTGAAGAAATTGTGAATAAGTTAGAGCTAAGTTGAGAACAGAATCCCTCTGTGATGTCATCAAAAAGCGACTTACCACTGAAAATACAGGGGCAGTTTACAGCAACTGACATATTTTTCTGTTAATTTAAACCATGATTCAACAAAATAAAGGTGTTACCAGGTATTATTTATTGTAAAAACATAACTATTGTGTCATTGATATGGATTTTGGCCCTTGTTTTCAAAATGGTTGCTAGGTAACAGTGGAATTACCTCAGCCATGTCCAATCAGGAAGTGACATTATAAACTTTACAGAAACTGACAAACTGGGGACAAACAGGCAACATGTTTAAATCTAATCATGTTCACTACATTTTAGTAAAATGTGTCGTCTAACCTGTCATATAGACTTTAAATGCCATGCTGTGGAACTTTGCAGGCAAAGCAATAACATTATGTAATCAAAAAAGTTACATAGTGCACCTTTAACTGTAAAACAAAAGTGGGGATTTCTTTTGTCTACTGGTGTAACTCTATATACATCAACTTACCTAAACAACACAAACAAACCTAACAAGATTAAATTAGTCAAACAGATATTTTTCTTTTATTATTTTGAGCCCTAAATGAATCATAAAATAAAACACTGAATATAAAGGCCTTCATCAACAATAAACATGTTCTATTTGCTTCAAACGAAAAAGCCTGATCTCTCATTAATTAATAGACTTTTCAACTAATATAGAATGTGCAAAAGTTGGCAATTTCGATACATAAACTTGATAATCCACTTTGTCAATAGTTTTCATCCATGACAATTTGGCTTTTTTTTTTTTTAAAGAAATAATCAAACTCAAACTGAAAATTCACAAATATTGAATCGAATCGTTGTTAGCTATCGATTCCACAAATATACTTTAATCTTATGCTCGAAAATACCATAAAATATATTGTAATAACACCAAGGTCTTCAATTTGATAGAAATTAACAGTTTTTAATAAAGAAAATGTTTAAAAAGGCTGATTATATTCATGGTTTTTCCTATTCAATTTAAATTAGCCTTGATTTAGAGTTTGTTGGGTTTTTACTTTGACAATTTGACTATTACAGTAAGACATGAACATATTTATTTTCATATAACTGAAATTATAGTGGAATAATATCGTAATAATCAAACGCAAAGTGAGTTCTTGTGAGTGTTAGACACGTTAAATAAAAAATAAATCGTCAAGCTATTTTCTTTATATTATTTAATGTTTCTTTCCAGTTATTTTCCAATACAAAGTCATAAAAAAGGTGGATCGTAGCAGTGCAAAGACATCGGACTTAAGCATGCTTTGGTGATTGCAACAGCGTCGTCAAGATCAAGAACCATAATAAATGAAACTGAGGGCGCATTCACTCCACATCAAACCCGGGAACTAAACCAGGACCAAACCAAGTCTATGTCAGGACTAAACGGGGCTCAAACCAGGACCAAAGTGTGAACGCACCCAGACACAACTAAATCTAAACTTAAAAAAAGAGGATTTCTACACAAAACTTGGCCTTAAAGCTCCACATTCATCTTTACATCTGAAAAATCTGATTCCTGAAGTCAACAATTGGTCCATTATTTATATAACCTCACAAACAAACACAAATAAAAGAAAAATAAAGCATGGTGGCATTTTGGTTTGCACTTTTGCCTCACTGTCACAGCATAAAGGTCCCAAATTCATTTCCCAGAGTTTGCATATTCTTCTTGTGTCTGACTGACTTGTCTCCCATAAAGATAGATCATGAGAATAATGGGCTTCATCAGATTTGGAATTTTAAATATTGGTGAATTTGCCACTTTTTTTGCAACATTTTTAATGTATTTCCATTTTAAATGTAAGCTGCTGAATTTAGCAGTGTAGGCTACATTAAAAAAAAAAAAAAAAAGTTTAAATATTTAATGCATAGATTTTAAAGCCCTTAAATTCAACAGCCTAAATTTGTAAAATTTAAAGTCAAACAATGCATAAAGTGTGCACAGCAGCAGTTGGCTAAGCTAATCCTTTCTCACAGCTAATGCTATTTTTTAATAAAATGTAAAATATAAAGAAATAACCAATTCAAGATTAAAGTAAAAAAATACCTGATTGTTTTTATTTATGGATTGCGTTTTTATTTATTTGATTTGTTATATCATTATTATGCTTCAAAATTAGCATTAGCATTTGACCCACAAACACCTCCATGTATCAACACAGAAGTGTCTCTGGGGACTTTTTCATCTCATTTGTAAAGACATTTTGTCAGTGACATCCAGCTGCAGCTCACTGTTTTAGGATTTATTCATTTTAGTGACTTTGTAAAAAACCCCAAAGAATTGGACAGGAAGTACTGACGCTAACACTGAGCTAGCTGGGTGCTATTGTGCACAGAGCCCATTCTTTTTCTGGAGTAGCATTAACAATCCATGTAAGTGAGTGAATCATAGCATCTTGAATCTTTGCTATGAATTTTACACTTTGAATTTAGACTTTGAAGGTTTGAAAATCTATGCATTGAATAATTAGCAGGTGAATGTATTATTATTTTTAAATGTATAATGTAAAGTTAAGCGACACACATTCAGGACAAATCAATTCAAGAAGAGTTAAGAAATGCGCTTGTATTTAAAATTCAAAGTCTGATGAAACAACTGAACTTCCATAAAACCTAAAACATGTACAATAGGTTAATCCTTCAGCTGAACAAGATTCTGGCTCAAGATCTGGAGAAATAAGGTCCACAAACGCTTCACAAGTCGTCCTTAACCTAAACTTACACCAATAAAAACATAAACTACTTCAGCTCCACAGTATTGTAGCCTTACATTAAATAATAGATATTTTTTACCATTAATTGTGACAACAAATGTTAAAACAAAGCGTCAAATTTGGCTGTTCACACTTGCACACACGGCGTATCAAAACTGGGACTAAAGTGAGGCTGAACAAGGAACTAAACCTGGACTAAAACTGGACTAAACCTGGACTAAACCTGGACTAAACCTGGACTAGAGCAGGATCCAACCAGGACAAGTGTGAAAGCAGACATTTTGAAGGATCTAGACCAGTGGTTCTCAAACGATGGTATGTTTACTGCTTTATTCCATTAATAGTGACTATTTAGATCATAACATAAATTTTTTAAATAATAATCATGACCTTTAGAAGCAAAATTAAGTCGTTTCAATTCATTCTATAGTTAAAAATACATCTAAATGTAGAATTTAGATGTATATTTAGACTTTTTGAATACATCATGAGCTATAAAATGAAATATGGTAACTGTTGGCTGCTAGCTAGAGAAAAATAAAGTGTATCATTGATTTTTTTTTTACATTTTGATGTAATAATGTCACTGTCTTTGTTAGAAAAGATGTTTTTTTCCGTGTGTTTTAGAGTCTGTTTAGTCCAGTTAACAATTACGATTATCAATTATTGCAGCTGATTATTTTTTTAAGTCGACTAATCACGATTAGTCGATTAATCGTTGCAGCTCTATTCAGAACTTTTCATAAATCTGATCTCAAACTTAAGGAATAACAGTGACAGTAATGACAGAAAATGTAAGATGTCACTGTTGTTTGGTCGCAGTAACCTTGAATAATTGTTAAATCCATTTTTTTTCGGACAATAATCGTGACACTCGACATTGACGTTGTGACATTCCTGCTGTTAGTTACAGTCTTGTGTTATTGTCGAGTCCTGGTTTAATGCTAGTTAAAGCTGGACAATTTTTGGGGGGAAAAATCAAATTACATTGTCTTTTGTTGAACGTGTAATATACATTTTATAATCATGATTCAATTCAGGACTTTTATCGTTTGAGAAAAGACTGATAAACCAATTCCAGAACAGGTTTCCACTACAGGGTTTGCAAGTTTAATAATAATATTTATAATGATAATAACTCAGATCTATTACAACCAACAGAGAAGTGACATTTTATTGATTGCAAAAGCATAAATAATTGCAGCCTTTGCGTTTATCTCATTCAACCATTAAGATTAAGATTAAAACTCAACTAAGACTTTACGCAAAAACATTTCTTGCACATTTGAATCAGTGTGGATGAGTTAATGTTTTTTTTTTTAGTTTTGTACAAATGAGTCTCTGCAACTAAATAATTTCCGGAAAAGTACATCTATTGAGTCCCGAGTAAGACCTGGTTTGGACTTGGTTTAAGACTCAGAGCTGCGTTTAAAGATGGAGAACCACTCGTCTAGACTTTCAATCGTTATTTCTGAGAGAAGAATACACTTTTAACGAGACCTAAACATTACTGTAGAACTTTTAAGACATCTTGGTGTTTTTTTAATCACAGTACTGTATTCAAATGTCTCTCCGTACAAAACAAGTTCTAATGGCTTTTTCATAGTAACAAAAGTGAGCAATAACATCGTTTTAGAAGCATTCTCCAGACAGACATCGATAATTTAATAAGCCTCGTTCACGTTCGATTGAGATGTATAAAAGCTATGTAATTAAAATGATATAAAATGTATATATTAGCAAATAAAGGCATTATTATCCCATAACATTGTACAAAAAGTTAAGCCGAAATCTAATCATACCCTCGAGGGAAATGTGCAAATATAAAATGAGGAAACTGTGTTAAATATTGATGAATAAAGATGGGAATATTTTGACAGAATTTCATTAAAACATTTTTGGGGAAGTCAAAACTGTGTAAGCCTGGACATAAAATGAAATAAAAGTGATCTCTAACAGGAAATTTGTAGTAAAATTGAAAATGAATGAGATTACTGTCTTTGAAGATATACATTTCGCAGAAGATTTTTTTTTTTTTTTAATAGAGTGAAAAGCCACTCTAATATTTACAACTTTTTACGCCACTTTGTTGTGCAATTTCATCAAAATCACTCAGACTTTCACCTGGGTATGAATAACTGGGGCTTAACTCTGCGTTTTTTTGACTAAACCATGTCGTCATCGTCGTATTCCTCGTCGTAGTATCTGTTCCTCTTGATAATGTCTTCCGCGCTCAGCTCCGGTTCCTCCTGAGAGCTCTCGTCCGGCTCGGCCTGGACTTGGACCTGGACTCGGGGCTCCTCCTCTTTGGGACTTTCGGGCACTTCTCGCTTCTCTGTGATCGGAGCCAGCACCTCCTCCGCTTTCGGTTCGGGCTTGGCGTCCTCCCTTTCGTCGAAGGACTGCCTCTCCTCCAGCGACGCTCTCCATTCTTGCAAAGTTTTGAGCGGGCGCCTGGGTTCTCGTTGCCGCAGACTGGCGCCGGCCGACTCCGAGGTTTTCATCAGCGTGAACGGCCGGCTTCGTTCCTTCAGAGACGAGCTCCTCCTCAGGCTCTTCAGCTCCGCTCGGTCCGTGCTCTGGAACGCCGACACGGGCTCGTCTTCCGGAGGCCACTTCTTAAAACTCTTCACCGTCGACACGCCTCCTCCTTCCTTCGACGGGCTCAAGGGGGCGCCGTTCTGAGCGTCGCCTCCCGGTGGGGGCCAAGCGACGTGCAGGCGGCGGCTCGGAGCGGGCTTTTCGGCTGGTTTTTCCTTCGTTTGTTGCGGCTGTTTCTCCAGAAGTTGCGTCAGGTCTGTGACTTTGGCGATGGGAGAGTCTTCCACGGCTGGAGTGGGGTCTTTGTTGGTCTCAGCGGGACTCGGAGACGGTTTTGGGGCCTCGGGTTGGGTGGGTTTGGCCTCTTTCTCCTCCTCCTCTCCCTCCACTTTGGGCTCCCACAGCTCCTTGTGGGGCCGGTGTCCGAAGCCCTCGTCGTAGTTGCCTTTGGCCTTGAAGAGCTGGTTGAAGTGAGGTTTGCAGTAAATGTTTCCGTGAAGGGAAGCGTAGTTTCCCAGACTAGAGACAGAACAAAAACAATATTTGAATCAAGAATCAGTAGCTACGTTTACATGTGCAAAATGTCTTTAATCTGATCATGAATCGGATTAGAATTTTACTGTGTACATGGACCCTGAAAAAAATAATCTGATTACGACATGCGTTTACATCTGTTATACATTTGATCGGAATAAATTATTTTGACATGCGCAGAATTGGCTAACATACCGGAAACAGTAGAAGAAGAACAAACTTCCGTTGTAAACAAACATGGCTGCGTACGTTTTGGCTCGTAACATTTTTCTTCGTTGACTCCACCTCCCGTTCGTGCTGTTTAATAATACTTTTGATATGGAGCTGTATTGTGTGCCTCACGCTCTGCCTCACGCTCGCCATTACCCTCGCTTCTGCATTAGCTGACGTAACAGACATGCGCAGAGAGGATTCCTTCAACCAAAACATCAGAAGAAGCGTGTACATGCGCATCGATCGGAATAACAATCGGCATAACCCACCCGTCTCAATCGGAATGAAATTTTGATCCGAATCAAATCGGGTCAGAATATTCAGAATGGCGTGTTTACATTAATCATTTTTATTCCGATCAGGCTTTTAATCCGATTACATGTGTCCATATAAACGTGGCTAGTGTGTGTTACTTTGACAACACAGTAATGTAACTGCAAGTTTAAAGGTGCACTGCGTAACTTCATATGAAATTTGAATAACGTTTGACATTTACATTTTCGTCCTGCTTTTAATTGTGCTTTTTTTTGTATACTTAACTAACAATAAAGAAAGAAAAGAACAATAAATATTTTTCTGCGGAGGTTAGGCGACCTGCTTTTCTTCTGGAAGATGTTATACAAAATAATTTCCTAGTGTGATGTCAATATTTACAACCAGGAAGTGACGTTACAAAGCAAAAAAATTGCTAAATCGGGATAACATTTTTTATATTCTGAGCAAAACTTTAAATATATTGTCTAGCCTGTTTTTTTTTTGTTACATGAAAGTTAAGGCCATCTAGAATGTTGTGATATCACGTAAACACATCCTACGAAATCAAAATCATAAGCTTCTTTATTTAAATTTTATTGCAAGAACAGCTAAAGAAACAAAGACCATGATCCTTTGCTCTATTTCAGTGCAGATATGAAGAAATAACTGTTAAGAAGCACTTTTATATTTTAATTGTTTTGGATTATGACAGTAATTTTCCTTGTCTTTAAATGTGTTGAAACTTCTCTCAAGACAAATTCCCGTTGAGACAAATGAATAAAAACTTGAATCAGCACATGTTTCATAATCTGTACAAATTCTAATCTAAATTGTTGCTTGATCGATCTGATTCTCCTCAAAATGGCGGCGTATAAAGCGACCCTGAAGGCGTGTGGTACCTGAGCCGGGCGCTGCAGTGCACACATCTGAAGCAGCTCTTGTGGTAGACGTGCTGCAGAACGGCCAGTCTCTCCAGAGGGTACACTGTCTTCACACAGGCGTAACACGTCTCCCGAGCGGGAAGACGGAACTGCAGGGCGGACACAACGATTAACCAACATGATACTGTATAAATACGATCATAAGTGAGGAGGAGGAGGAGGAGGGGGGTAACTCACTTTGGCAGGTTTGGGCGGGTCACTCACTTCACCTGAAACACAGTCAAGACAAGAATGATGACGTCTTCTGACTGACATTGTTTTGTTTTATTTTATGGTTTCAGAGCATGGGTTGTTATTGATTGACTTTTAAGATATTCAGTGTGACCTTTTTTGTTTGGCTTATTTAACATCATTTCCATACTCTACTGGGATATTTCTTCTTGAATCAGAATCAGAAAATGGTTTATTGCCATTGTCAGTGAAATTCACAAACATAGGAACTTGCTTCGGCGTAGGTGCAACATAAAGCAATGAATAAAATATAAAAAATATATAAAAAGGCATGCATAAAATTAAGAATAAAATAGACTTCTTGGGTGTATAAGAAAAAATAAAATCAATCAGAAATACATAATAAAAAAGACAAAAAAGTAAAGAAAGTAACTAAACAAGTTCTATAGATCCTTGTATTTTAATCTAGAGCTGGTTTAGTCATTAAGTCTTAAAGTACAGACCCTTCTTCTCCCTCACTCTTCTGTTTGGTCTTAAATCAGTTTAGTCCTGGCTTAGAAGTAAGTAAAAGTAAGCATTGAACCCTGGCTAGACCCCCTTCAGTTTGCTGATAACGCAACACTAACAGCATCAGGACCCAGGATTATCCACACCGGAGCACTTCAGGGGTGCGTCAGAGCACCACTCCTGTTCACTCTTTACACTCATGACTGCACTGGTCCTCCCTGCACTCTCATCATCAGGATTTCTGATGATACTGTCATTTTGGGACTCTTGGACACAGACATGACATTACAGAGCACAGATCACAGCCCTGTGTGCACTGATCTCACTGTCAACGTGAAGAAACGCCACGGACATCGCTCAGTGTGGACCTCCAGGTGTTTGTAAATGCACCTGAGTCCAGCCTGGTCTGGGATGAACAACTCAGTGTTCAGCAACAACAAAAGACTGTATTTATTGTGGACACTTTGGATTTTTGGAGTTGAACAGAGAAAATATTTTATCAATCATGCTGTGATTTTAAGTGTGACACGATATGGGATGTTTGTCTGGTTTGGTCATTTGTCCTTTAAAACAATTAAAAAAACAAAACATACTGTGTATCCCACTCAAAGTTATGTGTAAAATAATAAACATCATTACAGCAAGTATATGAGGAAACTTTATCTCTGACCCTCTCATGTCTCCCACTAAGAGGAGCTCATATCCAGACGCTGTAAATAAAGATAAACCCAACAGTTACAAAAACGCATTCCTCTCTTTATCAGTGAACCTCCCAGACTCACTGAATAAACCCTTCCTAAGTCCTTGTTTTCAGTTTGGTTTTGCATTTATGTATTTTTAGTTCTCTGTATCTACGAGTATCTTTGCTCGTTAAAACACTGTGAAGCCCAAATACTTTCCGAGGAGTTTTCTGCAGTAAAGTTTAAACTCTCACCGTTGACCTTCTCGCCGTTGCACTCGGAGGTCGAGTGGTGCTTTGGAGCGACTGGAGCAGATGTTTTTGGAGCCGCAGTTTCTGTGGACGAGCCCTGATTAAAAACACAAAGCGAAGGGTAAAACAACATTACATGAAGCTACATTGAGTTAGTTTCTATTTTAAGAAGCATCAGGAAGGAAATAATTAACGCAGAATGAACCCGAACAATGAGGCTGAGGTCATCGAGAGCCGCCGTCCAGAAAATGAACATAAATCCACCGTCTACAATGTAACGGTGAATTGAAACTGTTAATGGATTGAATACATGTTTGACAGAGCTCTGCAGTGATGAAGGTCTCATTGTGTGAGTCAGTACCAAAGACTTATAATGCTGACCCATTCTGTGTTTTCATTTCTGTACGAAAACGTTCAGTGAAAAGAGTTATTTACAAGTTGATGCAGATATATTTATTTAATTTACTCACAGCAACCAAAGAGACATACACAGTAAAATATCAAGAACTTTACATAATGCTTTTGCTAAATAACAGCTGTATTGAAGTGTTGGCTGGACACACATCTGCTCAGTTGAATAATAATAACTATAATCAATATTCATTCATTTTCTACCACTTGTTCCCTTTAGGGGTCGCAGGTGACTGGAGACTATATATAATATGCAATATATAATAAATATATATAATTAACTATATGTGAGGCCTGGTTTAGGTGCCACAGCAGATCATGAGGTCGACCTGCCAGACGTGGCAGCTCAGACTGACCAGGCCTCAGTAATAACAGCTGACGTGTGAATTAATACTTAATATAACATCGAATTGTTCAATACGATCCTCACAATATGAGGAGTTAAAGAGACAAGAGAACAGCTCCACAAAGGCCTAACTCTTCTATATTCATAAGACATAGTGTAACTTAATAAAATGTTATGTTTGCTGATAATTAACATCCAAATAGAGGGAAAACTTATTTCTGTTCTAGACTTACCTAAAATGAAAACCATCGCCCTCGTGACTCATGTATTGTGAAACACTGAACAGTTTTATCTCTAGTGACACGTCGCCTAAACCAGTGACACTTCAGAGGACGACGCAGCCCAAACATGTCATGAAGGTATTCACAACTCTTTAATTTATTGCCTTTTAAATTAATTAATGTTTGTGGCTCCATTCACTTGGATCATTTTCTATTGATAGTAAAAGCAAAGCTCGATGGCCTTCAGTGCATATGACTCCAGCAGAATCTAATCTGAATCAGCTCAAAGTGGATTCAATTACAAATATAAAACATTATTTAGGATCTATTTTAATTATTGTACATTATGTTATTGAGTGAAAACTATCCTGCTCACGTGTTTGCCATTTTTGTTTAGGAAAATCAAGCTTTTGGGGCAAATTTATTTAAGAAAAGTTACTGGAATGTCATTTTTGCTTGTTTGATTTTCAGATTTTCAGCTCATGAAAAAAAAACGTGTGATTTATTGATAACATGCCATAACAATGAACCACAGAAGATAAACTACTCATTTCTAACTGTAGTGTGTAGTTTTCACTCACGGTCTGCTTCGGTCCTTGTTTGGAGATCGCAGCCTGGTACTTGGCCATTTTCTCCCTCAGATTAGAAGAGTCTCCTGCTCAGATCAACAGCATCAGTACATGACAAATTCACTGGTAAAAAGACGACATTCAGGCTGCGTTCGCACTTTCACACAAACCACATCGAAACTGTGTTAAACTGGGGCTGAAACAGGACTAAACAATGACTTGAGCAGGACCAAACCGAGTCCAAATCAAGAGCGAACGCAGCCTTAAAGTGCAAGAGTCTTTACCGCTGTGGTTCATGTCGTCGGAGGACGTGCTGCGCAGAGTGGTCCGTCCAGTCTGAAACACAAAGGAGAGAATTAAATGTAAGAAAATGAAAATCAGAGAATGAGACGAGCTGATTTAACTGCAGCCATTTGAAGGGATTGTTTTGGACCTTTGAACTAGAGGTAATGATAAAAACTTCACATTGATTTTATTGATTTAGTTCGGACTCTGAATTTTCACACAAAAACAAACCCAAATATCTGTGAATTCATGTGAAATATTTATTCGTTTTTATTTTATTTTCTTCTCTGGTCTTAAAGGAAAAAAATGTATGCATTTTTCATTCATTGTTATTAGTCTTTAAACATGCTCTTGAATACCTTTAACTTGCCATCTCATGTTTTGAAACAAAAAAAGTTTATTATGGAAGAATTAACGCTTTTCAGTCTTACTTAGTGCATCCAGCCCAGTAGATGGCGCCAAGCGTTTAGCTATATTATTTCTTAAAGCAAATGCCACACACATTTATCAAGCTATCAGCAGCAGTTATCATTTTTTCAAAAGAATAAATGCTCGGAACAGGTCTGGTGATGATTTAAGGACTTAAAACAGCAGACGATACTCGGATACGTGACATAAATGACCTGAAAATACAATCCAGATCAAGGAATTCATCAGGAAGTGTTTCTGACGCACGGAGGGGGAGGATTTTCTAATAAACACTCCTCAAAACAGCGTGAATGCAGCTGAATGCTCCTCCAGGTGTGTTTTGATGACGGAACGTTGTTTGAACAGGGCTAAAAGCACTAGGTAACTTTTCTGGTGGAGGTCCGTCCTCTGCTCGTCTCTATGAAGTGAGACAATGATGAAATTCACTATTAACATGGCCAAAATAATTGCGATTAACAATTATTGCACCATAATTATTAAAATTATAGAAGGTCTAAATGTTTTTATGTTTTACAAATTGTTATTATAATACATCTTTAAAAAACTGTGATAATATTGTACTTTGTCATAAGCGAACACAACAACAATCTAGAACAGAACATCATGCATAATTTGCTTTTTTTCTGCAGAATCATCGCTATCATTTTCGTTTGAACGTCCCTTTGTTTCTTATTCGGGGGTTGCAGGTGGCTGGCTCTTTCCGTGCTCCTCTGTCCCTCTCCAGCTCCTCTCTGATGCCTCGTCTGGTCAGCTCTGCAGAACTCACTTTTCTCCACCTGTGTCTTGACTCCCTGCAGGTCGTCCTCCCTCAATCTTACAGACGGAGGCGCTGCTGAGCAATTACGCAGCTCTCAACAAAATGCAGTGATAAATATGCTATTACTTATTTTGGCGATTACTGCATTTATACAAAATGTACCAGGACTGATTATAGTCAACCCTTTTCATGGATATAAACTAGTGCTGCAACTAACGATTATTTTGGTAATCAATTAGTCTATTCCTAGTTAGATGTTAGTTGTTTAGAGCGCAAAAGACCCTTGAGTATGAGAATTTTACTCTTTATTTTTACTTTACTGGGAAATTTTTTTATTTTCCCAGACAAAGCTGAAGTGAAGGCGTTTAACAATGTCCTGGTGGAAAATATTTATAGATGAACAAGTATTTTAATCAAAAACACACAATTTGCACGTTTCCTGTGTGTTTTTTGTGTTGTTCCTGCTCTGTCTGAGTCATAAAACCTGTTCTTTCAGCACATACAACGTTTTGGAGTCTGTGTATCGACCAGTTAACGATTACTCGACTATTTAATTAGCTGACAACCATTTCTATGATCGATTAGTTGCGATTAATCGATTAACTTGGTGCAGCCCTACTATACGATGTTATTGCTTTGTCTATGATGTTCCACAATATGTCATTAAACTTCGTCATATTTGCTGAATTACAGGTGTTTTTGTTCCTCTTAAATACTGCGAGGCGACCCGTTTGCCTCTATGTGGATACGGTTAATGACATACTGTGGAACATGCAGGCAAAGCAATAAAATCTCCATGGAAACAAACAAATGGCAGACCCTGTAATTGTCATTGTATTTTGTAGTGATTTTTTTTTTTCCTTGCAGCAATAAAACCCTAAATAGCAGCTTTACGTTGTTGGTTTAATGGACAATCCAGACTCTTCCTGTTCACAGAGGCGTTTGGTAAAATGTTTAGGATTCAGAGAAGCTGGAATCTATATCATCCATTCATGACTGTGGGAAAACATGTGCGTTAATATTCAGATCTATGTCGAGTCGTGTTCAGGCTCGTGCGCTTTCTCAAATGTCTATAGGTGACATCAGGATGGAAAGAGCACAGACTAGAAAAAAAAAAAAAGTCAAAAAGTGCGTGAACTGTGCGAGTCGTGGGTCGTCTGGCCCTGCATTCCTCTGTTCTGAAGGTGAAAAGTGTTGGTTTAGGCTCCAAGACCAGAGCAAATACAAGAAATTATGTCAAGTATGTTCAAGAACGGCAAGTGTCTGTGGGAAACGTGTCGAGTTTAAAATAATGTGAGACAGACAGTTGGGGAAGTTCAGTCAGAGAAGTGTCAGTCCAAGGAGTTAACCATTTTAATTCTCAACTTCTTCAAATTTTGGGAGTTATTCTAAGTGTAAATTTTCATACATGACTTCTGTTTATTCACCTTATTCCGCCCACTTTTGCCTCTTTTTGCCACAGACTCCTGTAGTAAACGCACTTTTGGTTTGACGAGAATCCCGTTCATGTAAATGCAGAACGAAGGAAAAGTCTCTCACTAAAACATTATATGAAGTAGATTGATTTGTGTAAAATGTTTAATGAACACGAGCAACAAGTCAACGATTCACCGATTTCCTGGCGGCCTGAAAATGTCTTTTTAGTCTGTGTAGAACTTATTTTCTGTTGAGCTCGTCTGCCCCGCGTAAACTACAACGGAAACAAGACGGCGGCGCCCACAACAACTTCCAAAATCAGGTGAATAGCTAACCTTACATTAAGGTGCACTTTATATGTTTATCCATTCTAAACCTGGTTTAACATACACCACAATTTACCACAGCATATACTACAGAATAAACAAACTGATGAAAGTCACTGCTGACTTGTGCATTGAAGGGCACAATGTCTTTTTTAACTTATTGCATTTTAAAGCTTTAAACCTACAACCTCAAATTAACTAAATTGGACTTAATCATGATATATGACACTGGTCTTCAACCTTTTTTGTTTTGAGTATCCTCTAGACCAGTGGTTCTCAAACTAGGAGTTTCTTTCCAGGGGTCCCCAGATGATGTGGAAAAATTAATACAATAGTCTTAAACAAGGCTTGACACTCTTCAAATGCAGTGGTAAATGTAGATTCCTATTTGTCGGCCTATTAAAGTCATTTTTCTAGGTCTATATTCTCTAAATAAAATCAAACATTAGATATAAGGCTAATCTATCACTTTGCCTGTCGCCTCCTTTTTGTGTTTGGGGGTCGTGAATGTGAACTGTTGTTATTTTTTGGGTCGCGACTGAAAAAGTTTGAGAACCGCTGATCTAGACCCTTGATTTTCACCCAGTGTGCCGGGGAACACTGGTGTGCCTTGAAGTTTTGCCTTGAAAAAATGTCCAATTTGAGTTAACAGATTCACAAATCCGGATGTAAATAACTAATTTACCTTTTTGGAGTGTCCTGAGCTACGTCTGCACCAATAAAGAACACAAAACCACCACTATTGCCAAATTTAAAGCACCAGACAGTTGCACAAACATGATCTGGCTCATTATGTACCATATTTTATTAACTAAATGGTCTGATTTGGTCATGTTTTTGTTGTATGTGGTGTGCCCTGGCATCTTTTAAACCTAAAAAGTGTGCCACAACTAGAAAAACCACTGGTCTAGACGCTGCCTCACAAACTTTGGTGTTTCTGTCGTCATTATAAATCTGTTTACCGCTGGTTGGAACACACACATATATAAAACTAAACCAGACCAGTTCTGAGCAAGGACTCGAAGACATAACGCTTCTGTCAGCCCTTTAGTTATAATCAATGACACCTGGATCGTTATTTTATATTTTGAAGTCTCACAATATTGCTCTGAAACACTTAACAAAAGACACAAGTCCTCTGACATCTGGTTGAAAACTACGGCATTGATTTCCGTCTGCTCTTTAACGGTTCGTCACAACAAAACTTTCGTTCCACCGGACCAGAATGACGACATGACTGTGAAGGGCAAAGGTCATGGCAGCGAGCAGTAGATTTTGGTTTCATATGTGCCACAAAGGCTGCTGAATCTTACTTGTGTCACTGTTTAAGAAAAATATATCTGAGAACAAAGAAAGTAAAAAGCACTGAACGCGTATGGGAGGTCAGTGAAAGCATGAATAACTCTAAATACAACTTTAAGACGGAAAACAATTACTGTATAACATGTCTAAAAGCTCTAAAAAGTCAATTTAACTATGTATGTCTGCACTAGGATTAAAACAAGAATAAACACAGGTTATTCCAGGGATTAGTCAGTTTTAAACAGGACTAAACCCGGTCTAAACCAGCCATAACACTTAAAGTGACAGGTTGAAATACACATTGAACTAAAATGCAGTTAAGATAAATATATTCAAATTTCTACTAAAATCTTTACACATTTTACCCCAGTTTAGCTGTGTTTTAGGTTTTAAATTTTACTCCCAGTTGTAAAGTATGACATGACACTAGGAAATTACCATAGCAACCACATTGTACATTGGCCAAAACTCATCTAATGCTGCATTCATCAAAGAAACATGTGAACGCCTTTATTTTGCTGAATCAATGTTTAAAGGGTCAAAAAAGTAGTTTATTTTGTGTAAATTATGCATAACCTTTGTCTCCTCAGTGTGATGTCATCAGGTTGTTTACTTCCTGTAATTGTCAACAGATTTTTCAACTTTTCTCCACAAATAGTGACTTGATTGGTGTAAAACTATAATTTGTATTTACACAAAGTATTAATACACCGAATAAAGTCAAAATTAGAAAATCATAAAAACCTGTCATACGCACTTTAAGACACAGGTGAAGAATAAGATTTCCTCTGAATCATTCTATTAATGTGGTGTTCAAGTGCATTTTTAACCTGACGATGCGGTTATCTGTGCAGCCGTTGCGTACCTTGACCACGGGCTCCTCTCCTCGCTCAAACTTCATCTTGAGGTTGTTGAGGGGCACTCGGGGTTTCTCGTAGGCGGCGCAGGGGCTCGTCGGGACATGGTCGTCAGACTTGTCCTCGCTGATGGTCCTTTTGATGCGCTCCATGGAGAGTTTCTGACAAACGATTGCAACACAAGGTTAGTTATATAAATAAATAAATAAATGTATCTCTAAAAGCTGTTTTCTCCTATCACAAAATACTTTCCTCTCCAGTTTGTGTAATGTTTATGGACACTGAATGTATTATCTTGCCTAAAAGGGACTTAAAACATAAAATTCTATATTATTCTTTACTTAATTAAAGTCTATGTGACAGATTAGACGACACATTTCACTAAAACGTAGAGAACATGATTAAATTTAAGATTTTACTAAACATTTTGCCCATTTGCCCCCAGTTTGACAGTTTTTGTAACGTTTAAGATGTTACTTCCTGCAAATATGACGTAGTTAGAGGTAATTCTACAACTGTTACCTAGCAACCAGACTGTAAACAGGGGCCAAAATCCATATAAATTACACAATAGTTATGATTTGACAATTTATTATACCTGATAACACCTTTATTTTGTTGAATGATTGTTTAAACTGTCAAACAGTTGTCAGTTGTGTGTAAATTGTCTCTGTATTTTCAATGGCACGTCGCTTTTTGATGACATCACAGAGGGATTCCGTTTCAGAAGGCAATCACTTCCTGTATTTTTAAACTTCTATTTTAAAAAAAAATCTTCACAAACTGCAACTTCACAGATGTAAAACTATAGTAAATCATTGCCACAGGTTAATTAGAAAATAAGAACAAGGGGCTGCACGACTAATGGCAATCAAAACTACAATTATAAAAAAAAAACACTGAAACTATTTAGGCAGCATTTATCTTGTCTTTTTATGGAGAAAACCTGATAACCCTGTAAGTTTAGACTTTTGCAAACACGTTCTGAAATGCATATGATTCTGTGTTAGTTTAGCAAGTTCAGATTTCAGTTTTATCTCAAACATTATTAGCTTCTGGTGTTGTTTTATATGTGCACTGGGAACTAAACCCTAATCTAAAGACATGATCCTGATGTCTAATCAAATAATAATAATAATCTTAATATTTTTCCAAACCTTGCAGCCCTTGGTTCGCACTTAGCAGATTTTACAATAGAAATCTTGTTACAGAGTTCTCTAATTATGTTGTTTTTTTGTTGTTGTTTTTTTCATGTTTTGTGATTGCGATTAGATTTGCGATGTGTTATGTTTTAATAAGAAAATTCTGTTCAAAGTTCACATTTTGAACAGGAGAATTGATTATATGAAATGACAAACTTATGACAGACCAGAATTTCAGAAATTGTTGGTACAGATCTAAACTACAGGGTTACAGTTTTTATGCAAAATAAAACTGGACATTTTGTTGTTTGTGGAGGGAAATATGGTAATTCAAATGTTGCAGCCTTTGACATTTGCAGATTGGATCAAGTTGTGATTTACTTGAAGCCAAACTTAGAACTGATGATGACTCTACAGTGCGCACCTCTGGCCTCTTGTCCTCGCTCTTGTTCGGTCTGGGCTCGGTTGAGGTGGAGCTCTGTCGTGTGACCAGGACTTTAGGCTGCTCCTGCTTCACGCTGGGCGGCTCCTGGGTCTTGGGTGCAGGTAAATCCGGACTCTTGGGTGCAGGAGGTGTATTTTCGGGGATTGCGGCTGGTCTGGGCACAGCCGGGGCCTTGGTGGTGGTCCCTCCCTGCTCCCAGCGCTTCTTCAGAGCGCTCAGGCTCCCGGAGCGAAGAGACGCCCTGCCATCAAAAGACTGCAACAAAAACATGACAAGTTAATAACAACTGCATGCAACAAAACAACTGCTAGATTACATTCATGACAAGAAAATACAAAAGATTTTTACCAACATTACTCAGCAAAATTGTCAGGATTAAATTAGGACTAGACTAGGGCCAACTGGGTCTAGACCGGGACTTAACCAGAGTCAAACCAAGACAAAACCAGGTCTAGAGCAGAATTAAACAAGGACTAAGGCATAATTAAACCAGGACTAAACCAGTGAACAAGAGAAAATATATTTGGAAAATGGGCCGCGGGCTGGATCTGATCATTTGGAGGGCCTGATCTGGCCCGTGGGCCTAAAGTTGACCTCTGGGTAAATCAATTTCTGTTAATGTAGTAACAAACCGTATTCCTAAACGTGCACAAGGTAACTTTCCTGGTGAGAGGTTCACTTCCTGATGCTCCTCTCCTGGACCTGGTCTAGTCCTGGTTTAGTTTGTGTTCAAATGTGAACGCATCCATGTGGAAGAAAAGTGCCAGAGACAAATATTTAAATCATCAAAGGCGTTGGCCACCTGCTCGTCTCCACAGAGATGGTGTTGCTTTGGCGTGTTGGCCAGTACGGCATTATAAGAGGTGACATAACCAGGCCAAGTTACAAGGTACAGGTCAGATCAGTGGAGAGGCGACGTCACTCACAGTAAGAACACATGTTTTTCTAGGTATTTTTGAGCAATAAATAAATAAAAACAACTGTAATTAAATAAATGCAGGACTGTGGAACATTCCAGGCAAAGCCATAACATGTCATTTGTTCATTAACATTTGTTGTTTAAGATATTTAGAGATTAAGGAAATAAGAGGAACCTCAAACCTGTTTTGATGATTTGACAAAATAAAATTCCAAATAATTTAGTTAAAATGGAGTTCTGCGGCTGTAATGCAGAGCTCCGACACGTTTAAGCAGAGCATCGTTTCAGATCGTCTCGTGTTTCTGGATAATTAGATGAAGCCAACAGCTGTTTGAGCCGATCCAGGAAGTGCATGTTTTTACTGCAGCTGCAAAACCACCGAGTCAAGATGGGCTTAACAGAGACGCATTCCTCCCAAACTATTTCCACTGGAACTCTGAGGAAAAACTACAAATACAAATACAGCTTTGCACAAAATCTAAGATCAAGATGAGACAAAAACTGTATCTGGAGTCTGTAGATGCTGCAGGCAGTTCCTCCACAAAAAGAGGAAAAACAAGTTGTAAAAGAGAAGCTCGACGTGGCAATAAATCAGAGTTAAGAACATCTACTGACAAAGCGTCTAAATGTGAATTAAATAGAAAACAGAAAAGAGCAAACGCTAGCAACAGCAGTAGATACCAAATGATGGCTCGGTATTTTTAAGTCTTTATCAATAATTTGTGAAATGCATGAAGCGGCGAAATTGCCACCTCATGCGAATCGTAAAATAATTTAGGATAAAAACTTGAAGAGCAAATTATAGTAAAAGTGAGTAAAAACAATTCAATAACAGACATAAGATCGATCAGGCAGATTTGGGGGAAATGTATTTAGTATTAGAGCAGATAAAATGACAATTCCATAGAAAAGACCATCCATTAATCATTTTAGGTACTTAAAAAAAATCAAAATAATTACCCAGTTTCGAGAGCAATCCTGGTACATTTAAAATGGTTAGAACGCTAAGCTGTAATTTCGAGAAAAAAAGAAGGTTTTTAGAGTGGAGTTGTTGGTTTTGGTTCTTGGTTGAAAGAGGCTGCAGTCTCATTGAGAAAAGCTGTGTGTCCGACACAGACGGCTGCTTTAGAGAAGGAGCCCGGACCAACCAGGAAACCAGAGCAGGAAACTGTAACGGCAGGACCTTAACCCTTTGTTCACTGGGACGCACGGAAACGTCCACTTTCACTGCACCTCACACCGAAGGAAAACACCAGACCAAATGACCTTCTGTTCTGTGTGTTCTGCCTTCTGTGGTGATGGAAATATAATCTGGCATATTTACAGTGTATTTTACAGTAATATGCAATTAATGAATTAAAACAATTTGACAGTTTTCATGTTATGCTTTTTCCAGGTTCTTACTATTGAACTATAATTTTATAATTTTACATTTTCTACATTGTAAACTGAAATATTGATCTGAAACAACTTAGTAATAGAAACAGGTCCATTGACTTCAAAACTACAGAACTGATAAGCCCCGCCTCTTCATAGTGACATGTCGATGTAACGAGCAGCAGATTGTCATTTACATATTTTATTTTTTTTAAAGTGGCTACTACATTTACTCTGAGTCGTAATTTTTCAAATAATCACAACTAAGTACAGGGATGTGGGCAAACATGTGACAAGTGCCAGAAAAGTTACATAGTGCACCTTTAAACATTTAAAATGGAAGCTCTGCAGATGCTAAAGACACTAAGAATTATTGCTGTAGAAAGGATTTGTGGAGCAGAAATTAAACACTTCACTCTAACTTAAAATTACCTTAAACAAGTTGGAACAGGGCAACACAATATTACTGTGAGACGGCTGTTAACGACTGCAATATCTACATTACTGTCGTATTTGAATACTTTTTGACATACTTTTAAAACAAATATGTTCAAATATTAATGTAACATTCAAATTCTGTCAAAATTAAAACTTAACAGAGACAAAACCAAGATTAAATCAAGGCTAATTTAGACCGAATTAGAAAAATCATGAAGGGGTTATGGTTAGGGGTCTTTTTCAATGTTTTCATTTTAAAAACAGTTTCTTTGATGGAGAGAGACAGTGGTATAACAATATAATCAGTTATATTGATACTTTGGCAATGCACAGTGAATCCCTAGTTAATGATATAGTAATTATCAGTCTGTTTTGTGTTTTGTGTGTCCTGCAGTCTCATAAGTGTCTGCTGCACATGGAGCTAATGCAGACGGACAGATGGTCGTCTCACACACTTCACGACTCAAACACGTGCTCCTCAATGAACAATCCTCAAAACATTTACACATGGAAACTACTTTCAGTGTTTAATGATAAAAGTTTGGGTCCAAGGGCAATGTTTGATACATGTTTTTACTGCAGTATAGATATTATTGCAATATTTTAATATTTTAGTATCCTTTTTGACACAATACAAGTCGTATGTTTACACCATTATGCAACTAATTATTTTAAATCCCAAATAAATACATTCTATTACTATTTTTGTTATATATGTAAAAGGTTATCTGTTATAATTATCCGTTGACAAATAGTGTATCTTGTATCGGCTCAAAAATATCATATCTGCCCTTCTCTAGAAATATTGAAATGACTTAAAATACTAGTTAAATGGCAAAATGCCTGGCCTTAAATTACATAACATCAAACATGACTCAAAATAAAAGCTTAATAGAGACTAAATTATTACTTAATAAGAATAAATTTAAATATATTTTTTTAAATCTTTACTTTTTAAAAACCCAATGCTTTTCAGTCAGATGCAGAACCTTGTGTTGTTAATACTAATTGTCTTGCAGTATTGATTATTGCGTACAATATTGATATTTTTGCAGCTCTAAATGATTGTGTGAGGAGAACAATTACATAAAACAACAGTAGAAAAGCTTGTTTAGACCTCAGAACAATGTGAACTTCCACTTGAACTCTTCGGCAATTAAAAAGCAAGTTAATTACAGTACGTGTAAATGAGCAGCCCTATGGGAGCTCCACAACACCCACTGCACGCTCATGATTGCAATTAGAAGACATCTTTTAACTAACACCAACAACAACTACTAACCTATTTATATTAGAGCTATTTCTGCGGGGATTTTTAGCCAAACTACTTCCACTACTCCAACTTTACCTTGCACTTCTTCATGTCTGTCGTTATTTTAATGTTTAGTTTCACATTTAATCCGAGGTTTGTCTTTGTGCCACTGAAGCAAACGGTGATTTGCAGACGGCAGAGCAGCGCCGGGGGATTAGCTCGGGGTGTGGGATTAGGGCTTTGATATCCGCCCATCGCAACAAGTGCCCAATGGGAGCGGGACATAACGAGACGTGACGAGCCCACGCAGTGTTTGCACGGACGAGGAGCGGCCATTTGTCTCAACCGTGAGATACAACCACGCAGCTAATTATGTACGAGGAGTAAGAACACAGCGCCGCTAATTGGCCCTTTAACCTGTGATGTCATCAAAATTACGGACTGGAGGCAACATGAAGTGGATTTTTCAGTGATTCGCTCACATTAGATCTAAATTCTGCTGGTTTTAAGTGTTTGTGTTGGAAAAAAAAAGCAATACATTTCAATTTCCAGGGTAGGAAGGTCAGTTTGTTTGCTTTTCTATAACAAACGATGGACAAAATAAAATTTTCTATCTTTAAAATTGTATTTTAGCTTCAAAAAAATCAAATTTATGGTATTGACCTTATTCTGCCCCGCCCACTTTTTCAATTTTTTGCACTTTTGTTGTAAACGCACTCCCGTTTGACGAGAACTCCGTTAAAGCTAATGACAAACGAGGGAAAAGTCTCGCCGCTAAAATGTTACATAAAGTAGATTGATTTGTGTAAAATGTTTAATGAACACGAGCAACAACAAGTCAACAACGCAACGATTTCCTGGTCAGTCTGAAAACTGCTTTTTAGTCCATGTAGAACTTATTTTCTGTTGAGCTCGTCTGCTCCGTGTAAACTACAATGGAAACAAGACGGCGGCGCGTACGGCAACTTCAGGAATAAGGTCAATAGTATTTAATATATCTCTAGATAAAATGAAAAATGATTGTGGGCTCAACATTTCTGTGAGTATTTTTCCAGTAAAACCAATAAATCTGGATTGTTCCTTCATCAAAAATGCAAAGAGTTCATCATAATTTCCTAAAACATAATGTAGAATACAATAATAAATGTGTACAAAATAAATGCAGAAAATGTCAAACGGGTCTGTGCAGGTACACCGGAATATAAAGGAATTTTATCTGCTTTTTGTAGCATTTTTTTTTTACTACTAACAACACATTTCATGCATATCTTTCAAAACAACATGAACTCATTCAGCTCACATATTGTCCTCTGCAAATAACAAAACATTCCTGCTTAATGCACAAAAAACCTGCTGACCCTGTAGTTGACACCTGTGAAAATTACTGACAATCTGTTCTGAGATGCAACTGCTTCTTGTGTTAGTTTAACAGTTCATCTTTCAGGTCAAAAATGCGTTTAAAAGGTGAACTGAACACTCATTTTGAAACATACATTTCACATTGTCTCGCAAACTGCAATCGCAATTCTGTTTTTATTCTAAATTGCCCAAATTTTAATCAATCGATCAACTAACTTTTACTCCCTCGTGGCAGTTTAAGCACATTGAGTCGTCTTGTGCAGAAGTTAAGATGTTAAATGTTTTTGGTACTTTTAAGTGTTTTATAAGTTATGTCTATGGTTTGTTTATGTGGTTGTTTTTAATGTTTTTCTGTGCGCGCTGAGCTTTTTTGACATGTTTTCCAATGTGGTTTTTGAACTAAAAATGGCAAATAAACACAATTAAACTAAACAAGACAGATCGAGAAGGAAGGAAACTGAAAAAAAATAGCAAAAACAAACATAAAAATACAAGATACTGTCATTAATGTTTGAGAGGAGACTGAAATGTGACCTGCAAAACTGACACAAGAATCCCATGCATTTCAGAACATGTTTGTGAAGGTCTAAACTACAGGGTTTGCCGAGCGCCATGGAAACGCGGGGATATTTACATGTTTACGGAGGACTATGTGTCATTTAAATAATCGCTGCCTTTGCCAAATTACAACCATCAAAATATGTCAATTCATGAATAAACAAAGGCTGAACAAAGTCTTGACTCAGGTCTGAACAAACACTAAATCCAAAGCATAAATCAGGATAAGACTTGGGATCACAATGTGCCAACAACAGAAATAAATCAGAACCAGGACGAAATAATAGTCTAGAATCCCAGGACTAGACCCAGAACCTGAAAACACGCCTTAAATGTGAGCTGGACAGATACTTACGGCCTTCTTCTTGTCTGTGGCGTCTTCTGCAGCTTTTTGATACCTGTAAAAGACAAAAATAGTGACCTCAAGTTGCAGCAACACAATTCTATATAATAACTTTAATCAGAAATGGTATGAGGCTGTGTGGAAGGGCTGCCACTAACAATTATTTTAGTAATCGACCAGACAGTGAGCATTTCCATTGCACACTGGGACATTTAAAATACATTATCAACTAAATAAAAGGTTAAAATATGACTTCTAGATAGAGAATACTTAGTAGTGATGAAAAAAAGAAATTCTTCATTCTTTGTTGACATTTTTGTTTAATAATGCCACAGTCTTTTGTTATAGAAAGGTCTTTTGTACGGGTTTTAGAGTCTGTACAGTCCAGATTATGATAATACAACTAAGATATTTATAGTCGACTACACTCTCAGAAAGAGAGGTACATCAAGACAGTGTTTTTCAACCTTTGTTTGAGTCGTGGCACACTTTTTGGCTTGAAAAAATACCATGGCACAACATTTACTACTGAAACATCACCAAATCAGACCATTTAGTAAAAAACATGGTAAATAATGTGCCAATAATGTCTGTGCTGCTGTCTGGTTCTTTAAATTTTGTAATCCTGATGGTTTTGCATTGTTTTTTGGTGGAGAAGTTGCTCAGGGCACTCCAGAAAGGTAAATTAGTCAAATACAACCGCATATATGAATCTGTGAACTCAAATTGGAATTTTTTTCCAAGGCACACCTGGCTAAAAACTGGTTGAAAATCAAGGTATTAGGAGACCATTATTACTCATAAGTACAAAGCTATAACATTATAACCTTGTGGACAATTATTGGACCTTTAAGATCCATATTTGCACTCTGAGGACCTCCTGCAGGTGCCAGAGTCAGGACTAAACATGGGGAATCAGAGTTTCAGTTTTATTAAGCTATAATCTTCCTGAAGATGTGAGGCTTCTGCTCTGACAGTGTTTAAATCCAGGCTAAATACCGTTCTGTTTAGATGTCCATATAACTGAAAGATTTACCTGCACTCTTCTCTTTTAAAGTGCTTTTAAATTATTCCTTTTTGTGTGTCTTTTTGTGTTTTGTGATTTTAATGCTATTTTTCCTGTTATGTGAAGCACTTTGAATTGCCTTGTGTATGAATTGTGCTCTTGCTTATTTGAACAGCTGAAAAAAAATCTAATAAAAAAATCAGAACGTTAAAAAAGGCCCAACACGTTTGAAAGATCAGATCCAAAAGCACACATTTGTGGCTGAAGTGTAAAGTTCCGTACTTGTTGAAGCGCTCGGCGATGGCGCTGTTCTTCCCTTTGCCGCTCAGGGACAGCTCTCTGGCCGTGACCCGGAGGGACTGCGTGGCCCACGAGCGCTGAAATCCACCACGGTCCATCGCTCACCACAACACACCTGACACACCACTGCAAGGACAAAGAGGAACAGAGGGGCAGGGTTAACTACTGTGCTCTGTGACTTTATTGTCCACATGAGGAATATGTCAACTGCATTTGAACCGATCCTTCGATTATAGTGACAAAAATGCAATTGAAAGTGACAAAGATGCAATTGAAAGTGACAAAAATGCAACTAAAAGTGACAAAAAGTGCCACTTAAATTGACAAAAATGGAAATAAAATTGAGCAACAACAACGCAGCTAAAAGTGACAGAAATGCAATTATGGTGACAAAAATGCAACTAAAAGCGACAAAAATGTGACAAAAACGTGATTAAAAGTGACAAACGTGCAAATAAGTGACAGAAAAAAAAATGAAATGCGTGAGTCTTTTATTTGTTGTGTGGCTCTACATTAGACCATTGTTTTCCCAACTGTGCATGTTTTAGGTTAATGGGAGAAACCGGAGAGCTGAAGACACATGAGGAGAACAAGCAGTGAAGGTGCTGCCAAGACATTCACTTTATTCTTCTTCATGGTTTACTCCTGGGCCTTTCTGTGTGGAGTTTGCATGTTCTACAAACTAGGGCTGCACAATATATGGAAAAAATATCGCTATTGTTATTATTGATATGAGCATCACAAAGATGCACCATAATTTAAAATGGTTAAATGCATTTGCATCTAATTCCTTTGCAGGTAAACAGGAAAAAATCTTAAATTTAAAGATATCAATCTGAAACTTCTCCTGTAGTTTGTTCACATAAATGTAAGAAAAAAATGTATTACAAGTTTTTCATCATGTCATGTTTTCGTGTAGAAATCAGGCATTTTAAAACTGGCCAAAATTGCACATATTTGGGACATTTAAATCTGAAAAATTGATAGAACCAGGTTTAAATTTGTAACATCTTAGTTACAAAAAACTTCAGAGGGGATTTTGGATTTCTTGTTTAGTTCATGAGTAAACTAGATTTGACGAAACTTTTGCCTCATTATTTGACTTAAAACTTCAATAAATCATTTTTAGAATTAGATATATAAAAAATCCTTCAGTACGTTTCGTTAAAATCTTGTTGAGTCCAGATTGTACAGTTTGGTGTAGGATCTACTTTAAGGCTGGTCTTTATGTCTCGAGGGAGAAAAATGTATTTTAAGAAAACGTCCTTTGAAGTTACAATGTCCCAGAGAAATCTATGGATGGATTGAATAAAATAATAAAACATCTTTAAGAGCAGACTGGTTCAGTTCACATGAAAGTCTTTATGTTGAGAGAGCAAACTGACCAAAGAACAAAAAAATTCAAAAATGTAGTTTTGCCTGTAGTGTCTCGCCTTAAGAGAAAGTAAACCTGTTTATGCAAAACAACTGACATTCAGTGTTTTGGTGATAATAACAGGCGTGTTTTCTTTTCCGTCTGAGCAGGTGACGGTGTAACAAAGAAAGAACAATGTTAAATGTATTTGGTTCTTGAAAAACAGTGATAGATCATAGAATATAATGAGCAATGAGTAATATATTGATTATCGCATGTAACGCAATATCGTGATAATATCGTATTGTGAGCAGTGGATCGTATCAGATCGTGAGTCATTCTCAGCCCTCGACATGATGCTGCTCAACAAACAGGAAAGACATCAGGACTATTGGTAAAAAATAAGGCTGCACGATATTGGAAATTATTGCGGTATTTTAATGCACTTTTTGACTCTGAAACGAACAATTATTTTAGTTATCGACTAGTCCGCGATTATTTCTCTTGTGAATTGAGACTTTTTTGACCAAATAAATGTTGAAATATTGTGAATGAAGCTTCTAGATGGAAAATATTTATAAATAATGTGTATATTTGAGGAAAATCAGAAATGGTCTATTTGGAAAAGCCAGATTTTATTCATGATTTTCAATGTTTTCATTTTAAAAACAGAACATTTCTATCAGATGAAGACTTTGGTGTTACTGCAATACATTTTGTTTTTTTGTGATATTGTTTTTGCGTAAGCCAATGTTGCAATATCGATACTTTTGCAATATATGGTGCAGCCCTAGTATAAAAAATAATAATCTGGATATCAAAACCAATATTAAATCCATACGTTTCTTGGCACAAACTGATGATAACAACAACTAAAACTGTACGGACAGCATGAACATGTTTACTCTTTTCTTAGATAATGATTACTGCAGCACGTATCACTGAGATAACACTGGTTTATGGTACAGTTAAGTACTATTAATTAAATATTGCACGGTACCCGGCCCTGGAAGTCAATATTGTTGCTGTTGCCATGACAATATTCTGCTTCCTGTTTTTTCACCGTTTCCTCTGGTGTTTTATTCCCTGGTGTGGTTTGTGGTTGTTATCTTTACCGTCTGATCGAGATATGAAACGATTACGTCCACTTGAAATACCTGTTTAACTTTGTCATTTCAGCGGAAGAAGAAGAGGATGGATTATCACTTGGGGAATTCTGTCGTGGGTTTACATTTCCTCCAGTGACTTAAAAACAGACACTTGAGAACTCGCTACTTGAGAAATAGATTTTAAACGTAACAGTAATCTTAAGTGTTGGCTCCTCTTCCCACAAGGGCTGTAGTCGACTAAAGAAATTCTCGGTCGACTAAAGACCTGTCCCATCGACCGATTAATCAACTAAAAGGGGGCGTGGCAGAACTATGAAGTATCTCTCTGTATCTGACCCAAACTGTGCTCAAAAAGAACCACAAATGCACTGGAGTTCATGCGAAAAAATAACAATTCATTCAGAAAAGTGCCAGGAAACGGTGTATTTATGTCTTAAATATAGATTAAACTCATGATTGACTCCAAAATCTTTCACTAACTCACTCCATATTGGATGCACGTTTTCATTTTTTGCTTTAATCGATTGTTGGAGCCCTTCACAGTCAATAATTGGTTAACCGGTTGCATTAACACACTGCTTTTTGTTGTAGTTTTTTTACTGTACGAGTCATGATAGACGTCAGTGCAACAGGTCTTTGAAATGTCTATAACACGCTGAATGAAAGCTCCTATAAATGCTGTTTTGACGCACTGTTGCAGACATTATGAACAGAGCACTCTTTTTTAAGTCACGTCATAAAGCCGCTAATGTTAGCCGCTTACCTTAGCTTGTGCAGGTAAAAGATTGATAGTTTTCCATCTGAGGTTGCCATTTTTTCCACCAACGTGAAATCCAAGATAAATAAACCATGTCAGATTAATTTTAGTTCATAAATACTGCAGTGTCACGTGGGTTTGCTCTGTCTTTATGAGATAAATCCATTGACTTGGAGTTGTCAGTGAACTTGTTTTCACTCAGAGACGTAACATTTGCTTGGGTTGCTTGCTCTGATGCCCTCTGGTGGTGAAAAAGTGTGTTACAATACAGTAAACAAGGTAGAAAATGAAACGTGCCAGTTAATCGGGCAAGACTTCTTCTTCTTCGGTTGAGCGTTTAGTCACGGTTAGTCGGCTAATCGGTTAAAGGGCCTCTGACAGGTTGAAGTACTCATTTTACTAAAACACAGTTAAGATAAATATATTTAAGATTATTCTAAAAACAAAGCTTTTTTTTAAATCCCAGTTTGGCAGTTTTTTAGGGTTTAAATTTTTACTTCCTGGTTGTAAATCATGACATCACTCTAGGAATTCTGTAACCGTTGCCTAGAAACCATGTTGTACACTGGGTGAAAACTCCTCTAATGTCACAGAAATTATTATTTGACAAATAAAAACATATAGGAACGCCTTTATTTTGGTGAATTCATGTTTAAAGGATCAGAAAAATGTGTTTCTTGATTGTAAATCTTCCCTGGTGTGTCTCCCTAGTGTGATGTCATCATGTTTTGGAACTCTGCTCTACTTCCTGTAAAGTTCAACATGTTTTTCAACTTTTCTTCACAAACTGACACCTGATTGGTGTAAAAATATCATTTATATTTACAACAGGTTTTATCCCACCAAATAGAGTCAAAACTAGAAAATCATAAAAACCTGTCATACGCACTTTAATCATGAGTCGACTAAAAAAAATGACATTGATCGATTAATCGACTAAACGACTACAGCCCTACTTCCCAATGAGTAAGTGACAAAAGCTTTATGTTGACAATATTAACTGATTTGAATATTACTATTTCTTGCACCGCTCCTTCAGATGTGATTTCGTTTTTGGTTTCTTTTTTCTTTTTTTTTTTACATTTCTTTGGTGCCATTTTTGTGTCTATCCTTATATACCAAATGTTGTTGTTCTCAGTATTACATTCAAAGTATAATAAATCAGGTTACATGCGGACAGTTATTCTTACTTGAGTAATAATTTCCCCAAATACTTTTTACTCTTCTTTGAGTCACTTCTTGGACCAACACTTTGTACTTCTACGTACTTTGACGATTGTACTACAAGTAATCCAATTCAGTCCAACTTTATTTGCACAGCCCATTTTATAAACGAGTGCCGGACACAAAAGCAACATAAAAAACTAACAATCAGCTCTAAAAGTCAGCAGAAATACATTACAAACAAACATAACTAGGCCTAACAAATACAATCAGAACAGGAAAATATATAAAAGCAACAACAAATCAAGTACAGTATTTTCCGCACTATAAGGCGCACCTAAAAGCTTTCAATTTTCTCAAAAAACTGACAGTGCGCCTTATAATCCGGTGCGCTTTATATATGGATCAATACTGAGTAACTACGCAACCACAGCCACTACTGTAGCTTCTATTCTATGCGCCTTATAATGCGGTGCGCCTTATATATGAACAAAGTTTTCAAATAGGCCATTCATTGAAGGTGCGCCTTATAATCCGGTGCACCTTATAGTGCGAAAAATACGGTAAATAAAGGTTATTTTGAAGTAGACATGGGATGACATTGAAATTTTATGTCACGATTATCACGGCCAAGATAATTGCGATTAACGATAATATCACGATGGTTATTAAAATTGCTGACAGTTTGAAAATGTGACCAATAAAGACATTACTTTCTAATTATAAATAACTTCTGACATATTTGTACTTTATTATAAGTGAAAACAAAAATGATCTAGAGGAGAACATAATGGGTAAGTTACTTTTTTTCTGCACAATCTGGTACAAAATGGCGATTATCTTTGTTGGCGATGATCACGATTAAACAAAATGTAGCACAAACGATTATTGTCTTCCCTTTTTATCACGATAAACGATATTATTGTTTATTGTCCCATCCCTATTTTGAAGTAACGGTTTTGCTGCGTGATCAACTCTAAAAACAGGTTTGCATATTTCGGCCGAACAAAACATCACCTTCCGTGCTCGTCGTGGCTTTTTCACCCGGCGAGATGCGTAACAAAAATGTAAGTGCACGTTGTTAACAGACAGACGAGGCCAGCGTGTTCAAACCTGTGCTCCGACTTTGTGCCGCTCGACTGAGACGTGGAGACGTAACCGACAAACAACTGATCCGCATTTTCAGCGTGTGAGAGCATCGCTGTTCGGAGAATGACTTTCCCGAGGCGACAGTTAGAGACGCCGAGGAAAAAAAGACAGGATATTATGACAAATCGCTGTTTTATAAGCTGACACAACCTTCAGACCGCAACATTCATTGTTTTGTTTGACACGTTCACCACAAATTAACACTTGGAAATGACGTCAAATATTTTAGAGCTTACACTGCTGGGTTCATGGAAAGAGCAGATCTCATCAAGACATTGACTAAAGAAATTCTTGGTCGACTAAAGACCTGCTCCATTGACCGATTACACCAGTGTTTTTCAACCTTTTTCTAGTTGTGCCACACTTTTTAGGTTAAAAAGATGCCACGGCTCATCACATACAACAAAAACATGACCAAATCAGACCATTTAGTTAATAAAATATGGTACATAATGAGCCAAATCATGTTTGTGCAACTGTCCGGTGCTTTAAATTTGGCAATAGTGGTGGTTTTGTGTTCTTTTTTTGGTGCAAACGTTGCTCAGGACACTCCAAAAAGGTAAATTAGTTATTTACATCCGCATTTGGCGCAACCGGCGCACTGGTTGAAAATCAAGGGATTAGACGACTAAAAGAGTGTGTGGCAAAAATATATCAAAAAAACTATGCGGTATCTCCATGTATCTGACCCAAAATACACTCAAAAGACCAAAAATGCACAGAAAAAACATGGAAAATCAACAATTTGTACACAAAAGTACCAGGAAACATAATATTTATATGTTATACTTCAAAATCTTTAGGCAACTCACTCAATATCTTCTTGTTCTTTTGTCATATAAATCCATTTAATCGAAAGAAGTAAAAAAAAAAGATTTGTCGACTAATAAAAATCTAAGACTCCATCGACCGATTAATCGACTTAACGACTAAAGGATTACAGCCCTATCTCGCAATAATCAGTGGTGGAACGCAACGAAATACAAAAGTAAAAGTACATTTTTAGGTATCTTTACTTAAGTCGTTTTTCCAGTGGATACTTCTTACTTTTACTTCACTACATTTGAGACCAAGTATCTGTACTTTTTACTCCCGTTTCATTTTTTAACTGGACTGAAAAGTAGAAAGTACTTTTCATTTTGTTTGAAGGTTATTTTTAGCTCGTTGATGGTGACGTTCTGCCTGAAACTTTTTAGTTCAAGCTCAACAACAAACAAACAAACACAACACATGAAATTCTCTACAAAAATAAAGAAATTACTTAGATTTCACCGTTGTTGACCAAAATTAAGCAAATTCTTTACCAAAATTACAACATTTAATGCGTAAAACTGGTCTACGTTTTCAAACAGGTACTTCAACACGTCGATTTTTTTATGTGATACTTTTACTTTTACTTGAGTAACAAAACTGAGCACTTCTTCCTTCTCTGATAATAACAAAGATCATCCAATCCCAAAGCAGATTCTGGTTCTGGGGTGAATGCAGACTTAAAGGCGTTTCTTCAAATGGTACGATCTATTTCAGTGTTTCTTTGTTTGCTGTTTATGCCTTTTTTAAATACGTCATGAATGAATGAGGCACTTTTTAATCCCTGCCAAACCACACGTCAGTTAAAAAAGTTTCATTCATGTGTCACTAATCTCTGTCAAGACTTTATTAAGAGATGCCAAGATTCTGAGTAATGTAGTAAAACTCATGTGCACTCTGCTCGTTAAAGGTGCACTGTGTAACTTTACATTATCAGATGGAAGACTTTGGTGTTACTGTGATTTTTTATTTTTTTTTGCGATATTGTTATTGTGTCAGACAATATTGCGACATTAATACTTTTGCGATATATTGTGCAGCCCTAGAGCAGAGTCACTCAATATACTCACCTGTATCTCTGTAAAAACTCGAGTTATGACAGAAAAGAGGTGCTGGGAAGTCATATATTTTGAGCCAAAAAATGTTTTAAATCACTTGGTTTGGGGAAAGTAGCTCAGTGGTACAGAAGATTCTTACGGTGTTACATTTAAACCTCTTCATTTCTAGTGTTTACTTAAATTAGAGTAGATTTATCCACATTTTTGCTCTTCTTTGAGTAGTTTCTTAGTGAGGCTGCAGTGCTAATAATCATATTTAAAGTGCCTATGACAGGTTGTACTACTCATGTACCTAAAATACAGGTAAGATAAATATATTTAAAGTTTTGTTAAAAATAATTATACATTTCATCAATTTTAGCTTCTTTTTTAGATTTGTAATATCACTTCCTGGTTGTAAATGATGACCTCACACTAGGAAATTACTTTGAACACTGGGCTAAAACTCGGCTAATGTCAGAGATTTTTTTGTCCGACAAATCAAAATATATGTGAACACCTTTATTTTGTTGAATTAATGTTTTAAGGGCAAGATACGTTGTTTATTTTGGGTAAATTTTGCAAAATCTTTGGATAGAATGAGTCTCCCTAGTGTGATGTTATCAGTTTTTTTTTACTTCCTGTAATTTTAAACAGATTTTTCGGCTTTTCTCCACAAACCATGACTTGATTGATGATTGAAACAACATTTTTATGTACAATACGTATTAATACACCAAATAAAATCAAAATTAGAAAATCGTTAAAACCTGTCATACACACTTTAAGCTCTGGTTTGGACCTAAATAGTCAAAAAAGTCGGAAATAGTCGGAAACCCAAGTATTTTCTTTGGTGGACGCAAGTGTGAAATGTTTGAGAGCCACAGCAGCGGTAAAAAGTAGTCCACACAATTCAACATGGATTAAAAAGTATAGCTGTCCACTTTCTTTCTAACGTTCGGTCAAATCCTCGAACAGCTTGTCCGTACGAACAAATGACAAATCTTGCTATGACAAAGAACCATAAACCTCTCTTTGTGCAGACAGAGCTTTATCTCGACGTGAATCATTGTGATGCGGAGACCATCCCAGCTGCTATCGCCGTTTCATTATTCATTACATCATCGAGCGCAACCCGGACTGACAGCACTTTGGACCCGACCGTTACGACACCGTGTTTTCAGTCTGTACCAACACGCACGTTAGCCAATTCAGACTTGCACTAAATACTCATTATACAGTCATTTCATTTTATGTTTGTTACACAAGACTTTGACTCACGACGCTATTTCGACATTGCCCTTTACTTCTTAAATACAAACGACGTTAATCTAGACGGGAGAGATACATTTAAATGAATAATAATGCAACTGTAGTTTTGGAGAAATGCAAAAGTAGAATATCTAGTATATCGTCTATAATTAAAGTGACTCTGACAGGTTGGACGACTCATTTGACAAAAATGTTTCAAATTGTGTTAAAAAAACTTCACAAATTTCATTGCGGTTTAGCTATTTTTTAGGTTTTTTTGTCTTACTTCCTGGTGGTAAATGATGACATCACATTACCATAGCAACCATCCTGTACAGAGGGCGAAAACTCCTCAGACGTCACAGATTTGTTTATTTTACAAATAAAAATACATGTTAACACCTTTATTTTGTTGAATTCATGTATAAAGGTTAAAAAAAAATAATTTATTTTGTGTAAATTTTGCAGAACCTTTGTCTCCCTAGCGCAGTGGTCCTCACTATTTTTTAAAGGAGAGCCACATTGACAAACCAAAAATAAGGCGCGAGCCGCAAGACATCATCATTCACTCTTGTAGTCCTCGTACTTTTGGTTTTTTGCTCTGAGTAACTTTCATTTGCGTATGTAAAATTATTTAAAACTTATATATTTTTATATATATAAATTACACATCCACATACTGATTTGGTGCATGTTTGCCTGTATTCTGGAGGATATTAGCTGTAATAAATAGCTGGTTGGCCCATTCTAGGTTGCATGGTGTGGTTTTATTTTATTTTTAGTGCCCCCTCAGCCCTCCTAACCCCAAGCCCCTGAGTTTTGCTGCACAGGTCCTGCACTCCTCACACGCAGATTCCCTTCTTCTTTCTCCTCCAAAACTGTCAGACTGCAAATGTTTAATCCAGGACAGCTAAAACTATATTTTCGTATGTACATTTATAACATTTGTCTTTTGTAAGAGAGAGTTTGGCTCCACTGTGCGCGCTCGTGGCGCTTCCGTGCGTCGGCTGCATTTGCGTCTTTTGCTCTTTCATTCATTCAACATTTTGCCTCCTTTCTCCGCGAATATGAGGCTGATTAACGCCAAATAAAGAACATTTTGGAGCTTGAGACCAGAATAAAAATGTTTAGTGGTCATATAGTGGCCCCCGAAAAAACCTGATCCGCCCGCACATCTGTCCCGGTCTGCTAAACCCAGACTCCGTCGCTCACTGTCTGCGCCGCGTAAAGAGAAAAAAGGAGTGACGCTCAGAGCAGCTCAGAAGTGACTCAGAGGAAAGAGAAGGATGTAAAGTTTGCACTGGTCTCTAAACGGACAGAAAGCACTAAAGTGCCGCAAGGGTAACAACTGTTACGTATCACTGATCAATTTGAAGTGAGTACACGCAAATTCGACCGCACTTCTAGAGAGTATATGCTATACCTGCACATCACTAGACTACACTGTTGCCGCAGACTTTCGTTGAGCTCCTGCATTTGTTTCTTCAGTTGTCCTTTCCACGCTCTGTGTCCGTCCACCTTGATCCACTTTATTCGGCTTGATGCCATTATTTGGCCAGTGCGCTAACTTAAGTTGAAGCGTTGGATGCGCAGCAGTCACCAGTGCCGCTGTAACTCTGTCGTAAACATTTGCACTCAGTGCGCAACATTCGCCGACACGGAATGAAACAGAAAATAGAATGGAAATGTGTATTTGTAAGTGTTATTTGCGCCATATTTAGGGAGACGATTGATCCATCTATTTTTGTATATTATTAAAAAATATTACCCGATAACACGAGCCGCCAATTAAGGCTTGAGAGCCATATGCGGCTTGCGAGCCGCGCAATGAGTAACACAGCCCTAGCGTGATGTCATCAATTTGTTTACTTCCTGTAATTTTGAACAGATTTTTCAACTTTTCTCCACAATTGGCGTAAAACTATAATTTATATTTACAACAGGATTTATACACTGAATAAAGTCAAAATTAGAAAAACAACGAAAACCTGTCATACGCACTTTAACGAAAATAAAGTTAAGATAAACATATTTCAAATTCTGCTAAAATCTTTACAAATGTTACCCCAGTTTAGCTTTTGCTTAGCTTTTTAATTTTACTTCCTGGTTGTAAATGATGACATCACAGTGGGAAATTACCATAGCAACCATCCTGTACACTAGGCCAAAACTCCTCTACTGTCACAGGTTGTTTTTATTTGACAAAGAAAAAACATGTGAACACCTTTATTTTGTTGAATCCATGTTTAAAGGGTATTTATTTTAAAGAGTTTATTTTGTGTAAATGATGCATAACCTTTGTCTCCCCCAGTCTGATATCATCATCAATTTGTTAACTTCCTGTAATATTTCAACAGATTCTTCAACTTTTCTCCACAAACAGTGACCTGATTGGTGTAAAACTATAATTTATATTTACAAGAAGTATTAATACTCTGACTAAAGTCAAAATTAGACTATCATAAAAACCTGTCATACGCACTTTAAAGCTATTAAATGACAGAAAAAAGAGAAACACACCCAAACAATGACATAAAGTGATATTTCTGCACTTTTGTGTGATGGACTTGAACCTCAACAAGACATTTACAGGCGCATTTCAGCAGATTCCTATTGTTTGAACATCATCTGAATATCATTATCGAGAAAATACCAAAAATACTGAGATATATACATCAATACGGCTCAACTTGACTATAATCTATGTGAAAATGTATTAAATGTTGTTGTTGTTATAATATTACTAAAGATTTCATTATTAGTGTGTTTAGATCATTTAATATTAGTGATGAATTGTGTTAAAAACGTCTTTAGTTGAGGTTTAATTATCAGATAATCGTGAAATGTCTGTAAAATGAATCATAAAACTGCAGAAATGTCACGTTATATTCTATTTGAAAGTTCACAATATATCTTTTTTTTTTTACCAGCTCTTTTTGTGTAATTTTGTACTATAAACGATACACTTAATCAAATTTAGCATATCTCCAAAACAACAGCGACAATTTTATTTATATTTCGAAGTATTGCCCGGACGCAGCAGGTGTTTTGTCCTGAGGGCTGTTGCTCTCCTCACACTCCTCTGCCCTGAGCTCTCTGACCAGACGTCCTGTTGAGCTGCACTTACATCTTTGTTTGAACCATTTATTATGATCGTATGTAACTGATCGATGTGTTTGAATTGAACAAACAAAGTGATATCGATTGATGAGGGAAATAAAAAAATAAAAAAAAACACGAGAAAATACAAAACTGTTGGATCCACAAGTCCAAGACGAGCGACGATTTAGACATAAAAAAGATCCATATTTTGCAGGGCTGTAAACCTTCAGCCGTTTAGTCGATTCATCGGTCAATGGTGTCTTAGTCGACCAACATTTTTATTTGTCGACTAATTATTTTATTAAGATTTAAAGGATTTATATGGCAAAAACAGAAAAAACAAGAAGAATTTGCTGAAGATTTTGGAGTCAAACATATAAATACAGTTTCCTAATACGTAGCTATAAAAATAGATGTTTTTGCATGAATTTTGTGCACAGTTTGGGTCAGATACATGGAAATACTTCATAATTTTAATATATATTTTACCACACAGCCTTTTCGTCGATTAATCGGTCTATAGGGCAGGTCTTTAGTCGACTACAGCCCTAATGTTTTGTTCATAATGTTCCTGTATATTGGTGTTTCTATATTAACACATTTCTTATGAGTCGAGGAGTGGTCATTGATACTTACTACCAGCTTTCTTATGCATTGTTTACAGTAAAAACATTGAGTCCATGGCAACGTACTATGATTATTGCATTATTCAGCCATTTGTAAAGCGATCCTGGTTGCAGATTGGTCACAAATGAAACAAAAGGACGAATATAACAAGCGATACTAGGGCTGGGCGATATGGTAAAAAAATTATAATCACGATTTTCTTGGGGCCAGATAATGATTTCGATTTTATCATGATTTGTGTTTACTTTGTTTTTTCTATTGCCTTTAATAGAGCTGCACGATTCAGGAAAAATATGTAATTGTGATTTGTCTGACCAGTTTTGCGATTGTGATTCGATCTTCTATTCAGATTCACATTTTAAGCATAATTTTGTCGCTTTTAGTCACGTTTTTGTCACATTCAGTTGTGTTTGTTGTAGCTTTTAGTTATGTCTTTGTAATTTTTAGACTTGTTTTTGTCGCTTTTAGTTGCGTTTTAGTGCATTGAGTTGAATTATTGCACTTAAAGAGAAATAAGAGGTAAATAAAGTCATCTGCTCAGAGGCTACAGAGGCTAAACAACAGGAGAAAAAGTGTGTTTGAACAGACAGCTGCATTAAAGAGACAAACAGTGAATCACGATACAACAATGTCATAAAAATAGCAGCTTGTCACAGGGATGAGCTCACGATTCCATTTTTATCACCGTATCGCCCAGCCCTAAGTGATATTAAATACTACAATGCAAATATTCCATTCTCCAGACGATTTCTTTTATTTCCCAGGCCTACAATCCATACGGCAGTGCTTTTGTTTACACTACGACCACACAAACACACATAGAGGTCTTGGTCATTGGAGCGACAGTAAATACAGGTTGCACAAGGAAAAAGTTGCCGATCCAGCTGTTTTGCATGTCAAAAAGCCAAATAAAAAGTGAAACTAAAACATAAAGTGTTCGAGGTAAGTAAATGATAGCATTAGATCAGATAAAATAAAAAGCAATACATTGAGATGCATTTAATTATGACACTACAGCACTACAGTACACGCCTACGCCAGGAAATGTCTTTAATTAAAATTGGAGGGTGGAGTCAAAGCAGGCGACCTAGTTAATCCCTATTTGTTTAAGGCTTTATTACCTTTTCTTATATCCTAAATGATTAAAAAAAATAGTAGCACCTAGTTACCGAAACACTGACAACAGCTTTACATTTGGTTTCATTTTAAACTGTCCTGTCAGCAGAAGCGAAAGGCAATCGTGCATGGACTTTATGAGCGTCCTATATCACTGTTGTGCTTTTACTGGTTTGGTTTTGTGGTATGCAAAACGTTTCACACGAATTACGCCACCTAAGAAAATGTTTGCCACTCGGAGTATCGTCAAATCTACACTTACAAACAACACACAAACCAGTTATAAAATAGGACTTCACCGTTGCTACAGTCGTTTTAACCAAGGGAGGACAAATATGTGAATAAAATGTATTAAAAATTAACCAAATACAACTATAGAATGATCTACCAACACGGGAGCTCACATTTGATGACCACTGGTATGAAATAAAATAATCTTAACAGTGTTCTTCATGTTACTTTCTAATTTACAATATAATCACAAGGTGTAAAAATGAATCTTTAAGAAAATGTAAAGCTTTTTTCTGGTTGTGTTTGGTATTAAACTATATACACAGATAATTATTTCACTTTCTATTCATTTTAAACTGAAATATTGATGTTAAACAGCTTAACAGAAACAGGTCCATTGATTTCCTGTTCAAAACTGTAGATCAGAGAGAACAAGTCTTTTAGTATTTCACAATAACAAGCAGCGGGTTTTCATTTCCTTGTTTTTAATGTTGTTGTTTTTGATGTGACATTTTTTAACCCTACATTCAAATAAGCACAGAGTAGTGGGTGGGGTTAAGGGGTAAGTGAAAACACACATTTTCTGAGCACTCAAGCCTTGAATGCAGGAATATACAAGATCGCATTAATGTGACGAGCAAATTAAAAGGTGCACTGTGTAGGTTTTCTAGTTGAGGGTCTGATTTTCTCATAAAATTGTTTGTCTTTGCTTTGCCTGGAAGGTTCCACAGTGTGATATAAACTCATCAATCTTTAATTCATCCAATTAAATACGTTTTTACTGACGAAAATAGGCTTGTCTCCAGGAGATGGCTTGGTTTTAGTCAATATCCAGGAGAAAAAAATGTTTCATACCCTTCACCTGCAAACTACAGAGCGTCCCTTTAGTGATGAAGTAACACAGCACTAACATTCGCTCATAAAAGTCGATTTTATGCGTTTATTTCTAAAACATGATTGCCTTTAATTTTTCTATCCATTAATTTGAGTTTGTAGGAGGAGCTGCGTTGTCCAACATTTGCAGTGGTGGAAAGTAATAAAGTGCAAAAGTAAAAGTACTGTGCTTAAGTTAATTTTTTAGTTATCTGTCCTTTACTTAAGTACATTTTACAGTAGATACTTTTTACTTTTACTTCACTACATGTCAGAGCATTTATCTGGACTTTCTACAGCACTACATTTCTGAACTGGACTGAAAAGTACATATATTTTCTTAAGATTTTAGACCTGCTGAAAAAGCTGAGAGGTTTTTTTTTTAACCACATTTATGACGACATGTTGCCTGTTTTTTTTCCTAGTTTCCTTTGTGCAAACAAAACGCCTCTGTGGAGAAAAATAACCTGGAAAGTTGCCTTTAATGACCAAAACTCAACAGAATAAATCAAGATTACAATTTGATGCTTTAATAGTTCTCCAAACCAAAAAGAATTACTTTTGCTTTTTACTCTTAAAGTACATTTTTAAGAAGTACTTCATAATTTTAACTTGACTAGATTTTAAAACGTGATACTTTAACTTTTTGTTGTTGTGTCTGCACTTTTACTTGAGTAACAAAATGGAGTTCTTCATCCACCGCTGAACATTCGAGTCAATTATTTCTTGGCAGTGGCCGTCATTACAACGTAAGGAACGAGCAGAACAACCATCCATAATCCGTGTCTTCAAACACGTTTAATTACGGGTGTGAAGCAGGTACACAGCTAGCACTTTGAAAGCCGAGGCCGTGGAGCAGACTGTACGAATTATGACATCAAAATAGTAAAATATTTTGTTAATTTTTTACATTTTTAACACAAATACGATGCTAACCGCCACAGGACAAACTGAAGTGACAAGCGCGACGTCGCCCTTTTATCAACTCTGTTAAACCACACGTGCGCTTTACGTTAACGGCAGCACGTACACGCACCGCCGCGACGTACAGCGACACTTCGGACGGACTAGCGAGGATTTTCGGCGAGTTTATCGGCGTGAAATGCGGGAGTTTCAGCTGGTCTTACCTGTACGGGACTTCCGCGGAGTCAGAGCTGGCGGGACACCTGACACTGGGGCAGGGAGCGTCACTGTCCCGGTGTGAGAGCGGGGGAAGCGGGGCGGAGGGAGCGGCACCGGGGATTGGACGGGCCCGGTCACCTGGACGTGTCAGCCAATCAGCGCGCGGAGCACTCGGCCCTACCTGTCCACTGCCGCACAAAATGTTTTTATGAGCGTGTGACTAAAGACAAATAAAGTCATCTCACCACGAGACTCTTTGTCTGTCTGAGTCTGCTTTTATTTTGTCTCATTAAAAGTGAATAAAAATGGCTTCCAATGTCAACTTCTTGAACATAAACGATAGTCTTTTACTCAAGACCCAAAAAATAGTCCCAATTTTTTTTTTTGCTCCAATGTCATGCTTTCATTTACAGAGGATTGACTGTAGACCTTTTAATTAAAATGACAAAACTGTTGGTTAGAAATGATTCATTAATTGTACAGCCCTATGCTAATTCTTGTAATAAATTGCTTTTTTGGAGACACCTGCAAACGTCTGAACCAGTACAGTACACAAACCAGCATAGTTGCAAATTTCTGAGATTATGATAATGTTTTAGTGGATGTTGTGCCGTGGTATATTTTAAACAACAAAAAGTGTGCGGTTCACAAAGATTGAGATAAATGAAAAGGTTGGATAAAAATACTTCTGATTCTAAAAACAATGGTACTCGATACATTGCCTGAACAAAATCATACATAGTTGCTTATAGTCCTAAACAAAAAGTAACTTTTAACTGCTTATTATGTGGAAAAAAAAAATAAAAATCCGTATGAGCAAAAATAATCAATCACTGTTTTCAGAGCGATTTATTCAAAATTCTCAACTGACTGAAAAACTGACATAAGAAAATACCGTAAAATTAAAATAAATAAACATGTGCTCAAGATTTCTGGAAGTAACCTTTTCAAATGCATATAATCCTATTTTAATATTACATGTGTTTAATATGTAACGTTGAATATGTAAAGTGTGTTTTCGGTCAATGCCTGCAGTTGGTGGAATTGTTTTTTACAATAAACTGCACACTACAGTGAAATAATGTGAAGTAAGTTCAGACAAGGAAATGATTCATGTGCCATGTGTGACTGAAACAAGGAAAGACAAGAACAGTGTAAGCTTGAGCTAGTCATCTGTAAATAGATCTTGTTTCTTGTTTGCATTTAATTTGCTTAGTAAATAGATTCATGGAGGTGAGGATAGTTGTTGTTGTTTTTGGTTATGGGTTGTTTTGAAAACTGTCCACAGTCACTGCACACAAACTCTAGAATAAACTGTCGTGTCTATAACTATAAATGTAGTCACATATCTACAATGTGTAAAATGTCATGTAAACATAAACAAACCAACAATAGAATAATAAAAAATACTTGTTTTTCAGTATCAGACTATATATTAAACATTAAATTCAAAAGTATTCTGAGCTTCTGGTTAAATTGTGAAGTTATGAATTTAAAATTAAAATATATGGTTATATATGATTTTTAAAAATACAGTAATACTAAAGCATGATAAGACAAGATGAGTTAAAATAAGATTATCTGTCCCACAACTGGTTGATACAAAAACTAATGCTATAAAATATGTATGATAATGATAAGTGGGATTGTTATTTGCAATATAAAGATAATTGTTGTCCATATCCTGCACCAAGCCAAAGCCATAGTATTATTATCAGAAGTGTGGACTTGCAAGTCGTGACTTGGACTCGAGTCAGACTTGAGTCACTATTTTGAGGATTGGAGACTTGACTTGATCAAACAGACAAAGACTTGGGACTCGACTCGAGCCCTGTGACCAGTGACCTGCGACCAGTGACCAGGCCCAGGTCCAGACCAAACTGACCGAAGGAGCGACCGAGTCTTTAAAATCCTCCACAAAGTCCAAGGAGCTCAGCGAGTACAGAGGCTCATCCCAGAGTCGAGGCTTTAAAAGGTCTGTCTCCTCTGGTTTTAAAAGATGTGTTAGATGTGCTTTCAGTATTTCATTTTAGATCAGGCATGTCCAAACTAAGGCCCGGGGGCCAAAAGCGGCCCGCAGCCCAATTTTTCTTGGCCCTCAAGCTTCCTGGTGAATTGGCCCACTTTGTCCTAAGATATACTTTTTACTGCAAATTTCAGATTTTCTACTATTATAACCTAAATAACTAACATTTTGGTGCGAGACAGACCTGATATTAAGGCACTGAGACTGAATTTAGGTGTGGTGGCACTTTAAAAATCAGATGAATGCAACTTTTTTTAACGTTTCACGATTTATTTGTGGCCCTCCCCTTGGTCTATATTTCAGTATGTGGCCCTCGGTGGAAAAAGTTTGGACACCCCTGTTTTAGAGGAATAAAATGTAAAATGTCCCTTCCCACATCTGGATTGGTGACTAGGACCTTTTTAGAACAATTCACAAAAATCATGAAAATAACAAATAGATGAAGTGAAATAAATAAGTCTGTAAGCCACTTGTCTCCATGGAAATATCTTACTTTGCCAGGACACAACATGGCATAAAACTCTTCTATCTCCCTAGGGTCAGGGCGCCGGTGTGGAATCTTATGCAGCGCTGCTTTAAAAACATAGTGTTCCTTTACAGTAATTGTTTTCCTTGTTTTAAAAGCCTAATAAGACCTAAGGTTACACGTTTATTTGTAAATGATCTACTGCACTTTAAGCTGGATGGCACACAGACCTGCCTCCTGGCTCGTGTTTCAGTGTTATTACTGGTTTGTGCGTGAGCAGTGTCGCCCTCTGCAGGCCGAGCGCCGTCATTGCACAGTCTTTCTCTGGCCTCGTCTCGCGCAGACACGGGGCCATCTTCTGCAGAAATCTGTAGAAAAACACGGTTGTTCGGTGCCGGGCCTCGGTCACGTCGCAGAGGGTCGTTCAGCAGCTACAGCCGTGTCCAGCCCGTGTCTGTGGCTGAAGATGCGCCCGTGTGCCCGCGGGCCTGAGCTGTGGGGGTCTGGCTCTGGCTCTGGGGGAGTGGAGCTTCTTCCTGTGGCGTTTCCTCTGTTTGTAAACTAGCGCTGAAGAAAACCACGGCCGACGACAGCACTGAGGTACAAACCAGGCTTTTACCGCCCCTTACCACTATTTATCTCGTCTGTGTTATGTTATGCATTCGACCGTGGACTTATTTGAACGGCACTTAAGCCCGTCGTTGGTCAAATGCATTAAACGGTTTAGAGAATAAAGCAGCGCCAGTGTTAGCCGAGCTCGGAGGCTAACGTTAGCTTCTCTGGGAGGGGGAGGCAGCGGCCATCACGAATCTAGTTATCGCACTATCTTCTACCAGCTAAAAGATTGGTCTGTTATGTGCATTTTTCTTCAGCTTTGAGGTTGTTGTTCTTCTACATAAGATCGTGCATTTTGATGCCGTTTGTCAAAATATCGAGCGTTTGTTGAAGTGTTGCTTGAACTCCTTTTCGTTTATGTGGAGGTGGGCGAGGGCAGTGAGGTGTAATATAACCAGAGAGACCATGGATTCTGTTGCCGTGGAAAGTGCGGCGGCCATCTTGTGATTGTAAGGGCAGCAATCTCTAATCATTTGGGTTTTATCTTTTTTTTTTTTATCGTTTGCTAAACGGTCCAGATTTCTGCTTTCTCTGATTTCTGTTGTCCTACTAATGCAGAGAACTTTACCTGTCTCTCTGTATAATTTTCTATGATTTTTTGTTTTTATTATTTACAGCACAAAGCACTGATCTGGTCTATAATTTAGCCAGAATTAGGCTCATCCTTATCATTATTTAATCCTAAATTGAGCTCATTTAGTTTAGTTCTTGTTTATTCTGGTTTAGTCTGAATTTAGTTTTGGGTTTTAGTCCCAATTCTTAATGCACTGAATGTGCAAGTGTGAACACCCCACATTATATTTGTTTGTGTGTCAATAAGATACTGCATGGACTCAAACGATGATTTATTTTGTGCACCCCATGCACATAAAATAATGTTTTATGACATTTTTATCCATGTTTTTTCACTTGGTTTGGTAGAACGTGGACATTATTTAAGTATTTAAATTCTGTTCAATTGTATGAGTTGAATAGAATTCAACAGTCACAATATGGCTGCTAAACCTGAGCGTCTGTTACTATAGGTTGCCATGGCGATGACCTCTCTAGTGTTCTATTTACCGCATTGGGCGAGGGCGCCAGAGCTGCTAGCGACCCGAGGTTGAATTCTGTGCTTTAATGTCTGAAAACTTACGCAGAGAGAGTTTTAATCGCATTCATAGTCTCCCGTAGATCTATAGAAATGCACAAAAAGTAAAGGTTGCATTTTTGCGCGGGGCTGTCTCCAGGAAGTATCAGCTAGACGAGATGATAGAAGCATCGGAGCTAAAATAGCCTCTAATGCGCACTGTACACTACTGCATACACCCTGAGATATGAACACATGGAGAGATGATGGTCAGCCTCCACAGAAATACTAACTTATCACACAAACTCACTCATTTTAAGAAGACACTGGGACACTTCATTTTACTGTAAGAAATGACAGTGTTTCATATCTATGATGTCAAATTCTTCCTTAAATCTTAAATTTAAAAAATTAATTAATAAGAAATTAATTTCTTAAACGTTATTTCACACGGCTAACAGTCATGGAGTCAAAACTATTGCCAGTGTTGAAGATGGTTTGCAACTTCCTGTATTTGGTTTGTTGCCTCTGGACTCAGAGTTCATTAGTGTTGCATTTGAAAGCTTTGGGGTTAAGTAGATTTACAAGAATTTCTTTAATACGACTGTGTAATAGCTGTGTTACAATAATGTTCTGCTTGCAGCGTTTAAATGGTGATAACATATCCCTTACATTCCAGTGTATTGTTGTTGTGTGTTTGACTGGTGTCCTCCTCTCCTCAGTTTAATGCTAGATGAGCCCTGACCATCCTGACTGACCCTGTGGATGACCCTGCGCCCACAATCACCACAGCCATGTCCCATCTGCCCAGCAGCTCAGTGCGCGACCATATGAAATGGGTTTGTTTTAAACACCAAAGTGATTTACACTAATGCAGCTTGTGTCACTCAGGATGTTGTCAATTTTGACTAGTTGATTGTTTTTTCTTTTACAGAAGATATAAATAATTAAAGTGCAGCCTGTTGAGCCGTTCATTGGGTTTCATATGTTGTCTCTTTTCTTTGCTCCAGGCAGGGCTGCTTGGCTGCGAGGCTGTGCTCTCCAGCATGGCCCTGATGCAGGCCAGTACGATGGGCGCTCCGCCCAAAAAGATGATGGCTCCACTTGGCCATGGCCCCCCACCCAGAGAAGTCCCAGAGCGACCCCCCCAGAGCCACATGATCCTCCCGTCGGGGATGAGCTGTCCGCCTCTGGTTAGCACCAACTTGGGAATTGCATTCTTTCAGTTTTATGGCAGGAATTAGTTAGTCTTGACCAGCGTGTCTCAACTGATGGGTCAGGAGTGCAACAACGGTTTAACAATAAGATATGTTGTATCAGTCGTAGTGAAATAATAATTTGTGTTTTTTGACAAATTGATAATAGATATGGTTGTGTTTTGGGGATTACTTGAACTGATTTTATGTCATATTTTGGCAGCTTATTCGAAAGGAAGGAGAGTACCAGACGCCACGTCTACTGGACGATAAGGACATGAGGGCAAACGAGGAGCAGCTGAAGAAGAAGAACAGGAAATCTGTGCCTCCGTGTAAAGTGAGAGAACAAGACGAGAGGGGAGGGAAGGTTAGTCAGTGGTTTATACGTCAGCAGTGGACTCAGCAGCTTAGCGTATTTAACAGACCTTAAACGTCAAATATTCAAAAAGTAGTCAAATGCTCTCACAATAGCCATGTCCACAATCTGCACAGCGTAGATAAAACCGTGATTAAGGGTGCGTGCACACATTTTTGATCCTGTTTAGTCCTGGTCTAGTCTTGGTTTTGTTCTGGGTTTATTTCCAGTTTAGTCCCAATTTTGATCACCCAGTGTCTCCAGGTTTTGTTGTTTCAATCAGATTTTGCTCCATATTAGCTCAGTTAAAAAAGGCTATTTATAATTTAAAGTAGCAATATAGCTGTCATCAGATTTTCATTATTGCTTTATTATTTTTGTATTATTAAAAATTATAACATATTGTATTATGGTGCACTATTACAAAATCTCACAAAGCTCAGGAATTGATTGGACCAAACCCATATTTTTGATAGTAGACTAAAAGAATGGGTCTGTTTTGCAGCGTTTAGCAGGGTTAGAGTCTGCTCTGAGCTCTCATGCATGCAGACGCGGCCGTGTGGGGGTGGGAGGCTGGGGGAGGAGCGGAGGGAAAATGGCGGAGGGGGAGGTTGTGTGCAGAAGAAACGGGGGGGGAGGGGAGCGGAGGAGACGCAGCACAATAACCGCAGTTGTGTGTCTAACGGGGAACAGCCAGCAACGCCAGGGCACGAGGCCATCGCCAAGGAAAGACGCAGGGGCTCGGCCACAAGGCTGTGCGGGAATCCGACGTGTCATAAATGTTAGAGGGAGGCAGAGCTGGGCCATGTAGGTAGAAGATATGGATAAAAGGTTTGGTTAGATTATATTATATTATATCTAGTCTAATCTAAAAGAAATAAAACTGGATTTCAGTAGGGATGGGACGAGCGATGCGATTGGTTCCACGAGACGAAGAAGATATTAATTTAAGTTACACAATTATATTCTCAATTTTTGCCAAGATTTGTTTGTTTTGTGCAGTTAATATACTTTATGCTTAGATTATTAAACTATAACATGAGTAGATCATCATTTAATTCTTTTTGTCATCGTAAATTGCAATATTGATCTAAAATGACCTCGAAACAGAACAGATCCATTGACTTGAACTGATGAGCTCCACCTCTTCTTTCACTGTAACAAGCAGTGGATTGTCATTTACATTATTTTATTGTTCACAAATTTTAATATGACGTTTTTTTTTTTACCTGTATCAGTCTGCATTTTTCAAATAATTGGAGCTAAGCACTGGGATGTGGGCGGGGACAGGGGGCAGGTGACACGCTCAAGCCTCAGTTGCAGGACATTACAGATTCACACAAACATGCAGGAATGAATCAAACTACAGCTTTTAATAAACTAATGATGAGGGAACACCATTAACAAGGTTTAAAGCTTGTTTAAGTTGATTTTGCGTAATATGTTTCCTTTCACATGATATGAAAGCACAGAAAATGAAACAAACAAATGTTTATCAGGGTTTTTAGTAGCTTCATTGAATTAAACATCCTAATTTACGTCAATATAAAGATTATTTCCAGAGAACTTAATTAAACAGTCTAAACTACTGATTATTATTAACTCAGTCTTCAGTCTTTTACGCTTAAGTTTTATTATGCGCTACACTTTCTGTGAGTGAATTAGATGTGTGTATATTTCAGTATATTTTCAAGTTTAGCACTGATTGTCTCTGTCAATATTGGCTCTATCACTACAAAACTAAAACTGGGACAGAGTTTAAACCCTTCATGCTTGTACCAAATGTAAACACTGGGAATTAGACATGAGGATGTTCAACGTTTGTGCACTCGTGACAGTTTCATCTCATCCCATCCCTAGCTTGCTTTCAATATTAATTTCTTGAGCATAAACAATAATTTTTAATACTTTCTATTCACACATGTTTTTACTGACAGTAGATTGGTTGTGGACCTCTACATTAAAAAAAGACTAAAGAAGATAATTGACGGAGGGCAGAGGCCTTCACTGTTTAGACTTTAGAAAACATTCAAACGTACAGTGGTACATGGTGTTTATCGTAGTAGTTCTTCTTCTTCTGAAATGTCAGAGAAGGTTGCCAATAAAATCAAAATAGTCAATATCCCTTAATTCCAAAAAAATAAACTGGGTACAAAATATAAGAAACATGACTGATATAAAATTACATAAATTAATGCAACATAATGGAAAACTGATTGGGACAACCGATTATGTTAATAGATTAAGAAAAAAGCTTTGACAAACTACATTAATAATAATCTTTGCAAAGACTGTGTTGCTTGAACATTGTTGTTCACTTGCTGTTCTACAACACTGGCCACTGATAAAACTGAAGAAACAACTCATTAAAGCTGGCAGGTAGCTATGTGCGGGGCGTGGTGTCACATTTGAGCTGCTGGAGAAACATGTTAAACTAAATCTGTCTTTTCCAGGGAGCAAACGGAGATGAGAACGGCCCTTCATCAAAAGTGCAGAAAAACTTTATTTGTGATCACTGTTACGGAGCGTTTAGGAGCGGATACCATCTGAAAAGACACATCCTCATTCACACAGGTAAGCTCACATCACTGTATGTTTATTATGTAGAGGTTTTACATTGTAAAAATATGACGACTAATCACGGTCTCTGGGTTCAGGCGAGAAGCCGTACGCGTGTGCGGTTTGTGACATGAGGTTTATTCAGCGCTATCACCTGGAAAGACACAGCCTCATTCACACAGGTAAGAGCCCTGCCACACATTACACTGTAGAAGTGCACCACACTGCTGTGTCTCTGTAAACAGCCCTTTGGTTTGTGGACAGTCATTTCCAACAAACTCTTTTACAAACTTGTACCTAACACACTAAGCAAAAGAAAATGCTCATCTGTGGCAATTTTGGGACTAATTACTAGGTACTAGAAAAAAAGAGCTCACCAAACACACATTTGTCAAATATAGTTTTCCATTCCTCTGGTCCTCAGCTCATGCTGAGTGTTAGAGCAGCAAGTGTTGGAGGTACATTACAGAAAGACTTTTGTTCAAAATAATATTGTGTGATTATTATTAAAGGTCTGCATTCTGAAGATGTCAAATGGCAAGTCCACGTTTGAAGAACTGGAGCTCTGAAATGTTATTTACCCTATTTGTTATTTATTTTAGGAGCAGTAAGCTCTTAAACATGTATTTTTTTAACTGTAAAAACACTGCTCGGACATCAAAGGACAAAATGTATTTATAGCCCACTTTTTATGTCTAACATGGTCCTCCTGACAGTCAACAGTTGCGTCTGTACACCATACACATGATTTGACCTCAGCTCCATCTGGACTCTTTGAGTATTTGAAGCCTGAATCCTAGACTAATATTTCTATGTTTGTGTGTAGGAGTGAAGCCGTACGCTTGTTCCATGTGTGACATGCGGTTTTTCCAGCGTTACCACCTGGAGAGACACAAACTCACTCACACGGGTATGAGTCCACCTACCGTACCCCGCTTATCATTTTTCTGTTTTTTACCATTACAATGTTAGGCCTCTTTCCACCTAATAGTAGTTAGTATTTCACATTTTATGAGTACAGTTTGTAGCTAATGGTTATTCATTCAAGTAGCGATAGCTTAACCCGTTTTTAGTTTGAGCTTGTATTGAAATAACTGAAGTCCTTTGATGTCCTGCAGCTTTACAGCTGATTAACAACGCAAATAAATGTAAACCAGATGATTTTATGTTCATAAAAATGTGCACAGCTATTATACACTGCACACTTGTCTTTTCTTTGGTCCATCAGTGTTTTATGCTCAGCTATTCAAACTCTTATCTAAGTAAAGAATGTGCCCCCCACCTGTGACCTGCCCACACACCCTCAGACATAGTCCAGGCTAATCTGTGAATCCTCTGCACCCAGGGGTGAAGCCGTACGCTTGCTCCATGTGTGACATGAGGTTCTTCCAGAGATACCACCTGGCCCGACACAGCCTCACTCATACGGGTACGCAGGAGCTCTCTGCTTTAGACTGTGGTGCCTCAAAGACTCCAGTGGACTTTTATAATTCATACAAATGTTTTCACGTCAATGGCACTCTCTGACACATAATACACAGAACCATGAAGTCGTCCCTTGCACTTGGTTTGAGCACGAGTCCTGTGAATGTCTGATAGTGTTGTCCTGTGTGTGCAGGGGTGAAGCCGTACGCTTGCTCCATGTGCGACATGAGGTTTTTCCAGAGATATCATCTGGCCCGACACACTCTCACCCACACGGGTACATGCTTTCATTACCTCTCGCTGACAGTAGCTGGAGCTTGTGTATTTACAGTATATGTAGTGGTAGAACCAGTGAGGTCAGAGAGTCTTAGGACTTTTAGACTGTAGATTCAAATGTGTGCGTCGTGCTAAAGTTTGGCCCTGTATCCAGGGGTGAAGCCGTACGCTTGCTCCATGTGTGACATGAGGTTTTTCCAGAGATACCATTTGGCCAGGCACAGCCTCACTCATACTGGTAGGCACCTTTTACAAACTGAATAAATACTATGTACCTCTGAATCATAAAGTTATTATTATGGTACCTTTAAGACCAGTACCCTTTAAATATGTTAATTCTTGGACTTTGTTGGAAGACTGTCCACTGACACAGTGACTGTGTTCTATCTGAAAACACTTGGTGCATGTTGAATATTTAGTGTTTAAACAGTGTTTCTGTGAACTGACGTGTGCTCTGCTCTGTGCAGGAGTGAAGCCCTACGCCTGCACCATCTGTGACATGAGGTTTATCCAGCGCTACCAGCTGGAGCGCCACAGCCTCACACACACAGGTACGACTCGGCGAGCGCGCTCCCAACAGGACTCTGCATGCATCATTGTTATTGTCACATGACTTTTCAAACTCGAGTTTGTGATCTTTGTAGGGCACATTCGGTTTCAGGTGCATTTGGACTTGATTCGGACTTGGGATTTGGGATGACACAATGACCAGTTATTTTATATCTTTGATTCTACCCAAGATTCTTTTGCACACATCCCTAAGAGATGCACAATGTAACGTTTCAGGTGGAGCATCCGCCACCAGCTTGTCTCTGTTAAAATATTATTGCTTTGCCCAGAATGTTCCATAGTATGGCATTACACGTATCTATCTTCATAGAGATGAACATGTGGCACCATGTTACAGGTCAAATCTGTGGAGAGGCGAGCCCTATAGCTGTTAGCAGCGTGTTTTACAAGGTATTTCTGAGCAATCAGAACACCTATAATTGAATAAATGTGAGACAAGTCAAACAACATAGCTCCAGATCCCCCTCACAAAAAGTTACACATTACACCTTTAAGGCTCTTTGACACCAGTGCGACTTCCCCATCAGCTTGTCTCTTCACGTTTCTTGTGTCTATTCACCTTATTCTTCCCCGTCCACTTTGCCTCTTTTTGCTAAAGATTATTGTATGCAGAATTGGCATTTCGGGTTCAGCGGGAACTTAAACTTTATGTAAAGTGGGTTGACTTGTGTTAAATGTCCAGTGACCATGTGCATGACCAACAATGCACTGATTCACCACACGGCCTGAAAAGGGCTTTGTCGTCTGTATATACCTTATGCCCGATGTAAATACAACCGGAAGGAGGATTACAACAGATGACGGCGCCCACGGAAACTCCTGCAGCGACCAAAATGAACTGAAGACCAACACTACACAATGCAGAGATGACTTGTAAATAAACAGCTGGTGATTGAGTGCCTCACAGCAAGAAGGTCCCGACTTTGACTCCCGTGTGTCTTAGGTGCTCCGGTTTCCACATCAATCTAAACATACAAAATAACCAAATCCTCAAGCTAAGGTCCTGAACAAGCCTAGCTCAAGGTCTGGAGATGGTCCCCCTGGTCCTGACACACCACCCCTGGTGTCAGAGGAACGCATTAAGGGGCGGTAAAGAGTGCCTTAACCCTTAAACCCGTAATCTCTCTCACATCATTATCAATGAATTTAAGTCCTGAACGTAGGCACATCTTATCGCATAAATGGTATAAACCGACCTCATTATTATTGTTGCATTTAACCAAAGAAGGTATAATTTATGTTTGGATGTTTATAAGGCTGCCAACAAGCTACAAGCAGAGGTAAGCTCGCTGCACGGTCTTCACAGATAAGACGCTGAAGTGTTGTTGGATTTAAATTTGTGAGATGAATTATAGGACCAATCAGAAAATGAACTGAAGATGCAAATTCTACAAATCATATTCTCAACAATAGCTCCAACGAGCTCCATTGCTCTCATATAAGTACGATGGCATTGCCACAGTCTCGTTTCTTGTGGTTAGGAGACTTTCCTGGACATGAGGTAGGAGCCTGGTGAGAGTGAGTACTATTTTCTGACTGACCAGAGTCAGGTTGTCCTGGTTGATACTTTGCAGAAACTGTGGAGACCCTCTTTCAGCTTTCAGCTGAGTCTGTTTTTGGAGCAGAGCTTCCTGGATGATTCTTGTTTAAGGTGCAGTCTCCTTCTTAGACTTTCCCAGAGACAGAGGGGAGAGATGAAGACATCAGACCTAGACCTCTACTGTTTTTAAGTCTGACGAGCCTCCTCCTCCGAAGGCAGGGATCGGTCCAGCTCGTCTTGTGACAGGGATCAGTCCAGCTCGTCCTGTGACAAGGATCGGTCCAGCTCGTCCTGTGACAGGCATCGGTCCAGCTCGTCCTGTGACAGGGATCGGTCCACAGCTCTGGGGCCGTATGCGCAGAATGTCTTGTGCATACACTCTGCCAGATTGAGGAGTTGGCAGTCATTGCACAAGGCTCTGGATGTGGATTTGTGTCTAGTTCAAACGCTGCTGTACCGTGGTCTGAACGTAGCATGAGGGTGGATTCATTCATCCACCGGGCATTGTGTCATTTCACATTCAAAACACTTCAAAAACTTTGTATTTCAGTCTTTACCAGACATTTTTACATGAATTGTAAATGGGTTGTAAAAAATATTTTAGTTGCAGGTTTAACATGTATTTGATGCACGTTTATATGAAACATACAAATGCATTGTCAATGTTGAATGTTATGATTGAATAGTTGTCCAACAACTGCCTAAAATTGTCTTGCCTCTGAGCGTGGGCACATGGCAAATTCTGTGGACGATTTAGAATGATTTGGCTGGAAATTGAACAGTTGGTGTTCTGATTTGTGATTTGGATTGGGAGCCACCTTTTTGACTTTCTAAATTGTTGGAATTTGGACTGCTGGCGAATATTTAAAATATTGGAAGATTACTGGAAATTGGAGATACATTGGAAAACTAACTTTCACATTTGACTGTGAAAAAACAAAACTTTCCTGATATCTCAGTGAAGTTCAGATCATTTTTGGCAGTTGCCCTGTCTGTGCTAAAGCCTTTGTGTGTGTAGGGGTGAAGCCGTACGCTTGCACCATGTGTGACAAGAGGTTTTTCCAGAGGTATCACCTGGCCAGACACAGCCTCACGCACATGGGTATGCTCCAGTCCAACCCCATCACTGCTTAGTGCTGCACCACCATGATACAGGCTCTGCTTTCATATACTGCATTTCAGAGAGTTAGCAGTAACATGAACCACAAGCTCATATTCTGTGCATTAGGGACTTTTAGGTTGAATACAGGCCTTTTAGCGCTTTAGCCCAGGGCCTGACATTGGTTATTAACCACAGCAGCAGAAATAACTGTTGTTCTGCGTTTAGGGGTGAAGCCGTACGCTTGCACCATGTGCGACATGAAGTTCTTTCAGCGTTACCACCTGGCCCGACACAGCCTCACGCACACTGGTATGAGTCCATGCACCATACCACATTAGCCCCTTTCACAGAGGACGCAGCACCAGGGACACAATCATTGTGCAGCGTTGCCTAAAGGTCCCAGGAACCCAAGAGTAGCATGGTTTTTAGACCTCTTTTTAGGTCTTTTTGATTAGTACCCTAAACCCTAGTCAGCTTGATTTGGCACACCTTCACACAGCTTTCAAGCATTTCCATTTAATGTTACCCTGATTTGGGAACCCCTGCTTCTCCAGGGATTCCAAGCAAGGGCTACTGATTAGCGGGATGGGGTACACAAGCACCACAGGCAATTCCAAGTAGATTTTTGGCAGTAATTCTGAAAATGTGTAATTTCTGGGTCCATTGCTTGGACCAGTGCAAACATCCATAAACCAAACCAGCCCCTAACCAAACCATTACTGCTCCAGTGGAAAGAGACAATGGTAGACCAAGACGTGGTCTGTAGAGGCAAAGATTTGAATATTCTGGTCACCATAGTCTTCACATAATCAAACCACTGTTTTCGATGACGACATTTAAATGAGAACTAACCACTTTCAAACACTTTGTTTAATCGAACCCTCAAGCCTGTGTAGTCTAATTTATTTAATTGATTTAAATTCAACTCTACTTTCAGTGTGCTGCTAATCCGCCACCATGTCCTTTGTGAAAGGGGCTTTAGGATGTTTATGTGTTGTGTAATTTTATGTAGTTCACAGTTAAAATGTGCTAGCCTGGCACAGCCAGACTCTTCACTGTGTCAGTGTGTTGTCAAATATTTATTTTTGTGGTTGAAGAGAATAATGTGAAGGAAGCATTCAAACAAGTAACACACGTGACTCTATCAAGGTGACTCTAAGGCGCAGAGTTTACTCTGTCATGATTAAACAATCTTTTTTAAATTATTTTTTTCTGATCATTATAGACTGAATTGAGATCAGTGACTGAGTAGCTCATAGTAGTTACAGGTGATAGCTTGTTTGTTTTGATTAAAGGGCCTTGGCTTTAATTAGCTTTGCACAAACCATGCTGTACAGCACCCGGAGTCCGGCCTAGCCAGGCTAAAACTACGGTTCTTCTGTGGTAAAATCTTTTTGCCGTCAGGTTTAGGTCTGGTTTTACTTGTTTGTGTCTATGTTGGTTGCCTTTTTACACATTGCCTGTGAATGATCTTAGTCTATTCTTTAGTGATGATCCCAGAACATGTAAAATGATCCAGCTGTTGGCTCTTCTCTCAATACCCTGTAGTTTTAAGATAGTTAGTGCAACATTACATCAAATCTGTCTTCTATAACGAGTAGTAGAAACTGTTATCGCCTGATGCCAGAGGCGAACTGTAATCCTGCTGTCTGCGTTTAGGTGTGAAACCTTACGCTTGCACCATGTGTGACAAGAGGTTTTTCCAGAGGTACCACCTGCAAAGACACAGCCTCACGCACATGGGTATGGGCCGCCTGAGATCTTCATGTGTCTATTTACAAACAAATACATTCATACAGTACGTCATGAATAGGGCATTGATCAGCTTCTGTGGTGTGTCCAGTGACGGATATAAAAACATGTGCTGCTTCAGATATTGGATTCCGCTGCATAAAACACATGTCTAAATTTAATAAAGTGGTAGAAACCCATCAATTTAAAATGGATAACCCTGTAATTGATGGACTGTGAGTAATTGCTGACTCCTCTGCGTTTAGGAGTGAAGCCGTACGCTTGTACCATGTGTGACATGAGGTTTGTCCAGCGCTACCACCTGGCCAGACACAGCCTCACTCATACGGGTACGGGTCCACAGACCTTTATCTACTGTACGACTGTAACGTGCTCTTCAGATGAGGGTTGAATCAAATATGCTTCAAGGTAGCAGAAGGAATTTTCAAGTAGAAATCCATGAATGGTCAGATGTAGCAATGGCGTATAGACTATTGTGTGTTACTGCCAGTATTTCCAAAGATATTTGAATAATAATTACCCCCAATAAAACATGAAATATAATTTACAAATAAATTTCTTCCTTTTGCATGAGCTGGCCCACGTGTGGTTAATAACCAATTGTATTGATGTGTCAGCATTGGTAGTACTATCATGTAATCCTGCTGTCTGCGTTTAGGTGTGAAACCTTACGCTTGCACCATGTGTGACAAGAGGTTTTTCCAGAGGTACCACCTGCAAAGACACAGCCTCACGCACATGGGTATGCGGCGCCCACCGCCCATAGATCTATCATCAGCTCATGTCTGTGTTTAGTTTGGATCTGACAATCACACTGCTATCCATTTTAATTTGGAGATGAACAATTCAAGCCTTAAATATGCTCTTTTTTAATCTTTCAATTAAACAGTGAACTTTGATTGTAATGGTTAACAGCCCATCAATGGTGATTAGTGATAGGTGCTTAGCTGAATGACTCACACTGAGATCCTGTGTTGATGGTTTTAGGGGTGAAGCCGTACGCTTGCACCATGTGTGACATGAGGTTTGTCCAGCGCTACCATCTGGCCCGACACAGCCTCACTCATACGGGTACGGGTCCAGCCCTCTGCACGCTGCACATCAACTCCAAACGAATGAAACACAAGCATTCAATTAAATATTGTACAGGTTCAACGTTAGGTCAATATATAAACCTGACACTCTTTGTCAACTGAGTTTACAGCGTGAAGAAAACTTATCTTGATCTAAATACGTTGTTGGTGCATTGCACCAAGGGTTGTTATAAAGAAATAGAATATGTATGTCTTCTTTGTCATTGTGTGTCATGGGTGTTGATGTGGACGGTCGGTAGGCACATACAGTCTGTGTTTATACTGTAGATGTAAAAAGAATGTTGTTTTGAGTTAGCCAATACTAGGCTGATGCTAGTGCTAGGCTAATGCAGCTGCTCATGTTGTTGGAGCTAATCGCCTGCTCTGTGTGTGTAGGGGTGAAGCCGTTTGCTTGCTCCATGTGTGATATGCGGTTTATTCAGCGTAACCACCTGGAGAGACACAGCCTCACTCATACGGGTACGAGCCTTCCTCCTGTAGTTTTAACTGCTGTACATATGTAGAGTCACATGACAAGGCCACAACAAACTCGAGTTTGGGTCGTCATGTCATTTGATGGGATGTTGAACCAGACTCAAACCACGGCCCTGGTTTAGGGTGCTACTCATCTGAACTAGAACTCACTCAAGTCCACTCTGAAATACACATAATGAGTTGATGACAGGCCTCACTGACTTCTTAAATGTTCAGAATACTTTTAAAAACTGTTATAAATAGGGATGGTCTGATTATGGACTTTTTTCCAGCCAATATTTTTTTCTCTTTCCATTCGAACTCACTAGTCTGTTTCAAAAGATTCGTCTGATGGATTGACACATGGGTACACAGAGACTGTTTAAACTTAGAAAAAATAGCAGTCCGAAATATCAGGGAATTTGTCTGATACTAAACGATCTATGAAAAACTCCAACATATTGGTATATTGTCCATCCCTAGTTATAAATATGACAGATTGTTCATTCTTTTTGACTAAATTGAGTCCAAATGTGCGTCCTGATGCATTGACTGTGCCCTGTGCTGTAGGAGAGAAGCCGTTTGCATGTGACATATGCGACATGAGGTTCATCCAGCGCTACCACCTGGAGCGACACAAGCGTGTGCACAGCGGAGAGAAGCCCTACCAGTGTGAGCGCTGCCAGCAGGTGAGTCCGCACACAAACACATTCTACACTAATGTTATTACACCTTCACTAATGTTATTACGTCTTCACCAATGTTATTACGCCTACGCTGATGTTATTACACCTTCACTAACGTTATTACTCCTACACTAGCACTACTACACCTACAGTAACGTTATTACGCCTACACTGGTGTTATTACGCTTACACTGACGCTATTATGGCTGCACTAATGTTATTATGTCTACAGTAATGTTATTACACCTACACTGACTTTATTACGCCTAATAACCAATGTTATTATTATTATTATATTACGCCTATACTTATCATACTGTGCCAACACTACTGTTATTACACCCACCTTAATAGTGTTATGCATACACCACCGTTATTACACCTACCTTAATGTTATTCTTCTTAAACCTACACTTATGTTATTACGCCTACACTGTTGCTGTTAAGCTTACTACTACATTATTACCATAGACCGTATAAAAATCACTGGACATCGTGAGCTGCTACCGCCGCGCTCCAAATAGGAACAGCCAGGGGGGCTGCTCCTGCTCCATCAAGCCGAGCTGCTATTCACTTCCTGTTGGGACATTGGTGCCTTTTACTCACTATCTGGAACTAAAACGCTGTGGGTGACACTCGGGATGTCCAGTGATTTACGGTCTATGGTTATTACACCTGCCCTAATGTGTCTTGAAGGCTTTTATAACTAGTGCACGTTGATGTTTCCTCAGAACTTCTCGCGGACGGACAGACTGTTGCGTCACAGGCGTTTGTGTCAGGGGCGGAGCGTCCCCAAAGTGGAGACACCTCAGTGCTGTGAGCCGCGGCCGTACCCCCAGGACCCCCCTCCAGCCCCCCCAACATGGAGCCCCCTGCACCCCCCGCCAGGCCGCCTCGCTGTCTGACATCTAGCCCAACGCCATCTTGAATCCATGTGGGACAGGCCACAAGGTTTCCTTAGCGCTGAGGCAAGGGCATGCGCCATAGACAAAACCTGAGCAGCTCCAAGAGAGAAGAGGATACTGACTGACTTTGATTTTTGTTTATTTTTTACTGTTTTTTTCACCCCAAATTTTTACAAACTGTATACAAAAGTGTTCCTGTTTTGTAATCTATTTTTTCTTTGAGGAAATGTTTTTTTATCGTGATTCTAAACCTTTGTTTGGTGGTACAAGTTAAGAGAAAGGACGTCTTGGCAAAGTTTGCTGAAGTTCTAAGTATTTGAACCATTTTGGGAAGGGAGGTTTGAATTTTAAACACCCATTACTTGAGTGAAAGTTGAAACTGCATCCAGAAACTGTTCAAACATGTGAATTTTATCTTCAGTTGCAGTTTCAACGGTGTAAATAAGAGTTGTCATTATGTCGCTTGAGTAATGGTGTTTTGAAAAAGTGTCCCAAATGGTTCAAAGTGAATGCAGAAATCCTGTACATAAAAACTAACCACCAGTGCTTCGAACTGTAAACTTCCAGGCCTCCAGAAGAGAACGATGTAGTCCTGACACGATACGGACCGTTCTGGACTACGCCAACTTTTTCCGGACTCCCATTGGCGGGCTTTAGTCGCGTGACTTGCTGCTGCATCAGGAAACGGCGCGTTGTTGTTGAAAGCGCATCGGCCAGTCCTTCCTCAGACACTCGAGGGTCCAAAACCTCGGGTGTGGTCTCTAGACAAAGTGAAGGTAGGCTACGCCAGTCCTGCCGCGTGATCTGTACAAAAAACATTGTGAGTTCAGTGGGGTTACTCAAAATCTTGTGGCCTTAGTGTTGTTTGTTTTCATTTTGCCTTTTCCACAACTGTTGCGAATCATGCGTCGGAGGAAGATGGAAGAAAGCAGCGTTTTGTTTTTCTATGACTGTCCCGGTTACCCAGCGTCGGTAACTTCCTCGTCTAGCTGTTGTCTTTTGATGAGTATTTTTACTGTGTACACCAATCAGGCAAAACATTAAGATCGCAAAGTCGTTTAAAGAAGGACAAATGGGGTCGGGATTTGAGCTAGTTTGAGGAATTTTGAGTCCGAGTATCTCCAAAACTGTGGGGTCGTCTTGGTCTATCAGAGTTTGGTTAGACCTGGGTTCAGCTTGATTCAGTCTGGGTCTGACCTGGTTTAGTCCTGGTCTCTTCTCGGTCTGTCAGAGTTTGGTTAGACCTGGTTAAGTCCTGGGTTCAACTTGGTTCAGTTTTGGTCTGACCTGGTTTAGTCCTGGTCTTTTCTTGGTCTATCAGGGTTTGGTTAGACCTGGTTAAGTCCTGGGTTCAGCTTGGTTTAATCTGGGTCTGACCTGGTTTAGTCCTGGTTTCTTCTCGGTCTATTAGAGTTTGGTTAGACCTGGTTAAGTCCTGGGTTCAGCTTGATTCAGTCTGGGTCTGACCTGGTTTAGTCCTGGTTTCTTCTCGGTCTATTAGAGTTTGGTTAGACCTGGTTAAGTCCTGGGTTCAGCTTGATTCAGTCTGGGTCTGACCTGGTTTAGTCCTGGTTTCTTCTCAGTCTATCAGAGTTTGGTAAGACCTAGTTAAGTCCTGGGTTCAAGGTTCAATCTGGGTCTGACCTGGTTTAGTCCTGGTCTTTTCTTGGTCTATCAGAGTTTGGTTAGACCTGGTTAAGTCCTGGGTTCAAGGTTTAATCTGGGTCTGACCTGGTTTAGTCCTGGTCTCTTCTCGGTCTGTCAGAGTTTGGTAAGACCTGGTTAAGTCTTGGGTTCAGTTTGGTTTAATCTGGGTCTGACCTGGTTTAGTCCAGGTTTCTTCTTGGTCGATCAGAGTTTGATTAGACCTGGTTAAGTCCTGGGTTCAACTCGGTTCAATCTGGGTCTGACCTGGTTTCTTCTCAGTCGATCAGAGTTTGGTAAGACCTGGTTAAGTCCTGGGTTCAGCTTGGTTCAGTCTTGGTCTGACCTGGTTTAGTCCTGGTTTCGTCTCGGTCTGTCAGAGTTTGGTTAGACCTGGTTAAGTCCTGGGTTCAGCTTGGTTTAATCTGGGTCCGACCTGGTTTAGTCCTGGTTTGGTGCAGATCTTTTTCGGTCGTCCTGGTCTGCAGTGGTCAGAAAGCAAATAGAATTTATTTGTAGAGCGCGGTTTGTACACAAAATGCTTTATTTTAAAAAGCAAAGAGTATCTACTGTAATTTCGATTTTAGTTTTAGCATCGATTACTATTTGACGTTTGACAAACCTGTGTCCAAGCGTAGTTGCCGTCAATGCTTTTCTACCTCCAGCTCATTCTTATGCCAGGTCTGTGTTCTGTTAACTAACCTCCAGACGCTAAAAGTCAGTTAGAGAATTTACCAAAACAGAAGGAAAGACACGCAACAAGAAAAACAAACATGGAGGCACCCACAGCTGTTTTAAGATCACATTGAATTTACATTTGGTAAAAAGATAAGAAAACGATAAAAAGGTGCTTTGTAGAATGAGAAAAGACAGATTCGAATCACAAAGAAAACAAATAAATAATCTTTTACGACAGATAAAATCCTTTCAGTCAAATGCACAGCTAAACAGAACCGCTTTGAGCCTTGATTAGAACACGAACAAGAAGTTGATTCCCCGTGTTTAGTGTTGTGGATTTTCTTTACACGTTATCAGAAATAAAGTAATGAGAAGAAGCTCTGTCTATTTCAAATGATCAATTTTATTTTACATGTGCACAGTAAAATATAGTCTGTCCCTGACAAAAATTATCTCTCCCTCTCCGATTCCAAAAAGCAAAAAGGGACCCAAACACACATGCTTAAATACCCCAGAAATGGAGACATCAGACATAAATAAAATGAACATGAAGGCGAAGGTTTTGTCTCAGCACATCAGGCGATCAGGAAAGAGACACAGTGTTCCCATTTCTCAGACACAATAACCTGTAACCGTCAAGCGACTATTCAAATCTTCACACTTAATAAAACATATAGAGACATGACATTTTGTCCCACAACAGCCCTAGAGCTCAATGGAGTCCGAGATGGTTCATACGGCACTAATAAGTCTGTATCTACTGTCACAGGGGCTGTCGACCTGGTTTTAGTCAAGATCTAGTCCTCTTGTGGGTTGGTCCTGGTCAGCAGTGGACAATATCCATTAGAGGTGCTTATAACCTGGTTTAGTCCTGGTTTAGCCCTGGTTTAGTCCTGGTTTAGCCCTGGTTTAGCCCTGGTTTTATGTCGATATTAGGGATGTTCCCAGTATCTATCCGAGCTGCTTAAGACCTGTACTTGACCTGGCTAAGTCCTGGTTTAGTCCTGGTTTAGTCCTGGTTTAGCCCTGGTTTAGCCCTGGTTTAGCCCTGATTTAGTCCTGGTTTAGCCCTGGTTTAGCCCTGGTTTAGTCCTGGTTTAGCCCTGGTTTAGTCCTGGTTTAGTCCTGGTTTAGTCCTGGTTTAGCCCTGGTTTAGCCCTGGTTTTATGTCGATATTAGGGGTGTTCCCAGTATCTATCCGAGCTGCTTAAGACCTGTACTTGACCTGGCTAAGTCCTGGTTTAGTCCTGGTTTAGTCCTGGTTTAGTCCTGGTTTAGCCCTGGTTTAGCCCTGGTTTAGCCCTGGTTTAGCCCTGATTTAGTCCTGGTTTAGCCCTGGTTTAGCCCTGGTTTAGTCCTGGTTTAGTCCTGGTTTAGTCCTGGTTTAGCCCTGGTTTAGCCCTGGTTTAGCCCTGGTTTTATGTCGATATTAGGGGTGTTCCCAGTATCTATCCGAGCTGCTTAAGACCTGTACCAGACCCGGCTAAGTCCTGGTTTAGCCCTGGTTTAGTCCTGGTTTAGCCCTGGTTTAGCCCTGGTTTAGCCCCGGTTTAGCCCTGGTTTTGTGTCGATATTGGGGTGTTTCCAGTATTTATCCGAGCTGCTTAAAAGCTGTACCAGACCCGGCTAAGTCCTGGTTTAGCCCTGATTTAGTCCTGGTTTAGCCCTGGTTTAGCCCTGGTTTAGTCCTGATTTAGTCCTGATTTAGTCCTGATTTAGTCCTGGTTTAGCCCTGGTTTAGCCCTGGTTTAGCCCTGGTTTAGCCCTGGTTTAGTCCTGGTTTAGTCCTGGTTTAGTCCTGATTTAGTCCTGGTTTAGCCCTGGTTTAGCCCTGGTTTAGCCCTGGTTTAGTCCTGGTTTAGTCCTGGTTTAGTCCTGGTTTAGTCCTGGTTTAGTCCTGGTTTAGCCCTGGTTTAGCCCTGGTTTGGCCCTGATTTAGTCCTGGTTTAGCCCTGGTTTAGCCCTGGTTTAGCCCTGGTTTAGCCCTGGTTTAGTCCTGGTTTAGTCCTGGTTTAGCCCTGGTTTAGCCCTGGTTTGGCCCTGATTTAGTCCTGGTTTAGCCCTGGTTTAGCATCGATATTAGGGGTGTTCCCCGTATCAATCCGAGCTGCTTAAGACCTGTACCAGACCTGGCTAAGTCCTGGTTTGGCACACGTTCTGGAGACGATCGTGATGTTTTGCCTGATGGATGTTTCTTTGACAGTATGTAATATCTAGGAGCTCTAGGCAGTAAATGCTTCCCTCTGCGATGCTTTGTCCACAGAGTCAAAGGCCAAGGCAGAAATAACCTTTTTTTTTTTTTTGAGTCGACTACAACTTTTCTATCCAAATACTATGATGTGATTTCTGTATATAACGTGTCTGTTCATTTCTATTGGTTCCGCCTTAAGTAAGAGTGAATACTGTGCTCAGAAACATGGTAGAACTAAATGATATTGTAACACAGATTTATTTACTATTGAACGTAACAATCCTTTCCGCGTGCCGGATGTTTCCCTTTTGGACTTCTACAAACTACATCGGAGCATACGTAGTTATTTCTAAACAGTCATTGGCCACTTAATTAGGTACAACTTGCTTTTAATGCAGCGATGAATAGTTATTATTTGTTATTTCAAGATTTTCAGACGATATTTTAACAAAGCATCAGCTAAATTGTGTCTGTAGTTGCATTTGTTGAGGTACAAAATGTCAACGGACTATAAAATTAACCATAAAAATGCAGAAATATCACTTTATACACTTTCCTGTCTCGTTTTGAGGTCGTTTTAGTAGTGTTATAATGAACTTGATATTCTAATTTTGCTTTTATCCAAAACAACAATTGCAATATGATCCTTTTTTAAATAAATATCTCCCATATCTAGCTGGATTAAAAAGCACTGAGCGTTTTAAACAGGTTTTATACGATGTTATTAACTATTAAGCTGTACGTATTTAGCACAGTTGAACCTAAAAAATTGGCCAATGACAGTATAAGGTCAGTAATCATTTTTCCTGCATTGTTCATGTCTATAAGATGTACTGATATTTGGAGTAATATTTGCTCTTTACTGCACAAAGTGATTTTAAAGGGCCTGTACCCGATTTTGTAGCATTAACTGTTAGCCCCGCCCACTTCAGTCTCATTTATGCTCTGTTTTCAGACGTAAACAGATCCGTGTTCCAAGATGTGTTGTCACGATGCTAACATTTCAAACTTGATTTCAATACTGAGGCTCGATACCATTTCCAATATCTTAGTGACGATAAAAACATGTTTTTTTGTTTTTTTTTAACAATAGACTATCAACATTTCCAACACAGAATGATAGTTCTTTCTTTATGTTACCATGTGGTCCTACGTTTGATCCAATAACACAAAAGATCGTTCTAAAATTGTTCAGGAGAGGTCAAATTTAGCTGCGGTTATTTTTGTTTAGTATTGATACTTAACTGAAGTTTCGATACCCGTTTTATCGATTTAGTATTTGTTTCTCGATACTTTTGACAGCCCTAGTTCCAAGCGCAGTTGCCGTCAGTGTATTTATGCTTCCAACGCTTTCTAATGTCTGGTCTGTGTTCTGTTAAATAACCACCAGAGGGTGCTATAAGTCAGTTTTTTGTCAATTTACGAAAACAAGAGACAAGAAAAACAAACATGGAGGCACGCACAGCACTTTTTAGCTCACGTTTATTGGAAAAGAGATTTAAAAAACGATGTAAGAGAGCCGTTTGTTTTCCAGATTTTCTTGCAACTTGTTAAAACGTTCTTCCGAGTTCTGGGAAGACGCACAGAAACAACGACAAAAACCTCCATGTTTATTCGTATACGTCTTAAATGTAGAGCATGAATGAGCTTCTAGTCTCTTCTTTCACTCTGATGGCGGAGAAACAACTGCGTTTTTGTTGTTTTTGCCCCACGATTTTACAAAATACCGTGGAGTAAAAGGAGGCATTTTCCTGAAACTCGATCACGTAAAAGTCTGGTGCAGGTTCTTTAAAATCCAGGGAAGCTGCTGGCACAAGCACATAACAAACGGGCAATAGTCTCACGCGTAGTCCACGTTTTCTGTCACGTTTAGTATTATCCAACCTGTTGCAATAGATCCCTGTTTATAAGAGTTAGTTTTGCAGGAGTTTGTTTGCAAATTTCTCGTTGTATTCTGATGATTGTTTTAAGGACCTTTTTTTATTCTGATGAAATTGTAAACACTGGAGGTAAAGGAAAAAAAAATGAGGTATCGACATTATTTTTCATTTGGTAGATTTTAGTTTTTAGGATTGTGGTTCTCAATCGCGGTGCCCAGCGTTTTTTCAATGATATTTTGGCACATGTAATGAAATTTAAAGGCGCGCTGTGGGACTTTTCTGTTACATAGTGCACTTTTGAACAAGGCGTCAACCCGTTTTCAACACTTTTGGGACCCGTTTGTTGAGAACTACTGTTTAGTCAAAGCCGATTTCTCCTAAAAGGACAAAGGTGAACAAAAAACATCGAATCAATTGACAGCCCCCTGAAATTAACCTTTTTATTTTCTACAAAGTCCCTGTAGTAACTTATATTGGTATTAGACAAACTTTAATGAGTTGTTTTTTTATTAGTCTTGCATGAAGAGTTACGGTCCTGGTTTAAAAGAAAGGATCTTGGTATATATTTTTCTTATTTTGTGTAGGAAAAAAAGTGCGTAATTATAACTTAACCTAAAAATCTGATCATTGTAAAACGGGCTAACGATTCTTCTGTACCTCGTGATCCAATTAGTTTAATCTGTTTGAAAATCAGAGGAGAGGCTTCTTACTATTATCATGAATAAAATCATTTGTAAAGGATTTCACTGTCATGTTGTTTTTTATGAGTGAAAATGATTACCTTCTCCAATTAATATTTGAATGTCCTATTACATTCTTAAAACAGATGGTTTGTGCTTTTTGTTTACAGACACGGTTTTTGTTTTATTTTATTGTTTCTAACTAGTAAAAATGTTTAAACTAAGATGGTAGAGATAACTTTCTCCAAATTTTAAATATTACTTTTAAAACTCTTCAATTTCACACGGCATTACACAATTTAACTTTTAATTAAATCCGCAAAATTGTGTTGTTTCTAAATTTAACTGAACAGCAACAATTTGAGAAGAAAATCTGCATTAATCCTACCATCATTGTATTAAGATGCATCCTATCGTTTTGAGGAAATAAATTTTATAACAACTTTACTCTTACTTTACTAATTATTCTTAATAAAGTGTAAACAAAGACTAAATTGATAATGAACAAATTTATGAAGACTGATTCAGATTTAGTAAGTAGTTAATTCATATTAAACTAATGGTTTAGAATCGTTCAGGCTTTAACCCTCCCACTATCTTCAGTCCATCGACACCATCAATATTTTTGGTTTTATTTTTTGTTTCATCGCTATGAAACTTTCATGGCTGTTCCAAAACATCACCTAACATACAACGTATGCAAATTTGCAAAAAAGTATTTTATTCCTGATATGAGAACATATATATTGCTCTTTGACCAAATGTGCACAGCAAGAGAGCACAAGGGTTAATTAATACTCCTAAACTCCTTAATTAAAAACACAGTACGTAACTTTTAACCAAACTATAGCTAAAACAAAAGCATTATTTTTATTTGTTTCATTTTGGATGATTTTATTGTGCTAAAAAAAAACACTGTGAATGGGCTCGTACATATGTTTCCAGGGAAATGTTGTTCCTTTGACTTTAGTATTACACATGATTGCACAAAAAATCTCCATGGAGAATTTACAGAAGTATGATTTTAACTTCAGCTTCCATGGGATTATGCAGGTGATTTTACATAGTTACATACTATGCCTTTAAGTCTTTTTCATGCTTTATTAATGCTGTACACGTGTAGTTATTATACAGTATTCAGAATTACTTTTATCAGAATCAGAATTACTTTTATTTATCCCCAAGGGGAAATTATTTTCGTTACATTTGCAACCGACCAGTAGAGACAGTAAAGTATTAAAACAATATAAGATATATATAAAATAAAAATAAAATACAATAGCTCTATATAATGTCTACCCCGTTTAACTTAACTTATAAGTATCTTTATTAATCAACTAAACCCCCGATATGAACAATTTTACAATTACCACTTACTCCTCTTTTAAATACATGTTTTAAATATTATTCAATTATTTCAAAATACTACGACTCAAAATGTGTTTTCCAAGTTTGTCAGTAGATGGCAGACTTTTTAAACTAAACTAAAACCAAACAGGAAGCAGCAGCAAAAGAGGAAAAGGGCCATTGTTTACATTCGCGCACAGACACAAAGTACCATGTTATTACACAGGGATCACACACAGAACTAACCTCGAGCGCAGCCCCGGTCCATTCATTATAAACATGTTTAACGGCGCTGGGCCTCTCCCCGGAGCTCCTCCACCGGAGCCCACAGAGCAGACACACCGCCCGGCCGCGCGTGTCCTGGACCCGGGCGGAGGTGGCGGACACGCGTCGGTGTGCGCCCGGTTCCTGGAGGCCGAGCTGGAGCTGAACCTTCACCTGCGCGGCCTGACGTTCACCGAGCCGGTCCGGTTCGTGTACAACCCGCTGGAGTACGCCTGGAGCCCGCACCGCTGCTTCGTGGAGACGTACTGCAGGCCCGGGCAGAGCGTGCTGTTCCTGGGCATGAACCCCGGACCCTTCGGCATGGCGCAGACCGGGGTCAGTGTCCCACAAGTGCAGTATCATGTGCATTTGTTTAGTTTAAAGGTTTGCAAAAGGTTTGCAAATGCTCTGTTGCAAGAATGTTCAGTTTTATGGAATGGAGGAGATTGAAACAGGGGCGTAGGCACTAAATTCTGGGCCCCAGGTACAAACCTTCTCCGTGGGCCCCGAATACACAATTTTGTATTTACGTTATTCCAGAAGTTGCCGTGGGTTCCGCCATCTTTTTCCGTTCAGTTTACACGGAGCAGACGAGCTCAACAGAAAATAAGTTCTACATGGAGTAAAAAGCTGTTTTCAGGCCGCCCAGGAAATCAGTGCGTTGTGACTTGTTTTTGCTCGTGTTCATTAAACATTTTAGACAAATCTATCTACTTTATATAATGTTTTAGCGAGAGACTTTTCCCTCATTCGCCGGTGTTCTCATCAAACTGGAAGTCTTTTTACTACAAGAGTGCGGATCATAGACATAAAAAGAGGCAAACGTGGGCGGGGCGGAATAAAGAGAATATGGTTTATCAATCCCAGAACATTTTTTTATTATTGTTATTTTTTCTCAATCAAACTAAATGTATAGACATCCTGTGTAGCTACCGGCCTATAGTAAAAAGTATTTATGTATCTGAGTGGTTTTCTTTTGCCAAAATCATCTGGATTTCTGGATATATATATATATATATATATATATATTCTGAGGCTAATCCCAGTATCTCAGTTGATATCAGATTATGTTCAATTTAACTTTTGCCTCCATTTCCAGAATCTTTTTGATTACAAACTTTCTTCTCCAAATTAAAGTTTCCGAGCTGAGAAGGCGGGTCTGAGGACACGGGATGCTCTGGGACTTGCTTAATTCCTGTGAATGTTGATTAAAGTGACAGGTTTTAAAAATGATCTATGTTTTACTTTAGTTGGTGCGGTAACACAGGTTGTAAATATATCTTATAGTTTTACACCAATGAAGTGTCATTTTGTGAAGAAAAGTTGAAAAATATGTTGAAAATAACAGGACGTAGAGCAGAGTTCTAAAACATCACACTGGGGAGACTTTACTCACAAGAAACACATTTTTCCGAACTTTACTTCAACAAAATAAACATGTTTTTATATTGTAGAAAGGGTTTCAGGGGTTGTCATCCGGACGCTGTTTGAAGATCGAGACGTTTCGACTTTTATCCAAAAGTCATTGTCAATCAGAGAGCTGGTCTGGGAACTCAGGCTTATATGATACTCTAAGAAGTGAGAGTCCTGCCCACAGGGAGGAGTCACTGAACACCTGTCTTTGTTTGGAAAATTGTTTGTTTGTCACCTGAGACTTGATTAATTGGCCTGTCTTTGTTAGTTTAATAGTTGGTCCTACCCAGTTTCACCTGTGGCTGAGGTCTATTATTGTCTTAGATCTATTGTTCTATTGATAGTTGGCTGTTGCTCCCTCCTCACTGCTGATGACCTCATTAGCATTTGACTGGTCTATTGATCTGGACCAGGGTGTTAGGATGCTGTCATAAATGTTAGCCAGATTAAATCTTAAGCCCCCATTCCTGTTTAGAGAAGGGTTCTCTCTTTTGACAAAAATAGCCTCCTTTACACCTCTTTCAAACCAGTTCTTCGATCTGCTCAATATCTTCACCTCACTCACTCACTTAATCTGGCTAAGATTTATGACAGCCTCCTAACACCTTGGTCCAGATCAATAGACCAATCAAACCAGAACCAGGAAGTAAAATTTTAAACCTAAGAAATTCACACAAAAAAAACGTAATACAAATGACCCTTTTTAAATTCAAAATTGTACATGTAATTATCCTTACTGCGTTTTAGTAAAAAAATGAGTAGTTCAGCCTGTCATGGACACTTTAATCTACTCCTCTATTGTTGATTTTCTAACTATTTTTTTTTTTTTTTTTTTTGAAAGCCCTGTGAGGCAACTGAGTGAGTGATTTTGGGCTTTACAAAAATAAATTGAATTAAAAATACATTTATAATCAGTTAATAACTTCCACCTAAAAACGTTCACTCTGCTGTCTCTTTGTAATTGTCCTTTCTTTTGGTCTCTTGACTCCAGGTCCCGTTTGGCGAGGTCAAGTCGGTGGTGCAGTGGCTGAAGGTCACAGGAGAGGTGGGCCGCCCCGCCGAGGAGCACCCGAAACGCCGCATCACGGGTCTGTCCTGCACCCAGAGCGAAGTGAGCGGCGCGCGCTTCTGGGGATTTTTCCGCAAACTTTGCCCCGACCCGTCTCTGTTCTTCAGGCACTGCTTCGTCCACAACCTCTGCCCTCTCATGTTCATGGCCCCCAGCGGGAAGAACCTGACGCCCCCCGAGCTGAAGCCGGCGGAGCGGGACGCCCTGCTGGCCAAGTGTGACGTGGCGCTGTGCCAGGTGGTGCAGGTCCTGGGCGTCTCCATGGTGATCGGCGTGGGGCGCGTGGCCGAGCAGAGGGCGCGGAAGGCTCTGAGCGCGGCCGGGCTGAGCGTGCGGGTGGAGGGGATCATGCACCCGTCTCCCAGGAACCCGGCGGCCAACAGGGGCTGGGAGGAGGTGGCCCGCAAGAAACTGGACGAGCTGGGCGTCATTTCACTGTTGACCGGCGCGTGAGGGGCGTATTTGATGGGTGCGGCGGGTGGTCCCGGCTTTGGACACATCAAAGGACACATTTTATGCCAAATTTTATTTTATTTCTTTAGCTTTTAGACATGTTAAAACGTTATTCTCTCATCAGAAACATAAATGCAGTTGTATTTAGTTGTTGACGCTTGTTTGATGAATGTTTTGTAAGTCCTCTCCCTCTGAGCCTCTGGAAATACTCAGGAAATACTTGATTTCAAATTTTCCAGGTTTGTGTTGTCAAATGTCGAGCGCCAAGATCTGTTTTTAAGTCCATAAATGATGGGCAGACTCGCTCTGAGCATTTCAGCTGTCAAACCGTGTTTATTGCTAAGATTAGCACGTCGAAGGACAAACTAGCCTTTTTTCCACGTGGTAGTTCCATCAGCTGCCAGTAGATGGAGCTAACACAAATCCTGATGCCTGAACGCCTCACAGATAAAAAGGGATGAGTTTGCTTTTGTGTAGATACTTTCAATTGATTATTTTAATTTCAAAACCTGAGCTGCCAAAGCAAGAGCATGTTTATAGGAACATTTATACAAATAATGCATAATGTGTGTCCTTCAAGATGAAGGTGACCCTTCGCCTTTAGGCCACTTCTCTTTTCCCTTTTTAAAAAGGGGAGAAAAGTAACAAGAGCAGCTTGACCTCAGTCAGATCTGAGGAAGTGGCTTGGATGAGAGACAAAACCTTTAAGACAAAACCTTTAAAGAGCCGGGTCTGGACCTCTGGGTCTCACTGAGAATGAACTGTACAACGTCAACTGTTCACAGAAGAACTACACAAAGTCTGTAAAAGTATCATGTACTGCAAATAGTACATGTGCTCAGGGTGTAAATAATGTTTTATTTGCTGTATTTATTGTGTTTTTTATGCTTGTTAAGTTACAGTTAATATACTGGAAGAAGAAAACATGGGTCAAAATATGTATATATTTCTTTTAATTTTATACAAAAAAACGGTTTCTCTTTCTTTTTTAATGTGTGTTTTATATTACATTTTTTAAAGATACTTGAATATTGAATTATGCCTACAGTTGTTTTTTACAGTAAATGTATCTTTACAGCACCACATTAGAACAATTAGAACAAAAAAGATTGACAGTTTGACATTCAAATCCACCTTCCAGATGTAAAACTGTGACACAGAACAAGCTGCTGTGGACTAAATGAAGTTTCCCTCCCGATAAAAATGTCAGTTGCATGAAGTAGTTTTAATGTTATCGTTTATCCTGATATTTTTTGTAGCAAATAAATCACACTCAACAATGTGTTATTGTGACACTTTTCCAGCTCCGATAACATCTTATGGCCCTAAAGCACTGACATCACATTCATTCAGAAAATGCCCCTCATTTCAGACGCAGAGGCAGAATCATGGGCTGCACAAACTGAGAAATGTGTTTCTTTGCTTTTTTGCCTCATTTTTGTCCTTGAAGCTTCTGTGTTGCTCAAATTACCTTTATTTGGTCAATTGGAAACTGAAAGCAAATGTCAACTCACCCAACAACAATTAACATCCTTAATAAACAAGGTCAGAAACATCTTATTTAAAGGACACATATTGTGTTAAATCAACTTTAATGAGCTTTTAATCTTGTTACAAAAGTGTTTCCTTGTCATTTGTTTACTCAAAGTTGTATTTTGATTGATTTCTGCATATTTTGTCCTGCAACTGAGGCTTGAGCGCTCAGAAAATTCCTATTTTCACCTACCCCCCATCCCCTCTCTATAGCTCACATATCTGCTTTTCAAAAATAACATAATGTAAATAACAACCCGCTGCTTGTTTGGTGAAGGCGTATCAGTTCTGCAGTTTTGAACAGGAAGTCAATGAACCTTAATGTATTTAATTTGTTTCATTCATAACAAAAAAATACCTCACTAGTGACATATAGTTAAACATAGTAAAAATGAATAAAAAGGAGCAGAAAGAAGAGCAATCTTATGTTATCTGATCCCTTTTTCAACTTGTATTTAATGTTGATGGTTTAAAACATATAACACTTTACATTTGGATTTAATAACATTCACAAACACATTGCACAACCTGTTTCTATTATTAAGTCTTATCAGTATTACAGTTTACGTTGAGCAAAATGTAAAATGATGATCTTCTCTTGTTATCGTTCACTAATAACGACCTGAAAAAGGCATAATATGTTTTTTTGTCTTTTTTTTACCTTGTTTTTGTCCGTGGAGCTTTTGTTTTGTTGAATCCAAACTGAAAGTAGTTTCTCGTTGTTGCTCCGACTGTACAGAGCTTAGCTAGCTTGTTTGCTAACTGCAGTTGGAGACACTTCAGCTTCCCCACAACAATTGATTTCCTCAACAGAAGACTCAGGAATATCTTATTTAACGAGAGAAATGTAATAAGAAATGCGAGTGTAGTTGCTGTGTTCCTGTTGTTTATCTGGTTTTCTACAACTGTTTACTTGATTTTCTTTTTTGAGATGTGTCAAGTACAAACTAAATATCAAGCAGAGTTGTAGACTTTTATATTTTTTATCAGACCGTCGCAGCTTTTTCACATTTTATCTGCGTTTTGAGCTTTTACACGAGATAAAGTCATCCCTCTCCATTGACTCTGGTGTGTTTTTGCCGCTCACTGCTGTGTTTTCCCCCATAACCTCTGGAGCGTATTCATGTTTGACAGAGAAACTTGGCACGGCGACAAACTGTGCATGTCCCACAATCCCCCGGGCTCCATATTTACCCCGCGGCGTCTGTGGAGGTTGTGAAATCTGCCCCTGACTCGAGCTTGAGACGGTGGCTCTGGACTGCACTCATCATCAGCACTGAACAGGTACAGCATGACTTTTGTGCTCTGCTTTTCTCATTTACCGCTCAATTTAACGCATAAAACTTAATAAACTCTAATGTTTATCTAAAGCTGTGTTTAAGGTTTGTTTAGAATCAATTTTATTACTTAAAGTTTTGAGGAAAAGCGACTGATTTATGTTTACAGCCAACAAGTCATCTTTATGTTTATCACTGTTAATGAGTTTAAATGAACAAAAAGCTTATAGGATTTGAAAATATATTTAAACTAATACTTTTATTAGTTGGAATTCTGTCTTCTTTCTCAAATGTCATGCGCCAAACAGTGGTAAGCAGCGGATTTCCATATTATTCCTCATATTCAAGCTTTAGGCAATGTTTATTTATTCATCTTTAATCTTTAATTTTACATTTAGAATCAGAATCAAAAGTAATTCTGATTCTAAACGTAAAAGAAAAGGATGACAGTAGCAGAACTAAAAGAAAAACAAAGCAAAGGTAAAGAAGAAGTAAAGTGCTAATGCGCAGATGAAAGACGAAGAAAAGGTGAATTATCATGTTATATTTAAGGGATATGTATTTTTTTAACCTATTTTCTTCCTTTATTTGTTAATGCACGTTACTGCTTAGTGTGTCAACATTTTTATTAGGCTTTGACCTATCAGGGAATTATGAAATAGTTATAAATAAAGAGTTGTTTTTTATGAATAGCTGTATATTTAAACACATACAGTATAAGCTTATGGCATTTGAGTATTTATATATATACTATTATGTTTATTAACTGCTTGCGATTCAATTACAGTCAATTAAAATGTATTTCTTCTGGATTTTATTGTCTTCCTTCTCAAATGCCACAAGTGTAGTGAACATAAATGTGACTTGACGTTGTGTGTAAACATTAATAAGTTGCTTTGAATCAATTTTCTTATTCATTTACTGATTTATTTATGATCTCTCATATTCAAACTTTTCAACAGACAGGGTAAATTAAATGACAAGGTACATTTTTAAGTAATTTCCTCAACTTTTTATTGGACTTTTCAGTTTAGTGAGTCTGCATTTTATCATTGACAAAAAAGTAAAAGGTAGAGTTACATCTAGCTCTAATCAGTTAACTATTTAACGGCTTAAGTTACATACACTCTGTCTCGTTTACATGACAGATTATCTACATCAATCAGTTGCTTTTCAATTTATTTCAGTTTCTCATAATTTCTCATAAGCTTTTGGCATTACAAACTATATTGCTTTTCGTTTAGACAAGGTTAATGATTGTTAGATTTCGAAAACTTGCATTTTTAGGCATTTTTTCATTTAGTTTTTATTGGATTTTTCAGTTTAGTGTGTCAACTTTATAACATAGACTTAGACAAATCATTGAAACTGTTCAGATTTAGATTCAGACTGTTTTATTGATCCCACCAAAAGCAATCAGTTGTATAAAATCACACATATAGGGAACAACCAAACATACAAATAGATAAATAAGTCAAGTTAAATATACTCTGATCTGATGGCTGTATCTTAAAGTCTTGGGTTTGCGACATGCCCTTGTTGTTTGTAAACACATATAGTCTGCTCTTGTGCCATCGCTGCATTCCGGAGGCTCTCGTTTCTTCAGCTGTTCCGCCTGACGCTGACACCGGGGCCGGCTGACGGTGTTGTTTTCTTTCTTTCTTTGCCGGCGTCCAGCTTCCGATTTCGATGGACGCGCTGGAGCCCCCCGCCACGGCCCGCTTCAGGAACGTGGGCCAGTTCTACTTCCCCCAGACGCGCGTGGAGTGTCACCTGAGCCTGGGCCCCGGGCACCGCTGGAGCAGCCGCGACTGGATCGGCATCTTCAAGGTGCAAACACATCAGGCACATGTAGTATTTGTTTATTAACATTTATTTAATCAGGTTAAAAAAACAACAACATTGATATAGAAACCTCTATTTTAAGGGTGACCTGGGCCAGTGTGGAAATTGCAGTACGTAATCATAAAACATTGAACATTTAAGCAAGATATTAAAAAAATAAATAAATAAAATACAGTACATTGCTGGTGATAGTCTGAGGGGCCGATGGCACAGATTGGCAGCCTCTCTTCCATCAGTCTGCCCCAGGAGGTAGTAACTTATCACGACTGAGTGTGAAGTGAATGAATAATTCACTGTAAAGCTTCTTTTAATCCAAAAAAGTGCAAGGCCGACATCAGAAGTCACCAAACTTTTTCAGCCAGAGAGCTACTTTTATGAATCAAAAATGACAGAGAGCCATTTCCTTTCAGGTGTTTCAAGAAACTGAGCCTTAAAGTCTATACGGCAGGTTCTCAAAATGTTCTAATTATGACTTAGTTTGGTGGGAGGGCACCTGCGTTAAATTATTTCATAGTTTTACGTCTGTGAAGTTGCAGTTTGTGAAGAAATTTAGAAAAATAAAAGTTTAAAATTACAGAAGTAGTGCTGGAATCCCTCTGTGATGTCATCAAAAAGCGACCATTGAAAATAAATAAGTTTACAGACTGACACAATTTAATTCAACAAAATAAAGTTGTTATCGGGTATTATTATTTGTCAAATCATAACTGTTGTGTCATTTATGTGGGTTTTGGCCCTTGTTTTCAAAATGGTTGCTATGGTAACAGCTGTAGAATTTGTCATATTTACTGCACATGTCCAAACAGGAAGGAACAATATAAACGGGGGACAGTTAGATGGTGGTTCTTAAACATTCTGTACCAAGTATCAAAAATATTTTAGTGCCCGATAACCACAAGATCTCATTTGAGTGTATAACTATCATTTTAATCTAAAATGAAAATAGGACTACACCATTGCTACAGTAGATCTGTCTGAAGAACTAACCCAAAATTATAAAAATGTGGATAAAATGTTTAAATTAAATTAGTCCAATGCTTGAACTGCCGAGGAATCTACGCACCATCAGAAGGAGCTCACATACCACTGAATCAGAAACACAGACATAAACCATTATCTATTTATAAGTTAGGCGTTTAAAGTGTAATTATCCAATGGTAATACAGTTGTGATTAATCAAATTAGAATGATTCAGTCTCAGATGTGTTATTCCTAAATCCTTTGGGGAGCCACCTGGAAGGGGATGGAGAGCTCTGGCCTACATAAATCCAACTCATTATTATTTTTATTATTAATTATAAGGGCAGTTTAGTCTGATTTGTGCTAAAAGTTGCATGACTTCATGGTCTCGTGCTGTTCTTGTGCCTCAGGTCGGCTGGACGTCCATAAAGGAGTATTACACCTACTCGTGGGTCAATCTCCCTGAGAACTACAGCCAGGGAAGCGGCGTGGACTGCTGCGCGCTCTTCCATGGTCTGACATCAACGATACGTCTGTTTGTTTGTTTGTTGCCATCTTTAAAGTTAAACTACACTTTCACCAAAACATATTGAACAGGACTATATTTTTCTCTAGTTTGACAGTTTTTGTAAAGTTTATTATGTTTCTTGCTGGTTGAACATGATATAAGTAGAAGTAATTCCACAACTATTAAACCAAAAAACATATAAATTACACAATAGTTCAGATTTCATAAATAAATAATACCTAATAACATCTTAATTTTGTTAAATGATCGTTTAAACTGTCAGAGGAATGTGTTAGCTGCTCTTAATTGTTCCTGTAGTTCTACTTTCTGTGGACTTGCTTTGGTCCTGGTCCAGTCCTGGTTTAGTCCAAGTCTAGACTAAACAGGTTTAGTCCCAGTTAACCTCAACTGTGATGTGTTTTGTGTGAACAGAGCTTCAGTAATTTAACCAAACATGAAGATAAATATTATGTGCATTGTCAAGTTAAAGGTTGTTGTAGTCAATATGAACCGTTATCTTTAAATTGAGTTGATGATAAATAATTATTATAAACAACCTTATAAGATTCAGTAGATCCTCGGGCGGACCCTCTGACTTTTTATTCTATTGTTTTGTCCCACATCTGATAAAAGGAAAATATCAAACTGCAGGGAATTAAACATAAAAATATAAGACTATAAGCTTCTTATTTCCAGTCAAACCAACAACTCTGGGATGAATCAGAGTCAGTTTGTCCAAACCCACAAAAAAAAAAAAAAAACTAAAATAAAATACAAAATTAAGGCAAGGCAAGGCAAGTTTATTTGTAGAGCACAATTCATACACAAGGCAATTCAAAGTGCTTTACATAACAGGAAAAGTTGCATTAAAATCACAAAACACAAACACACAGAATAATTTTAAAATAAAGTGCTTTAAAAGAGAAGAGTGCAGATAGATCTTTCAGTCGTTTGCACATCTAAGAAGAACTGTTTTTAGCCTGGATTTAAACATTGTCAGAGTGGAGGCCTGTCTCACATCTTCAGGGAGACTGTTCCAGATTTTAGCTGCAAAAAACTGAAATGCTGATTCCCCATGTTTGGTCCTGACTCTGGGCACCAGGAGGAGGCCGGTCTTTGAGGTCCTCAGAGTGTGAGATGGTTCGTGTGGCACTAACATGTCAGAGAGCACAATTAATAGGCTTTTTACATGGATTCTGTCTGGCCTTTTTTTTTTTAATTTACTTTTTTTTTGTGAAATTAGAGGAACTAATGCCCAAACAAGTGTCAGTCAGACCATCCTCCAGACACCACCTTTACTCCTCCTAATATTTATCAAAGAAAATCTGATATTCCTCGTGCAGAGCTTGTTTCCTCTTATAATTAGTTATGATTATAATTGAGTAATTCAGGCATCAGCGGCCAAACTACAGTCTCAACTTCACAAAGAGTCCAGCCATTTGTTTAAATTCCCGTTTGAATTGGGGCTCATTTTAATCAGGCGTTTTAGGCAGTGGCGGACTTACTATTTGGCAAAAGGCCACAATTGCCTTGAGCCCCCAACCTGAAGGGGCCCCCAGTAAGACGCCTCCGAACATCATCGACAAGGCTCTGAAACAGTTCTCTCAATATCACAGTAAAGTAACATTTTAAACAAGAAAAAGACCAACAAAATAGTCTGGGATTGTCAAATGTATTAATTCTGCCCAAGCCACCCCCCCCAATAAAGCAAAATAATCAATAAAATATAACTTTATAAAATTACAAATGAATATCACGCATTTAAATCAGCTGGAACATGTGTTAAATGCACCAACACACGGGAAATATGGTCTGATTTCTTGAATATTTTTCCGGGGAAGGACCTCCAAACCCCCCTGTTTAAAGCTGTTATAACATGTAAGCTATTGCACATGTTAATTAGACTTTTCCAACAGTTCACTTAGCACCCCGAACCTGAACCTGATTGGTCACCACACACAAAAAAGTTTAAAAAAGGTTCAAAATTCAGCGACAATCACAGTTGCTGAGGAGGGGCCTGTACTTAATTTTGCCTCGGGCCCCCAAATTCCTAGGCCCGCCACTGGTTTTAGGAAAAAACAGCCTGAAAGATAAAAAACAATGAAAACAGCATTGATAATGTGTTGTCTTCAGCGTTCTACCTGCCGCGCCCGGGCCCAGCGGAGTACGAGTTCGTGTACGTGGACCAGAGCGGACAGGTGTGCGGGCGGAGTCGGACCTTCAACTTCTGCTCCCCCAAACCCCTGGAGGAGCTGGAGACCGTGAGAGAGGAGCGAGATGAAGAGCAAGACGACGGGGAGCGAGGCGGCGAGAAGGAGGAGGAGGAGGAGCTGATGGTGGTGGTGCCCAGAGCGACGCTGCTGCAGGTCTCAACGGACACTCACATCTGCACAAACACCTCAACGGACACTCACATCTGCACAAACACCTCAACGGACACTCACATCTGCACAAACACCTCAACGGACACTCACATCTGCACAAACACCTCAACGGACACTCACATCTGCACAAACATCTCAACGGACACTCACATCTGCACAAACACCTCAACGGACACTCACATCTGCACAAACACCTCAACGGACACTCACATCTGCACAAACATCTCAACGGACACTCATATCTGCACAAACACCTCAACGGACACTCACATCTGCACAAACACCTCAACGGACACTCACATCTGCACAAACACCTCAACGGACACTCACATCTGCACAAACACCTCAACGGACACTCACATCTGCACAAACACCTCAACGGACACTCACATCTGCACAAACATCTCAACGGACACTCACATCTGCACAAACACCTCAACGGACACTCACATCTGCACAAACACCTCAACGGACACTCACATCTGCACAAACACCTCAACGGACACTCACATCTGCACAAACACCGCATCAAAATTGGGAGAAATCGTTGCCAGTTGTCAAAAAAAAAAGATATGGGTTTGACATGGGATTCTGAAAAAGAAAACAGCTCTGCACAGTCGGAGCTACAACAAAGAAACTACTCTCAGTTTACATTTTGCTATATTCACCTTATTCCTGAAGTTGCCGTACGTGCCGCCGTCTTGTTTCCGTTGTATTAGTTTACATGGAGCAGACGAGCTCAACAGAAAATAAGTTCTACATGGACTAAAAAGCCGTTTTCAGACTGACCAGGAAATCGTTGCGTTGTTGACTTGTTGTTGCTCGTGTTCATTAAACATTTTACACAAATCAATCTACTTTATGTAACATTTTAGCGGCGAGACTTTTCCCTCGTTCGTCATTAGCTTTAACAGAGTTCTCGTCAAACGGAAGTGTGTTTACGACAAAAGTGTGTATCTGGCAAAAAGTGGGCGGGGCAGAATAAGGTGAATACTTGTTTTTAATTTGCGTGAAACAGCAGCTCCACAGACAACATTTTGGACAAAAAACCCATTCTCTCGGTTGCTCTCCCTGTGTTTCTGCCGCTCGGTCAGAAGAGTGTCGTGCATAACCTCCATCGTCATGGGACACATCTTGGTTCTTAAAACTAAAAGGGAAATCTGCATATACTGTTCAAATATCAGAACAATCCTAATATTTACTTTCAGCTGTAGTTACATCATACAAAAGTTAAATCTGTATTTTAAAATACAAGTTTGGCTTTCACCAAAAGGCATTGGGGATTTTCAGATCAAATAGAATAGACCTAAAAGAAATCTTCTAACAACAGAAACACGGCTCTAAGTGGGTGAAACTTTCTAGGTGAATGGTAATAGTGCTGCGTTACATATTTATTACGGTTTCATATAATTTTGAACTTTTAGAGCTTATTTTGATGAAGGTCTTTGCCATGTCATGTCTGTGTAAAGTCGTGGAACAGTCGTTCAAGTTAAATATTGTGCTCAAACTTTGAGCTCATGTGTAAATTAAAATATACTTGTTTAAAAGATAAAAGTCATATATGGCGTGTTATAGATGTAGTTTGTCCATGTACGTGTTGCCGTAGTAAAAGACATTTAGGTGCTTGTGCAGAAGCATCAGGGCATGAAGCTCTGACTTAAATTGACATAAACTGATAGAAAATGAAAGGAGAAGGCAACAGAGAACAAGGATAAAGGAGATCTTCTGTGTTAGGGAAGAGAAAAGCTCTAAAGAATCCACAGCTACTGATGCCGCAACTAAAGATTAAAGACTAGTCAGCAATTATTTTGATTTCAAAATTATTAATTCTATTGTACATTGAGATTTTTGCATACATTTTAATCAAATAGAAGTTGAAATATGATGCGTGAAGATGGAGAATGTGTAAGGAAGGTGTGTTTTCTGTTTAATTCTTACATATGCAGTTACTCAAATACGTATGAATCAGATAAAACACAACTCCAGGTCTGTTTTTTGTAGAGACCATGTTGTAAAAGATTTTTTAAAAGTCTCGCACCTTCTGAGTTTTACATTCACCCAAATTAACATCAGATATACTTTTGCTGCCGTGTTTATGTCCCAAATATTCATCAATTACCAATAAAAGCTTGTCTTGTTGAGTTCTGGCTGGTAGCTTCACAAACGAAGTCTTAAACCTGCCCTTAACGTCCCTCTCTCTGGCGGCGCTGCAGAGGCGCCTGGAGGAGGGTCTGAGGTGCCAGGCCGCCCTGCAGACGGCGCTGGACGAGTCGAGGCGCGAGCTGGAGGAGGAGAGAGAGAGCAGCCGACGGGGCGAGCGGGCCTGGGACAGAGAGAGGGCCGCCCTAAAGAGGGAGGCGTCCGAGCTCCGCGAGACGGTGACGCAGTACACGGACATGCTGGCCAGGATGGAGGGCAAGCACCAGGTGTGGAGCGGCCGCAGCACAACATCACACACGGCACGTGTTAGGCTTTATTTGTGTTTTTGTTGTCCTTTTAAAGGGCCCATGACAGGTTGGACCACTCATTTAACCAAAATGTAGTTCAGATAAATATATTTCAAAATTAGCTAAAATTCTTTACAAATTTTACACCGTTTTCGCAATTTTTAGCTTTTTTATTTTACTTCCTGGTTGTAAATGATGACATCACGCTAGGAAATTACCGCAGCAACAACACTGTAAACTGGGCTAAAACTTATCTAATGTCAAATTTTTTTGATTTGACAAATAAAAATAAATGTGAACACCTTTATTTTGTTGAATTAATGTTTAAAGGGTCAAAAAAGTAGTTCATTTTGTGTAAATTCTGCATAACCTTTGTCTCCCCAGTGTGATGTCATCAGTCTGTTTACTTTCTGTATTTTTCAACAGGTTTTTCAACTTTTCTCCACAAACAGTGACCTTATTGGTGTAAAACTATAATTTCTGTTTACAACAAGTATTAATACACTAAATAAAAAAAATAGAAAATCATAGAAACCTGTCATACGCACTTTAACTTTACTTTGGCGTCTCATGTTTCCAAACTTAAAGTGCCTCTGACAGGTTGCACTACACATTTGACTAAAATGCAGTTTAGATAAATATATTTCAAAGTTTGCAAAAATACTTTACAAATTTTACACCAGTTTAGCTACTTTTTAGGTTTTTAATTTTACTTCCTGGTTGTAAATGATGACATCACACTAGGAAATTACCAAGAAACCATCCTATATACTAAGCCAAAACTCATCTAATGTCACAGATTTTTTTTTTCTGACAAAGAAAAATACATGTAAAAACCTTAATTTTGTTGATTCAATGTTTAAAAGAAAAAAGTAGTTTCATCTGAGTAAATGATGCATAACCTTTGTCTCCCTAGTGTGATGTCATCAATATGTTTACTTCCTTTAACTTTCTACAGATTTGTCAATTTTTCCTCCACAAACAGCTACTTGGTTCGTGTAAAACTATAATTTATATTTGCAACAGGTATTAATGCACTGAATAAAGTCAAAATTAGAAAATTATAAAAACCTGTCATACGCACATTAAAGGGCCTCTGACAGGTTGGACCACTCCTTTAACTAAAATGCACTTAAGATAAATATATTTCAAATTCTGCTAAAATCTTTACAAATTTTACCCAAATGCTTTTAGGTGTTTAATTTCACTTCCTGGTTGTAAAGTATGACATCACACTAGGAAATTACCATAGCAACCACACTGTACACTGGGCCAAAACTCCTCTAATGTCACAGATTTTTTCATTTGACAAAGAAAAATACACACGAACACCTTTATTTTGTTGAATCAGTGTTTAAAGGGTCAAAAAAGTAGTTTCTTTTGTGTAAATTATGCATAACCTTTGGCTCCCCAGTGTGATGTCATCAGTTTGTTTACTTCCTGTAATTTCCAACATACTTTTCAACTTTTCTCCACAAACAGTGACCTGATTGGTGTAAAACTATAATTTATATTTACCACAAGTATTAATACACCGGAGAAAGTCAAAATGTGAAATCATAAAAACCTGTCATATGCACTTTAAAATTATGTATCTACTAAAAACACACATTATTTATATCTGTGAGGTGTTACTTCATCAGGATTTGTGTTAGTACTCCATTTATTGCCAGCAGAGGGAATTATAATGGGGGAAATAAACAAAAACTAGCTTGCTCTGACATGCTAATATAAGCACATAGTTGTAATGAACACAAATTGAGGCTCTTGATGAGTCTGGTGTTGATTTGATCTCTATCTTACATGTCACAAAATTGGCAAATTCGGAACGGAATGTTTTCTGAGGCTCAGAGCAGGAGCAGAGAACACGAGCTCATAAACGTGAATAATGAAAGAAGTGTTAAAGAAGCTAAATACTGCATGTATGTTTGTGATGAGGGACAACGTTATGACATCGATAAAAGCTCGAAGTCAATTTGGCTTAATATGTGTCCTTTAAAAAGTTCTTCATCACAATTGCACAAATACAAGTCTTTGTTCTTCTCAGTTCGTGTTCGGGCCATGGCTCATGTTGATGATGATGCTGATGATGATTTTTATTTATAGAGCGTTTTTCCACCTCACAGACACTCAAAGCGCTTAACAAACCATTGAAACTACAGCTGCTGTTACAACATAACATACAATTACATTTAACAATAAACTGACACGACATACAGCTGTAACTACAGTCGTGGTCACAACAAACCCACAATAGACAGACTGTACATGGCAGGTAGCTGTATTCTGTAAATAATCCATACAAAAGACGAAAGTAGCTGTTTTAGAAAAAAAAAAGGACGAAAAAAGTGTTCAGCTCCTCCTCCTCCAGAACTGCAGAGGTCAAACTAGCACTGAGTCATGTTTGGTTCAGGTGCAGGGCTTTAGTGACCGACAGATCAGAGAGAGGACGCACAGAGGGTTAAACACACTGGATTTAAGCTTTGAAACTGGCAACAAATGATAGACTAATGTGAGAGTCATTCTGCTTCTGAGAATCGTCTTGAACCGAAACTCCAAATCATAACAACTTGTCCGTCAGAAAACCCTGCATTTGATTTGAATATGGTTACTTGTATCTGCGGACACAGATCGGCCACGTTATTTTAAACACAAATATTACATATGGTTCAGTCACAAAATTGAACAAAAATCAAATGAATGACTACACTTTTACTTCTTTAAGGATGTGAAGTACAACCAGGAGAATCTGAGCTCTGAGCTGAGCAAACTTCTGTCAGAGAAAGCGGAGAGTGTGCAGAGGATCAAGGAGCTGGAGGCCGACGTGACGGTTCTGCGTGAGCGAGAGACGGAGGCGAGCGCCGAGCTGGACAGGTACGAGACGTGAGCGCCGTGTGGGTTCAGCCTGTGTGCCGGGAACATTAATGTGCCTTGGCAAAATATCAGAGTCAAAATGAACACATAAAGACTGTCAAAAAAGAAGTACATGTAAGATAATGTGGAAATCTTGAGATAAAACCATAGACTGTAGATATCAGTGGACCATGTTAGCATGCTAGCCGCCGCGTTCCAAATAGGAAGCAGCTATGGAGGTGCTCCTGGCTCCATAAAGCCGAGCTGCCATTCACTTTCTATTGGGACACTGGTGCTTTTTACTCTGTAACTGTTTCTGTCAAGCTCACCATCTTGGAACTAAAACGTCTGTTTTGACACACTCTACATGAATCGGGTGTTTTTTTTCCGTTAGGTTGTTCATAAATCAAATTATTAGCAATAATAACTGACCAATCAGGTGCTTCCTTTTCCAGGGGCCGTTTTCGCTCGTGTTAGCAACAGGTTTGATTGACAGCTAGCGCCGCACGTTGCCGCCGTCTCCTCCACCGAGGGGCGGATACCGTTAGCAACCTCACTCCTGATTAGTCCGTGTAGTTGCCACGATACGCACTCGGATTTCCAAATATGGAGTCTGGCTCCGCTTTAGCCGCTATAACTGCTAGCCGCGATGGGCTTCATTTGGCTGGAGGCAAACGCTATGGGTGACGTCACAATCCCATAGTCCACTAATGTACAGTCTATGGATAAAACTGATTGAAGGCCAGTGAAGACGTTAAATTAAGTTTGTTTTCCCGTGGTCAAAGGCCTCGTTCCAGCTATTAAAGGGGCTGTACCTGATTTTTCATGTTTTGATACGTGAAAAACAGAACTAGTTCATGTTAAAGTGTGTATGTGAGGTTTTTATGATTTTAGTTAGATAGTTTTGACTTTAGTTGGTGGGGATAAAACCTGTTGTAAATATAAATGATAGTTTTACACCAAGTGTCAGTTTGTGAAGAAAAGTTGAAAAATATGTTGAAATTTCCTGGAAGTAGAGCAGTTTCAAAATAAAATGACATCAAGGGACAATTCACAAACAAGAAACACATTTATTTGACCCTTTAAACATCCATCCAACAAAATACAAGTGTTCCCATATATTTTTATTTGTCAAATAATACTTTTTGTGACATTGGAGGAGTTTTGAGTATAACACGGTTGCTTGGTAACAGTTACAGAATTTCCTAGTGTGATGTCATGATTTACAACCAGAAAGTAAAAATTTAACTAAAAAACATGTCAAACTGGGATAAAAAATAGTTCATTCTTTAGCAGAATATGAAATAAAATTATCACTTTACAGTCTTTACATCAGTCACTTTCCAAATGCAGTCCCAGCATCATAAGTATTCACTACAATGAGTTTAGAAGCTCTTCACGTGTCTCTGGCCCAGAGCGTCACAGACCTTCACAGGTAAAGCTAACAAACATTAGCATGCTAACAGTGCACTTCCTGCTTCTCGCAGAATAAAACGCTCTAAACAGATGCAGAGAAAGTGCTGTGGTCTCATGTTCACCCGAATCAATGCTTTTACAATAAATCTGTGCTGGAGTAACACAGATGTGACTTTATTACTGACATGGAGTGTGAGCTTCATCAAAAAAGTGGGAAAAACAATCATCGTTTCTACATTTCAATATCCAGATACAGTGGCATCTCATTTATTATTTACACATCAACACACTCATTTAATTTAGAAATAAGCCCACTGTTTACATTGTTTTCACAGACTGAGGGAAAGAGTGAAGAAAATGACCAGTCAGATGAAACATGAGGAGGAGAAGAAAAAGTCTCTGCAGGTGAGAGATTTTAATTTCATTTAAAAAAAATAAATAAATAAATAAAACAAATCAAATCTAAGATCAATCTTTTTTTCGAAAGATAAGAAAAGAGCACTTTTATTTGTCTGGATAGATTCAGGAGAGACATAAAAATAAGGAACTAAATCATATCAGACGGAGCGGTGCAATAAAATGTAATTACTTTCATAATATTAAAAAACAAACAAAGCTTTTGTCACTTGTAGATTTACTCACAATAAGGAATTATAACTTTTACTTAAGTAAGAGACTGTTATTCTGTTATGCAAGTAGGAGTTAAAATAACAGACCTGAAAACTGCTCCATGAAGTACAATTAAGAACAACTAGACTGTGTTGAATGTGGACGACTGAGGGACAGACAATAATAATAAAATATGGACATTAAGACAAATACAAATATAAGACATAAAGTAACATAACATAAAATATAGGGGTAATTATGTTATTCATATTAAATATTTGAATTCAGAAATATGGATAGCAGATAATTAGCTTCATTGTGCAGGTTTTTGGGATTTAAAATAATATTTTGGAATGCATTTAAATTGACAGATTTTCAGGCTGGTATTATTCCATTTACATAACATAACATTTACATAAACAATAAAACAAATATAATAATGTCATTTTCCCAAGTGTGATTTGCACATAACACACATAAAGAAAAGTAGTTAATATCACACAATGTATTATATTTACATATTTACATTCACAAAATAGACAAATAGACTAATTAATTTTCACTGTTACAAAATGTACATGAGATGCATTTATTAATACTTTTTCCATAAAATAATGGGTTGGATAAATCAGATGTATAATTTTACAATAAACCTCTGTGATTTCGTTATTCGACTTGCTGTAAACCCAGATATCGATGTCAAATATCGGTTATCGGCTCTCATTATTGTCAAAACCTCCTCATTCGTGTTATTCCCGCTGGTGTTTTCTCAGTCGGAGCGTGACAGTCTGTCGCTGGAGGTGCGGGGTCTGCAGGAGAGACTGGACGCCGCGGAGCTCCAGTCCCAGGGTCTGAGGCGGGACCTGAGGGAGATGACGTCGCGCCACAGTCTGCTCCACACCGAGCTGCAGCAGTCACGCCTGCAGGGGGCGCAGCTGAGCCTACAACTGTCCCAGGACCAGCTGCAGCAGAGGGAGGAGAGGGCGGACTGGGCTCTGGAGCGGGAGAGCTACAGGCAGGCGGCGGAGGTCAGTGCACGGTCACAGGGACAAGATTTACATCTAGATTTACTGAAGATTAAGAGGAGAGAACATTACCCATTACCAGCAGGGGCAGAGGAAGTACTCAGTTTTGTCACTTAAAGGGCACAGATTCTGCTACAGTGAGTTTTTTTGAGCTTTAAACCATGTTCTAACAATGTTCTGTCATCAAAAACACACCTGAAGTAGCATTCAGTTGCATTCACGCTGTTTTGAGGAATGTTTATTAGAAAATCCTCTCCCTCAAAGCGTCAAACACACGTCCTGCTGAATGTCTGGGATTTTCAGACGTATTTTCAGACTTCATACGTCCCTCATCAGAGAATCTTCTGCTGTTTTTAGTCCTTAAATCATCGCTAAACTCGTTCTGATATAAAGGAGGGTCAAAGGACAGGGGCATTCTGGGACAGTTATCTGAACTGCTTTTACCTGTGGCCCATCGAGGCAACTGTTGTTGTGATTTTGGGCATTATAAAAATAAATTGATTTGATTTGATAAACTGTGTGTGTTTCTCTCAGGCGGACAAGAACAGGCTGGAGGAGCTGCACGCCGAGCTCCGGAGGAAAGACGAGTGGCTGCAGGACGAGCGAGCGGAGAGAGAGAGGCTGGAGAAGGAGCGAGACCAGATCAGGGTGAGTTTAACTGGAGAGCACTATACCTGTACCTGATTTTTACGGTTTTGAAATGTGAAAAATCCAACAGGTTTGTTTTAAAGTCTTTACATCAGTCACATGTATCGCTCACTTGTCTAATGCAGCCCCAGCATCCTAAATATTCAACATGATGAGTTCATAAGCACAAGTCTCTGAACCCAGAGTCAGTTTTGCAGTCACAAGTAAAGCTAACAAACATTAGCATGCTAACGACACACTTCCAGCTTCTCACTTAGAATAAAACGCTCTGTAAATAGATGCAGAGAAAGCGCTGTGGTCACATTTTCACCCGAATAGATGCTTTTACTTTATTACAAGTTTTGTTTTTCATGTTTCAAAACAGTAAAAATCAGGTACAGCCCCTTTAAATTGACAATACTAAACTATTCTAATCACTCTGGGCGTCATCCCTTATAGCACTCCGCAGTGGTACTTTGTTAGTTTTTAGAAAATCACTGTTTTATAGCTTTCTGTTTTGTCTTTGGTTTAAAATGGTCACTGTGAAGCTAAAATACACAAAGCACAATTTGCAGTTGAATTATGATTTTTTAATTTTTTTTTTTTTACCAAATAGCTCAATCCTTCTCGTTTTAAAATACCGAACTGCATTGCATTACAACCAGATGATCTCATTATCTCACACCATTCGCTGAGCCAAACGTCAATACAAGAAAAACATATTGACTAATCCCTCACATCTCCTTCTATAAATATCCAGTGGTGAAAGTTGGTGAAAAAAACAGGCTCTCGTGTTTCGTTTTGGACACATGGAAACGATGACAGAGTTCATGTGTGCGATTTCATGACCCACAGACACAAATAGATGGTTTCTCTGAACAGTCAGTCAACACTGGTCTGTAACTGGAGACACAGGAGCGACAAGACAGGGCGGGGCGAAAAAAAGATTAGCATGATTTTCTTGAGGCCAGATCATGATTCATGTTCACTTTATATTTTTCTGTTGCCTTTAATAGAGCTGCACGATTTAGGACAAATATCTACTTGTGATTTTTCTGACCAGTGCGATTTATGTTTTAATAATAAGATTCAGCTCAAATTCACATTTTAAACACAATTTTGTCACTTTTAGTCGCATTTTTGTCACGTCCAGTTGTGTTTGTCACTTTTAGTCGCGTCTTTGTTATTTTTAATCGTGTTTTTGTCCCTTTTAGTCGCATTTTGGTGCAGTGAGTCATGTTTGTTGTTTGTAGGCGTGTTTTTGTCGCTTTTGAACGCATTTTTATCGCTTTTGGTTGCACTTTTGTCGCTTGTTTCTGAACATGTTTGTACAAATCCAAACTACAGTTTTAGCAGTTTTTATTCAAATCAAAGAAAGACATTTTTGTTGTTTGTCGAAGAAATTATTGCACTTAAAAAATTGCAGTCTTTACGATTTGCATTTAATTGCATCCATTAAAGTCACGATTTTGTGTGGATTTGGTTTAATTGTGCAGCTCTGGCCTTTAAGAGGTAAATAAAGTCATCTGCTCAGAGGCTTCAGAGGCTAAACAACAGGAGAAAAAGAGTGTTTGAACAGACAGCTGCATTAAAGAGACAAACAGTGAATCGCGATATGACGATTTCACAAAAAAGAACCAAAAAGAAGTATAATTGTAACCATTTTAGAAGCAAGTATTATCAATCCATAGTAAAAAAATAGATTCAATGTAAAGTACTTTTTTATCAGGCTTTATTTTGTCATTCAGAAAGTTTTGATTTTGTAAAATTGGTCACAAAACTGAGGAATAGTAACGTGTTATTTAAAAAAAATTAAGATTTTACTGTTGTTTGATCATATTCTCAGTAACTGTGAATCATCGTTAAACCGTGATATTTCTTCTCGTATTAATCGTAAAACTAAAATTTGATATTGCAACGTTCCTGGAACAGATTCAGTTTATAATGAACTTTAGAAAATGTGAGAAAAAAATCACCTTTGTAATAAATACAATGGACAAATTCACAAATCACTGGACTAAACGGGACAGATTTTTGTATCTTCTCTGTGTTTTTTTTTTCTATTACAAAATATAAACGCATAAAAAAAGAAACATGTTAATGAACGTATGTTGCTGTTCCTTTAAGGCCCAGCTGAGGGAGCTACAGGAGCTGAAGTCTGTTCAGAAAAAGACTGAGAGTGAAGCCGAGGAGCAGCAGGTGAGACTCAGAGCAGCTCAAAATGACCCAGGCTCACTGTATTGTTGTGATTTTAAGTCTATATGAAGTCTCAGGTTCTCAAAATGTTCTAATTATAACTTAGTTTGGTGGGAGGGCACCTGTGGCAATTATTTACTATAGTTTTGCATCTGTGAAGTTGCGGTTTGTGAAGAAAATTTGAAAAATAAATGTTCTCAGCGACCAAAAAGCGACATGTCATGGAAAACACAAAGACAATTTACCACTACTGACAACATTTTTTGACAGTTTAAACTGTCCTTTAACAAAATAAAGTTGTTGTCAAGTATTATTATTTGTAAAATCATAATTATTGTGCCATTTATATGGGTTTATTTTCAAAATAGTTGCTAGGTAACAGTTGTAGAATTACCTCTAACTATGTTATATTTATAATTATAAACATTATGAAAACTGTCAAACTGGGGGTAAATGAGCAAAATGTTTAGTCAAATCTTAAATATAATCATGTGTTTTAGTCAAATGTGTCGTCTAAACTGTCATATAGACTTGAACATGTTTACTGATGAACAGAGAACAGACAATGTACAGAGCATTTAAAGGAGAAACACTGTGCTTTTCTGGGAGTTATATTTAACTAAACCTTTTTATTACTTTTTGTTCAAAGCCAAAACAGCTCATAAAGACAGAGAGGTCTATTGAAACTGAACTGTAACAAGCAGCAGATTGACATTTACTAGTTTTTATTTTGTCTTGTTCCTTTGTCATTCGAAACCCTAATTTTTGTCATTTATTCATAGTAAATTATTAAAGATTTTATATGTAATTTGTTTTTCATTTCTTGTTTATTTTTGCGTTAGACGTTTTTGCACAACCAAGAAACAGAAGATGGTCCCAGCACAAATTCAACCGATGGAGAGACATGTAAGATTATATTTTTAATTAAACAAATATATTAGAACATTTTTAAAAAGGATGAAAATTAAGGCGCTTTCCCCCCTTTTTTTACCTTTAGTTTTATTCATTTTATTCATTATGAAGCCCAGTAGCAAAAAGTCATTTAGCATTGTGTTTTTTTTTGTTTTGTTTTTAAGTTTGACAAATATTATAACAAAGCATCAAGAATGTGCCAAAATGTGCCTGTAAATGTCGTTGTTGAGGTTCAAGTATCGCACAAAACCATTAAATTAACCACAAACAAGTCAGAAACATTGCTTTATACTCTTGTTTCGAGATTACACTTGACGTTTCTGTCTCTTTTTGGAAGTAATTTTAAATAGTTAAGTGAAATTATATTATATTATATTCTCAATATCCTTTTGCACATTTCAAAGACAACAAATTTTTTGATATCTCCTACTTCTGTCTACAAGTCTGTGGAGTCGTTTTATCACAAATGACGTGCGTAAATCTGCCTCTGCTGTTTTAGCCTCTGACGACGAAGACCCTGCTGCCTCGACCTTTGAACCTCGGCCCTCCTCAGATCCATACGTGAGTTCACTTTCACACTCAGGACCAGCACCAGACCAACAATGACAGGGCTTACAGTCAGGTTTTCAAAAGTCAGGTTCTCAAAAGTCAGGATCTCAAAAGTCAGGATCTCAAAAGTCAGGATCTCGAAAGTCGGTTCTCAAAAGTCAGGTTCTCAAAAGTCAGGTTCTCAAAAGTCAGGATCTCAAAAGTCAGGATTTCAAAAGTCACGTTCTCAAAAGTCAGATTCTCAGTGTGTGAAGACATTTTGAAAACTAAAAGCGACGTACCATTGAAAATACAGAGCCAATTTACACACAAATGGGACCATTTTTTGACAGTTTAAACCAGAGGGGGCAAACTAAGGTATTATTATTTGTCAAATCATAACTATTGTGTCATTTATATGGATTTCGGTCCTTGTTTACAGTCTGGTTGCTATGGTAACAGTTGTGGAATTATCTCTATGTCATATTTGCTGACCATATCCAACCAGGAAGTGACATTATAAATGTGATTATTATGAAAACTGTCAAACTGGGAACAATGGGGAAAAATGTTTAGTCAAATTTTAAATAAAATCATGTTCACTACGTTTTAGTGAAATGTGTCGTCTAACGTGTCATACAGACTTTAAAGTGCATATGAAGGGTCTCACATTTTTCTCATGATTGCATTGTTTGGTGGAATGGCACCTGTGGTAAATATTTATCACAGTTTAATTTAGAGAGAGTTCCTCCAGGCAGACGAGGAACAGTTCATCTGGTGTAGAGAGAGCCCCTCGCCTCTCCTCAGATCTGAACTGTAACTTGGCCTGGAGCTGTCAGCTACTTGTCTCCATGGAGATACTGTTCACACATTTAATGCCACACTGGGTAACATTCAGCAAAGGAGTAACATCTCCACGGAGAGAAGTATGCTAACCCAGCAGAAAAGTGACCTGGAGCACTTTTAAATGGTCATATTTTGACATGATCTGTTTTTTTCTGCTCTTCTTCAGGAGGAGGAGGAGCTGTATGAATCTGCCAAAGACAATCTAACAGTTCCTAAGCTCATCGACCCCGCCCCGAGGTGAGTCCACCTCTGCCCTGTGCGCCACACCCGGCCAAAAGACCCTTAAACTGCTCATATTATACATTATTTCTACTGTTATGGGTCTTTAAACATGCTCTTCAGAACATTTACTTTGACATCTCATGTTTTAAAACTTAAAATAATGTATACAATGAAAACCATACATGACCAGTGAAGCGCTCCCACATTAGGTTTGGGGTTAAAGGACAAATATTATGCAAAATTGACTTTTTTGAGCTTTTAACCCTGTTCTAAACATCACCAAAAACATACCTGACGTTTTATTTACCTTCATTCACTCTAGTTTGATGAATCCTGGGTAGAAAATCCTCTCCCTCCGACTGTCAAAAACACTCCACTCTGAATTTCTTCGATGTGTGACGTGGCTCTGAGAATCTTCTTTTCTGTTTTTAGGTTCATATATAATCGCCAGACTCGCTCTGAACATTTCTGCCGTCTAATCACGATCATTATAACTGCGTCACGGCTCAGCGCTGCTCACGTTACAAAGCACTGTGCACAAACATGTAATTGCTTCTGCAGCCAGTAGATGGAGCCACAGCTAAAGTTCTATGTTCTTCGTAAAAACGTTTTGTTTTTAATTCTCAAACATGAGATGTCAAAGTAAAGGTACTCAAGAGCATGTTTACAGGCAAATAACAATACAAATAATGCGTAATATTTGTGCTTTAAAGGAGACAATTGACTTTTAGGAGCTTTTAACCATATTTTAATTGTGGAGTGATTCATGCATCTCTGAGTAATCTTTATTCTTGTACAAGACGTCATTGCTTTGTCAGTTTCACCGCTCCCCAGATTTCTCCCCGATACACACACACTGCTCTTAACTTATTTCTTTCTGCAATTTATTTTCTTAAACGATTCTGAAGGGTCGCATAGTCGTTTAGCATAAATATAAAAATACAGCAGCTTTTCAAAGGCGACGTAATGTAAAGGAACCGGTAAAAATCACCACCGCGGTTATAAACACGGAAGTCAGCCGTTTTAAATCAATATTACAATTTAAAATGTCCAAAATATAACATAATGATCCACGTGTAGAACTGCAGAAGATGAAAGCACAGAAGAGCTTTTTAACACTAAATCTTATGTCGTCATGAACGTAATTTAGAGGCAGAAATGCTTAGAGCGAGTCTGGTGATGATGTCCAGACTTAAAAAAGGCTTCTGGAGCTCTATCTCTGACGTCACAAATCTGGATTATTTGAAAGTGTATTTTTTGAGGCTCAGAGAAGGAGCAGAGAATATGAGCACGTAATCACGATAAATGAAACACGCTTGAATAAAGATAAATACAACTCCAGGTATGTTTTAATGAGTGAACATGGTTAACAGCTCAAAAAAGTCAGTTTGCATAATTTGTGTCCTTTAATAGGTTCCTGTCTCTGCAACTTGTTCATTATTTTAATTTAATCTCCTTCTTTCTCCTTTAAAGGGCGTGTGACAGGTTTTTATGATGTTCTAGTTTTGTCTTTATTTGGTGGAATAAAACCTGTTGTGAATATAAATGATAGTTTTACACCAATCAGGTGTCAGTTTGTGAAGAAAAGCTGAAAAACATGTTGAACTTTACAGGAGGCAGAGCAGAAATCCAAAACATGATGACGTCACATTAGGGAGACTCACCAGGGACAATTTATAATCAAGAAAGACATTTTTCTGATCCTTTAAACATGAATTCACCAAAATAAATGTGTTTCTCTATGTTTTTGTTTGTCAGATAATAATTTCTGTGACATTTGAGGAGTTTTCGCCAAGTGTACGACATGGTTTCTAGGCAACGGTTACAGAATTCCTAGAGTGATGTCATGATTTACAACCAGGAAGTAAAAATTTAAACCTAAAAAACTGCCAAACTGGGATAAAAGTAGCTTTGTTTTGAGCAGAATCTTGAATATAACTATCTTAACTGTGTTTTAGTAAAATGAGTACTTCAACCTGTCAGAGGCCCTTTAAACCTTTGTAACTGCTTTCTTTGTCTTCTTTTCCTTCAGTGACCCGTGTGACCCGTACGTGTGGTAGAGTCCTCTTCACCTTCAAGTTCAACTGTGTCTGCATAATGTGCCACTAGTCACATTTCCAATTAGATTTGAGACTTTTTAAAGTGTTTTTTATGCACTTTTGCCTGTTTTTTATGCTTGAGTGTTGACTTTTGGGCTCAGCGATAATGTAGCGAACATTTTATTTAAGCGAGTAAACTTAATTTGTCATATTTTTGCACTGGTTTCACAGAAGGGCTTCAGAGTATAAAGACTTAAAGTAAAATCAATTAATAAAAAAATAAAACTGTTACAAATGCTCTAATAATGTAGTGATGTGTGAGCCTTAAACGTGAGTGAATCTCATCCAATCTGAGCTAGAATTACACTGGATTTACTTTTGCTCTTAAGTTTGGATCAAATTAAATAAAATTCATAAAAATGCATGTGTTTTATAAAGCGTTTTTCCAGAAAGCTGCAGTATTATTATTATTAGTATTAGTATTATTATTAGTATTAGTATTATTATTAGTATAGTGTGTTTATTTGGTCTGAACAGTGCATTCTAGTGAACAAAAGCAGTAAACACACCAGATTAAAGCTTTCCATCCTCCACTTTCCATCCCACATTCACAAACACACATCACTCACCAGTCTGTCTGAACACTGGACACAACGTGGGTGAAGTGTCTTGCCCAAGGACACAACAACAGTTTACAAAACACTCAGTGCAGCTCCACTGTGGCTCCAGGTCCCATCCATGGACTTAACCCAAAGCTTTGGAGGGGCCACAGCTGCCCTGGGGCAATCTGCAGCGCCTCTGACCACCGTCACGCTCACACATCATCCACACCAGGGGCAAAGGGTGTGGGGTGTCTTGCCTGAGGACACAGCAACAGTAGTTTCCACCACCGACTGTGGAGTGAATGAATGATGTGCTGTAAAGAGCGCTGAGTGTCATGAAAAGCTCTACATAAAACCAACGATTAGTGATGATTCATGAATTCCCTGTTTCGTGTTTAGTTTTAGACGTTTGCCGCTCTCTGGTCATGTTTAGTTTGATGGATCCTTTGGATGTAAAATGTCTTGTTCAATCTGAGCTGAACCAAAACAGCTGTGATTTATTTTTTGAATAAATGTGTTCATGAAAATATGTCCTGGGAATAATGTGTTTGATTTGAATGATTTGTAATCTTAGGTTAACTCCTTCACAAAACAAGTGAGTGCTTCACCACAGGACACATGTGTGTTTATAAAAGGACGTGTTTGTGTCTCAATCATAGAACTATAATAAAACCTGGAAGATGAATCCAAGATGGCCGTCCTGTTTATCCCTATGGAGAGTGCTCATTGGCGCATGACCCCAAAAAAGTTTCTTACTTCCGCATTTACTTCCTGATACGGAGGCTGACATCTTTGTTTTACTTCCTGAAACGGAGGCTGACATCTTTGCTTTACTTCCTGAAACGGAGGCTGCCATCTTTGCTTTAGGGCGCCACGTGATGACAATCCCCCACTTCATATAAAAACAGTAATTTCGGTGATTTTAGAAACGGTAGAAAAGAACATTTCCTTCTATTTTATTTAAATACCGATAATAATTCAGTACTGTCTGCAATTATAATGTGCAATTTTAGAAAAAGGCTGGTTCCAAGAGGCTGCAGTACCTCGAACGGCCACTAATCAATCTGGGACCACAGACAGAGGGGGCGTACCTTATCCAGTTCATTTAATACATCCATGGTCTCAATGCTAACGCTAATGCATAACAATTTAAAAGTAAACAACCCAGCTGACGTTGGGAGTCAATTAGATGTAGCATTTTTCAAGATGAAATTACCTTGCAATATAATTGTTTTGTTTTGTTTATATGCATTTTTTAAATTTTACGTATGGCCTGGTATTTATATTTAGTCTCTTAAAAAAAAACAAGAAACAAGAAAAACAAAAAAACGGACATTTTCACATGCGCAAAGCAGATCGTGTCGGTTTGAGGTTTGAGCTGAGTTAAAGCTAAAAACAGTGAGTAAAAATGAGCACAAACCAAACCCTGAGAGTTTTGGTGCAGGAGCGGCTGACTGCGGCGGCTCAGGACATCTTTGCGCTGTTTGAAAGAACGACAGCGGAGTTTGAGGAGGAACTGTGTCGATCCAAAGAAGAAAACCAGAGGAAACAGGAGCTGCTGGAGCGGATCACAGCGGGTGAGAAAAACAGCCCTCTGGCGGATTTACATGGAAACGTTAATTAACTGTCTCTGAAACAATAAATACATTTAAAAAATAAATAAATATATAAATAAATAAAAAGTCACTCAATTAGAAGAAAAAGGCCTAGTCGTTGTAATAGTTTGTAGCTTTGTAGTTGGTTATCCGCACTTTGTTTACAGGGGTCCGTTTTTTTGTTTTGTTTTGTTTTTTAACCTAGATGGAGACATACTTTTACACAGATTACAGCATACAGCTCATATTGTATTCATTGTAAACCAAAATGTTACTAGACCTCTTGTTCAAAACTGCAGAACTGTAAAGCCTAAACAGCAGCTTTACCAAAAATAGGGCAAATGTTGCAACACAAGACTCTTCTAAAAATGCTCTGTTTGACGTTAAGGTCCCCATTCTCTCCTGCAGGTGTCCAGATGCCCTCCCTGTGCCCTGGCCCAGGTCTGAACCAGGAAATCCTTGAGATTCCACAAATTAAAAAGGAGCCAAAGGAACAGCGCGTCAAACAGGAGGAAGAGCAGCTGCCAGTGTAGGCCTCAACCCTTTACTCATCTGTTTACTGAAAATAATGCACTGTGTAAATTGTAGAGATCTAAACTACAGGGTTTGCAGGTTTATGCATAACACTGTACGCCATGGAGACATTTAGTACTTTAGTCCGTCTGCTGAGGACATTATATAACTGCAGCCTTTGCCATGTCCTATTTGGAACCATTTAAATTTAGTTTATGTTGTTATTTTCAGTGCTATCTGTGTGAAGACAGAAGAGTCCTCACTGCTCCAACAAAGACTGACTGAGCACAGAGAGGAAACCCAAGGAGAAGACATCAGCACAGAGCCACATATCCAGACTGAGGGAGACATGGTGCACTCTTCTGACACTTACAATGATGGAGCTCCTTTCAGCTGTTCAGCTGCACAGATGGAGAAAGAGGCTGATGGAAACGGCTACAACCAGGTCCAGATCAGAGCCAGAAGCACTGCTGCACAAAACTCCAGTCCATCCCCCAATGGAGCCACGTCAGGAACAGTCCAAGGGGATCCGGGCAAGACACACCAGTGCCCTTTTTGTAACAGGAGATTTGGGAGAAAATATCACTTACAAAATCATATTAGAATTCACACAGGAGAGAAACCTTACAGCTGTTCAACTTGTAAGAAAACCTTTTCTCAGAGCTCTACTCTAAATGTGCATAAAAGAAAACATACAGGAGAAAGACCTTACAGTTGTTCAACTTGTAAGAAAACCTTTTCTCAGAGATCTAATCTAGATGTGCATAAAAGAAAACATACAGGAGAAAGACCTTACAGTTGTTCAACTTGTAAGAAAACCTTTTCTCAGAGCTCTAATCTAAATGTGCATAAAAGAAAACATACAGGAGAAAGACCTTACAGTTGTTCAACTTGTGGGAAAGGATTCATGAGTAAAGGGAACCTGGTTATGCATGTGAGAACACATACAGGTGAAAAACCATTCAGCTGTTCCATGTGCAATAAAACATTTGCCAGAAAGTATAATCTCAGCATGCACATGAGGTTACACACAGGGGAAAAGCCCTACAGCTGTTCAACCTGCTGTAAAACGTTTTCCAAAAAGTCTGATCTGGATGCACATAAAATCCTGCATTCACATCATCTCACAAACTTTGAGATGAATATGTGAGTCAATGCCCTGACGAAGACCACCAGGGCCGAAACGCGTGGGCGTCCCTGTCCACAATAAAGGACTTTTAACTCAGTGTGCCTCGGATTTTGGCCTATGCTTCATATTTTTTCAATACGGCAATATTCTGTCATAAATATGTGAGAGTTGACAGACAGTAGATATCAGTGATGAAAACTCTAATTGTTCGAATTCAAGTCAAGCCATTATCATCTCATATGATCTAACTAAACTAAAGCAATGTACAAATCACAAGTCCATAAAGTTTTCTCAGTTTTACAGAACCATTTAAAAAAAAAAGGCAGATATACATGTATTAGCAGAAACGTACAAGTTTGAGTTGTGTATAACTTGTAAGTTTGTATTTGTGCAATATTTTTCCTGTTAAAGGACTTGATTCGTTTTTTTTATTGCTGACGTGTTTCATATTGTTTTATGGAAATTACACACTAGGCACTGCCTTATTACAGTACGATGGAAACACTGTGTTATGTTGGTGGTGTAGAAGAAAGAATAAAGAAGCGTAGTAAATGCTTCATGAACTTTTTAATACTCAGAATGTCACCTCATCGCATAGGTAGTTCCACTTTCCTCTTCACTCTAGTACATCCCTTTTTCTAATTGGTACACACCCATCTGTGCTGTAACGACGCCCTCCACAGGCGAGGCGTACAGCAGTCAGGCAAACTAGTACTGCCATCACATTTACATTATCTGCAAACACAACATCTCCCCCATTACTTATAAAAGGTACATCTCCTGTTCTAGCAAATATTCAACATAAGTACATACTATAACATTTTTCATAACCATACTTAAGCTGCACCACCTTATGTCAAAACAAGATGTTTTACTCTTTACTATGCATTACTATCATGCTTCTTCTTAACTTAACTTAAAGTCAGCAGCTGGTATATCAAAGTAACTCAATAGTAACCATTAACCAAAAGTGTATTTTATCAGAACTGTTTTAGCTGTATTTGTTGCTTTAACACTTATTTATTTCAACACATAGTCCTTAGTCCATGCAGGTGGTTTGTGCTCCCTTTGTTTAACAGCACGGTTTGGTAAAGTTTCAGTCTGGCTGGTATTTTGTCCAGCAGTACCAGCTTGAAGAGGTTCCTCAGCTCTTTCTGGACAGAGAGACAGGCGAGTCGCATTCCACCTTTTCCCATCACTCAAGATGAAGGTACTGTATCCGGTTTGTTGTTGAACGGACACAGGCTCAGTATACTGTCTCTCTCCTTTCCCAACATGAAAAGGCTTGCGGATACGCACCCTGTCTCCCACTGCGAGTTTGGGAGGCTTAGCACCTCTCTTTTTGTCAGTGTAACTCTTACTTTTCGCCTGTTGGAGAGATACTCTGGATCTCACAATGTCATACTGTCCTGTGCTATCTCGTTGAGGCAGGATGTGAAGCTTTGTTCTCATAGGTCTCCCGCGTAGGAGCTTGAAAGGAGACTCATTGGTTGTAGCATGGGGTGTGGCTCTGTAGTTCTGGAGCATGGAAGTTACCGTTGGCTTCCATGGCTTTTGGACTGCCTGTGCTCCCTGGATACAGTCTTTGAGCACTCTGTTGAATCGTTCAACACTCCCGTTTGATTGAGGGTGGTACACACTCGTTTTGATGTGCTTGATTCCTCTTTCTTTCAGGAAGTCTGCAAAATCACAAGAGGTGAACTGTGGACCGTTATCAGTTGTTATAGCACAGGGATTCCCTTCACGAGAAAAAACTGCTGACAGGAACGTAAGGACTGTAGCTGTAGTCGCATTTGGGGTGAAGGCTACTTCTGGCCATTTACTAAAGTAGTCAACCAGAGTGATAGCAAATCGACAGTCCTGTGGTCCACGTTCAAAGGGACCAACAATGTCCACAGCCACATGTTGAAAGGGGCCTTCAGGGAACTCTACAGGCTGCAATGGGGCAGGTGACGCTTTGGCAGTTTTATCACATTTCTGACACACCATGCATGTAGAGAGGACACCGTAAACTAAACTGTCCATGTTTGGCCACCAGTAGAGCTCTCTGAGGCGTTGTTTAGTACGCACTATGCCCTGGTGACCCTCATGTGCCAGGTGTACTATGCGCTCTCTGAGTGACTTAGGGACAACCAGGCGTGTGCCACGAAATATCAGTGGGGAGTCAACAGCAAGTTCATGTCTCACAAGAAAGTATGGCTGTAGTTCAATGGGAAGAGACTTTTTAGTTTTGGGCCATTTGGACTGACTGACCTGCCTAAGTAGTTTAAGTTCAGGACAGTCCTCAGACTCGGCTTTAAAGTCGGCAAGGGGTAGCGCAGTGAATAGTGGGGAGATTTCAGCTATCTCTACAAACAAGTCTGTTTCAGGTTCAGTCAGTGAAGATGACTCAAGGGGAATGCGTGAAAGACAGTCTGCCAGGACATTTTGGTTCCCTGGACGGTACTCCATATCATACTGAAAGCACATAAGCCTAGCTGACCATCTAGCGATCCTCATCCCTGCTCTGTTCATACCTTTAGTGTTGAGGAGCGTAGTCAGAGCCTGATGATCTGTTCGGAGTGTGAATCTGCGTCCCCAGACGTACGTTCTCCATCTCTCAACAGCCCACACGCAGGCGAGAGCTTCTTTTTCCGTGGTTGAGTATTTTCTTTCAGCAGGCGTCAATGTACGTGAAGCAAACGCTACAATGTGCTCTGCATTGTCTGAGTGGAACTGGGTAAGGACGGCCCCTAAGCCATAGTCAGATGCATCTGTTGTGATGACTGTTGGCAGTTTAGGGTTGTAAATGGCAAGTGCGGGACTGTCAAGGAGCATTTGTTTCAGTTTTGTGAAGCTTTCATTTGCCTCCTCATCCCAGTGTAGTTCAGCCTGTACACTAGTTTTGAGCCTTTGACGCAGGGGTTCAACTAGTGTAGCGTAGTTCGGAATAAACTTGCTGAACCATGAAGTCAAACCTAGGAATGAGCGCAGTGCTGGCATGTCCTGAGGTGCAGGTGCTTCTGCAATGGCAGTAAGATGATCCAAGCTAGGGCGCAAGCCGTCTTTAGAAATGACGTGCCCAAGGAAAGTAATGTCTGTTTGAGCAAATGCACTTTTCTCAAAGTTGATCTGCAGTCCTGCCTCACTTAGCCGCTTGAGGACCGTTTGTAGACGTAGTTCGTGTTCCTCTTTTGAAGCTCCATAGACAACAATGTCGTCCAAGTAGTTCTGTACACCAGGCACGCCCTTTAGTATGGTCTCCATCATTTTTTGGAAAGCAGATGGTGCAGATGCAAGACCAAAGGGAACACGTGTGAACTGGAATAAGCCGTCATGAGTTATGAAAGCAGTTAGTTTGCGGCTTTCTGGGTGCAGAGGTAACTGGTGGTATGCTGAGCTTAGGTCTATCTGACTGTAGTGAGTGGCTCCAGACAGTTCTGCAAAGAGGTCCTCCATATGAGGAAGTGGGTAACAGTCCATTATGACACTTTTATTTGGTTCACGCAAGTCAACGCATAAGCGCAGTCCCCCTCTGCGTTTCCTTCCTGCAACCAGAGGACTCACCCACTCAGATGCATCCACTCTCTCAATGATGCCTGCTTGCAGTAGGCGGTTTAGTTCTGCTGACACTTCTTTACGTATGCTGAGTGGTAAACGTCGTAGTTTTTGCCGTACTGGTCGTACGTTGCTGTTGACTTGCACTTTGTGGACGAAACCTTTGACACATCCAAGTGTTTGAGTTGGGGTACAGTCAATGTTGTGCACTGTGCAAAACTCACCAGCAGATGGAGTGGTTGCATTGTCCATATCAAGGATCACTTTACCATCGATAATGCTGACCCCCAGAGCTTTTATCAGATCCAAACCCAGCAAAGGAGATCCAGTTTTAACAATGTAGAAGGTTGCTGGCACAGACTTTTCTTGTTTAGTAGTAGTTTCTGCTTTGAGACAGCCAAGAACAGGTAAGTGACCCCTGGAGTAAGTGGCTAGTTTGAGTTGTGGCTCTTGGAGTGTGCAGTGACCAAAGTATTTCTTGTACAATGACTCTGGTAAAATGGAAACTGAAGCACCAGTGTCCACTATTAGCTCTACTGAATGTCCATTTCCTTTTGGTGCTTCAATGGTCACTGTGCATGTAAGTTTGTCGAATGCTGCAGCTACCACTTTAACATTGTCGACACAGAGGATAGCTAACTCGGGAACAACAACCTCTTGTATTTGGTTTACAGATTTAGCAACTGATCTGCATACCTTGGCGAAATGTCCTCTTTTTCCACAGTTATTACACTGTATTGAAGACCGCGGTGAAGTTAGTTTCACGTTGGACGTTGGACATTCGCCTCCACAACAACACCGACAGTTCCCACTGACTAAACCCAGCCTGCTCAATCCCGGTGCGGGGAGCTCACGCTAGGCGCACCGCTCTGAAAGCTCGTCGATTAGACTTAGGGACCGACAATAAATTACAACTCTTGTGAATTGCGTATGTCAAAGAATTGAAATAGCTTTTATATAAAAATACATATTAGTATATAGACATTGGAAATCAATACTGTTAGCATATTGCTCTAATGTATGTAATTTTCCCCCCAAGTTTATTGTTTTAATTAAAAATATATGCAGTTAAAAATAGAAATCAAGTTTTTTTTCTCTTAAATCAAGTTTTTTTTTTCAATAGCTTCCAGGTCATGTGACCAATTCACCTCAAATCAATTTATAATATTAGTACTAGTCCAGTAGTAATGGGCACAGCTCTTCTTTTCACAGTTTTGGCCTTATTGATTTTTAATGATTTTTTCCTTAAAAATCAAGGTTTTTTCAATAGCTTCAGGTCATGTGACCAATTCACCTCAAATCACTTTATAATAGTAGTACTAGTCCAATAGTAATGGGCACAGCTCTTCTTTTCACAGTTTTGGTCTTTTGGATTTTTAATGATTTTTTCCCTTAAAAATCAAGGTTTTTCAATAGCTTCAGGTCATGTGACCTAATCACTTCAAATCAATTTATAATAGTAGTACGAGTCCAGTAGTAATGGGCACAGCTCTTCTTTTCATAGTTTTGGTCTTTTGGATTTTTAATGAATTTTTTCCTAAAAAATCAAGGTTTTTTTCAATAGCTTCCAGGTACGTGAACAATTCACCTCAAATCAATTTATAATAGTAGAACTAGTCCAGTAGTAATGGGCACAGCTCTTCTTTTCACAGTTTTGGTCTTTTTGGATTTTTAATGATTTTTTTCCCTTAAAAATCAAGGTTTTTTTCAATAGCTTCCAGGTCATGTGACCAATTCACCTCAAATCACTTTATAATAGTAGTACTAGTCCAGTAGTAATGGGCACAGCTCTTCTTTTCACAGTTTTGGTCTTTTGGATTTTTAATGATTTTTTTCCCTTAAAAATCAAGGTTTTTTTCAATAGCTTCCAGGTCATGTGACCTAATCACTTCAAATCAATTTATAATAGTAGTACTAGTCCAGTAGTAATGGGCACAGCTCTTCTTTTCATAGTTTTGGTCTTTTTGGATTTTTAATGAATTTTTTTCCCTTAAAAATCAAGGTTTTTTTTCAATAGCTTCCAGGTCATGTGAACAATTCACCTCAAATCAATGTATAATAGTAGAACTAGTCCAGTAATGGGCACAGCTCTTCTTTTCACAGTTTTGGTCTTTTTGGATTTTTAATGAATTTTTTCCCTTAAAAATCAAGGTTTTTCAATAGCTTCCAGGTCATGTGACCAATTCACCTCAAATCACTTTATAATAGTAGTACTAGTCCAGTAGTAATGGGCACAGCTCTTCTTTTCATAGTTTTGGTCTTTTTGGATTTTTAATGATTTTTCCTTAAAAATCAAGGTTTTTCAATAGCTTCCAGGTCATGTGACCAATTCACCTCAAATCACTTTATAATAGTAGTACTAGTCCAGTAGTAATGGGCACAGCTCTTCTTTTCATAGTTTTGGTCTTACTTGATTTTTAATGAATTTTTTCCTAAAAAATCAAGGTTTTTTTTCAATAGCTTCCAGGTCATGTGAACAATTCACCTCAAATCACTTTATAATAGTAGTACTAGTCCAGTAGTAATGGGCACAGCTCTTCTTTTCACAGTTTTGGTCTTTTGGATTTTTAATGAATTTTTTCCCTTAAAAATCAAGGTTTTTCAATAGCTTCCAGGTCATGTGACCAATTCACCTCAAATCACTTTATAATAGTAGTACTAGTCCAGTAGTAATGGGCACAGCTCTTCTTTTCACAGTTTTGGTCTTTGGATTTTTAATGATTTTTTTCCCTTAAAAACCAAGGTTTTTTTTCAATAGCTTCCAGGTCATGTGACCTAATCACTTCAAATCAATTTATAATAGTAGTACTAGTCCAGTAGTAATGGGACGGTTTGCAGCCGAGTGTGAAGTGGCTGGGATGAGCATCAGCAACCTCCAAACCAGGCCATGGTTCTTCGAACCTGAAAGGTGGCTTGCCCCTCCCGGTGGGGAGTCCTTGCCTCAAGTGGAGGAGTTTAAGTATCTCGGGTCTTGTTCACTTAGTGAGGGAAGGATGGAGCGGAGATTGACAGGCGGATCGGTGCAGCGCCTGCAGTGATGCGGGCGCTAGTATCGAACCGTTGTGGTAAAGAAAGAGCTGAGTCGAAGACGAAGCTCTCACTTACCGGTCAACTACGCCTCCACCCTCACCTATGGTCATGATCTCTGGGTAATGACCGAAAGGACAAGATCGCGGATACAAGCGGTCGAAATGAGCTTCCTCCGCCGGGTGGCTGGGCGCTCCCTTAGAGATAGGGTGAGGAGCTCAGTCACACGGGAGGAGCTCAGAGTAGAGCCGCTGCTCCTCCATCGCCGAGAGGAGCCAGCTGAGTGTGGCTCGGCATCTGTTCCGGATGCCTCCTGGACGCCTTCCTCGGGAGGTGTTCTGGGCATGTCCCACGGAGGCGGCTCCTGGTAGACCCAGGACACGCTGGAGGGACTATGTCTCTCGGCTGGCCTGGGAACGCCTCGATCCCTGGAGGAAGTGTCTGGGGTGAAGGAAGTCTGGGAGTCCCTGCTTAGACTGCTGCCCCCGCGACCCGGCCCCGGATAAGCGGAAGAAGATGGATGGATCAAAAAGACCAAAACTATGAAAAGAAGAGCTGTGCCCATTACTACTGGACTAGTACTACTATTATAAATTGATTTGAGGTGAATTGGTCACATGACCTGGAAGCTATTGAAAAAACTTGATTTTTAAGGGAAAAAATTCATTAAAAATCCAAAAGACCAAAACTGTGAAAAAGAAGAGCTGTGCCCATTACTACTGGACTAGTACTACTATTATAAATTGATTTGAAGTGATTAGGTCACATGACCTGAAGCTATTGAAAAACCTTGGTTTTTAAGGGAAAAAATCATTAAAAATCCAAAAGACCAAAACTGTGAAAAGAAGAGCTGTGCCCATTACTACTGGACTAGTACTACTATTATAAATTGATTTGAAGTGATTAGGTCACATGACCTGGAAGCTATTGAAAAAAAACCTTGGTTTTTAAGGGAAAAAAATCATTAAAAATCCAAAAAGACCAAAACTGTGAAAAGAAGAGCTGTGCCCATTACTACTGGACTAGTACTACTATTATAAAGTGATTTGAGGTGAATTGGTCACATTACCTGGAAGCTATTGAAAAAAAACCTTGATTTTTAAGGGAAAAAAATCATTAAAAATCCAAAAAGACCAAAACTGTGAAAAGAAGAGCTGTGCCCATTACTACTGGACTAGTTCTACTATTATAAATTGATTTGAGGTGATTAGGTCATATGACCTGGAAGCTATTGAAAAAACCTTGATTTTTAAGGGAAAAAATCATTAAAAATCCCAAAAGACCAAAAACTATGAAAAGAAGAGCTGTGCCCATTACTACTGGACTAGTACTACTATTATAAAGTGATTTGAGGTGAATTGGTCACATGACCTGGAAGCTATTGAAAAACCTTGATTTTTAAGGAAAAAATCATTAAAAAATCCCAAAAGACCAAAATTGTGAAAAGAAGAGCTGTGCCCATTACTATTGGACTAGTAGTACTATTATAAAGTGATTTGAGGTGAATTGGTCACATGACCTGAAGCTATTGAAAAACCTTGATTTTTAAGGGAAAAAACTCATTAAAAATCCAAAAAGACCAAAACTGTGAAAAGAAGAGCTGTGCCCATTACTACTGGACTAGTACTACTATTATAAATTGATTTGAAGTGATTAGGTCACATGACCTGGAAGCTATTGAAAAAAAACCTTGATTTTTAAGGGAAAAAAATCATTAAAAATCCAAAAAGACCAAAACTGTGAAAAGAAGAGCTGTGCCCATTACTACTGGACTAGTACTACTATTATAAAGTGATTTGAGGTGAATTGGTCACATGACCTGAAGCTATTGAAAAAACCTTGATTTTTAAGGAAAAATCATTAAAAATCCAAAAAGACCAAAACTGTGAAAAGAAGAGCTGTGCCCATTACTACTGGACTAGTACTACTATTATAAAGTGATTTGAGGTGAATTGGTCACATGACCTGGAAGCTATTGAAAAAAAACCTTGATTTTTTAGGAAAAAATTCATTAAAAATCCAAGTAAGACCAAAACTATGAAAAAGAAGAGCTGTGCCCATTACTACTGGACTAGTACTACTATTATAAAGTGATTTGAGGTGAATTGGTCACATGACCTGGAAGCTATTGAAAAAAAAAATAGATTTTTTTAGGAAAAAAATTCATTAAAAATCCAAAAAGACCAAAACTATGAAAAGAAGAGCTGTGCCCAATACTACTGGACTAGTACTACTATTATAAATTGATTTGAAGTGATTAGGTCATATGACCTGGAAGCTATTGAAAAACCTGATTTTTAAGGAAAATCATTAAAAATCCAAAAAGACCAAAATTGTGAAAAGAAGAGCTGTGCCCATTACTACTGGACTAGTACTACTATTATAAAGTGATTTGAGGTGAATTGGTCACATGACCTGGAAGCTATTGAAAACCTTGATTTTTAAGGGAAAAAAATCATTAAAAATCCAAAAAGACCAAAACTGTGAAAAGAAGAGCTGTGCCCATTACTACTGGACTAGTTCTACTATTATAAATTGATTTGAGGTGAATTGTTCACATGACCTGGAAGCTATTGAAAAAAAACCTTGATTTTTTAGGAAAAAATTCATTAAAAATCAAGTAAGACCAAAACTATGAAAAGAAGAGCTGTGCCCATTACTACTGGACTAGTACTACTATTATAAATTGATTTGAGGTGAATTGGTCACATGACCTGGAAGCTATTGAAAAAAAAACTTGATTTTTTTAGGAAAAAAATTCATTAAAAATCCAAAAAGACCAAAACTATGAAAAGAAGAGCTGTGCCCAATACTACTGGACTAGTACTACTATTATAAATTGATTTGAAGTGATTAGGTCATATGACCTGGAAGCTATTGAAAAAAAACCTTGATTTTTAAGGGAAAAAAATCATTAAAAATCCCAAAAGACCAAAACTATGAAAAGAAGAGCTGTGCCCATTACTACTGGACTAGTACTACTATTATAAAGTTATTTGAGGTGAATTGGTCACATGACCTGGAAGCTATTGAAAAAAAACCTTGATTTTTAAGGGAAAAAAATCATTAAAAATCCAAAAAAGACCAAAACTATGAAAAGAAGAGCTGTGCCCATTACTACTGGACTAGTACTACTATTATAAAGTGATTTGAGGTGAATTGGTCACATGACCTGGAAGCTATTGAAAAAAAACCTTGATTTTTAAGGGAAAAAAATTCATTAAAAATCCAAAAAGACCAAAACTGTGAAAAGAAGAGCTGTGCCCATTACTGGACTAGTTCTACTATTATAAATTGATTTGAGGTGAATTGTTCACATGACCTGGAAGCTATTGAAAAAAAACCTTGATTTTTTAGGAAAAAAAATTCATTAAAAATCCAAAAAAGACCATAAAAACTATGAAAAGAAGAGCTGTGCCCATTACTACTGGACTAGTACTACTATTATAAATTGATTTGAAGTGATTAGGTCACATGACCTGGAAGCTATTGAAAAAAAACCTTGATTTTTAAGGGAAAAAAATCATTAAAAATCCAAAAAGACCAAAACTGTGAAAAGAAGAGCTGTGCCCATTACTATTGTACTAGTACTACTATTATAAAGTGATTTGAGGTGAATTGGTCACATGACCTGGAAGCTATTGAAAAAAAACCTTGATTTTTAAGGGAAAAAAATCATTAAAAATCCAAAAAGACCAAAACTATGAAAAGAAGAGCTGTGCCCATTACTACTGGACTAGTACTACTATTATAAAGTGATTTGAGGTGAATTGGTCACATGACCTGAAGCTATTGAAAAACCTTGATTTTTAAGGGAAAAAAATTCATTAAAAATCCAAAAAGACCAAAACTGTGAAAAGAAGAGCTGTGCCCATTACTACTGGACTAGTTCTACTATTATAAATTGATTTGAGGTGAATTGTTCACATGACCTGGAAGCTATTGAAAAAAAACCTTGATTTTTTAGGAAAAAAATCATTAAAAATCCAAAAAGACCAAAACTATGAAAAGAAGAGCTGTGCCCATTACTACTGGACTAGTTCTACTATTATAAATTGATTTGAGGTGATTAGGTCATATGACCTGGAAGCTATTGAAAAAAAACCTTGATTTTTAAGGGAAAAAAATCATTAAAAATCCCAAAAGACCAAAACTATGAAAAGAAGAGCTGTGCCCATTACTACTGGACTAGTACTACTATTATAAAGTGATTTGAGGTGAATTGGTCACATGACCTGGAAGCTATTGAAAAAAAACCTTGATTTTTTAGGAAAAAAATTCATTAAAAATCCAAAAAGACCAAAACTATGAAAAGAAGAGCTGTGCCCATTACTACTGGACTAGTTCTACTATTATAAATTGATTTGAGGTGATTAGGTCATATGACCTGGAAGCTATTGAAAAAAAACCTTGATTTTTAAGGGAAAAAAATCATTAAAAATCCCAAAAGACCAAAACTATGAAAAGAAGAGCTGTGCCCATTACTACTGGACTAGTACTACTATTATAAAGTGATTTGAGGTGAATTGGTCACATGACCTGGAAGCTATTGAAAAAACCTTGATTTTTAAGGGAAAAAATCATTAAAAATCCAAAAGACCAAAATTGTGAAAAGAAGAGCTGTGCCCATTACTATTGGACTAGTAGTACTATTATAAAGTGATTTGAGGTGAATTGGTCACATGACCTGGAAGCTATTGAAAAAACTTGTTTTTTTAGGAAAAAAATTCATTAAAAATCCAAAAAGACCAAAACTATGAAAAGAAGAGCTGTGCCCAATACTACTGGACTAGTACTACTATTATAAATTGATTTGAAGTGATTAGGTCATATGACCTGGAAGCTATTGAAAAAAAACCTTGATTTTTAAGGGAAAAAATCATTAAAAATCCCAAAAGACCAAAAACTATGAAAAGAAGAGCTGTGCCCATTACTACTGGACTAGTACTACTATTATAAAGTGATTTGAGGTGAATTGGTCACATGACCTGGAAGCTATTGAAAAAAAACCTTGATTTTTAAGGGAAAAAAATCATTAAAAATCCAAAAAAGACCAAAACTATGAAAAGAAGAGCTGTGCCCATTACTACTGGACTAGTACTACTATTATAAAGTGATTTGAGGTGAATTGGTCACATGACCTGGAAGCTATTGAAAAACCTTGATTTTTAAGGGAAAAAAATTCATTAAAAATCCAAAAAGACCAAAACTGTGAAAAGAAGAGCTGTGCCCATTACTGGACTAGTTCTACTATTATAAATTGATTTGAGGTGAATTTTTCAAATGACCTGGAAGCTAGTGAAAAACCTTTAATTTTAAAGGAAAAAAATAATTAAAAATCCAAAAAGACCAAAACTATGAAAAGAAGAGCTGTGCCCATTACTACTGGACTAGTACTACTATTATAAATTGATTTGAAGTGATTAGGTCACATGACCTGGAAGCTATTGAAAAAACCTTGATTTTTAAGGGAAAAAATCATTAAAAATCCAAAAAGACCAAAACTGTGAAAAGAAGAGCTGTGCCCATTACTATTGTACTAGTACTACTATTATAAAGTGATTTGAGGTGAATTGGTCACATGACCTGGAAGCTATTGAAAAACCTTGATTTTTAAGGGAAAAATCATTAAAAATCCAAAAAGACCAAAACTATGAAAAGAAGAGCTGTGCCCATTACTAGTGGACTAGTACTACTATTATAAAGTGATTTGAGGTGAATTGGTCACATGACCTGGAAGCTATTGAAAAACCTTGATTTTTAAGGGAAAAAATTCATTAAAAATCCAAAAGACCAAAACTGTGAAAAGAAAGAGCTGTGCCCATTACTACTGGACTAGTTCTTACTATTATAAATTGATTTGAGGTGAATTGTTCACATGACCTGGAAGCTATTGAAAAAAAACCTTGATTTTTTAGGAAAAAAATCATTAAAAATCCAAAAAGACCAAAACTATGAAAAGAAGAGCTGTGCCCATTACTACTGGACTAGTACTACTATTATAAATTGATTTGAAGTGATTAGGTCACATGACCTGGAAGCTATTGAAAAACCTTGATTTTTAAGGAAAAAATCATTAAAAATCCAAAAGACCAAAACTGTGAAAAGAAGAGCTGTGCCCATTACTATTGGACTAGTACTACTATTATAAAGTGATTTGAGGTGAATTGGTCACATGACCTGAAGCTATTGAAAAAACCTTGATTTTTAAGGGAAAATCATTAAAAATCCAATAAGGCCAAAAACTGTGAAAAGAAGAGCTGTGCCCATTACTACTGGACTAGTACTAATATTATAAATTGATTTGAGGTGAATTGGTCACATGACCTGGAAGCTATTGAAAAAAAAAACTTGATTTAAGAGAAAAAAAACTTGATTTCTATTTTTAACTGCATATATTTTTAATTAAAACAATAAACTTGGGGGGAAAATTACATACATTAGAGCAATATGCTAACAGTATTGATTTCCAATGTCTATATACTAATATGTATTTTTATATAAAAGCTATTTCAATTCTTTGACATACGCAATTCACAAGAGTTGTAATTTATTGTCGGTCCCTAAATCTAATCGACGAGCTTTCAGAGCGGTGCGCCTAGCGTGAGCTCCCCGCACCGGGATTGAGCAGGCTGGGTTTAGTCAGTGGGAACTGTCGGTGTTGTTGTGGAGGCGAATGTCCAACGTCCAACGTGAAACTAACTTCACCGCGGTGTATTGAAGCAGCTGGGCAGTTTTTGTCTGTGGCGATGTGCTTGATTGATCCACATCTGAAGCATTTGCGTTGTTGTTTGTTAGCAGTTGTAGCTTGCTTGTTACGGTCATGAGCACTTGGCTTGGCGGGACATGAATCTTTTTTCCCCCTAAAAGTTGCGCGGGACGGTCCGACTGCCTGTACTGGCGCTGTAGGGGCTTGTCTGTTAGCTGTTAACAACGTAGCATTTTTCACCGCAGCCTCAACTTGCGTAGCAATAGTTACAGCTTTGTCCAAAGTCAGTTCGTTTTCAAGCAAAAGCTTATCTCGCACAGCACTGAGATATGTATTTGAAATAAGTTGATCTCTTATCATCTCACCCTCCATTGCACCAAACTCACATGACGCAGCGAGGTCCCTTAGCACAGCCACGTACTGAGTAGCAGTCTCGTCCGAGCGCTGAACACGTTGTCTGAACGTATGTCTGCAGGCCACGACATTGACTTTTGGGACGAAATGTTTTTCCAACGCGGTCATTGCTGTAGCCATGGTGTCACCTTGGTCCGGTAACGTGTAGAAAAGGCGCTGTCCTTCTGGGCCAAGACAGTGCAGCAATACGGCCCTTTTTCTAGCATCTGGCCATGCGTCTCCGGTAGCATTGATTACTAGCATGTAGTTATCAAACATCTTTCGCCACGTTGCAAAAGGAATAGGCGGCTCACCAACATGTGGAAGAAAGAACGGTGGGCACGGTACCGACGCGCTCATCCTCGTCGCCAATTTGTTATGTTGGTGGTGTAGAAGAAAGAATAAAGAAGCGTAGTAAATGCTTCATGAACTTTTTAATACTCAGAATGTCACCTCATCGCATAGGTAGTTCCACTTTCTTCTTCACTCTAGTACATCCCTTTTTCTAATTGGTACACACCCATCTGTGCTGTAACGACGCCCTCCACAGGCGAGGCGTACAGCAGTCAGGCAAACTAGTACTGCCATCACATTTACATTATCTGCAAACACAACACACTGCTTGATTTGGCCTCTTTTCAAATGTAAAAATTCTGTTTTCAAAAAATACACAAGAATGGGTTGGTTGATGGTTTCAGTAATTGTAATGTAATGTAATTTTACAGATAAACAAAAGGGGAAAAAAATCAACGGTGGATAAACAATTCTAAACTTCTAAACTAAACTGTTTGGAGAGAAAAAAATACATATTTGGATTTTGAGTAATTCCATGGAATTTTAGACTTTTAATAAATAAAAATAAAATGCGTAAACGCAATTATTAAAAGTCTGTATTGTTTATATTCAGGAACTTAATATTGAAAGCAATTTAATTTTTTTAAAAAAAAAAAAAAAAAAAAAGTGAGATTTTACTTCCGGACTACAAATTTATTCCGGAAGCACTGTTGTTTTGCTTCTACGCATGCGTCTTGTAGCAGCGGAGGTTAAATTGAACACATGGCTATGTTGTTTTATTTATTCAGCTTTGTTCACCAGAATAAACACCAGCGCTATTCACTCGCTGCGTTTGTGTTTGCTCCTAATAATTGCGCTAATTTATGACGTTTGAGCACGTTTTACGCTCCTTCACGAACTCAGAGGGCAATGCACAGCAACTTGGCTCGTTACTTAATATTCTTTCAATACATCGGGACCAAATACAGGTTGGTAAAACTTATATTAGAGTCCGTGTTGTTTGCTAAATGTATTTTTATGTCAACAGTGGAGTGGTCAAGGCGCCTCCGCAGCAAACGAATAAGAAAGGAGTTCAAGACCATTTAGAGGTAAGTTCAGTCCAAATAGTCCTGCATTGAGACTTAGAATAAAGTAACAATTTTAACCAAATAAATGTTGAAATATTGTGAATAAAGGCTTCTAGATAGAGAATATGATAAAGTGTATGTAATTGTGGAAAATCTGAAATGGTCTATTCCAGTGGTTCTCAAACTTTTTTACCCCAAGTACCACCAAAGAAAAGATTTGGCTTTCTGAGTACGAACAGATCTACACTGGGTCTAAAACAGGACTATACCGGGTCTAAATTAGGGATAAACCAGGTCTTAAGTAGGAATACACTATCGGCACAGTATAGTTTTAAATTGACAAAAGGAAGAGCAAAAAATGTGAATAAAATGTACTCTAAATGAAGTAAACATTGCTGAAGAGGCGTCCATGTACCACCAGAAGAAGTTTGTGTACCACAGTTTGAAAAACACTGGTCTATTCTTTTTTTTTTGCCATTTTTCTTTAATAATGTCACTGTTTTTGTTATAAAAGTTTGTGTTTTAGAGTCTGTTTAGTCCAGAGAACGACGACCATCATCAAAACACAACTGCAATGATTGTTTAGAGTCGACTTCACGATTATGAAAGCCTGACCCTGAAAGACAGTTTTATTCTGCTTTTGATAGAAAGAAAAAGTAAAATAGAATCAAAAATCAAGATCGATCAAAAAAATTCTGATACTTTTAGGGGTTTTTTTTGCCATAAGGCCAAGCTTATTACAGAAGTAGAGGAGGACAACGTATCAAACGATAAATAAGAGTGTGGATTTGGTTTTGAAGATACTCAAGGGTGGGATTTTAGGACTTTGTAAATCAGACTTGCTCTTTTAAGATTAATCGTGTCATTAAGATCCAATAGTCAGTACTTTTTCAGAACATGAGCGTGACGGCGAGAGATTAAAATCAACACACGACTGATCTGTTGCTTTATAGTTTTATCTTGCCGTTCTCTGTTCTTCAGGCGGCCATTTTGAGGCTGAGGCCGGTGAAAGCCGTGTCTCTGTCGGTGTCGAGCAGAACAGACGCCGGGGTCCATGCTCTGAGTAACGCCGCCCACTTCGACCTGCAGCGGAAAGACAACGCTCCGTTCACTGAAGCCGTTCTGAGAGACGCCCTCAACTTCCACCTCGGAGACCAGAGGATCAGGTCAGACGGAGAATCGTGAACGGCTCATGCAATAACAGTTTCATGACAAGCGGCTGGCGGAGCCTACGCCAGAAAAGATGCAGTGTAGAAGTGGGTAATATTAAAAGGAATATATAAAAGGAACAAGTGACTTTTTGAGCATTTAACCCTGTTCTAACATTGTTCTGTCATCAAAAACGTACCTGGAGTAGCTTCAGTTGCGTTCACGCTGTTTTGAGGAATGTTTGTTTGAAAATCCTCTCCCTCCGAGCGTCAAAAACACTTCCTGCTGAACTCTTTGATCTGGGACCTATTTTCAGATCATCTGCGTCAGTTATCTGAGAATTTTTTGCTGCTTAAAGTCCTTAAATCATCGCCAGACTCGTTCTGAGCATTTTGTCCGTCTAAACAAGACAACTGCTGCTAGACTGCTGACAACAGATGTAATAATTTCATAATACACTTTTTTTTGTTTGTTTCAAAACATGAGATGGCAAATTAAAGGTACTCAAGAGCATGTTTAAAGGCTAATGCATAATATTTTTCCTTTAAAGGGCGGTTGCTAAGTAAGTTTTAGAATTAACCATGTCACATCTGCTGCTTATGTCCAACCTGAGGCTACAGGCCACAAACTCCTAACCTGCTCTGGACCAGGTTAAGTTCTTGGCAGTTCAAACAGCACATGCAGCGAAGCAATCAGATCTCACCGTTGTTATGACCGCTTTGAGCACACGGATTGTACAAGGAGCGCTCCACAGAGAGAGAGTTCTCAGGGATGCTAAAACAAATTGGATTTCCTTAATGATTATCTGTTTAAGAGGTACCGATTCTCTCATTGATTGAGTTTCTTCATCAGAACTGTACTTTTTACTTCCTCATATTTATTAACGATGACGGTTGTTCCTCCTGTGAGAAGTACGCCGCTGGTTCAATGTATTAGTCTCCGACTGGGGAAATTTATCCTGGAGGCGTGGTCCGTAGTATAACATAAACATACATGACACAATACAAACTAATTAGCTGACGGGTGCTAACTCCGCCCCTTTGCGTGAGCGCGCACGGTGTCATTCAGAAAATCTTGGGTTTAACAGAACGAGATGTGAACTCGCTTCATAGTACGGCTTACACAGAGACGCTCATGTCTTGGTCAGTCCAGGTAAGAGCAACTTATCCATGATGTTGTGATCTTAGTCTATTTTATTCTAATTTTATTTTATGCATGCCTTTTTATATATTTTTTATATTTTATTCATTGCTTTATGTTGCACCTACGCCGAAGCAAGTTCCTATGTTTGTGAATTTCACTGACAATGGCAATAAACCGCTTTCTGATTCTGATTCTGATGTTCAGCGAGCTTCGTACTACAGGCCTCTGGACACAGTTATTAACTTAACCGTCGTCATCGCTTAAATGTACTTTAAAGTCTATATGAAGGATCTCATGATTTTCAAATTCTTATTTACTTTGGTGGGATAGAACTTGTGGTAATTATTGATTTATAGTTTTACATCCATGAAGTTGCAGTGTGTGTGAAGAAATTTAAAAAAAATATATAAAAGTATAAAGTAGAATAGAGTTCTAACCCTGAATCCCTCTGTGATGTCATCAAAAGGCGACATACCATTGAAAATAGACAATTTACAGCAACTGACAGATTTTTCTCACAGTTTAAACCATCATTCAACAAAATAAAGGTGTTACCAGGTATATATTTATTGTCAAATCATTTACAACTGACAAACAAGGGACTAATTGGCAAAATGTTCAGTAAAATCTTCAATATTTTCATGTCGTCTACATTTTAGTGAAATCAATAGTCTAATCTGTCAGATGCTCTTGAGGCCCTCAGGTAAAGCCTTCTACTAAGACAGTTTTAAGACAAAAAGAGCTGTTGTAATTCTAATTCCCCGTTTCTTTCGTCTCACGTCTTCTCAGAGTGACTCGTGCCGTTCGCGTCCCGTTGGATTTCCACTCGCGGTTCCAGGCTCAGAGCAGGACGTACCTGTACAGAGTGGCCCTGGGACCGGACAGGTTCCAGTTCCCCCTCAGCGAGTCGGAACTCTGCTGGAACCTCTGCACCACGTGAGCTCAAATCTCAAATCTCAAAATCTCTGAAAATTTGAAATAAACAGGACATGAACGTTGGGCAATTTATACCATGAGTTCTTCTCGTCTTGTACCATTATTATGTTTAGTTTCTCGCTCACTGTGTTGTATGTTTGGCTCTAAAAGTGTAAAACTCAAAAAAAGAAAAGGAAAATAATACAGATTTTTACCATTTTAATAATCATATCAAAAGCAAAGTCATAGAGGAGGTCGAAATATCACACACAATGGCACAGTTTCCAAATAACGTGTGTATTTTACTAGTCCAACAGAGTTCATCATGTCTTCTTTAGTTTTATTCACAAATCAGTACTTATGTGTCTTTAAAGGTCCCATAATCTGCTATTTTCCCCTTCACACAGTCTATTCTAAGGGCTTTGTTGATAAATGTTTGCGTTGTGCCATATCCATAACATAACAGTTTCCAAAAAACACCCATTTCTTGGACTGGCCCCCCTCCTTGCAAAAGCAAACGGCTCACTCTGAGATCTGACCCCCCGAACAGAGAGCAGGCTGCCTCCCCCGCCCAACTCGCGCGCCTCCCCCTCCCAACCCGTGACGAAGCCTAGAGCGGAGATGGTGCATGCGCCGTGTGCTCCGGTAAACAGCGATACACAAACACTGAATAAACCTTTTATCCTCCTGACGGTGCGTCATGCTGAGTCCTACGTCCTGGATCTGACCTGGAGTTTGACGTGCTCCAGGGCCTCAACGACTGACGTTGCCGTTTGGTAAATAACAAGCTAACTCTTCGATCTGTCGTATCCATCGTGTAATTACTGTGTAGCATTAGCATTAGCTGTTTTTATTCAGCGGCTGTGCGCTTCCTGGAGGCGTGGCTTAAACACCGCGTCATCCATGGGAAGCCGCGTCATCCTTGTGAGGAGCCCCCGTCTGCTGCTCAGCCGAGGGGGACAAAAAAGACAGTTCTCTAGCGAAAACATACGGGAATCAATCAAAAAACCACTTTGGGCACAACATACAAGGCCCAAATAGCAGTGTAGGAAGGTTAAAACCTCTGAAAAGTCGATTTTGCATGTTATGGGACCTTTAAGAAGAACAAATTGTGAATAAAACTAAAGAAGACATGATGAACTCTGTTGGACTAATTAAAGGAAGATTTGGACCAGCTGTAACACACCACCTACACTGGAGACAAAAACCTCTGAAAAAGGCTCGCAGCAAAGCAGCCGAAACATGTTGGGTGAATGTATCTCCTACTTATGTGTCTTTAAGAAGAACAATGTGTGAATGAGTGTGTATTTTATGCTTAATTGACTTGCTGTTGTGAATTGCATTTGAATTTGTTTTCCCTTGCATTCCTGTTGTCTCCAAACATCTTCACACCCTGTTTTTGCCTCCTCTCCGTCTCAGAGAGTTGAACGTCGACTCGATGCGTGAAGCGGCGTCCGTGTTGGTCGGGACTCACGACTTCAGCAGCTTCAGGGCCATAAACTCAGACCTGCCTTTTAAAAACCCGGTCAAAACCATGGACCTGGTCTCTGTGCAGCCCGGGAGCTCTTTCACATGCAGCCATTTCCACAGGTGAGAACATAAAAAACAACATGGCATTAAACTGTCGCCGTAGAGACAGTGGAGTAGCGATCTGTTTTAAAGTAAGAAAGCATGTATATAAAGGTTTTTGAACATTAAAAACATCTGTTATTGAATGCTATTGACCTTATACCACCCCGTCCACTTTTTGCCTCTTTTGCCACAATCTCCTGTTGTCACACTTCCGGTTTGACGAGAACCCTGTTCATGTAAATGCCGAACGAGGGAAAGTCACAGCACTAAAATATTATATAAAGTCGATTGATTTGAGTTAAATGTTTTGCACATGTTTTATAACATGCGCTCCACGACGAAAGAGTGCGGTTTGCAGCCAGTGCTGTGTTGTTTTCCTCCTCATCCTCGAATAAAGTGGTCAAAATATGTTACGTGAGAAAAGACGCCTGAATGAAAGTGCGCAGCTGCTACACGGAGCGAGGAGAGAGAAAAAGAGCAGGAGGAGAGAGAGAGAAATGGATGCCTTCCCAAAAATCGGAAGAAAGGAGCAAGGGAGAGAGATCATGTGGGCCAGCATCAGTGGAGGAACAGACGCGTCTGGGACAGGAGACGTCCCGTTAGTGCAGGTAGAACACGTAAACTAAGTTCCGAGCAGAGGTTTATAGGCAGAATAAGTAAGTAACTATGTCTTTAGTAACTCCAGTTCTACACGTGCGCGGGCCCGGTTCGGGTTCGGACACACGTGCGCGGGCTCAGGTCGAATCATGCAGTAAATGACTCCGGGTCGGGTTCAGACAGTACCCGCGTGGGTTCGGGTCAGGCTTGAATTTTTGAGCCCGATCTAAACTCTACCCTAGAGGCTGTTCCGGAAAAATACATAAATTAGCCGCATCGCTGTATAAGCCGCAGGGTTGAAATCATGAGAAAAAAGTAGCGGCTTATAGTCCGCATTTTACGGTAACCACAAAAGTGCAGAAATATTACTTCAGTTTATACCCTTGTTTTGAGGATTACATTGTTTATTTTGTTTTATCTGAACTTTTTACAGTACATGGTAGTTTCCGTTTCTTTTTTATTATACATGAAAGACTTTTTTGAATTTTTGTTCGCCAATTGTGAGTGAAATTCCCTGTAAAGCAGATATAAGAATTAAATATTTAGATATGACAGGGACTTCATAACACAACGTCGACAGCGACATCCCAATTATCATAAATGGTTCACTTGTTGGTCTGCTTTTTGTTTCAGGCACATTCCCTTCTGGGAGCTGACTTTCAGGAGCAGATCTTTCCTCTACAAACAGGTCAGTATTTGGTGTCATTTGAGTGTGAGTGTGAAGCTCCATCTACTGGTGAAACGCAAGATCTGTTGAGCCACAGGATTTGGTGAAACAGTCCTCCTCGTTGTGGAGTGAAACGGTGTAAATGAGGCTGAAACAGTAGCTGCTGGCGTCAGTTCAGCTTCATCACAGAGAAGACAAGTGCATCATTAAATCAGAGTTTGATGAAGGTGTTTGGATTTTAAGAACATCGAGGAGCACCATGTAATGACATCACAAGGTGGAGCCGTGGCTTTAAAGTGCGTATGACAGGTTATTATCATTTTCTAATTTTGACTTCAGTTGGTGTTGTAAATATATATATATCAGTTTACCTCTTGTAAATATAAATTATAGCTTTACACTAATAAAGTAGCTGTTTGTGGAGAAAAATGGAAAAATCTGTTGAAAGTTACAGGAGGTAAAAAAATCGCACTGGGGAGACAAAGGTTATGTGTAATTTACACAAAATAAACTACTTTTTTGACCCTTTTTAACATGAATTCATCAAAATAAGGTTCACGTGTATTATGTTTGTTTGTCAAATTTAAAACAAACCTGACATTAGAGGAGTTTTTACCCAGCGTACAGGATGGTTTCTTGGGGATTTCCCAGTGTGATGTCATCATGTATAACCAGGAAGTAAAATTAAAAACCTCAAAAAATAGCTAAACTGGGATAAAATGTGTACAATATTTTAACAAACTTTGAAATATATTCATCTAAACAGCATTTTAGTCAAATGAGTAGTCCAACCTGTCAGAGGCACTTTAAGATATGCACGATTGCTCAGACTCAGACCTCCTCACATAAAGGCCGTCCCACCAGGTGACACTTTTAAAAAATACACTTTAATTCACTGGCATTTGACCCGGCATGAGAACTGTGTGGTCAAAGGACAGTGTTTTATCGTTTTAAGGTTTTCCATTGCACCTTTTTAAATCATTGGTTTTATTCACGTCATGTTTATTTATTTTTTATACAATTTATGTGATTTTAAGTGATTATTGACCAGTGATTCCGTGCAGCACTTTGGAAATCTTGTGTTTGTACAAATAAAGTTGGATTGGATTGAATGGCTAAATCGATCATGGTTAAAGCTGAAGAAGTTGATTTAGCAGAAGATGGTGCCTTTAAATTAAATTAATAATAACAATAATAATACTTTTGATTTACTGATGTACTTTTTGACACTTTACATTGCATTATTTGTTCAATTACTACTGTAGCCACAGCTGCCCTGAGTCTAAATTATCCAGTTGTACTGTTGTTATGTTGTTATGCTGGTTCAGGTGCGGAGGATGGTCGGGGCTCTGTGTTAAGTGTTTGTGCTGTGTTCAGGTGCGGAGGATGGTCGGGGCTCTGTGTTAAGTGTTTGTGCTGCGTTCAGGTGCGGAGGATGGTCGGGGCTCTGTGTTAATTGTTTGTGCTGCGTTCAGGTGCGGAGGATGGTCGGGGCTCTGTGTTAATTGTTTGTGCTGCGTTTAGGTGCGGAGGATGGTCGGGGCTCTGTGTTAAGTGTATGTGCTGTGTTCAGGTGCGGAGGATGGTCGGGGCTCTGTGTTAATGGTTTGTGGTGCGTTCAGGTGCGGAGGATGGTCGGGGCTCTGTGTTAAGTGTTTGTGCTGTGTTCAGGTGCGGAGGATGGTCGGGGCTCTGTGTTAATTGTTTGTGCTGCGTTCAGGTGCGGAGGATGGTCGGGGCTCTGTGTTAATTGTTTGTGCTGCGTTCAGGTGCGGAGGATGGTCGGGGCTCTGTGTTAATTGTTTGTGCTGTGTTCAGGTGCGGAGGATGGTCGGGGCTCTGTGTTAATGGTTTGTGGTGCGTTCAGGTGCGGAGGATGGTCGGGGCTCTGTGTTAATTGTTTGTGCTGCGTTCAGGTGCGGAGGATGGTCGGGGCTCTGTGTTAAGTGTTTCTGCTGCGTTCAGGTGTGGAGGATGGTCGGGGCTCTGTGTTAATTGTTTGTGCTGCGTTCAGGTGCGGAGGATGGTCGGGGCTCTGTGTTAAGTGTTTCTGCTGCGTTCAGGTGCGGAGGATGGTCGGGGCTCTGTGTTAATTGTTTGTGCTGCGTTCAGGTGCGGAGGATGGTCGGGGCTCTGTGTTAAGTGTTTGTGCTGCGTTCAGGTGCGGAGGATGGTCGGGGCTCTGTGTTAAGTGTTTGTGGTGCGTTCAGGTGCGGAGGATGGTCGGGGCTCTGTGTTAATTGTTTGTGCTGCGTTCAGGTGCGGAGGATGGTCGGGGCTCTGTGTTAAGTGTCTGTGCTGCGTTCAGGTGCGGAGGATGGTCGGGGCTCTGTGTTAAGTGTTTGTGCTGCGTTCAGGTGCGGAGGATGGTCGGGGCTCTGTGTTAAGTGTCTGTGCTGCGTTCAGGTGCGGAGGATGGTCGGGGCTCTGTGTTAATTGTTTGTGCTGCGTTCAGGTGCGGAGGATGGTCGGGGCTCTGTGTTAAGTGTTTGTGCTGCGTTCAGGTGCGGAGGATGGTCGGGGCTCTGTGTTAAGTGTTTGTGCTGCGTTCAGGTGCAGAGGATGGTCGGGGCTCTGTGTTAAGTGTCTGTGCTGCGTTCAGGTGCGGAGGATGGTCGGGGCTCTGTGTTAAGTGTCTGTGCTGCGTTCAGGTGCGGAGGATGGTCGGGGCTCTGTGTTAAGTGTTTGTGCTGCGTTCAGGTGCGGAGGATGGTCGGGGCTCTGTGTTAAGTGTCTGTGCTGCGTTCAGGTGCGGAGGATGGTCGGGGCTCTGTGTTAATGGTTTGTGCTGCGTTCAGGTGCGGAGGATGGTCGGGGCTCTGTGTTAAGTGTTTGTGCTGCGTTCAGGTGCGGAGGATGGTCGGGGCTCTGTGTTAAGTGTTTGTGGTGCGTTCAGGTGCGGAGGATGGTCGGGGCTCTGTGTTAATTGTTTGTGCTGTGTTCAGGTGCGGAGGATGGTCGGGGCTCTGTGTTAAGTGTTTGTGCTGCGTTCAGGTGCGGAGGATGGTCGGGGCTCTGTGTTAATTGTTTGTGCTGCGTTCAGGTGCGGAGGATGGTCGGGCTCTGTGTTAAGTGTTTGTGCTGCGTTCAGGTGCGGAGGATGGTCGGGCTCTGTGTTAAGTGTTTTTGCTGCGTTCAGGTGCGGAGGATGGTCGGGCTCTGTGTTAAGTGTTTGTGCTGCGTTCAGGTGCGGAGGATGGTCGGCGCTCTGTGTTAAGTGTTTGTGCTGCGTTCAGGTGCGGAGGATGGTCGGGGCTCTGTGTTAAGTGTTTGTGCTGCGTTCAGGTGCGGAGGATGGTCGGGGCTCTGTGTTAAGTGTTTGTGCTGGTTCAGGTGCGGAGGATGGTCGGGGCTCTGTGTTAAGTGTTTGTGCTGCGTTCAGGTGCGGAGGATGGTCGGGGCTCTGTGTTAAGTGTTTGTGCTGCGTTCAGGTGCAGAGGATGGTCGGGGCTCTGTGTTAAGTGTCTGTGCTGCGTTCAGGTGCGGAGGATGGTCGGGGCTCTGTGTTAAGTGTCTGTGCTGCGTTCAGGTGCGGAGGATGGTCGGGGCTCTGTGTTAAGTGTTTCTGCTGCGTTCAGGTGTGGAGGATGGTCGGGGCTCTGTGTTAATTGTTTGTGCTGCGTTCAGGTGCGGAGGATGGTCGGGGCTCTGTGTTAAGTGTTTCTGCTGCGTTCAGGTGCGGAGGATGGTCGGGGCTCTGTGTTAATTGTTTGTGCTGCGTTCAGGTGCGGAGGATGGTCGGGGCTCTGTGTTAAGTGTTTGTGCTGCGTTCAGGTGCGGAGGATGGTCGGGGCTCTGTGTTAAGTGTTTGTGGTGCGTTCAGGTGCGGAGGATGGTCGGGGCTCTGTGTTAATTGTTTGTGCTGCGTTCAGGTGCGGAGGATGGTGGGGGCTCTGTGTTAAGTGTCTGTGCTGCGTTCAGGTGCGGAGGATGGTCGGGGCTCTGTGTTAAGTGTTTGTGCTGCGTTCAGGTGCGGAGGATGGTCGGGCCTCTGTGTTAAGTGTCTGTGCTGCGTTCAGGTGCGGAGGATGGTCGGGGCTCTGTGTTAATTGTTTGTGCTGCGTTCAGGTGCGGAGGATGGTCGGGGCTCTGTGTTAAGTGTTTGTGCTGCGTTCAGGTGCGGAGGATGGTCGGGGCTCTGTGTTAAGTGTTTGTGCTGCGTTCAGGTGCAGAGGATGGTCGGGCTCTGTGTTAAGTGTCTGTGCTGCGTTCAGGTGCGGAGGATGGTCGGGCTCTGTGTTAAGTGTCTGTGCTGCGTTCAGGTGCGGAGGATGGTCGGGGCTCTGTGTTAAGTGTTTGTGCTGCGTTCAGGTGCGGAGGATGGTCGGGGCTCTGTGTTAAGTGTCTGTGCTGCGTTCAGGTGCGGAGGATGGTCGGGGCTCTGTGTTAATGGTTTGTGCTGCGTTCAGGTGCGGAGGATGGTCGGGGCTCTGTGTTAAGTGTTTGTGCTGCGTTCAGGTGCGGAGGATGGTCGGGGCTCTGTGTTAAGTGTTTGTGGTGTGTTCAGGTGCGGAGGATGGTCGGGGCTCTGTGTTAAGTGTTTGTGCTGTGTTCAGGTGCGGAGGATGGTCGGGGCTCTGTGTTAAGTGTTTGTGCTGCGTTCAGGTGCGGAGGATGGTCGGGGCTCTGTGTTAATTGTTTGTGCTGCGTTCAGGTGCGGAGGATGGTCTGGGCTCTGTGTTAAGTGTTTGTGGTGCGTTCAGGTGCGGAGGATGGTCGGCGCTCTGTGTTAAGTGTTTGTGCTGCGTTCAGGTGCGGAGGATGGTCGGGGCTCTGTGTTAAGTGTTTGTGCTGCGTTCAGGTGCGGAGGATGGTCGGGGCTCTGTGTTAAGTGTTTGTGCTGCGTTCAGGTGCGGAGGATGGTCGGGGCTCTGTGTTAAGTGTTTGTGCTGCGTTCAGGTGCGGAGGATGGTCGGGGCTCTGTGTTAAGTGTTTGTGCTGGTTCAGGTGCGGAGGATGGTCGGGTCTCTGTGTTAAGTGTTTGTGCTGCGTTCAGGTGCGGAGGATGGTCGGGGCTCTGTGTTAAGTGTTTGTGGTGTGTTCAGGTGCGGAGGATGGTCGGGGCTCTGGTGGCCGTGGGCAGAGGCCGACTCTCTCCTCGGGGCCTGAAGGAGGTGCTGGACGCTCGGGATTCGAAGGCCTTCCCTCAGGGCCTGGCTGCTCCGGCGCACGGCCTTTTCCTCACCAACGTGGAATACAGAGAGACCGGTGAGTGCAGACTTTAACAGGACTGAACCAGGTCCAAGCCTGTTGTGATGTATTTTCTTTCTTTTTTTCTCCTTTTTCCCTTCATTTAATATTACTCTATGAATATTAATATATGACATGATTTGACAATATTGTTGTTATCATTATTGCTATAATTATTGTTATGATCTTTATTACTATTATTATTATTGCTATCATTGTTATTAGGCCCGAGCACCACAAGCTGGCGAGAGGCCTATTAGTTCCGTAGTGCCGTGCGAAGCACTCACTAAGGCATTCCCCAACTCATGCACGTTCTGTGCATAGTGAGAAAATTGAATATTAGTGTTGTAAACGGACGAAGCCTGTGCGAAAGTGCGCACTAAACGAGTCGTGTGCGTTGAGTCGCCCACTAATGCGTTCCCTCATTCACATTCCGTGCATATATAAATTTAATGTAAAAATTGAACATTATTATTGTATATATATATTTGGTCTAAATTTTAAAGTAATGCGTAAACATCTAAAACAACTAAACAACTAAACTAAAGACTACAGGACTAAAGCAGGACGCATGAAACCCAAACATTCTGTACAGCGTTGCTTTGGTGGCAGAAATAATATTAAGACAAAACAAATAACTTTAATCATTTTATCATATATAGTACATTCTGTGGAGCTGACAATAATATAATATAATGTAATGTAAAAATGAAGAGTAAAGACTAAACCAGGACCAGTCTGAGCCTCGTGGAGCTGAGGGTGGTCACCTGATTGTCTCAATGGAGATGTTATTGATTTGTCTTCTTGAATATTGACTTCAAACTGTTTTATCTATAATTTATTCAGCTGCAGGTGTTAATATTGACATAAACTCTGTCTCTGTGACTCTCTGAAAACTGATCAATAATATAGTTTGTATTTTACCTTTTCTTTCAGATCTACAGTTTCCAACGACGACGTCAGAAGAACAAAATCTGTCAGAAATGTCCACAAACTCAGCTAAGGTTTCCTGAAAATTTAAGTTGTATATTTTGAAGAACATATTTGTATTTAAGAATCGTTGTACTTTTTAACAGTAAAAGACTTTCAAACACACTCTATTTTTTTAAGCCTATTTATAAGTTACATCATTTAATATTAAAGGAGTATAAATTTATCTTGTATCAGGTTATAATAAAAGGGTGGCTTGTTTAAGAAAAAATATGAATCACAATTAGGATATTACAATAAAGATGTTTAGTTTAGATTATTCTGAGAAGAAACGTCACAATTTAAAGACCAAACAACAGTGCAATTCTTCTTAATTTGTTACCAGCTTTATGAAATCATACTTTATGAATGATGAAAGAAGTAAAGTTAATGTGACATAAACCGCCATTAACAAATATATATATATATATATATATATAGTAATAATAATCACTTTACTTTTAGCTTTAGTTTTAATACATTTTGAAGCAGTTGCACAAAGTGGAAAATGCCGCTCTTTGGACCTGTGTGAGATGATTCCTTTTCTCGTTAGTAATAAACAAACAGAACATAAAGCTGTTTTTAATCCTTCGTTGCGTCTTACGGTGTAACTGAACACATTTTTGTCACAGCGTTCTGAATTTTAGATGAGAGTCAATGGCCTTTTCTCCTGTAAAAGCTAAACTACAATTTAAAACATGAAAAGCTGCCACAGTCAAATATATCGCAGCAAAAAATGTACATCTCGTCGAGCTTAAAACGACTAGAATTTATCATTTTTATCTGGATTTGAGTAGTTTTGACTGCTTTTGAATTGCTTTTGTGATGCAGAATATTTCACTAGTTTCAAGGTATTTCTGACTGAACATAACATAATTTTGCTTAAAATTAGTTGCCAATGGGGTAAGTAGAATTATTTTAACCCACTGATAGATAATTAGGCTTGAAGTAAGACATAATGTATTGGAACAAGTCAGAAACCATTTGAAACAAGTAAAATAATCTAGTTCCACCAAATAAATGCGCCGTGGGTGCCTATTAGGTGGAAAAGCGCTCTATAAATAAAAATTCTTCCTCTTCTTCTTCTAAATGTCTCTAAACTAATCTTAACGAGTCAAAACGTCTGAAACTGAGATTAATATCCTGAAATCAAGACGTTTTAACTCATCTAGAACTTACTTTTTGCCGTGTAAGGTCTACAACTCTGCTTAGTATTTAGTTTGCACCAACATTTAAAAGAAAAAAAGTCAAGTAAACAGTAAACAATAACAGAACACTGCCGCTACGCTCACATTTATCACGGACACAGACACCGTTATCACACACCGTTGAACTTTCGCTCCTTAAATAACACGTTTCGGAGTCAAAACGATGCAAAAGTGATAATTTTGTGGCAGTTGAAGTGTCCTAAACTCCAACTGCTGTTAGCAAACCCTCTAGCCTAGCTCAGCACAGTCGGAGCAACAACGGAGAAACTACTTTCAGCTTACGTTTTACTGTTTAAAGTTGATCTGAGCAAAACAAAAGATCCACAGACAAAACGCAGGCCTAAAAAAACAAAGGCGCACATTTTATCAGTTTGTGGCGCCTATAATTCTGACGTTTTTCAAATAAAAAAGTCGGTGCATAATCTCTATTCAGTGTTTTGTAGCTAAATACAAGCTACATAGAATATTAGTTGTATATAGTAAGTATTTTTCTTCCCAACGCTCCACAGATTATTAACGGAATTGAAGCAACAGTTTTTTCAATTATGTTACATTTTGAATTGATTAAATTTCAGAAATAATGTTTGATTAATTAAAGGGCCTCTGACAGGTTGAAGTAAACATTTAACTAAAATGGAGTTAAGATAAATATATATTTAAATTTCTACTAAAATCTTTACAAATTTAACCCCAGTTTAGCGATTCTTTTAGGTTTTTAATTTTACTTCCTGGTTGTAAAGTATGACGTCACGCTAGGAAATTACCATAGCAACCACACTGTACACGGGGCCAAAACTCATCTAATGTCACAGATTTTGTTCATTTGACAAAGAGAAACGCACATGAACGCCTTTATTTAGTTGAATCAAAGTGTAAGGGTCAAAAAAGTAGTTTGTTTCATGTAAATTATGCATAACCTTTGTCTCCCCAGCGTGACGTCATCAGTTTGTTTACTTCCTGTAATTGTCAACAGATTTTTCAACTTTTCTCCACAAACAGCGACCCGATTAGTGTAAAACTATAATTTGTATTTACACAAAGTATTAATACACTGAAGAAAGTCAAAATTAGAACCTGTCATACGCACTTTAAACACCTAAACACCCCTCAAACTGGACTGAATCGGGACAAAACCAGGACTAAATAAGGTCTAACCCAGGTACTAATCACACAAAAACATAATTACACGATATAATAAACTGTCTGTTTTAAGAAGAGACTCCACAATCACGTTAAATAATTGTCTTGTTTTAGTGACATCTTCAGATTAACAAAAGCACGTCGCAGCACGGAGGAAAAATCCTGCAGAATTGGGTTAATATGGTACTTTAGTCCCGCGGCACTCTTAAAGGACTCCCACTGAGAGGCAGCTCCAGTTAAACACAGAACAATGATTTCCCCACAGACGGCTTTAGTGACTTCATAACAGTGTAATTAACGTCACTTAAAGCCTATCATTTCATAATTACAGCCTTCTCAATTCATTGCAATCTATAATAAAGCTTGAAAGAAGAATTATTATGGATAATTGTGAGGCTTTCCAGGACAAATGGTGGATTAAACAAACAAGACGAAACCAAAACTGAACCTCTGCTCAAACTTAATCTGTAATACACCGTTTTAAGGCAACACACTGCAGGTGAATAGGAAAAAATCATAAATTTAAAGATATCAATTTAAAACTTCTCCTGTACTTTACTCACATAAATGTTAGAAAAAAATGTATTACCACTTTTTCATCATATCTGAGTATCTTAAGTCTCTGGATGTTGTGGGACTGTCTTGGTTGACACGTCTCTGCAACATCGCGTGGCAGTCTAGGACGGTACCTCTGGACTGGCAGACCGGGGTGGTGGTCCCTCTGTATAAGAAGGGGGACCGGAGGGTGTGTTCCAACCACAGGGGGATCACACTCCTCAGCCTCCCCGGCAAGGTCTACTCCAGGGACTGGAGAGGAGAATCCGACCGATAGTTGAACCTCGGATTCAGGAGGAGCCTGTGGTTTTCGTCCCGGTCATGGAACACTGGACCAGCTCTATACTCTCCATCAGGTGCTCGAGGGTTCATGGGAGTTTGCTCAACCAGTCCACATGTGCTTTGTGGATCTGGAGAAGGCATTCGACCGTGTGCCCCGGGGCGCCTTGTGGGGGGTGCTCCGGGAGTATGGGGTCCGGGGCCCTTTGCTAAGGGCTGTCCGGTCCCTGTACGACCGGAGCAGGAGCTGTGTTGCCGGCAGTAAGTCAGACCTGTTCCCAGTGCATGTTGGACTCCGCCAGGACTGCCCTTTGTCACTGGTTCTGTTCATAATTTTTATGGACAGAATTTCTAGGCGCAGTCAGGGCGTGGAGGGCGTCTGGTTTGGGGACCACAGGATCTCATCTCTGCTGTTTACAGATGATGTCGTCCTGATGGCTTCTTCAAACCAGGACCTGCTGCATGCACTGGGACGGTTTGCAGCCGAGTGTGAAGCGGCTGGGATGAGGATCAGCTCCTCCAAATCCGAGGCCATGGTTCTCGACCGGAAAAAGGTGGATTGCCCTCTCCGGGTGGGTGGAGAGTCCTTGCCTCAAGTGGAGGAGTTTAAGTATCTCGGGGTCTTGTTCAGAGTGAGGGAAGGATGGAGCGTGAGATTGACAGGCGGATCGGTGCAGCGTCTGCAGTGATGCGGGCGCTGTATCGGACCGGTGAAGAGAGAGCTGAGTCAAAAGACGAAGCTCTCGATTTACCGATCAATCTACGTTCCTACCCTCACCTATGGTCATGAGCTCTGGGTAATGACCGAAAGGACGAGATCGCGGATACAAGCGGTCGAAATGAGCTTCCTCCGCCGGGTGGCTGGGCGCTCCCTTAGAGATAAAGAGGAGCTCAGTCACACGGGAGGAGCTCGGAGTAGAGCCGCTGCTCCTCCACGTCGAGAGGAGCAGCTGAGGTGGCTCGGGCATCTGTTCAGGATGCCTCCTGGACGCCTCCCTCTGAGGTGTTCTGGGCATGTCCCACCGGGAGGCGGCCCCGGGGTAGACCCAGGACACACTGGAGGGACTACGTCTCTCTGTGGCCTGGGAACGCCTCGGGATCCCCCCAGAGGAGCTGGAGGAAGTGTCTGGGGTGTAGGAAGTCTGGGAGTCCCTGCTTAGACTGCTGCCCCCGCGACCCGGCCCTGGATAAGTGGAAGAAGACGAAGACAAATACTTTTTCATCATGACATGTTTTCATGTAGAAATTTGGCATTTGTGGCATATGTGTAAAAATGGCCAAAAATACACATATTTGGGACATTTAAATCTGAAAAATGGACCGAACCAGGTTAAAAATGTTGGCTAATTTTGTACACATATTAGTTGCAAAAAAATTTACAGAGGGGATTTTGAATATCTTATTTAGTTTTTAAGTAAACTAGATTGGACTGAAAATTGTTGTTAAAAAAAAAATTGACATATAGACTTTAAGAGAAAGATGATGTACTCGTAAGTCGAACTTGGTTGTGCATAATCCAAATCCAAAAGACAAAATGTATATTGTCCAGACGATTTGGCCTTTTTGATTCTCATCTTTTATGCGTTTTCCACGTCTGAAAAACGGACCAATTATTTTATAGTTTTTCCAGGACGTGTGGAAACCCTGCACGAGTCTAAAGCATGTGATGTGGCCTGTAAGTTCACAAAACACAACGGCAAATTAAATTTTTTTTTCCATTTAATTCCACATTTTGAATACATGTTTTCTTACATCACACATCTCAACCCTCACAGACAGCGTTAGAGTCTACAGGAGGTCTATGGAGATAAACACGAGCGGGACACCATCGTTTATCGTCACGTGGTTCATCAATCACAGGTGAAGCAGGAGGAGAGGGACGTCCAGGCGTTAATCTGACACGGCGCACAACCAGGAGTCACCAGGGCGTTTGGCAGAGCACGGTGAGTGTGCTGTGAGGTGGGCCGCTCTGTCTGCACGAATGTGATCCGATCGTAAAACTGCAACGATTTGATCTTGTTTGGGTGAAACTTTTAAACAGTGAGTGTGAAAATAGTGACCAGGAGTGGGACCAAGTCTGTGTTTTAAAAGTCCTAAGTCAATGGCCCACGAGTCCTGAGTCAAAGGCCCACGAGTCCCGAGTCAAAGGCCCACGAGTCCCGAGTCAACGGCCCACGAGTCCCGAGTCAATGGCCCACGAGTCTCAAGTCAAGTCCCAAAGTCAATGGCCCACGAGTCCCGAGTCAATGGCCCACGAGTCCCGAGTCAATGGCCCACGAGTCCCGAGTCAATGGCCCACGAGTCCCGAGTCAATGGCCCACGAGTCCCGAGTCAATGGCCCACGAGTCCCGAGTCAATGGCCCACGAGTCCCAAGTCGAGTCCCAAAGTCAATGGCCCACGAGTCCCGAGTCAACAGCTCCAAGTCAAGTCCCAATTCAATGGCCCACAAGTCCTAAGTCAACAGCCCACAGGTCCTGACTCAACGGCCCACAAGTCCCAAGTCAAGTCCCAAAGTCAACGGCCCACGAGTCCCAAGTCACCGGCCCAAAAGTTCAAATCCCAAGTCAGTGACCCACAAGTCCCAGGTCCATGTCCCAAGTAAGTGGCCCATAAGTTCAAATCCCAATTCAATGGCCCATGAGTTCCCATTCTATTTTGTATTTCCAGTCAGTTATTGTGCCAAATTAGAAAAAAAAGGCTAATTATTTTTGCAATTTATACAATTTATTGTGATTGTGTCTTCTTTTTTTAATCAAGAGTCAAGTTTGACTTGAGTCCAAGTCTGGCCTTCAAGTCCACAAATCTGACAATAACTATGAACTGGTTTATGAATTATCTCTGAAATGTTTAGTCAGTGCAGTGAAATTAAAGACTTATTAATATTGCTTGTAAAAATGGTCACAATCCTGACATTCTTAGTCATTAGTCGATTAATCATTGCAGCCCTCCAGCAGAAAAGTTAAACAGTACTCCTTTAACAGTGGATATGACTCATTCAGCTCTGACAGATTTACATTTTACACATAATTCTTGCCACAATTTCATCAATTAATCGTTTTCAGATTCCTTGATGCTTCCAATTTAAAAAGCCTTATTCTATCTTGAGTGTGTACTGCAGACGCGCCCCCTGCTGGTGACCCCTGCTCCTGCACCATGCGATTAAGGGTTAAAGGACTGACGAAATGTGCACACGCTCACGGTTAATGTCTACATCCAAGTGTCTAAACAATAAAACTGCATTTCTTATAAATCTAAATGATATCCAAAAGTCTTCACAGATCCAGTATTTTAGGAGCACGCCCGCGATAAATTTGGCTGTTTGCTTTTTTCTCACTGTGAGAGTTTAGTCCATAAAGTTCAGACTCCCTCGGTTTTGGTCCTTCGTGGAACCGACGGCAGCCATTTTGAGGTCTGAAGAACTGACCAATGATGAGAAGAGTCCAGAGCATTGATCAAAATAAACACATTTTCCATTTACAACAGTCCACCTTTGCTGCGAGATAAGGCTTTCTCAAAGACTTTGGCTCAATTTTTTGCGGCGAGAAAAACACGACAGCTGCGCTCAGTGTGGCGTTCTCAAGAAGATACGACAGATCAGTCCAAAAGTATAATTTGCTCGCATTTATTTTGATTCTGTCATTGTTTTTATTGACCTTTTGAAGACTTTTGACCTTTAAAATGAATATTGTTTTGCTGCGGCGACAGTCAACACTTTTTGTCACACTGGAGCCCACAGATCTAATTATGCTGAATTGGTTTGGGGAGAAAAACACTTTCTTCGGCCAGGTCTGACATTTTACTGATTTATAAAGCGCTGACACAATGTTTAGAAACCTCTTATTCATTTTGGTGAAACAGTGTAAGTCTTTATCATTTAATTCTGATCCATATCAAACGTTTTTCCTGTTTTTCTCCTGCCTTTTTTAAAATTTGCCGCGTTTATTTTGAAATGGACCCATGAGTTTTTGTAATTTGTCTGTAAATCCTGACCATCTGAATTCTGACATATAACTGAGGCCCAAACACACGGATTTGTAAAGAATTAGAGCGTAGACTTGGCTGAACCCGACCCAGAGTCTGTGAAACACTGAAAGACTGAGGCAAAGTCATTGAGAAAAAAAATTGTCTTTTCTCAAACTGTTCAAAGTGCTGCGTTTGTGAAAATCGAACCTCTTTAGGAATGTTCCACTTCTCAGAAGCGTCTAATTCAGCCACACTTTTCTCACCGAGATTTTAAATACATGTTTTTGTTTTGAGATCCATTCGAGCACACAGGTCCAGAATCAACATTTGGTTTCACACATCCTACAGATGCTCAAAATTCAATAATTATATAGTAAGAAGAATAATCAAAGATTTCAAGTTTCCCACAGATTAAGCCCAAATAGTTGTCAAAATATTGTCAACAAAATGAGTAAATAATGCACTTGAGGAAGGCATTGAGTTTTAGATCACAATCTTGAACAGCACAGTCTGAACAGAAGCTGAGCTTAACCCTGATTCAAAGAGATGAGAAATGTGCACCCGATCTGTTCAAAAACTACAACCAACACAAGCCAGAGAGATGGACGCTGTGAAATGCACTGTTTGGTGCAAGGCTTCGATCCTCTTTGAGAAATAAATGTGTCTGAGTCTTATCTATCTGTGCAGTTAAACATATCAGGGGTTCCCAACCTTTTTTTGTCTCGCGTACCCCCCAAGTTTTGTCTCTCACTCAGAGTATCCCTTAACATGAGCTTCAGACAAATAAAGTTTATTAGTCGCATATTGTCAATTATTACTATTATATTTTTGTTTTTTTATACTTATGCTCCAAGATACTCCAATAAGATGCTAAATTTACAATTAATGACACTTTTTTATTCAGATAAAAGTACATTTCATCATCATTTAAAAACCTGAACCCATCCAAAGTGCCCCCTGGTCATTCGTCACGTACCCCTTGGGGTCCCTGTACCCCTGGTTGGGAAACACTAATATATATAACAGTGATTTCAATTATTTATCTATTCAATTACAAGAAAGTTGCCATCGTAAATACAGTGAATTGCCTTCTGTTCAAAGTTAGAAGTGCTCTATTTTTGCCTCAAACCCAGGAGCAAAGGCACTTTTCTAAATATTCAGTCTATACTTCGTGATTTTGACGATATAGAAGTGACTGGTTGAAATAATCCTGATTTCAATTGTGCGCCAAATAACTGATTATAATTTTTACCTGAAGAAGATCAGAGGGACCGAAACGTACCAATAAATTCATGAAGAATGAGAAGCGTGCAGGAGTTTTCTTAAACATTTTCTGCTAAATACTTTTCCTGTCTGGTGCAGAGTTTGTCCAGATAATGATTATAATTTGTGCCATAATCGAGCAGCCCCTGATCCTCTGGTTTTGACTTAAAGTGCTTATGACAGGTTGTACTACTTATTTACCTAAAATGCAGTTAAGATACATATATTTCAAATTTTGCTAAAATTCTTTACAAATGTTATCCCAGTTTAGCAGTTTTATACATTTTAATTTCACTTCCTGGTTGTAAATAATGACATCACACTAGGAAATTACCATAGCAACAACACTGTAAACTGGGCAAAAAGTAAATGTAATGTCATCAATTATTTTACCTGACAAATAAAAATATATTTGAACTTATTTATTTAGTTGAATTACTGTTTAAAGGGTCAAAAAAGTAGTTTATTTTGTGTAAATCGTGTATAAAGTTTGTCTCCCCAGTGTGATGTCATCAGTTTGTTTACTTCCTGTATTTTTCAACATATTTTTCAACTTTTCTCCACAAACAGTGACCTGATTGGTGTAAAACTATTATATATATTTACAACAAGTATTAATACACTGAATAAAGTCAAAATTAGAAAATCATAAAAACCTGTCATACGCACTTTAAACGTGTTCTGAAATACATGGGAATTAGTTTAGCAGTCCACATTTCAATCTAATCAAATGCACCTGGACATATTTTAAAAAAACGCTACAATCTAAGTCCAATCTATAAAACAAAACAAATAAAATTGATATATTAGTCTGATGTTAATATCATTTTGGAAATTAACATGTCTGTAATTTAGTACCAAAACGAACATGTACATCACTAACACAACTCCATGTTCACGCCGCTCTGTTGCTGGTGGTTTACTCGTCCCGGGGCAGCCTGACCACAGCATGGCAGCCGTTCTGTGCCTCAGGTTCGCACTTTGACACAGGAATGATTGAAAGTCTTGCACGTTGAATGTTGTTTAATGACATTTGACAGCGTCCAAACTATCTCTGAACTCGGGTTGCAAATATTGAAATGGTGCGTGTTTAGAATGAACTTTGATGAATTGGAGGTTTTCAGCCGAGGCACGACGCCAGTGAAGGAACACGACCCATTATTTATAGATGGACAAGTTCAGCCGTCGCCCGTCGCTCGACAAACCCCCGAAGCTGAGGTTCAACCCGGACCGTCGTCAGATTTCGATAACAGCGTAATGTTTTTGATACGTTTTGCATAGACCCTCCAATCCCCGACCGTCACTGTCCGACACCATCACGGGGCCTGGTCACACTCACATTCACCACCAGGAAAACAACACGATTTACCAAAAACTGCTCCTTTATGCCGCGCACAGTCGAGGAAATAGATAGAAAAACTGATAATATCACACGTTCTGGAGATGAGTAAAGTTTCTACGCTGCAAAAATTCAATCTCTAGCGCTGCTTAAAATGACTTGAATTCAGAATATTCATCTTGTTTTGAGTAGTTTTGATTAGAAAAGGTTTAATTGCTTATTTCAGTGGTTCCCAGCATTTTTTGTCGCGAGTACCCCTTAAGCTTTGTACCACACACAGAGTACCCCTTAACTTGAGTTTCAGGCGACTCAAATGGATTTAATAGGCACATATTGTCAATTATTACTATTATGTTTTCTGTTTTAATTACATTTATGGTCAAAGATACTCCAAAAAAGATGCAATATTTACAACTAATGAGACTTTTACTCAGATAGAAGTACATTTCATTGTCTTTTAAAAGCTGAAACCATTCTGAGTACCCCCTGGTAATCCTTCACGTACCCCTCGGAGTCCCCGTACCCCTGGTTGGGAAACACTGGCTTATTTGACGTAGACAATTTCACTGGTTTCAAGACATTTCTGACTGGTTATAAGATAATTTAACTTAAAATAAGAAAATTTAGTTGCCAATAAGATAAGTAAAACATTCTTACCTCATTGGCAAACAATTTGACTTGAAATAAAAAGAAATGACCTGAAACAAGTCAAAAACACCTTTAAACCAGTAAAATAATCCAGCTCCATCAAGAAAATGCATCTTAACTATTCAAAATTGTTGAAATTAAGATTAATATCCTGAATTCAAGTCATTTAAATGTATCTAGAATTTTTTGTTGCCATGTAGTTAAAAAAATTGATAAAAAATAAAACAAATATTTCAAAAAACGATATTAAAGTTGCACTAAGTATACTGTATATTTTCTGGAATGTTCCGCAGTGTGGCATTAAACTTATCTTCACGCAGAAAAGCAGGTCGAGTTACAGGTCAGCTCTGTGGAGAGGCCATTCTGCTCGCTGTATGAACCCATGTTTTTCAAGGTGTTTTCAGTGACAAAAGCACCTGTAATTGAATAAAAGTGAGGTTTAATTAGTTTAATGCCGTACTGCGGGATATTACAGACACAGCAATGACCTGGAGAGGAGCGCTCGGCGGATCCGCAGTCAGAAATGTTACGTAGTGCACCTTTAATCTAAAACATGAGGGACTGTTGTCTTTAAAATGAGCCCAATTCAAACTGAAGCTGTTTCTGAACCTTTTGGAGAAAAAAAAAACCCCAAAAACAAATCTGAGACTGAATGTATAAACTCTTTAGGTTTGGCCTCTGATTTCTGATTGACTCTGATTATTTTAAGCGTGAACAAGCTCTGCTCAGAGGAATATCACGTTCTTTGGTAAACGTGAGTCTGGAGGAGGCGCCGATTGATACTTTTTTGGGCGTTTGTTGAGTTTTGACAATTCCTTTTCCAAAAATTTAACTAAATTCACAAAGAAATTGATAAAGGGACAAGTAATGAAGTTAAAGCAGAATCACTCTAAAGGTCTGATTACATTTTTGTGAATTTTAGCGTCTTTTTTTTTTAACAAATTGACCCCGATTTATCCCAGAATGATTGATTTGACAAAAAATAAAATTGTTACAGCTTCATTTATTTGGTTTCCTTTTATCAAATATCAAAATTAAGCCTGAGTTTAAGTACCTTTTCCTGCACTTTGAGTACATTTCACTGTCCATTCCTTTTAAAACTTTGCAATATTTACACCTCAACCAAGACATTTACAGGCAGCGTTTCAGATTTCCGTAATAGAGTTTGAATATTGTGACTGGGATGATATATTTTTGGAAGTACAGATATTTTTTTAAGTACAGATTACGCGAAAAAGGCTGCGCAACCGCATTTACTGAATTACAGCGACTTATTTGTGAGAAGTTGCTTATTCAAAACAAGATAATTTGCGAGTTTGTTCACTACTTCCTCAGCCCCTTCAAAATATACCAGTACTTCTCGACAAAAATGAATAAATATGTATATTTTTGAGAGTTTCCCGATAACAATATTCAACAATATTATGTAAATTCAACGGAAATGTGTTAAAACATGTCTTTAAATGCATCAGTTGAGGTTTAATTGTCAAATAAATGTGAAATGTCTCAAATTAATCACAAAAGTGCAAACATATCTCTTATTATCTTATTTGAAAGTTTACTGCATAAGTTTTTCTTCATTTTAATTTATAATCAGCTCTTTTTGAAGCATTTTTACTATATAAACTCAAATTTTGCATATATTCAAAACAAAATTAATGCTTTTTTAATAAATTTCTGTATATTTCTCACCATTTCTGTAGAAAACGCAATTAAAGTTCAATTTTTTGTTCGTGATAAATGCAAAAACGCGGCCGTCGACTGTGAAAACTAGAAAGCAATCACTAATTTAATAGTTCAATCATCTTTACTTGGCAAACAGTTTGTCATAAAAATGTTTACACGTCCGTCCTGAACCCAAACAGACGGCAAAGGTAAAATAAGCAGTTTATAAAATCCCGGTGTGCGTGTGGTGTGGCCAGGCCCGCACAGAAGCATACCCAACTTCACACTTTCACTTTCACTTTAGCTTCAGTGCAACCCGCGATTCTCCCAAAATACATTCGTTTTTGCTCGTTTTTACTTTTAAAATCCTGCGCCACGCTATAATTTATCGACGTTATGGCATTTTGGTAACGTTCATGATTCCTGAAATTTAGGAAAGTACAAAACGTGAATAAAAAATAAAACTAAACCTTTATTGGAATTGCACAGAGAGTGAAATGGGGTATGTTTCGGAGACTTGAGACTGTCTAAAGTGTAAACGTCGTGTTTTAACTCTCTCTCCAGAATCGAAATAAAAAAAGTAAAAGCGTAAAACAGTGGAGTCCGTGGAGAGCCGTGAGGGAGGGGGGCCGCCCCTTTAAGAGAGGGACCGGGCCGCCCCTTTAACTGGCGATTTTCTCGATCTCGTCCAAGTCGTCCGTGTTCAGCCGCTCGATCTTCTTATCTGCGAAGACGGGACACATTAGTAACAGTTCATTTATCTGGGCTTTACAGACTGAAACATTTAATTTATCTGGACTTTACAGACTCTGAAACATTTAATTTATCTGGACTTTACAGACTCTGAAACATTTAATTTATCTGGACTTTAAAGACTGAAACATTTAATTTATCTGGACTTTACAGACTCTAAAACATTTAATTTATCTGGACTTTACAGACTGAAACATTTAATTTATCTGGACTTTACAGACTGAAACATTTAATTTATCTGGACTTTACAGACTCTGAAACATTTAATTTATCTGGACTTTACAGACTCTGAAACATTTAATTTATCTGGACTTTACAGACTGAAACATTTAATTTATCTGGACTTTACAGACTCTGAAACATTTAATTTATCTGGACTTTACAGACTGAAACATTTAATTTATCTGGACTTTACAGACTCTGAAACATTTAATTTATCTGGACTTTACAAACTGAAACATTTAATTTATCTGGACTTTAGAGACTCTGAAACATTTAATTTATCTGGACTTTAGAGACTCTGAAACATTTAATTTATCTGGACTTTACAGACTCTGAAACATTTAATTTATCTGGACTTTACAGACTCTGAAACATTTAATTTATCTGGACTTTAAAGACTCAAACATTTCATTTATCTGGACTTTACAGACTCTGAAACATTTAATTTATCTGGATTTTAGAGACTCAAACATTTAATTTATCTGGATTTTAGAGACTCAAACATTTAATTTATCTGGATTTTAAAGACTCAAACATTTAATTTATCTGGACTTTACAGACTGAAACATTTAATTTATCTGGACTTTACAGACTCAAACATTTAATTTATCTGGACTTTACAGACGCTGAAACATTTAATTTATCTGGACTTTACAGACTGAAACATTTAATTTATCTGGACTTTACAGACTCAAACATTTAATTTATCTGGACTTTACAGACTCTGAAACATTTAATTTATCTGGACTTTACAGACTCTGAAACATTTAATTTATCTGGACTTTACAGACTGAAACATTTCATTTATCTGGACTTTACAGACTCTGAAACATTTAATTTATCTGGATTTTAGAGACTCAAACATTTAATTTATCTGGATTTTAAAGACTCAAACATTTAATTTATCTGGACTTTACAGACTGAAACATTTCATTTATCTGGACTTTACAGACTCTGAAACATTTAATTTATCTGGATTTTAGAGACTCAAACATTTAATTTATCTGGACTTTACAGACTGAAACATTTAATTTATCTGGACTTTACAGACGCTGAAACATTTAATTTATCTGGGCTTTACAGACTCTGAAACATTTAATTTATCTGGACTTTACAGACTCTGAAACATTTAATTTATCTGGATTTTAAAGACTCAAACATTTAATTTATCTGGACTTTACAGACTGAAACATTTAATTTATCTGGACTTTACAGACGCTGAAACATTTAATTTATCTGGACTTTACAGACTCTGAAACATTTAATTTATCTGGACTTTACAGACTGAAACATTTCATTTATCTGGACTTTACAGACTCTGAAACATTTAATTTATCTGGATTTTAGAGACTCAAACATTTAATTTATCTGGATTTTAGAGACTCAAACATTTAATTTATCTGGATTTTAAAGACTCAAACATTTAATTTATCTGGACTTTACAGACTGAAACATTTAATTTATCTGGACTTTACAGACGCTGAAACATTTAATTTATCTGGGCTTTACAGACTCTGAAACATTTAATTTATCTGGACTTTACAGACGCTGAAACATTTAATTTATCTGGACTTTACAGACTCTGAAACATTTAATTTATCTGGACTTTACAGACTCTAAAACATTTAATTTATCTGGACTTTACAGACTCTAAAACATTTAATTTATCTGGACTTTACAGACTCTGAAACATTTAATTTATCTGGACTTTACAGACGCTGAAACATTTAATTTATCTGGACTTTACAGACGCTGAAACATTTAATTTATCTGGACTTTACAGACGCTGAAACACACTAAAGATGTTTTAAAGCGGCAAAAGAAAATAAACAATGTGTAATTTTCAATAATCCACCATTCATACATTTACTCTCCGCCCAGAAACGTTTAGCAGATTTGTACCTTTTTCTGGTTTAGGGCTGCAACTTTGTAAAAAACAAAATGAACATCTGCTTCCCACAGGACTTACGGATTTTAGGTGCCATCTACAAGTTAAAAATGTTATTATGAAGAAATAAGAGTTTAAGATAGAAGTTGTAACGATCGTGTTTAGAGGAAGAAATGATAAGAGTCTGGCGATGATTTAAGGACTTAAAACAGCCGAAGATTCTCCGATAAGAGACGTCAGTTATCAAAAAACGTCACGCACCGAGGGATTTCAGCAGGAAGTGTTTTTGACGGTCGGAGGGAGAGGATTGTCTAAACGGGATTGTTCAAATGAGCGTGATTGAAGCTAAATGTGACTCCAGGTATGTTTTTGATGTCATAAGCAAAATACATAAGCAAAAAAATTACTCAAGTAAAAGTTACACATTAAAAAATCTACTTAAGTAAACGTGTTGAAGAACCTGTTTGAAAATGTACTTCAAGTAGATTGTGAGATCAGTTTTACGCTTTGAATGTCGTAATTTTGGTAAAGAATTTTTGTTCAGCAAAGATCTATTCGAAGTAATTTCTTATTTTTTCTAGAGAATTTTATCTGTATATTTTTGTTTGCTTGTTGTAAAGCTTGAACTCAAAACCTTCAGGCAGAACGTCACCACCAAAAGAAAAGTATTTTCTACTTTTCAGTTAAAAATGTAGTGGAGTAAAAAGTACAGATACTTGGTCCCAAATGTAGTGAAGTAAAAGTAAAAAGTATCCACTGTGAAAATGACATAAGTAAAGTACAGATGCCTAAAAAGTTTACTGAAGTACAATACTTCGACAAAAATGAATAAATATGTATATTTTTGAGAGTTTCCTGATAACAATATTCAACAATATTATGTAAATTCAACGAAAATGTGTTAAAACAAAACAGGTCTTTAAATGCATCAGTTGAGGTTTAATTGTCAAATAAATGTGAAATGTCTCAAATTAATCACAAAAGTGCAAACATATCTCCTTATTTGAAAGTTTACTGCATAACTTTTTCTTCATTTTTATTTTTAATCAGCTCTTTTTGAAGCATTTTTACAATATAAACTCAAATGTTGCATATATTCAAAACAAAATTAATGCTTTTTAAATAAATTTCTGTATATTTCGCACCAATCTGTGGTCTAATTTTACTCCATCTGTAAAAAAACTCAATTAAAGTTCAATTTTTTGTTCCTGATAAAAGCAAAAACGCGGCCGTCGACTGTGAAAACTAGAAAGCAATCACTAATTTAATAGTTCAATCATCTTTACTTGGCAAACAGTTTGTCATAAAAATGTTAACATGTCCGTCCTGAACCCAAACAGACGGCAAAGGTAAAATAAGCAGTTTATAAAATCCCGGCGTGCGTGTGGTGTGGCCAGGCCCGCACAGAAGCATACCCAACTTCACACTTTCACTTTAGCTTCAGTGAAGTACAACACTTTTACTTTAGTACTTTGTTACTTTCCACCGCTGGAACAGGGTTAAAAGCTCAAAAAAAGTTAATTTTGCACAGCGTTTGTCTTTTAAATGGGGATTCGCTTCACCGTTTGTTTGTGAACCTTAAATTTTACGCAACTCCGGTTAACATTATGGAGTCGGAGAAACGGGCAAAGATGGAGAACGTTGCTGTGGCTGTGACTGTGGAGCTCGACGGCGACGTGTGGTGAAGGTGCGACTCACTAAAATGCTCCTGGATGCGGTTGAGGATGTTCATGCTCATCTTGCTGTCCACCATGTTGATGGCCAGGCCGCGTTTGCCGAAGCGACCCGTGCGTCCGATCCGGTGCAGGTACGTCTCGTTGTCAGGGTTACCGTCCTTATCCACCGGCAGGTCAAAGTTTATCACCACGGACACCTGCTCCACGTCGATACCTGCGGAAGGAGAAGGCTCAGATCACACGCCCCTGTGTCAGATGCCCTCCCCGTGGTGTTGAGCTGAGGTCAGATGTCTCGTGAAGCTTCAGATGTTGTGGTTGGATAACGGATATTGTTTCTACTATAAATGTAATATAAATCTAAAAAATAAATTGGGGTGCACTGTGGCAGAGCGGCTAGAGCTTCTGCCTCCCAATAAGGAGATCGTGGGTTTGGATCCCGGACCACCCCAACATCACACGATCTCTCTGGGTGGAGTCTGCATGTCCTCCCCGTGTTACCGTGGGTTCTCTCCGGGTTCTCCGGCTCCTCCCACCGTCCAAAGACATGACTGTGTAGGTTAATTGACAACTATAAATTGCCCGTAGTGAATGAATGTGAGAGTGAATGGTTGTCTGTCCGTGTCTGTCTCTCTGTGTTTGCTGTGACGAGTTGTCCACTGTCCAGGGTGTACCCCGCCTAAGGCCCAAAGTCACTGGGATAGGCTCCAGTCACCCGCGACCCCTAACGGGAATAAGCGGTAGAAAATGAAAAAAAAAAGAATAAATATAACAGTGAGAGTTTTACAGAACGTTCCTGGTCCTGGAAAGTACCTTCTCCAGAGCAGGAGCTAAAGTTCCCAAAAGAATGGCCCTAGTTTTCATTACAGATAGGGATTCTATGTGAACACACAAAAAAGTATCAGGAACTGAATGGGGATGGTTCAGTATGATTTGTTTGAGCTGATACAGATATCCAATATTTAGAGCACAATTAAAATGTTCACTTTGCTAATAAATAAAAACAAGAGGAATTTATCTGGGATATAAAATCATTTGTGTCATGATGAGTAAATACAGCCATATTTTAGCCTAGTTTTATTTTTACTTGAAAAAGACAAATGTGATGCAGTGAGGATGAACTAACTAGAACAGCACGACACACAGAGAAATCAGCCCCTAAATACTGGCGCCAAATACAAATAGCTGTAAAAATTGGTCGACACTGATACTGGAACCGATATATCGCCCATCCCTAGTTCCTAACCTAAACCTCTATTATGGGAAAAAGACCACCAGGTTCAAGCAACACATCTAAAAACCACCTAAAGAGTTTAAATCTAATCAAATCAAATCAAATCTTTACGTCTAAAGAGTTTAATTATGTTGGAGCAGCTCAAATAAACTCAAACTCAAATAAAGCAACACAAGTCCACTCAGTTCAGTGTTTTAACGAGCGACGGGACAAGGTCTCGTGAGATAAAATTGCCAAAGCGTTGTGCACACATGGGAAGAATCATCGCAACCTTTTTTCCTTGTCTTTACATTTGAAAAAGGATTAAACGCTGTTGAATTACCCATTTTGAGAAGCCAAAGATCCAAAAAAAGCACTGCTACGATGACAGATAAAAACATCCGCTCACCTCTGGCGCAGACGTTGGTTGTGACGAGCACCTTCTCCTTTCCTTCTCTGAATCTGTCGATCACCGCCGCCCTCTGCTCCACCTGCATCTCTCCGCTCAGCAGCGCCACCTGGTGACCCTCCCTGGACAGCTCGCCCGCCAGCCAGCCAGCCGTTTTCCTCGTCTGAGAGAGAAAAGACGACAACTGTGTAAGAACAGTGTAATGTCTGGAAATCAAATGGTCGGGTTTCTGCACTGATTTAATCCACACGACACAAACAAGGTCGACACATGTTTGAGAAGTTCCATTTCCTCATGTTTTAAAAGACAAATATAATGCATTTTTGTACTGTCTGCCTTTAAAGATGCTCTTTAATATCTGCACTTTGACATCTCATATTTTAGAACAAAAAATAAAACTTGATTTTTAAATTTTTTTTACAAAAAACAATATAACTTTTCACTGTAACTTAGCTGTGGCTCCATCTACTGGCTGCAGAGGGAATTACTGTTCATGTTTTATTTTATTCTTTATTGTATGCATGCCTCTTTTATATATTTTATTATATTTTATTCATTGTTTTATGTTGCACTTTACGCGAAAGAAAATTCCTATGTTTGCTCCTATGTTTGTGATAATGTTTTGTGATGAGAGCTGTACTGAGCTGTGATGCAGTTAATGATCGTGATCAGATGGCAGAAATGCTCAGAGCGATGGACTTAAAAACAGAAAAGATTATCGGAGCCACATCATACGTCGGAAAACGCCACACATCGAAGGAATTCAGAACGGAGTGTTTTTGACGGTTGGAGGGAGAGGATTTTCTAACCAGGATTCATCAAACTACAGTGAATGAAGCTAGATGCAACTCCAGGTATGTTTTTGGTGACAGAAACTTGTTAGAACAGGGTTAAAGGCTCAAACAAAGTCACAATAGCATGTTTTTTCTCTTTAAAACTGAACTAAGTAACATTTTTACATTTATTTTTTGAACGTCTTGGTAAGACCGTGTGCTGGTGGTAAATGTATTTTCTGGATGTTTGAAGCTCCTGCCGTCGCTGCACGGAAAACCAGCTCCAACTTTCCTGATGCCGACCCAAAGACAAAGCCCGGAGAAACGTTGGCTCTCTTTTTTATATTTGGCGACATGAAATGTTATTGTATGTGCTTGTACCTCCTTATTTCAATAAAAAGGAAGAACAAAAAAAAGCTTTTGGTGCTTTTCACTGGAGTTGTATTTTCACAAGAGACCTGCAGGGGGAGCTCTGTTGCTGAAGTTACTTAGTTCTTCTTTAAGGACATGGAATATTCGCACGGGACGAGAAACACAGACAACGTTCGTGATTATTACAATTTACCCGAGGTCCAGAGGTAAAACTCATCCTGTCCAAACACGTTTTGACACAAAGTAGACAAATAATAATACATAATATGATCTGAATATCGTTATCGTGATACTCCCAAACAACAGATGTAAATTTTTGCCTTTGCTAATCACAAAGGACGATTAAAAATGTCTCACGTGGCAGAAGATCATGGCCTGTGCGATGGTGATGGCGCCGTAGATGTTGCAGAGCGCCTCAAACTTCTCCTCTTTGGAGTTGCACAGGACGTAGTACTGTTTGATTGTGTCCAGCGTCTCCTCCTCGCGCTTCAGTTTTATGATGTTCGGCTCCGGGACGATTCTCTGAGCGAAGTTCCACACCGTCTCCTCGAACGTGGCCGAGAACAGCAGCATCTGACAGTTCTTTGGCAACATCCTGCAGGCGAAACGTAGAGTCAAAAGAAAAATGAATTAGAGGAAGAGAAATAAGAAATAAGGGCAGTGCAACTTTTAGATAACAGAAATCAATAGTGTTTTCATGATACAAAAAGGAAAATGTTCAATAATTTCGACACCACAATGATAATAATTAATGTTCTTTTTTTAACTATAGGATGCATTTTTTTTTTAACAGAAAAGAATATTTTTATTACTTATTTACATTTTTATTATCATCATCATAATCTTATGGTTTTAGTGCTGTTATAGATCAAGACCATTATAAAACTATTCAGAAAAGATCCATTTTTGTTTCAGTATCGATACAGTATCTCGTTTTGATAATAGTTTTAAAATGTGAACTACATCTTGGCAGTGATTTGGATGGATTTTTCCCAAATAAAAATCAGTTCTGACTAGAATTAAAGTATAGTAAAAGTAAAAATAAAAAACATTTTGAGCCGTTAAAACATTGAAACTAGAGTTTAATGTCACAACTAACCCTTGAGTGAGAAAAAAATGTATTATTATGTGTCATGATAATTACTACATCGACTCCAAAAAATGAGAGATGGAACAATATTTTTGGGGCTCAGTCTTTATCGGAGATTTTTGTGTACTAGTGGGGACATTTTGTTATTTTGTTGTAATAAAATGCGATTTGACTGTAGTGGGTCGATTAAAGGTGCTATACTTCATTTTTACTGTTTTGAAACGTGAATAACATCACGTGCATGTAATTAAGTAAAATCTGTGTTGCCTCAGTACAGATACATTTTAAAAGCATCTATTCGAGTGAAAATGAGTCCACAGCACTTTCTCTGCATCTATTTATAGAACATTTTATTCAACGAGAAGCAGGAAGTGCATCATTGGCATGGACAATAGATTCAAATAAAATGGCTTTACTCTGCTAATTATGTAAACAGTTAATGTTTTTAATGATATTGTACATATAGAAAGGGTTTACCGACATTAAACAGATTCAGGATTAATGTGTCAGTGAAATGAAGTAGTTTTAATATTATTGTTTAGTGCCGGGGTGCTCAGAGTGGGGCCCGAGCTTGCTCTTGTATCCATTTGATTCAATTTTGCGCTTAAGAGACTGCCAGTAGTTGCATAAGAGACCAAATCAGGTCTATTCCCCTAAAACATGTTAAGAAAAGTCTGTCCGTCTGTGGGAGTAGGATCTCTCCTTCACTGTGGTTCTCCCCAAGGCTTATACTTTTTCCCACAGGGTTTTTTGTAGTTTTTCCTTGAGAGAAGGAGGGTCAAAGACAGGGGATGCTCCAGGACATTTATCCATTTGCTAAATTCTCTTGAACATTGTTTAACTGAACTGCTTTCTACCTGTGGCCCATCGGCAAGTCTTGTTGTGATTTTGGGCGCTACAAAAATGAATTGAATTGAACTGAATAAAACACAATTTAATCATCATCATTACTCATCGTCTTTGCAAATAAATTTATTAAATGCAACGCAAAATTAGAGTCGGCCCTTGGTACGCTAATACGCATACATTTAGGTCTACCAAGGAAAAACTTCTGGACAGCCCTGGTTTAGCGGGATATTTGTTGTAACATATGTCGCACTTCAAAATGTGCTATTGTGACGGGCCAATATGTCACTAGTCTTTCATTTTTACCACAGAAATGTTCAAACCCGACGGTCTGCGTGCGCGTACCTCTGAATGCGGATGCTCTGGTCCTGATGGCCCTGCGTCGCGATCATCACGTCGGCCTCGTCCAGCACAAACACGCGGATCTTCTTTGGGTCGATGAACTTGAACTTGGCGCACCAGTCCAGCATCGTCCCCGGGGTCCCAATCACGATCTGCTCCTGGAGCTTCACGCCCCTCGGCACTGACGGGACAAACGGAGGCAAAGCGTCACAACGACCCTCCGCTCCGTCACACTCTGTCCTGACAGACTCTTTCTACACAAATGTTCACTGTTCATGACGTTTCTTCCAAATAAACCATTCCTCGTCTTCAAACAGAATTTAAACAACACATATTTCGGCTGCAACAATTTAATCGATTATTGAATTATTCGTCAGCTTGTTTAGGTTATTTGGTCTATACATGAATACTGCCGTTGTGTCCTTGGGCAAGACACTTAACCCACCTCGCCCCCAGTGTCTGCATACACTGGTGTATGAATGTGTGAGTGAATGGGTGACTGGTTCCTTGATGTAAAGCGCTGTGAGTACCTTAAAAAGGTAGAAAAGCGCTATATAAATGTGACCATTTATCATTTACAGGTTCCTAAACATGTCATGAGCTGAGAAAAGATGTTTTAGGGCTGCAACATTCATTTTGCTAACCGATTAGTCTTGCAATCGACTCATTGTTCAGAACGCAAAAGTGGCGTGATGAAAAGATTTTTACTAAATCTGACCGGGATGAAGCTGAGGTGAAGCCGTTTGAGGACCTGGTGGAGTACACTTGTGGACAAAAGAGTATTTTCTTCAAATACACTGAATTTATACATTTATTGTGTAATTTTCATGCAAATGTGGCTTTTCTCAGCTCATGGTATGTTTAGGAAACTATGTACAAACCAGTTAATGATTATTCGATTGCTAAATTAGCTCATTTTAATAATCAATTAGTTGGGATTAACTGATTAACTTGTTGCACCCCAAAGAAGACTCAAAATTAGCCTAAATTGCATGAAAATGACACAATAAATATGAAAATTCAGTGTATTTTGTCCGTAAATGTACTCCACCAGCTTCAAATGGTCAAATTTAGTTAAAAAAATCAATCCATCAGGGGAAAACTAATTAATTAAGAAAGGAAGGAAGGAATTGAAAGAATAATTTGCTGACCTAATAATCATGTTTAATCATGTTATGACATAGTTCCCTCATCAAAAACATACCTGGAGATGTTCTTAGCTTAATTTTTTGCTTATGTTTTTATGAATCCTGTTTACAAGCCCCTCTTCTCTGCTCCTTCTCGAAGCCTCACAGAATAAACAGTTCCAAATTTCCCAGATTTGTGACATCAAAGGTAGAGGTCTGCGATCCTTTGTGCCGTTTTGAAGTCCATAAATAACTTTCAAACGTGGCGCGCCTCAAACCCCTTTCATTACAACCGTGTACTTACATTAGCATGTCGAGGCAAGCTAGTTTTTGTTTATTTGTTTCCCCGTGTCATTCACTCTGCTGCCAACACCAAATCCTGATGAGCGAACGCCTGACTGACAGAAAGTCATGTGCGCTTTTGCAATAAAATGCAAGGCAAACGTTATAAAAAGCAGGTTCTTAAAGCCAATAACATGACGGAGAACGCATGTGTCAAAGTCAAGGACCCGCTGAGTGCCGGAGGGTTTACTGAGATCGCTTGAAAACGCCGTTAACACTCACGCTTGTTTCCTCTGATGGCGTAAACCAGTTGCACCTCTGGATAGTGTTTGCCCATCTGCTCGATGACCTTCCCCGTCTGCAGAGCCAGCTCATACGTGGGCGACACACACAGGCACTGCAGGAAAACGTTCAGGGTAAAATCAGTCATTGGTGGAATCTGTGGGTTCCCTCAGATATTGTACTGGTCCGATATTGAAAATGTAGCTGATATTTGAGTCCTGATATTTTCTTCGCTTTGTCCCAGGCTGTGTGTGCTCTAGAGCTGCAGCCTTTTAGTCGATTAATCGGTCGATGATGGGGGGTTTATACGACAAAAACAGCAAAAAAGTGAAGATACGGAGTGAGTTAGTTAAAGATTTTAGAATGAATCATGAGTTTAATCTATATTTAACATATAAATGCACTGTTTCCTGGTACTTTTCTGTATGAATTGTTATTTTTAGCATGGACTCTGTTTTTTTGAGTGCAGTTTGGGTCAGATACAGACAGATACTTCATAGTTTAGTTTAGTTCATAGTTTAGTCCAGTGGTTCTTAAACTTTTTCAGTCGCAACCCCAAAAATAACAACAGTTCACATTCGCGACCCCCAAACACAAAAAATAGGCGACACACAGAGTGATAAATTGGCCTTATATCTAATGTTTGACTTTATTTTGAGAATATAGACCTAGAAAACGAGTTTAATAGGCCAACAAATAGTGAATGAAGTGTCAAGCCTTGTTTAACACCATTGTATACATTTTTCGCCATCATCTGGGGACCTCCGGAAATCATTTCACGACCCCGACCCCTAGTTTGAGAACCACTAGTTTAGTCGATAGTTTAGTCGATAAATCAGTCCATGGGGTAGGTCTTTAGTCGACTGAGAATTTCTTTAGTCGACTACAGCCCTAGTGCGCTCATGCATCATTCCTCAGTTCGTTCTCAGATTTGACTTTTTAAACAGAATCATCAGTAAAAAATAGAAATAGGAGACCAATCAGGCTAAAACTATGTCTGTAGGTTTACACAATCACGCCAGGAATTGTTTTGTCCAAGATAAATACATAGTTATTTTTACAGACTTGAAAAGTGTATTTGTGTACTTCAACTTAAAGGCCCTGTACCTAATTTTTACTATTTTGAAACATGAAAAACAGAACTAGGTCACGTTCAGGTCTTTACAGCTGTCAAATGCATTGCTCTCCTAATGCAGTCCCAGCAGCACTTTTCAAGAGTTTCTGAGCCCAGAGCATCACAGACCGTCCTGGGTACAGCTAACAAACATTAGCATGCTAACAGCGCACTTCCTGTAGGATAAAAGGCTCTATAAATGGATGCAGAGAAAAAGTTGTCTTGTTCTCACCTGAATAGATGCTTTTAAAATATATCTGAGCTGGAGCAACATAAGTTTTTACTTTTATTACATGCAAAAGAATTGGGAAAATGGTCTAGTTCTGTTTTTTCCCATTTCACAACAGTAAAAATCAGGAACAGGCCCTTTAACATGAATTTGTGCTCTTAAATTATCCGCCACAACAGTAAGAAATAAATAAAAAAAACTATAAACTTGTAAAACTAGGGAAAAGTAGATCATATTTTTGTGTGTTAAATGTGATGTCTAACTAAACATAATTATATTTTGATCATATAATAATGAGTTGGTTGGACAGGTTCAGCAGATGTGAGGTCTTGACAACAATCACAAAGTAAACAAGGGCCACACCTCGTCTCGTTTACGCAATAGTTAAGATTAGATAAATAAAAATAAACGACAGCACCTTTATTTTGTTAAATGAAGGTCTGAACTGTCAGAAAAATGCGTTCCTTCCACAACTGTCCACACATTTTGGTTATAGTTTTCTGTGTCTGCACTACTTCCTGTATATATTTTTTGTAATTTTCTTTCTCACTTTTCTTCACAGACTGACACCTGACTGATGTAAACTTGTTAAATCTTTTTTTTTTATCTCACATCAAACCGTTAAATGCACTTCATGTTCACCATTTTAGACAAAGTGTGGCGCGCCGTGCGGACGTTGAACACAAACCTGAGGCCATTTGTTGTTGGGGTCGACGTGGCTGAGCATGGCCAGGACAAAAGCCGCCGTTTTTCCTGTCCCTGACTGTGACTGAGCGATGAGATTCTGTGGACTGAACGGACAAAAAATCAATTGCGTTGTTAAATATCCAGTTCTAGGTTTGCAGTACAATTATTAACGTAACCATTTCATCTGCAAACAACAAATTATCCTCATACTGTTACATTACATTACATTAAACCTGCAAACCCGGTAGTTTTGACATCTACAAACTTATATTTCAGACTTTCTCAAATGTTAATACAAAAAAAAAAAGTCTCTTAAGAATGCAAACAAATGCGTAATCAAAATTATAGACTTACTGTTTACTGTGAAGACTAAATATGTGGCAATTTTATTATTATTATCATTTATTTATTTATTTCATGTCATATAAAAATACATCAGTCCCATTATATCACACAGAAAAAAAAGAAGAGCAATCTTATACGATACTGTAATCTGGGCAAAATAAAGTTTAATTAGATTTGATTGATTGCTTAAATGCACATGGATCCTGCTGTAGTCACTGTTTTTTGTATTTATTTATTTGAAGATCGATAATGCCTTGTGAAGTGAAGGTACTCACGGTTCGGCGAGCATCATGGGTAACGCGGTCTCTTGGATTTTTGAGGGTCTGTTGAAGCCCATCCCGTAAACTCCTTTCAACAGCTGTGGTTTACTGCAAACAGGGCGCAAATGTGTTAGAGACAAGAACTGGGCCAGTCACGATAATGACTAAATCGACTCATCGTTCAATAAATGATACACGACACACACAAAATAATTGAGGTTCAGTATTTATTGAGATTTGATTGCACTAGTGTTTTTTTAATACAATAAGATTTGAGCTTTAGATGATGAAACTTTAATGGTTAATAATCGCTTCCTTCTGTAATTTAACTGTGACAGCTCATGCCTTTTAGTGGCACTTACATTAAAAAAAAAAAAGGTTTACTAGGATTATTCTGCTTTGAGGTTGTAGAAAATATTGAAAATCTGATACTATGATACTAAACTTACACAAATTTGAACAAGTATCGATAAATACATACATACCGGTAGTTAAATGATCAGAACAAGTATAAGACCACTTCCAAACAAAGTTAAATTATTTTACGTTGAAAATGAACATCTATCGTTTTAGTAACATTTTATTATCGTTCTATCGAAAATCGGTATCAAGCCTTTTCCTTGGAGGTGAAATAGAGTATCTATCCAGCTTTATTCCGTCTTTGCCAAAAACTAGTTTCAATATTATCATTTGTGATACTTTCTGTAATAATATATCAAGCTTCAAAGAGCTTGGTTAAGGATTTTGTATTTTATTTTTCCATTAAAAATGCAGTATTTATTTTATCCCCATTGAAACAGATCTAGGGCTGTATTTTACACTTTGTGTCAGCGCTTTGACCAGGGGTCATCAGGTCGGGCTTTTGCTCCCTTCACGTCGGTAACACTAGCACCAGGAGGCTGAGACTGAGAACTGTGGGGTTCAAAAGGCCGTCAGTGCAGGAGATGTTTGCATCCATGTCATATCCAGGCAAAGAAAGAAGCCAACACTTCACAGCAGAGTCAAAGAACGAGAGCGACTCGTATACGGGGACAATAAAACAGCTCTGAAGCCTCACAATGTAAGCATACATTATTCAGCAGCGGCTGAGATCAAAACAGCAGTGTGTCCTGAAGCCAGAGCGACCACTGCAGTGACCAGCGCTCTGGAGCTTCTCTGACGCTCCCTCACGATCCTGAAGTCCCCTCAGGTCCCCAGAAATTCCCACGGGTCACGCGCACCTCTTACAGCATTCATTGATTAAAGTTAGTTCTGTTCGAGTGCAATCACGCATCACACACTCACACAGACGCACACTCACACGAGCAGGACTTAGGACCGAGGTGTTTTAGTCTGAGGCTGATCAGCTCATAATTTATTGCAAACAGGCTCAACGTGATATTTTTTTCAACATTTGAAGCAGATTGATACAGTTATGCACAAAAGCTCAATGGAAACTCAGCTAGTCTTAACTGGACAATATTCATGATTCTGTGATGCATCGTTTTGGTTATTTGTGCCCTTTAAGGTTGTTTTAATAAGATAATGTGGTCTATATGAGGACAGTAATCGACTCTAGGAAATGTTACGTTTTTCACTGCATTCATTTTGAAGTTTGTTTGGTATGATTCTGGCCATTCACAGAATGCATCACACCACGCCCTACATTTGTTTCACTCCACCTCATATTTTGGCGTGGTTACACCTCTTGTTTAGAGCTCCACGCCCCTCGACGTCACCGTTTGCACTGGCGCAAAACGTCGTCATTAACACCAGCGCCATGCCACCACCAGGGCAAAACACGGCCTCTAGTCTTGATGTTTTGTGCAACCCCAAATTATTTTAAAGTAGCAGCGTTCGTGGTGCTCCAGTCGAAAAATCTCAACTTCTCAATAGCGAAGTTGAGCCATTCAGAAAACCTTTTGGCATAATAAATAAAGGTGCACTATGTAACTTTCTACTGGAGGATTCGCCACTTGCTTGTCTCCATGGAGACAAGGGTGCACGGTGAATCTCTAATGTAAAGCACTTGTGATTGGCTGCTAAATTTTACTTTGCTTGTTTTTAATTTGACATTAACATCTGTCTGGGACCTGCGGATGAAACCCTTTTGCCCAATTCTGGAATAATTACAGAATGTGCTAATATCTAGTCCCCCACAGGCCCTGAAATAAACATGTAATATGATAATAATGAATATAAAATGCATTATTCACTTACAGCCGGAGCTCCTCAAAAGACTTGACTGAATACAACGGTGAATTTGGATCTTTCTGAAGAACTTCTACTTGATTTGTGTTGTTCACCAAACTACTCCGGATTAACTTGTTCAGGTAAGATTGTGCTGCTTTGTCGTCTGGTAAAACACAATACAGACAATACATCAGTCAGATCCATTCATAAAGAGAACATGTGCATTGTATAGAGACAGTGCTCACCTTTGTCGTCTTCCTCTGTCTTGTTATTCGGTTCTGCTTCTGTTTTTGAAGCTGCGCCTAAATTTCAGCCAAAACAAAGTGAGAATTCACATCGCAAACACTATTTTAAAATGACATAAGTTATCCAAACTTGCCATTTTCTTCTGGTTTTTCCTTGATTTGGAGACTGTTAATCTAGAAAAATACAAGACATACATTAGGGGCAGGACAAGACAATTCCCGCAAGAATGAGACGAGATTTTGACGTAAATTATGATAAATAAATTGTGCGATTCAGTTGACATTTGTGGCTTTGTGGCTGTATTTTTGCTTCCACCGTAGCACTACTTTTTCGAACAGTAACAATCCTGTGTAAGTTCTATCTCACTAGATCTTGTGGCATGAGATCTTTTCCCATCCTTAACAATTTTAATAAACTATACTGTTGTTCAAAAGTAATCAATTATCAAAGTCTAAACAGGGCAATTTCAGGTAGCACAATTCTTGTGTCTAGTTCAAATTACGTATCATTTCGTGTTGTGTTTTAAATATTTATGCATCGGGCTGTGTAAATCATAAAAGAAAGAAAAATAATAAAATTGTGACATAATTGCATCAAATCGTCAGCATGTCTGCACCCAATCCAAGTCAACAAAAGTATAGAGTAACCTTATATATTGTGTTAAAATGGTACTGAAGTGGATATTTGTGGCTAAAAATTAGACTTACAAAGTTTGTCATGCTTTATACGTGTTAATCGTTACCTAAAGTGTAATGTTTAATTTGTGATGCACTCACTGGAAGCACGTTTTAATGTTGTAAATTTGACCTCGGGATGGTTAAATCAATGGCGATTTGAATGTGCTGACTACTAAACTTAGCGTTAATCAAACATATTCTAACACTATATATTGATAAATGTATTTACCAGAAGTCTATCAGGTTCTTCCATGGATTTTTGTTCACTTTTGAAAATTGTTTTGGGTAATGTTTTTCTGTGTAAATTTAACACACCAAATATGGCGGATTTCCATGGTAACTGCTGTTCTATCCTGAGCTCAATAACATGTAAAGGTTAATCTAAAGACCCTTTAAAAGTTTGTAAACAAAAACATTCTAAGTAATTCAAAGTAAAAGCACTCAAATAACCCTGAGTGATATTTGAGCTGCTTTAAACAAATGGATTATTTATTACTTTATGTCTCATGAAATTATGATAAGCTCTTTGCAGTTTTAATGTTGAGCCCACAATATTTTTTCATTTTATCAAGAGCTTAATAGATACTAAACTATGAATGAGATTTTTTTAAACTAAAATACCATTTTAAGGTTAGAAAATTGTACTTCTTCCATCTTTTGTAATAGAGAAGCAAACTAACTGACATGTCTACTCTGGGAATACAAATGTGTTGCTTTTTTCCCAACGCAAACACTTCTTAAACCCATCAGAATTTTGATCTAATGTGAGATATGCATTTACTGTCAACTTAATTTTGCCTCCAATTACCTCGATTCCGGAATTTTGATGACATAGAATTTTAAACCGTCTATTAAGTAACTTATAAACAACACCCAAAGTCCAAAAAGTACCATATTGTTTATCATCCAGATGAAGAATAGTTCAGAGACATTTGCACTTAGCGTTAGTCAAACAAATGAAAGAATCGAACATTAAGTTGTCAGTCTTCTAAGAAGCTCAAAGCTAAAGATAACTTTGGGATTATGTTTGTGAGTCACTGAGCATCATTCGGGCTACGAGCTAACGCTAGTCACACACTGAGCACGCATCTGGCTTTCGTTTTCACCAAAGCGAAACAGAAAAAACACAATTTGAACAAACTAATACGAGGAACTGTGTCTACTAACGCTTCAATAAAAGCATGTCAGGCAAGTAACAACAAATCCTAGCTGCTCCACGTGGGAGACGCGAGTATTGATAAAAACAGAGCATCAATTGAACGTGCTAGCGCTGTGTTAGCTCGCTGCGTTACCGATTCGGCGGCTTCGGCTTCCTGCAAATCCACGGCCTGCGCCCAGGAATCAGTGGCCATTGTCAGACGAGGCTTTGCACTACGGAACTTTCACTGGGACAATGGATAAAAGACCGAACTAGCGCAAAGGAACAGGGCGTAAAGAGACAGTAGCAACTAGTGTCCACAATGGCGTGCCGAAACCGACTGTGTCACCAGTGCAGCGCCTTCAGCGGCCCGGGCGGAACGCAAAGACACGACAAAGGTTCCTAGATGGATGAGGATTACTGAGTTTTTTACAAAATTATATGCAAACATAAATTAATACAGTATAAAGAAATACATATATAAATAAAAACATTTTCATATACATAAAAAGCTCAAACACATGGAAGAAGCTCGGGGTAGAGCCGCTGCTCCTCCACATGGAGCGGACACATGGGCCTCTGGTGATGTTCTGGGCCTGTCGCGCTGGGAGGAGGCTCCGGGGAAGACCCCAGGACACGCTGGAGAGATTATGTCTCTCAGTGGCCAGGGAACGCCTCAGAATCCTCCTGGCGGAGCTGGTGGAAGTGTCTGGGGTGATGTTATCCATGTATCCTTTATGATCCAAACTGTCATAATAACCTAGAGAGATGGCGCCGCTGACGGATGCCCTGGCGTTTTGGTGCGCTCTATGTTGTTAACAATATATTATATAAGAACTGTCTATTTGCACTACCACATTTGCACATTGCACTATCTGCCAACTGTACATTTCTGTATATAGTCTTAGTCTATCTTAGTCTATTTTATTCTTAATTTTATGCATGCCTTTTTTATATATTTTATTAGATTTTATTCATTGTTTTATGTTGCACCTTACGCCGAAGCAAGTTCCTATGTTTGTGAATTTTTGATCACTGACAATGGCAATAAACCGTTCTGATTCTGATTCTGAAAGAGTTTAGATACACATTTATTTTACATTTAAAGTGCAGACTTAGTTTAAAACATTGATGCTATTCTTCTGAACTCACCTCATTGACTTTCAACAAAACAACCTCGCTCTACGAAAAAAAATAAAATAATGAATCAGCAACTGCGTGGGAAACCTCTGCATGTCATCCCAAAGTGAACTAGCAGTGCCCTGGTGGACCTGTAGATGGCGCTGTTTCTTTCCATACGCGCGCTGCTGGAGGTTCGTGCCCGGGCCTCGACAGCTCTCCTCCGGGTCAGAGCAGGCTCGGGTTACGCTCTCTTCAAGCGCCCTGGATCCGGAGCAAAACCGTGTCAACTCCACTTTGTTTGGGCTAAAAGATCACAGACTTGGGTTACAAAATTGTGGAGATTAAAATGACAGATTCTATAGTGATTTATAGGCTAATAGATATCACATTATTAACTGTCAGAAATATAATACAGGCATGCTTTGATTATGTAAGTCAGAGTTTAGTCCTTCATGCTGCATTTGAGTAATTATTTACAATTTTGAATGTTGAAAAAATATATTTATTTAAAAAATCATATTTTTCAGTGGCAAGTGCAATTATTAGATATATATGCGCTGATTATTTTGTTATTTTTAGTCAATATTGTCCATAATAAAAAGGTGAAATCTAAGAGGAACCACTTATACATTTGTTTTCTTTCCCAGTATCAGTTCATCATTAGATAACACAGCAGCTGACCTCATGACTTAGATTGACTCTATTGTGTTTTCATCAGAGTAGGCCCTTTGGGATAAACCTCGTGCTCTCTTCGTTTGAGCAATGCACATTTGGTCAAAGAGCAATATATGTTTTGATATCAGGAAAAAAAATACTTATTTTATGTATAAAAAAAAAAAAAAAAAAAAAGCATGAATTGTCTGTTATGTGATGTTTTGGACCTCCCATGAAAGTTTCACAGCGATGACATAAAAAATAAAACAAAAAAATGTAGACTGGGGTCAAATGGACCCGAAGATAGCGGGAGCGATTCATTACAATGTAAGGGCTTGATATGTCATGTTTTAGAACTAAAAATAAATGTTGTTTTTATTTTATTTTTTTTACAAAGAACAATATAACATTATTACAGCCTTGGGAGATGCCATATTAACTTAGCTGTGGCTCCATCTACTGGCTGCAGAGGCAATTACACATTAGTACATCCATTATGTATTGTAATGCAACAGTCCAGAGCTGTGACACAGCTGTAGTGATAGACGGCAGAAATTCTCAGAATGAGGCTGACGATGATTTAAGGATAAGTTTATTTTATAAGTGACGTGAGTTATCAAAAAACGTCACACATCGAAGGAAGGGTAAAGGGTTTTCTTACTAGGATTCATCAAACAAGCGTGAATGAAGCTAAATGCAACTCTAGGTATGTTTTTGATGACTGAACAATGTTAGAACATGGTCAAAAGTTCAACATTTTGCATAATATTTGTCCTTTGATAAGAAATTGAGGAATGGTACACTTGGTTAAAGTTGCCTTGCGTCAGACTGACAAATGTTTTCCGCTGTGGCTCATTCGACAACAAATTATATTTTATGACTTTTATGACTGCAAAAGCAAAAATACATCTGACATAGGAGGACGGGAGGGCATCTGACACACAGTATGAATGCTCGTTAAATGAGGGCACTGTCTCTTTAAGTGTGTCTTCTGTACAGATGAGCAGAGGATCAGTCGGGGTCACCTTTGAGCGACTGGACACTGAGCTCAATCCATTTTACACTTGTCTCTCTCCTCTTTCCTGTTTCCTCTTTCCTTTCCTCGTGCAGAGTCTTTTTCACTCTTGTCACATCTTCTGTCCATCCAACGAGAAAGTAAAATTACAAACTTCATCGCAATCGAGAAAACTAAACTTAAAGGACACATATTATGCTAAATTAACTGATTTGAGCTTGTTATAACATTGTTTCCATCAAAAACATACCTGGAGTTGTATTTAACATCATTAATGCTCGTTTGAGGAATCCTGTTAAGTAAGTCCTCTCTCTCTGAGCCTCACAAAACACTTTCCCAAGAAATTTTCCAATTTTGTGATGTCAAATGCAGAGCTCAGAGATCTCTTGTGACTCACTGAACTTTTTTGCCTCAAATCACTTTCATTACAGCTGTGTTCTTGCATTAAAGTGCTAAACATTTAATTGTATTTAGGATTTTACTAAATATTTTGCCTATTTGACCTCAGTTTGACACTTTTTGTAATGTTTAAAATGTTACTTCCATGATAAGCGACATAGTTAGAGGTAATTCCACAACTGTTCTGTAAACTATCCTGTAAACAAAGCCCAAAATCCATATAACTGACACAATCGTTACGATTCGACAATAAACAATACCTGATAACACCTTTATTTTGTTGAATGATTGTTTAAACCAGTGTTTCTCAACCAGGGGCACGGGGACCACAAGGGGTACGTGAGGAATTACCAGGGGGTAAATGAAGATGAAATGTACTTTTATCGGAATAAAAAAGTGTCATTAGTGGTAGATTTGGCATCTTTTTGAAGCATCTTGAACCATAAATATAATCAAAATGATAAATATATTTATTTATTTGGTCGTGAGAGTGCATATAGACAATATTTAATTTATATAGACAATATTCGACTAATAAATCCACTTATTTGCTCAAAACTCAAGTTAAGTGTGAAACAAACCTTAGGGGGTACTCTAGACAAAAAAGGTTGGGAATCACTGGTTTAAACTGTCAAAAAATGTGTTCATAGCTGTAAATTGTCCCTGTATTTTCAATGGTGTGTCATCTATTGATCACAAAGGGATTTTGTTTTAGAACTCAGCTCCACTTCTTGTAATTTAAACCTTTTATTTAGCAATTTTCTTCACAAACTGCAACGTCATGGATGTAACACACAAGTTGCAGTTCCACCAAACTAAGTCTGTTTGTTCGTCTAAGTTTGTTTGTTTTGACGTGTGTTAGATGGACAGGTTCATAAATTTGGGAACTATTGAAAAATTAAAATTCATATGTGCAATAACTTGTGTTCTAAACAGTTTTAAACAGGGGAGTTTAGGTCCTTCCCCAGAAGAATATTCAACAAATCAGACGATATTTCCCGTATATATTCAACATTTGTTCCAGCTGATTTAAATACATAGTTCTCATTTGTAATTTTGTAATGTTATCATTTATTTACTATTTAGCTTTATAGGTACTAAATAGTAGGGATGTAATGATACCGGCGATATCGTGATAAAATTGTCACAACATCGTCGTCGTCATGTTACAATATGAAAAACAGCATGTCTATGTGAAAAAACAACAACAATGGTTTAAGTTTGCTCCATTAGATTAAAAAGCATTATTAATATTTTTATTATTAATAAGAAATAACAAGGTACGTCACAGAATACACAGCAGCCATTACTGTTGTTCCTGACATAACTTTGCACTTTAGAGTCGCCATGTGTGATCATTTCTATAATTCTGGTTCTAAAATATGACAATAAAGGCCTAATAATTAATGGCAGGAGCTTATTACATGTCAGTCTTGTTATTATGAACATGGACACATCATTGTGAGCTCTTCTACGACATCGTGAGCTTCTCCATGATTTCGCAAAACATTGTGAGATTTGATTTGATTTGCTTTATTTTTTCACATAATCAAAAAAAACAGAAACAAAACAACACAAAACGTGATGGAGTGTGACAGAAACCTGAAAGGGCTTATCCTTAAAGCCACACACCTTTAATTGATTATTTTAACAAGCTCAAATTAAAAGCTGTCTGGTCAGATGATTTACAAATGAAAATGTACTGGATTTTGTCAATTTTATTATTATTATTTAATATTATTTTGTATTGTAGGCCTCCAATATGTTGTTACATACTAAACAGTAACATTTCACAATCCCAGACTATTTTGTTGGTGTTTTTCTTGTTTAAAAGTACACTGCAGCACTGTTTTACTGCGATACTGAGAGAAAAGGCACTGTTTCCTCTCGTCATCACTTGACTTGAGTGAACCGGCAGCTCGTCTCTCTCGGCCGACTGTCGTGTGCAGCTTTGGCGACTGTAAACCCTAAACGCAGAGCTCTGGTGCAGCCCGCCAGAGCCCTGTGGAGTGAACGTGTCCAAATGTGCCCCAAGCCCGAAGCCGTGAGTTTGTGTTTCCTCCAATCAGGAGCTCCGCATGCGGTATCCATGGAAACAGGAGTAAAATACAGTCCCGGGTCTCGGAGGATTTGGGACAGACACGGACCGGGATTCTGCCCAAGACTCAGAGCGAGAAGGAAGGCAGAGAGAGAAGGAAAGAGGAAAGGCAGAAAAGATGGAGAGATGAGCGTTTTGTCAGTCCTGCGACGTGACGTGTGCAAAAGATGATCAAAAATAAATCAGTGTAAGAAGGCTCTTCACAAATATTACATCATTTTGGCTTTAACTCTTCTAATTTAAGATATTTTTACTGTAATGTGATGTCACTTACTTACACGGTAATTTCGCCATGTTAAAAATATAATACAATTTCTAATATGTGTTGGTTTAATAATGGTGTGACTTTCCCATTCTGAAGGATATCTTTTTACAACAGTTTGAATAGTATAGTATTTCTTTTGATCTGTATCTCAAACCTTTTACCTCAGAGTTTGTCCTGGAGCATAAACGATGAGCTGCTGCTGTTTTTTTTTTGTGTAACTGTCTTTTTAATTTGTGTCTTTTCATGTTTTTCACAGGACACATTAAACTTCTACTTTTTATACTTGTAAGAATGAACATATACATTATAATAATGTTAATGCCAATATGTTAACTGTCTCTTACTCATTCTAGATCTATTTATTTATTTATTTTTAAGTTAGTCACACTGCAGGACATTTGAATGTTTTTATTTTCTTGTTAAAATCCAATGAAATTAAACACAACTTAATTCTAAATGATATGTACCCCATAAAAAAACATTTCTGTGCACTGTTGAGTTAAATTTTAGAAGAAGAAGAAAAAAAAAATTATACTGATTTAGTGATAACGCAATCACGCCCCTCTGGACTCATGGGCTATGTTCATGCTGCAGGTCCAGGCGTTTCAGATTTTTTTGGAGAGACCGTTCACGTTGCAAATAAAATAAATAAAATAAAATGTACCTTAAAGTGCGTCTATTCATTTGACTAAAATGCAGTTAAGATAAATATACTTCAAATTTAGCAAAAAATCTTTATACATTTTGCCAACTACTTTTTTAGATTTTTAATTTTGCATCATGGTTTTAATCACAAATTACCAAGAAACCGTCGTGTACAGTGCATCAAAACTCCTCTAACGTCACAGAGTGTTTTTTATTTGACAAAGAAAAACACGTGAACACCTTCATTTTGTTGAATTAATGTTTAAATGGTTGAAAAAGTCAATTATTTTGTCTAAATTATGCATCAACCTCATTTATCAGTTTACAGTATTTGCTTCCCGGAATCTACATTTACGGGAAGTATTGATTCACTAAATGAAGTCTAAATTAGAAAATCATTAAAACCTGTCATACACACTTTAATTAATTTTCAATTTTCACAGCTCTGAAGTGTCTGATGTGGAGAAGATGATGATGCTGCCATGATGTTGTCACTTTATGAAACAGACTTTAGGGAGAGGTACTGTTTAGTCGGTCTTTAATTGTCTTAAATCTGCAAAAAATAACTGCTTTATCTTTGTCACTCTTATTACAAAACCAGTTCAGTTTGAAACTTGACTTTTTTTGCGCTTTTTAGTGTCTCTGCTGTTGTCTGCAGGCGTTTGAAGGTTTAATTTGCTTAATTACAGTCATTTCCTGTGTAAAAAAAAAGACTCCTGTTCAAAGTCCATGTCAGGTTTGTCTAATTATGACTTAGTCTGGTGGGAGGGCACCTGTGGTAAATATGTATCACTGTATTATCGTGTATTATTGACTGTACATCAGTCAAGATTCAGTTTGTGAGGAAATTTAGACGAATAAAACTTACTAAAATCACAGGAAGAGTTCTAAAATGGAATCCCTCTGTGATGTCATCAAAAAGCGACATGGCACAGAAAATACAACAAAACACCTTGACTATAAAAAGGCAACAAAAACTCAGAATATCTAAAAACTGCTAATCCAAACTCCCCTACACCTTTAGAAAATTAGGATCAGTTTTTATTCCCCCTTATGTTATTTTATCTTTTTTATGTTATTTTTTATTATGTCTTGTTTTTGTTTGTCATTATGTTATTGGTGCGTCTGTAAATGTTGTTTATTATTGGTATTCAGTTATGGTTTCTGTCTTGTTTGATATTATGTATGTCTTTTTAAAAGGACAATTTAAGCGTAACTGACACATTTTTTGACCGTTTAAATCAGGGGTGTCCAAACTTTTTCCATCGAGGGCCACATATTGAAATATAGACCAAGCGGAGGGCCACAAATCAATCGCGAAACATTAAAAAAAGCTGCATTTATCTGATGTTTTAAGCACCATCACATCTACATTCAGTCTCATTGCCTTAATATCAGGTCTGTATTGCACCAAAATGTTAGTTATTTAGGTTGGAATTGTAGAAAATCTGAAATGTGCTGTAAATAGTACTTCTCAGGACAATGTGGGCCAGTTCACCAGGAAGTTTAAGGGCCAAGAAAAATTGGTCTGCGGGCCGCATTTGGCCCCCGGGCCTGAGTTTGGACACGCCTGGTTTAAACCATCATTCAACAAAATAAAAGTCTTATCTCTTATTATTTATTGTCAATTCCTAACTATTGTGCAATTTATATGGATTTGGCCCTTGTGGACACACTGGTTGCTAGGTAATAGTTGTGGAATTACCTCTTTATTTCATATTTGTTGACCCAATCCAACCAGGAAGTAACATTATAAACTAGTCTAACCTGTCACATAGACTTTAATTTCGGCTCTAGAAGTCAGATTAATGTAACCTGTGTGTTCAGACTGCAGTCGCTCGGAAAAAGATTTAGTTCAACACGTAAAAGTGGCCAGGGTCGCACTTGAAAAAACCAGATTCGGGCTGTTCACGCTGTAAGGGTAGAATCAGATCCACATTTGGGCAAAAATTCAACCTGCAGTTTGAACGTAGCTATGGAGATGAAAACCGTGACTGTTTTTGATCTGTATAAACAACACCGAGCGAGCATTTTGGATTTTCCGAGCAACTCTTTATTGAACCTGCGGAGAAATGTATTGCATTTGACCCATTCTTCAGCTCTGATGGGGCGACCCGCCAGGAGCAAACTGTCGGGGACCATCTCCACATCTAAAGCTCGGATTTGACTTACGAAACTTGAAGACAGGTTATAATCGAGACCCGGTGGCCTAGAAAGCGTACGCATCGTCTGTAAATTACCTAAACATTTTCAAAAGCGAATATTGTGGCAGGTTTTGAGCGTTTGAGGTTATAAAGTGTTCCAGGTCAGGGCGTTACGGTCCACATAGGCCTGCACACAGCACTAACATACAGGATGTAGGTCTGGTACAATGGAGATGTCAACGCGATAAGAGGCAGCACAGAGGAGCGCCGCGAGGACGGACGGGGCTCGCGGCGGCCATCTTGGAGAGGGCGGTGGGAACGATCCTTATCTGACACAGAAGTGTGTCACGAACAGAAGCTGCGGCCGGAGAGTGGGACGAGGAATGTGGAGATGGAGTTGGGTTCTTCCGCTCACAAATCGGAAAATCTGATCTCAGTTTGAGCCCGATTGTGTCTTAATCAGGATCCAGTTTTTTGTCATGCTATGTTTATGACACGTTCAGCTGTGTTAAGTTTGTCGACTTATGAATTTACTGGCAACAACTAAATGAAAAGGTATGGAGGATTCAAATGTTTACCACCTGTTTGTTTGACAATACTTTGCATAGAATGTTCTACAGTAGGCTGTGCTATTAAACTAAACTCCTCTGTCTGTGGTCCCAGATTGATTTGTGGCCGTGTGAGGTACTGCAGCCTCTTGGAACCAGCCTTTTTCTAAAATTGCACATTATAATTGCAGACAGTACTGAATTATTATCGGTATTTAAATAAAATAGAAGGAAATGTTCTTTTCTACCGTTTCTAAAATCACCGAAATTACCGTTTTTATATGAAGTGGGGGATTGTTGTCACGTGGCGCCCTAAAGCAAAGATGGCAGCCTCCGTATCAGGAAGTAAAGCAAAGATAGCAGCCTCTGTATCGGGAAGTAAAGCAAAGATAGCAGCCTCCGTATCAGGAAGTAAAGCAAAGATGTCAGCCTCCGTATCAGGAATTAAAGCAAAGATGTCAGCCTCCGTATCAGGAAGTAAAGCAAAGATGTCAGCCTCCGTATCAGGAAGTAAAGCAAAGATGTCAGCCTCCGTATCAGGAAGTAAAGCAAAGATGTCAGCCTCCGTATCAGGAAGTAAAGCAAAGATGTCAGCCTCCGTATCAGGAAGTAAATGCGGAAGTAAGAAACTTTTTTGGGGTCATGCGCCAATGAGCACTCTCCATAGGGATAAACAGGGCGGCCATTTTGGATTAATCTTCCAGGTTTTATTATAGTTCTATGGTCCAACCAGGAAGTACAATTATAAACGTTACAAAAACTGTCGAACTGGGGATAAAAGGCAAAATGTTTAGTAAAATCGTAAATATAATCACGTTCACTGTGTTGAAATGCGTCGTAAATGTGTCATATAGACTTTAACGATAGCCTGTTTAAAGGTACTCTATAAGAATTCCGTTACAGTGGGCCTTTAATGTAACACCTAATAAAATGGCCGGCGCGTTTTAGCCTCCGTGCGTTGACAGACAGCTACAGTCCGCCTGGAGGTGACCCCGAAGTGTGGACAGAGACGCCGAGGGCAAATCCATTTCTTCATCAAACACATTAAGATTCAAAGAGAGAGAGAGAGAGAGATGGAGAGAAAAGGAGAAAGAGAGAAAGAGGAGAATGATGCAAGTGGAAGGAGAGAGAAGGAATGGAGGGATACATGGGGAGGGAGAGAGGGAAAAAAGGGCAAAGTAGAAGGAGTAAGAGACAGAGAGCGAAAGAGGAGAGGATGAAGAAAGAAGAAATGGAGAGAAAAGGAGAAAGAGAACAGAGTGTGAAGGAGAGGAGAGAAGGGGAAGGAAGGAGAACGGAGAAAAGGGTGAGAGGAGGGGAATAGAGAGAAGGAGAAAAGAAAGAGGAAAGAGGAAGGCAGGAGGTTAAAGAAAAGAGCGAGAGAGGTTGGTGAAAGAGGAGAGAGGCAGAAGGAGGAAAAATAGAGAAGGGCAAAAGAAGAGAGGGGAGGTAAAGTGCGAGAGAGAGAGGAAAGAAAGAGGGAAGTGGACAAAGGTGAAGGAGAGAGATGAAAAGAGAGAGACAGAGCGAGAGATGGAGAGAAAAGGAGAAAGAGAGAGAGAGAGAGAAGAGGAGAAGAGTCAATTAGAATGGGAGGAGAGAAAGGAGAGAAGAAGAAAAGGTTGAGGAGAGAGAGAGAGAGAGAATGTGAAGGAGACAGAGACGGGAGAAAAGAAAGAGAGGGACGAGAGGTGAAAGCAAAGAGCGACGGAGGTGGGTGAAAAGGAGAGAAAGAGAGAGAGAGAGGAAGAGAGACAGAAATATATTAGGAAAAGGGTGAAATAAAGAGAAGAGGCAAAAGAAGAGAGAGGAGGAGAAGAGGTAAAGCGAGACAGAGAAAAGAAAGAGGAAAGTGGACAAAGGAGAAGGAGAGAGATGAAAAGGGAGAGAGCGATGGAGAGTGAGTAGAAGGAGAGTAAGAGGAGACAGGAGGGAAGGAGAGAGTGAGAGAGAGAGAGAGAGAGAGAGAGAGAGGGAGAGAGGAATAAAGAGAGAAGAAGAGAAAAAGAACAAGTAAGATTTAGTTAGAAGGAGAGGAGAGAAAGCAGAGAAGGGGAAGAGGGTGAGAGAGAGAGAGCGAGAGATAGACGGAAGAAAAGAAAGAAAGAAAGAAAGAGGAAAGAGAGGGATGAGAGGTGAAAGCAAAGAGCGACGGAGGTGGGTGAAATGGAGAGGAAAGAGAGAGAGAAAGAGGGAGGAAGAGAGAAGAGAGAGAGACAAAGACAATATATAGGAAAAGGGGGAAATAAAGAGAAGAGGCAAACAAAGAGAGAGGAGGAGAAGAGGTAAAGCGAGAGAGAAAAGAAAAGAATAGACAGAGGAGAGTGGACAAAGGAGAAGGGGGGAGAGAGAGGGGGAGAGGGGGGAGCTGGTTTGTATTCCTCCGGTCGCTCAGACTCTTGTTGGTTGGTGCAAAGTGGACAGTGCACAAGAATTTCAATGTGTTTCAGAGTCAAACGCCGGAGCTGCTGCCGTCGGCCGCATCGACACGAGTCCAACACAGAGCAAACACGCGCCCGGCCACCAGGGGGCAGGGCTGAGGCGGCAGAGAGAGGTGCACTGCCCAGAGACACAACAGCAGCATTGAAAGTGAGGATTCCAATTGCAGGTTGGGGCTGAGTGTTTGTTTCCACGCGTGCAATGGGTCAGTTTATATGTGGTTCAAACATTAAAGTCTGGATGAAGTGGTGAACGTGATTATATTCAAGATTTTACTAAACGTTTCGTATATTTGTCCCCAGTTTGACAGTTTTTGTAAAGTTTATAATGTCACTTCCTGGTTGGACATGAGCAGCAATTATGACATAGTTAGAGGTAATTGTTCCACAACTGTTACCCAAAGAACTCTAATTAAAACTGAACCCAAAATAGCGCCCTCTTTATCCCTATGGAGTGTGCTCATTGGTGCATGACCCCAAAAAAGTTATTTACTTCCTGATACGGAGGCTGCCATCTTTGCTTTAGGGGCACCACGTGATGACTTTGAGCGACGGGAGCAACCACGCAGCTGCAAGTTTTTGTGTTAACGTTAGCTTGTGTGATTGTAATTGTATTCTGTATATTGGATCACATGTGAAAGCGTCTGAAATTAAATAAAATACAACTTACAGGTGTCTCTAGTCTAGCCTTAGCCACGTGCTTCTGTTTGTATCGTCCGCCGCTCATTCGCGCGGCTCACACATGTTTACTGTGACGTCACTTAACATAAAAACAGTAATTTCTGTGATTTTAGAAACGGTAGAAAAGAACAATTCCTTCTATTTGATTTAAATACCAATAATAATTAAGTACTGTCTGCAATTATAATGTGAAATTATACAAAAAGGCTGGTTCCAAGAGGCTGCAGTACCTCACACGGCCACTAATCAATCTGGGACAGAGAGGGCGTGCCTTATCCAGTTCATTTAATACATCCATGCTGTTACCTAGCAACCATTTTGAAAACAAGGAGCAAAATCCATTTAAATTACTCAACAGTTATGACTTCACAAATAATTATACCTGACAGCACCTTTACTCTACAAACTAAAGTCATCGGAATATCATGAGAGCCTGTTATATAGACCTTAATCTTTATACTTCTGTGTTTAATTTTGTGTTTTACGAATTGACAAAAGAGGGAATGTTAAAATTTATTTATTTATATATACAATTTTAAAATAATCACGTTTTAACATTTTGTTAATATTCAATAATGTTCAATTAAAGGTGCTCTAAGTAATTTTTCTGACGGAGGGTCTGCCACCTGCTCATTAGAGATGTGTGTGAATCTCTCCATGTCCTTGTGCCATATGATCCATCTGGGACTCTGAGGACCACAGGGACGGGCCTCCTGCTGGTGCCAGAGTCAGGACTAAACATGGACCGGCCTCCTGCTGGTGCCAGAGTCGGGACTAAACATGGACCGGCCTCCTGCTGGTGCCAGAGTCAGGACTAAACATGGACCGGCCTCCTGCTGGTGCCTAGAGTCAGGACTAAACATGGACCGGCCTCCTGCTGGTGCCAGAGTCAGGACTAAACATGGACCGGCCTCCTGCTGGTGCCTAGAGTCAGGACTAAACGCGGACCGGCCTCCTGCTGGTGCCTAGAGTCAGGACTAAACATGGACCGGCCTCCTGCTGGTGCCAGAGTCAGGACTAAACACGGACCGGCCTCCTGCTGGTGCCAGAGTCAGGACTAAACGCGGACCGGCCTCCTGCTGGTGCCTAGAGTCAGGACTAAACACTGCTGAGAATGTTTCACAATATTGTATCTTTTCTCTTGTTCATAAAGCTTAATAAAAAGACCCACATTAAATAAATAAAAAGAGTCAAAACCAAAACACCTGTTAATAAATAAATATTAGACAGATACATTTCATGCCAGACTCGAACATTTGAGTCCGAGCATCTCCATGGAGACAGGCAGGTTGTGTCCAGATTGCGAGACGGGGACGATGCCTCGGCTGTTGTTGGATCTCTTACAGTATTTGGCTGTGTCTCTGTGTCCTGGCCTGACTCTGCTGCTTCGCTCTGATTGGCTCTCGACTCGTTAACGGCTCCCACTCAACGAGGCGAGAAACCTGAAGAGAACGAGAGCGCCAGACACAGAAACAAACCAACGCTTTCGCACAATGCTGATTTAAAACGCTATAAATGTGTTTTTGTTTTCAAATGAAATCACTTTTACCCCCGTGTGTCAGATGCCCTCCCATCCTTGTTGTCTCAGTGTTGTGTTTTTGAGCAAGACACTTCAGTTTAGTGGTATTTTTTCAAACTAAACTCTACCGATATTTCCCGCGAGCTGATTGGCCGCCGGGCGTCACGTGGGCCGGCTCCGGAGCGTGAATGAGCGGCGCGTGAAGGGGTTTAGTATCAACATTGTTCTCACTGTTACATAATTTAAACGCAATTTAACTGTGGCCTGACGTGAATTATTAAAAACCAAAACTGCGCAGCCAAAGAAACAGCCTCCGAGCGAACAAAAGAGAAACAGACTTTGATGGGAGGTTGTGGTTGATTTGAGATTGTGAAACGTGCCAACTGTACCATGACTTTTGTATTTCTGCTGCTGTAATGAAGACATATTTATTATTTTAACAGAAAATACTAGTTACAAATTTAAAGTGAGACACTGCAGGTGAATGGGAAAACATCTTAATTTTAAAGATATAAATTTGAAACTTTACTCACATAAATGTAACAAAAAAATGTATTACACATTTTTCGTCATGTCATGTTTTCATGTAGAAATAAGGCATTTTATGTGAAAAAACGACCAAAAATGCACATATTTGGGACACATAGACCTGAAAAATGGACAGAACCAGGTTTGAATTTCTTGGTTCATTTTGTACACACATTAGTTACAAAAAAAATTACAAAGTGGATTTTGGATTTCTTATTTAGTTTTTAAGTAAACTAGATTGGACTGAAAATTGTCCTAAAAATTCATATTTTGCCTCATTTTTTTGACTTAAAACTTCAATAAATCCATTTTAGAATTAGATATCAAAAAACCCTTTCGTCAAAATCTTGTTGAGTCCAAGATTGTAAAGTTTGGTGTGTGTAAGAGCTACTTTAAAGTGCGTCTGACGGGTTTTTATGATTTTCTAATTTTGACTTTATTCAGTGTATTAATACTTCGTGTAAATACAAATTATAGTTTTGCACCGATCAGGTCGCTGTTTGTGGAGAAAAGTTGAAAAATCTGTCGACAATTACAGGAAGTAAACAAATCGATGACATCACACTGGGGGAAACAAAGGTCAGGCATAATTTACACGAAATAAACTACTTTTTTGACCCTTTAAACTTTGATTCAACTAAATAAAGGCGTTCACATGTGTTTTTCTTTGTCAAATGAAAAAATCTGTGACGTTTGATGAGTTTTGGCCCAGTGTACAGTGTGGTTGCTATGGTAATTTCCTAGCGTGATGTCATACTTTACAACCAGGAAGTAAAATTTAAAACCTAAAATATAGCTAAACTGGGGTTAAATTTGTAAAGATTTTAGTAGAAATGTGAATATTTTTATCTTAACTGCATTTTAGTTAAATGTGTATTTCAATCTGTCATAGGCCCTTTAAGGTGATCCTTTTGTCCCGAGGGAGAAAAATACATTTTAAGAAAACAGCCTTTGAAGTTACAATGTCAATAAAATATTTTTCGGAGCAGACTGGACAAGTTTGTGTTGTGTGTTGAGAGAGCAAACTGACCAAAAAACAAAAAGTGAGTTTAGCCTGTAGTATCTCACATTAACCGATGGTGTGATGTTAAAGGAGAGGTATTATGTTTGAGTGTTTAACCGTATTTTAACCGTTCCCTCTTGTCGTTAAACCTGTCTGACTTTAGAGCGATTCACGCACATTTGAGTGATCTTTATTCTCCTTGCACGTCAGTTTCGGCGCTGCCCAGATTTCTCCTGCTCCATTGCGCTTTAAAATGTCCAAAATATAACACAATGATCCGTGAGTGTCGTGTATTAGAACTATAGAAGACAAACGCACAATAGGTCTGCTTTAAAGGAGCCATATTATGCAAAAATTGATTTAAATGGGCTTTAAAATCGTTATAATAGTGTTTCCTCTATTTTGATTGATTCATACATGAGGGATCCTGGATTGTCCGGTATTTAAGGCCCGATGGCTTCTATTTATTCTTTTACTCTGCATTGTTTGAGGATGTACTATTATTATTTATATTTCCTTTTCTTTTTCAGTTTAAGAAAATGTGTTTGTGAAGAGGCAGCAGAGAGTCAGCTGACAAAAAGTCATTTGAGAGGAATATTATGGTTTACAATGAACAAAATATAAAATAATGACTTACAAATTCTATAGTTTATTAATAGAAACGAAAATAAAATAAAACATACTGTGTCTTCTTTAAAGGGGCACAATGTAATGCTTCTGGTATAGGGTCCATCGCCTGTTTGTCTTTTGTTTATTGCTTGGAATGTTCCACAGTATAGCATTAAACTTATCAACCTTCCAGTAGACGAGCACGTGACATCACAAACCAGGTTACAGGTCGGATCTGTGGAAAGGAGACCACACCCACATGGAATTGTATTTTGGATTGAATAAATGTTAGTGGTGATTGTTACGTTTAATGCCAGACTGTCAAATATTGCGGCAGATCAATAACGTCTAAATGGACACAAGCCGGTGACGAGCTCCCATCTGAAAAGTTACATAATGCACCTTTAACTTAGTATTCCGCTCGACAATTTATTACAAAAAGGTGCTGTAAGCATGTTTTAGTCCATAACAGGAAACGCTCTTCTTCGGGAGTGTTACGGGAGAATTGCAGTTGTGGATTTCTAAAACAAGTTAAACAATAAAAATGCAGAGAGAATGAGTCTGATCAATGAGTTGTTTATTCACTGGTACCAGAGTGAATAACGTCTGTCCCTTTACAGAGTAATCTCTCCCTGCACGACGCATACAACACATTCAGAGTATAAGCGCTTTATACTCAGAGATAACACATCATGAGGACACAACATACAATAATAGTCAAAGCATAGTACATGAGAACAAGGAGGAAGGTTAACTTACGACATAGATGACATTTATCTAAATAAGCGAACTGGGTCAGATGGGCTCCGGCCAGGCGGAACAAACACCAGATACGACTAAGTTAAAGTTAAAGTTAACCTTAGCAATGTAGAAACAGTGAAACCCCAATTTCGGCTATTACAGTCCACCCCATGTCACAGATAAAAGCATTTTACTGTTACACCCAAAAATCTGTAATCAATCAAATCATTAGAATAGCATATCTTTATTAATTCATGTTGAAAACAACCCAAGCCTCATAGTCCAGTTCTGTCCAAGTCCAGGTCAAAGTCACTAGACAAGTCCCAGTGAATTGTCAGGCTCATGGCCTCTGCTCGGCCCTGCAGAGACAAGAACTGGGAAGACACTAGATTATTCACCATTCTAAGAAGAAGACAGGAAACTAAGATAAAGAAGAATGCAATATTTATCAACAACTCTTTCCAGGATGAGAGAAACCAATCGAGAGTGAACAGCGAATAGCCCTTCGCAGTCTCACCCTCCATCAGGTCTCGTAATTTAGTGAGATTAGCTATGCCCGTGCTATCGCCCCCCCTCTTTATCATTAGCAGGTCTGTAGGTACAACAGGTGCTCCCCAAGGTCTGACAGACCCCCCCTTGGCTAGTGGGGATCTGATCTAACACCAGGCGATTTTGAAGAGCCACAGAGCGTAAGGCATGTTAACTCCTCCCTCGTAGAGGCTAAAACAGAGAGAGTGTTATTAACAAATGATGAGAACACTTAACTGAGAGTTTAAACCCTCAACATTAACTTGCCTATCCCCCATGCTGGGGAATAGGGCCAGCATGACCTTTTGACCTGAAGTCCAGAGGTTGTGGTCGTCTGGCATGACAGATCCCCAAATCGGGTCATGTGGAGCCAATTCGCGTTTAGGTCTGTGATGAGAGTGTGGGTGTGGAAATATGATGTATGAATGATCCGAGGGGACCACGGCCGCACATCGTCCAGCCCAATCCACCGGAAGACACCCACACATCTGATATCCACACAGAAAAACATATTCACAGAACAATAAATGTCAGCAACAAATTAAAAAAACTTAGAACCGGGCTTGATGTGAACCGGCCCAAATCAAGGTTCACGACCGGCATTGTCAGGAACTTTAAACCAGGGTCCAATGTGTGGCAAGATTCTATGCTGCTGCTGTAGCTATGGGCAAACATGTGCACAGATGACGATCAGATCAATTGTGACTCTTTACATATTGATACCAGTAATTTAAAGTGTGGACAGTTGAGTGGTTGTAAGACTTAGTCAATGCTTCTAACCAGGCCGTCTCGTCAGAAGTCAGACTACGGGTGCTTCGTTTTACGCCATGTTTATTTGAGTAAATGAAACCAGGCATCAAACTTAACCATATTATCAAAATAATCAGAAATAAGGCACACATGAAAATCTAAATCTGGAGATTCAATTTCTTCACCATAAGCTCACCCTGGTCCTCCAGCAGTGGGTTGCTTACTCTCTGACGTCTCTCCTCCCCCCTTCCAGGGGAAGAGCAGATGTGGTTCCAGCGGTGGGAGCTGTCTCCCCACACACTCCGTGCGGCTCAGGAAGTTGTTTTGTTTCGTGAGCGTTGGGTCCATTGCCACAGTGTGAAGCATGGATCCATGTGCCCCCTCGGCTGTCCCACAGCGATGTCGGGTGACAACCAGCGTTGCCTCTAATGTTCAAAACCAGGTCTAGCTCCAGCTCTGCAGCTTCAGCCGTGTTTTGACCTGAACAGAAACAAAAACAAAGTGCACTCCCCCCTTTTTTCCTGTGAGTGCCGCTAGTTAAATTTGCCCTCCCTTTCCCAAAAGGAGAAAATAATATAAAACAAAGGAATGAACAGAAAGGTGGACCTGATGGGCCGGCCGAAAAGAACAAACAGATGATGTGACACCGGGCCAACCCTGTACAGGGCCGTAGGAGCCAGTGCCAACACCACTAACAACCTAAGGACAAACCCATCCCCAGCTAAACCTGAGCAAAAGAAAAGCGAAAACGTGACTACCGTCCCACCAGGTCAAACAGAAGCTAAGTTGGCCTGAGTGTGGCTGGGCAGAGCCATAAGTGCACCAGCTACAGGCGACTTCATTAAAGGCTCAGAGCAGACAAAATAAACACAAAACTTAATTCATATCAATAGACCAAATATGGAAAATGTGCGTTAAAAAAAAAAAACCCTTCTCTTGTCTAATTTTCTTTTTTCTATTACTATTCTTTTAACAATATTTTATTTTAAATATTAATTGCCACACTCATACCTTAGTATTATAATTCAATTTATATATATATATATTATTTCAATAGGCCTTTTCTGAATCAAATTCAAATCAAAGATCACATTGGAATGTCTTTAATATCTTTAATGAAAATATATATTCTGAAATTTTGTCTAATTATATCATAGCCTTTTTTGAAAAACAAAAAACAAACATGCATTTTCATCTTCTGCCAGGATACCTGTGGAGGAATAATTTCATGCATTACAATCAACCAGCTTCGACTGGTTTATCTTCTTGGTCCAAAGTTGTTTCTGGTAAATAGGAAACATCACAAATAACACACAGACTGTTACACCAGCCCCTGTTTCGGGCTCAGGCCCGTCGTGCATCAAAATGCCACCTTTGCTGTGTCAGTCTCTGCAAAAAAAATTATCATTACCAACCTGAGAAGAAAAATAATCAAATTAGACACACATTTAAAGTATTAGATGTACTTTATAATCGTTTGTTGCATTGTACACACAGATCCACTCTGTTGGTGCTCCTTTGGGTCATCTGCTGAAACCTGTAAATTTGAGATTAAAATAACCTTTGTCTTAGTTATGCCAAAAGAAATCTATAAAAACTTCAGAAAATGCGTAAGTCCATAATCAAAGCAAAGTAGAAAGTGGTTAATTCATTCATACACATTCACACAAACAGACGTTAGTGAAGCTTCTTTAGTCCAAGAGCTTTACTCGTCAAGTCCAAAAATGTCACATGTTCATAGTTTGAGTTGTGCACAACCTTTAAAATGACGTCATATATAAAAACCACATTTTTGTGACTGTGTGGGTACAGGAAGTGTCCTGTCTGTGATCACATTCCCCAGAACATAGACCATGTTTCAAAATCTAAATTGTTAGTTCTCTCTTGTTGCAACAAGTGTAATAAATCCTTTAGACTTGATGATTGTTCATCAAACCTACTCTCAATCTGTAATAATCTACGGAGCTCTCCAAAATTGAGTTTACACCAGCTGAGTTTTCCTCTCATGTTATCATTCTGATATTGCTTTTTGTTATAGACACGCTGTTGAGTTGATGGGTTCATTTTTCCCTATTTGTTTGTCCCCCAATTATTTATTTTTTAAAATTCAACACCACCAATGTCCACATCTATAACTGACCTGTGTATGTTTTTTACGTCACCTGGTTTTGGGTGATACTCCTTGCAGTTTTCAATTGTGTCCTTTGCGTCAGCCGAACCGTTCGCGATGTCCTCCTGCTGCTCCTTGACCTCCTCATCCCCTCCGTCTGCCCCGCCCTCTGAGCCGCTGTGACCTGGACCTTCTCCATCCACATTTGATCTCTGTCGCTGTGTGGCACCTCAGTTTTCTCTGCAAAAGTCTCAGAAGGAACACAAAAATCACCATCATGCGCTAAAGCACCAACCACACAGAAAACACTTTGGGATCTGCAATCTTAGTTTGAACTAAATAAATATATGAAATGACCTGGAGGGCCTGGTAGACAATGCCATTTAATGTTTTATTTTTGCAAACAATTTTTGAAAGAGGGTGTTCCTGCCTCTTTCACAAGTTATAGATTGACTTTTAACAAACAAAGTAAAGGCATTAATTTATTTGGGATGTCTTATTTTAAAACCATGTCTTCATCTTTGTTTCTTATTCAGCATTTGGCAGATCTCAATTTCTTTTATTTATTTATTTGTTTTAATTAATTAAGCTATTTAATCATCTAAAATGTTAAATTTGCTTATGTGAAATATATTCCAAGAGCTTGCATGAATTTTGTAAAATAGTTCAACTTAAAACGACTCTAGAACATGTAATAATTTAAAATAGTATTTAGGTAAACCAGCTCCATGGCTGGCCGTACTTAAGATTAAGCTTTAAATAATCAGTACTTCCCGTTGTGGCCTCAGCTGAGTCCAGCGTTGGTCAGAGAGAGGAGGCAGAGCAGGCGGTGAAAAGGAACGGGGTCAAGGATCGACAGCAGGAGCCTGTACAGGAAATAAGAACCTCACACAAGAAAATATTAGTTGTGCATGCAATGGTAACATAATTGTAAATTTACTATGTCTCTTTGTTCAATACTTTAAATACTCCAATGTCAGTATTGTGTTTGAATCTGCTGTGATGACCTCTCTCACAGCTGCCACCTTTATCTCTGTTTTGTCTGTGGCCTGTGAGGAGTCAGGTTTTTTCTAGTTCACAGGCACATGACTAAAACTGGCCAGGGTCCCGTGAAGGAAAAAAAAAAAAGAAAACCGTATCAACCTAATTCTTATAATCAAAATGTTATGTTAGACAATTTGGAACCTCCAAAATGTAAATTTGGGGAGGTTTTAACTCTTTCGAAAAACATCAAATCCATTAAAATTTCCATAAAACCACTGTTTGTTACAGGAAAAAAAAAAGATGAGCTCATTTCAACCAAAAATCCAAAATCGAAAAACAGGAGCAAAACCAGATCCTATTAAAGTCCTGCAGGGTTTCCGCCTAAACTTCTTGTCAAAACAAAATGTGCGCAAAAAGATCTTAGCCATAAAAAAAAAAAAAAAAAAAAAAAAACAAACCAAACAATATTCAGTTTCAAAACAAAGCTCTATATTTCTCTTTTAATATAGCTATGTATTTCTTCTTAGATGTAGCTCTATATTCATTATGTCACTCTAAGCTGTGAGCAGGTTTGAGCTGCGTTTATACGGAGACCAAAAACTTTTACGATAAGATGATCAGACATATCAAAATGCATCGTGTGCTATTCTTAAAGTGAATCAGTGCAAAGCATTTCTTCGTTGCGAGAGCATGTGCTGTGTATGTGCTGCTGATGACGTGACTGATTTTCAGGAAATGCATTCTCCATTAAAAAAAAAAGGCTTTTAAAGTTCTAATGCTGTGTGATGTTACCTCTCCTTTTTGTCTGTCTGCTGCACGGCCGGGCTCTGCTCCACCACTGCTGCTGTCAGAGGGTCACGCTGAAGGCCCAGACTCTGCTCAGTGTCCTCTTCACTGCCTTTAAGCAGTAGCTTCAGATGTTTATCTTCTCCCACGTCCATGCCCTGCAGGAGCACCTCCACAGTTAGGTCCATATTGTGTGAAATTTCGCAAAGTACGAATCAAAACTCCATAGTGGTTTTGTTTTGGCCGATTCTCCTTTGCCAGCTTTGTTTTCTTTGGGTCCTGATAGTGGCTTTGTAAACAATGTCTCTCAGACGTGACTTTCTCAGCAACTTTCTTTTGCAACATGAACATCAACCATTGTCTTTGAACTAAATCTTCTTTGAACTAAATCTTCTTTGAGGTGGCACTCATCCACCCGTGTTAGCTTTATTGTCCAATATGCAACGATTTGTTTGGGCGATGTCATAGAGATAATGGCAGTCCGTCTCATTCATCCGTCGCATGCAGCTTGTAGCACAAGAGGGCATCCGGGTCGTTGGTGGAGGAATGGTGTGGCAATGGTGTGGGTCTTATTAAGCTTGATCTTCTCCAGAGTCCGGTCCACAGGGTCTGGTCCACAAGGCTGGACAGAGCGTGTTGACCCTCGTGCAGTGATTTGGAGCCCGGCGCTCACAGCAGTCAGAGGGAGGTTGTAACAGAAACAAAAAAACACAGATAATGAGTGACGTGTGAGTGCAAATGTGTGCAGAGTAATTCTTTACTGTTGCTTAATTTCTATTCCTTCAATTAAAAAAAAAAATGTCTGCTTGAGTCACACATTTTATAATTATATTATTATTATCTCTTTTTCAGGTCTCCTTCTTTAACGTTATCAATGTTTACATTATAATAAGTCTTTTAACTTTGATTTGCTTTAATTTTTCTTAGAAATCAGTGCTCAGTGATCCTTCTTCAGGAAAGCTATATTTCTTGGACCACACAGTTAATAATTAAATACATTCCTTGCCGTGTTTGTCTGTCATGGCCTGGATTAGAGGGCTTGTAGGAGCTTCCTTCTCCACCACTGACCGGTTTGATCCCATTTTATCTCCCAGATATTTTATCTCCCAGATATTTAATATCTCCCAGATTTCTTATCTCCCAGATAAAATGGTAGTGCGCACCTTTCACCGCTTTACGCACGTCTGCGTAGCGTGTATCTTTTAAGACGTTTTACCACCACGTCCCGGAAACTCCCCAAGAGTTCCCTCCACTTTTCCTAAGCTGGGCTCCTTTAAGTTCCCAGGTTAATGTGTCACTTAATAACAATATTAGTGTATTCAATTCAATAAATTAGGTACTCTGAGGTATTTTTAGCCCGCTTTAGCTAAAAACTCTTTTAAAGGTTCCCCGAAGAGATCTATGCTCGCTTACCTTCCCTTTAAAGGCCAAAGGTCTTGCAATAGATTATACTCTTAACCCAACCTCTCGTTTTCTTTAAGATGTGACACAAACTTAAACAGAGCTCACTCTTAAATCAAGATTTCTTGCTCAGTTAAGTGGAAAAAGTGAGCCAGACTCCCTTTCAGCGTCTGGACTTCCCGACAGCCTGACCCCCAAGAAGGTCTACCTGTCCAGTCTGGTCCAAGGCAGGATTCCTACCCCTTCAGATATTTAAACAAATATATTTAGCAGAGCTATATCAAGCAATCGGCAGACAAACAGAAGGAAGGCTCTAGCATTATTCAGTAATTATTAGAATGAAATGTACCTGTTATAAAATGTCATGAATTTCCCCCCTTTTATTAGATTGTAGCAGGTTTTTAAGAGACTAAACGCCTATACAACTAATAAAAACTTAAAGATGCAGACTCACTCACCACAACAAAGTAGGATGTTTGGTTCGAAAACCTTGCGCCGGTGGTCCTTGTCCCCGTGAGACAGCCCTCCGTCTCAGAAAGCAGATGAGGTTAGAGGCTGGAAGATCCAGGTGGCCAGACGCTGACTCACGCCAGGAGAGAACCCAGACCGGGCGAAGGCCGCTGTTCGTTGACGCCAACTGTTACGGGAGAATTGCAGTTGTGGATTTCTAAAACAAGTTAAACAATAAAAATGCAGAGAGAATGAGTCTGATCAATGAGTTGTTTATTCACTGGTACCAGAGTGAATAACGTCTGTCCCTTTACAGAGTAATCTCTCCCTGCACGACGCATACAACACATTCAGAGTATAAGCGCTTTATACTCAGAGATAACACATCATGAGGACACAACATACAATAATAGTCAAAGCATAGTACATGAGAACAAGGAGGAAGGTTAACTTACGACATAGATGACATTTATCTAAATAAGTGAACTGGGTCAGATGGGCTCCGGCCAGGCGGAACAAACACCAGATACGACTAAGTTAAAGTTAAAGTTAACCTTAGCAATGTAGAAACAGTGAAACCCCAATTTCGGCTATTACAGGAGCAAAGGTCATCCATGTCTGGCTTCACATATGGTGTCGTCCTCATACAACCCCCCCCCCCCCCCCCACACACACACACACACTCATTTACGTCCAAACATGGCATGCAAGGGCTTCTTTGATTTGTGTTATATTATTAGACACCTATGTTCTGTACTTAGAACTCCTTATGCACGCCTACTTGTACCTCATTTACATAATGGTATATATGGCCTGTACATTTGTGCAACCTTTGTGTGTGTGTGTGTGTGTGTGTGTGTGTGTGTGTCAAATCAAATCAAATCAATTTATTTTTATAATGCCCAAAATCACAACAACAGTTGCCTCGATGGGCCACAGATAAAAGCAGTTCAGATAACTGTCCCAGAATGCCCCTGTCCTTTGACCCTCCTTCTCGGCGAGGAAAAACTACAAAAAACCCCATGGGAAAAAGTAGAAACCTCGGGGAGAACCACAGTGAAGGAGAGATCCTACTCCCACGGACGGACAGGCTGCAGATGAACTAGGACTGACATCCACTTGGACTGTGGAGCCAGAACCACTCAAGAGGGAGATGGCTTTAAAGAGTTCCTCCAGGCGGACGAGGAGCAGTCCACCAGTGTAGAGAGATCCTCCAGCAGGAGATGAGGAACAGTTAATCTAAGTAGATGGAGTTCGTCCAGGCAGACGAGGTGTGGCTAATCCAGGGTTGAGGGAGTTCCTCCAGGCGGGTGGCGCATAGATCGTCCAGTGTAGAGATCGATCCTCCAGACAGATGGGGGTGGGGGGGTCGTCACTGGAGCAGCCGCCGCAGTGCCTGAAACAGTCTCCACTCCCGGGGGAAGTGGAGAGAAAGAGAAACATGTGAACAGCAATGAACAGACTACAGTTGAAGTAATATTAAATATTGTTGATAGATAAAGTAGGAAGAACCAGAGGATAGTGTTCAAGCTGCCATACTTCCCCCAGCAGAATTGCTCCAAGGGCAGCATAGCTAAAACTGTAGGTTTTTATTTCTGTTCCTAACTGGCCTGACCATAAGCTATTTCAAAGAGGAACGTTTTGAGCCTGGTCTTAAATTTAGAGACTGTGTCGGCCTCTTTTACATGAACAGGGTGTGTGTGTGTGTGTGTGTGCGTGTGGAGCGAGAAGAGGACCGCGCAACACCCTGATCGATCAGTAAAGGCCTTTTATAACTACTACCTGAGTCCTGGTCCTTTGTACTGCACGTCACCTCATTACAGGTGCAAAACAAGACAAACAACCTCATGAACATAAAATAATCAAACTAAAATCCTTACAATTATTTAACCTCATGTTGAGTTTCACTTTTAGATCGTAGTAACCACTATTTGTTCTCATTTGTTCGACACAGTTGGGCCTCAGCCAATCACAGATGTAGGACAGAGGAGCTGACCAATGGCGTGCCTCCATGTAGGTCACATGACTAATTGAGCAGCCCTGGTTCAGTTTCAGCCTCGGGCCAAAAACGCTCAGAGCTCCAATCGTTTGATCGCCTTCGAAAATCACACGAGGACCGACAAGTACTTAGTTACATTTACTCAAGTACATTAACTTTTAATTAACAACTTTTAATGCAATTGTTCAGGCCACTTTTACTTGAGGAGGCATTGTATTAAATGATTTGTCGGTATTGAACCAAATATCCTGAAAACAAGTCAGAAATTGTAAGTCAATTAAAGGAGACATGTTGTGAAAAGCTTTGACATAACAATCAAACGTACTCAGAGTTACATTCTGATCGATTCATGTTTGAGCGTCTTGTATTGTGTTTCATTTAAATCTTGAGTGCTCAGAAAATCTCAGTTTCACCTTCCCCCTATCCCAGCCCACTTTTCTGTTCATAATACAGATCTTAAATGTTGGGTTCAAACGTGTCTCAAAGTCATTTTTCAACTATTAAAACAAATGAATGAAAATGTCCTGCCTGTTACAGAGAAACAAGATGAAAAAATGACAAAATGACAAGGCTTATCATTTCTACCAGTTTTGAACAGGAAGTTAATGAACCTGATTAAGACGGGTTAGATCCATAGAACTATAATAAAACCTGGAAGATGAAACCAAAATGGCACCCTGTTTATCCCTATGGAGTGAGCTCATTGGCGCATGACCCCAAAAAAATTTCTTATTTCGCATTTACTTCCTGATACGGAGGCTGACATCTTTGCTTTAGGGCGCCACGTGACGACAATCCCCCATGATGCTTTGAGCGACGTGAACGACCACGCAGCTTACAAGTTTTTGTGCTAACGTTAGCTTGTGTGATTGTAATTGTATTCTTCATGTTAGACACACGTGAAAGCGTCTGAAATGAAATAAAATACAACTTACAGGTGTCTCTAGTCGAGCCTTTTCCACGAGCTTCTGTTTGTATCGTCCGACGCTCGTTCACGTGACTCGCACATGTTTGCGGTGACGTCACTTCATATAAAAACGGTAATTTCGGTGATTTTAGAAACGGTAGAAAAGAACATTTCCTTCTATTTTATTTAAATACCGATAATAATTCAGTACTGTCTGTGTAAAAGAAAAATGTCATTTGATGTATTGTATTTACATGTAACCATTTACCTGTAGCATCTTTATGACTTCTCTGCAGCCAAACCTGGAGCTACAAGTGTCGAGAGGGACACCTGGGGTCTTTTGTGTCTCTGTTCCCTCCTAGGCCAGCCACACAATAGCTCCCATTTGGCTCCTCCAATCCAGGAAGCACCATTTACATTCTCGTTTAACCACCTGGACCCCCCTATGGTTAACCAGTCTCCTCACTCGAAGAGACACCTCCAGAGACATTCTAATTTGATCACCCTGACCCCCCCTGCATGCAACCATTTTAATGTGTATTGTGATGTACCCCCCATCTTGTGACTGCCTGACAAACCTGTTCTCCCGGTGGCCTTTATGGGCCGGCCTACTGTAACTCTATAAATTGCTGAGTTTCCTATTGTGTGGCTCGCGTCGTTGCTCCGTTGATCACCCGTGTAGTTGTCTAGGAGCTGTATTCTTCGATATATCAAAGAATAAAGAATCCACCTTTTTGAGAGAGACAGTGCTCCATTTTTCTTGGACTTATCACACAAATTTCCACAACATCTGCAATTATAATGAGCAATTTTAGAAAAAGGCTGGTTCCAAGAGGCTGCAGTACCTCGCATGGCCACTAATCAATCTGGGACCACAGATAGAGGGGGCGTGTCTTATCCAGTTCATTTAATACATCCATGGTTAGCTCAATATTGCGATTCAAAATGTAAACTATGAATTTATGTATGTTATAGTTTCATTCGAAATATGGATAAAAAGCCTGTCATGCGCACATTTTTATATCGATACAGAAACGTATCTTTAAAAAAAATCTGTAATAATGACTTTATTTAATGCCACTGAAAAAAACAAAACTACAAAACTCTAAAGCCAGATAATCCCAGTCAACACTTTTAAATGTGCAATATCATAATAAAAAAAAACAAGACCCGCCATAAATAAAAACCAGAATGAAACACTTTAGAGCCGGGGTGTGTGAACTGGCCCAGGGGCTTTTGCCGGCCCTCAGGACTTCTGAAATGGCCCAAATGATCATTGACAGTAAGCCATTTTTTACTGCAAATATATGTATTTCTACCACTATAACCTCACAAACATCACATTAAATTGAGACACAGACCTGAGTCTTATTAAATATGAAAGCGTGTTGTATCCATCTGAGTGACACACTGTATTCCCCACCTCTGCTTTACTTATTTGACTCTCTACAGCTCAACACACAAAAAACATGTACAAATATTGAGCTCTAAAAATCTTATTTCTGTTGGTATTTAATGAACAATAAGATGACACTGTGGCAGGTCTAAGAATATGTCTTATGTAAATCAAGAATGTAAAGCGTGATATAAAGACAAGCCATCATTACTGCATCTGTCCTCAGCATCGGATCATTCTTTGAACTTCTCCAGGTCAAAGTCTGGACGGGGAAAACCCACCCAGACACGAGGAGAACCAAGAGGGAGGGAGGGAGGGAGAGAGGGAGAAGAGAGAGAGAGAGAGAGAAAGAGAGTGGGGGGAGAGGGAAAGAGAGAGGGAGAGAGAAGGGAGAATAGAGAGAAAGCAAGAAAGAGCGCGAGAGAGAAAGGGAGGGAAAGAGGAGGGAGAGCATGAGAGAGAGAGAGGGGGGGAGGGAACGAGAGAGAAGAGAGAATAGAGAGAAAGTGAGGTAGAGTGAGAGAGAGAGGGGGAAGAAGGAGAAGAAGAGTGTGAGAGTGAGAGAGAAGAGAGATTACAAGGAGAGAGAGAGAGAGGGAGAAAGAGGAAGTGTGTGTGTGAGAGAGAGAGAGAGGGGAGAAGGAAAGAGAGTGAGAGAGCGAAGAGAGAGAGAGAGAGAGAGAGAGTGAGAGAGAAGAGAGATAACAAGGAGCGAGAGAGAGAGAGAGAGAGAGAGTGAGGGAGGGAGAGAGACAGACAGAGAGAGAGAGGATTGTTGTTGCTATAGAAACCATCTGGTGGTCTGCTCGTTTGCTCTCTCTTTCTCTTCCTCTCTTCTCACTCTCTGTCTGTCTCCCTTTCCTCGTCTTTATTCTCTCTCTCTCTCTCTCTCTCTCTCTTCCCCCATCTCTCTCTCTCTCCACTTTCATCAGTCCCTCGCTCATTTCTTCCGTCGTATCTCCTCATCGAGTGTCCTTTTATCCCATCTGCATCTCCCGCTCTCCCTCCCTCGCTCCGCCGTTCTCTCCATCACGTTTGCCTTCGTCCCTGCCTTAAACTCTCGCAGCCTTTGCTTAGTTTCCTTTTCCTTCACAGCTGAAAATGCTCGGTTTTGGATGTAAATCATGACTAAATTGTGACTAAATTGCGTACTTTATGACGGGGAGAAACCCAAGCGCCTCAGGGGTTCACGTTCCACCCACATTCCTGAATCTGATCCCGATTTTCTCCTTTTTTGTCCTTCATCTTCACTGCAAAAACACAACAAATAAGTTACAGTGACTTCTCTGTTTGATTAGATTGGATTTTTGGACCAGCTACAAACATTATTTAAGACATATTTTCTTCTTTCCTGGAAAATTACCTCATCTTTATTAAATATTTACTTGAGATAAGAAATGTTTACAACCAGTTACAGATGTCATCGAATGAGTCAAATATTGAATCAAAATAAAGTTCCAAATTCAAATGCTCTCCTTGAGCTGAGGATCCACTTGTTTGTCTCCATGGAGATATTATGTCTCATTTTCAACAATTCATGTGTCCAGAGCAAACCAGATGCACTTCGACACATGAAATAAATTGGTACAGCCCCTTTAAAGTCCACGACAGGTTTTTATGATTTTCTAATTTTGACTTTATTCAGTGTATTAATACTTGTTGTAAATATATATAATAGTTTTATACCAATCAGGTCGCTGTTTGTGGAGAAAAGTTGAAAAATATGTAGAAAATTACAGGAAGTAAACAAACTGATGACATCACACTAGGGAGACAAGCTTTATACATAATTTACACAAAATAAACTACTTTTTTGACCATTTAAACATTAATTCAACTAAATAAATAAGTTCAAATATATTTTTATTTGTCAGGTAAAAGAATTGATGACATTAGATGAGTTTTAGCCCAGTGTACAGTGTGGTTGCTATGGTAATTTCCTAGCGTGATGTCATTATTTACAACCAGGAAGTGAAATTAAAACGTATAAAACTGCTAAACCGGGATAACATTTGTAAAGAATTTTAGCAAAACTTGAAATATATTTATCTTGACTGAATTTTAGGTAAATGAGTGGTCCAACCTGTCATGGGCCCTTTAAAGTCCACGACAGGTTCTCAAAAGGATGACTTAATTTGGTGGGAGGGCACCTGGGGTACTTTTACATCTGTGAAGTTGCCGTTTGTGAATAAGTGTTGAGAAAAATAAAGTTTGAAATTACAAGACTGAGTTCTAAAACAGTGTCCCTCTGTGATGTCATCAAAAAGAGACATGCCATTGTAAAAACAGACGGTTTACATACAAGTGACATTTTTTGACAGTTTAAACAGTCATTTAAGTCGTTATTGAGTGTAATTTTTTTTTAATAAAATCATAACTATTATGTAATTTATATGGATTTTGTCCCTTGTTTTCAAAATGGTTGCTGGGTAACAATTGTGGAGTTCAGTAAAATCTTAAATAATCATGTTCGCTATTCACCTTATTCCTGAAGTTGCCGTACGCGCCGCCGTCTTGTTTCCGTTGTAGTTTACATGGAGCAGACGAGCTCAACAGAAAATAAGTTCTACATGGACTAAAAAGCCGTTTTCAGGCCTCAGGAAATCAGTGCATTGTGACTTGTTGTTGCTCGTGTTCATTAAACATTTTACACAAATCAATCTACTTTATGTAACATTTTAGCGGCGAGACTTTTCCCTCGTTCATCATTAGCTTTAACGGAGTTCTCGTCAAACGGAAGTGCGTTTACAACAAAAGTGCAAAAAAACGGCAAAAGTGGGCGGGGCAGAATAAGGTGAATAGACCCTAACAAAAACATTCTAAATTAGGAATGGAGGCAAAAGTGAAGTGCAACATAATGTGATTTCACTGGAGAAACTGGGATTTAACCTCAGAATATCACAAAATATGAAAAATGTAGATGATTTTGTAAAAGTAAAAGCCTCAGACACATGTGAGTGACATCAGAGCTGCTTTAAACACATTTATTATTGTATTTTACATTATGTTTAAGGAAAATATGATGAACTCTTTGCATTTTTGTTGAAGGAACAATCCGGATTTATGGGTTTTACTGAAAAATACTCAGAAATGTTGAGCCCACAGTAATTTTTCATTTTATCTAGATATATATTAGATACTATACTACTATAGTACTATACATTTGATTCTTTTGGAGCTAAAATGACATTTTAAGGCTAGAAAATTGTATTTTGTCCATCGTTTGTTATAGAAAAGCAAACTAAGTGACCTTTCTACCCTTGAAATTCAAATGTGTTGCTTTTTTTTCCAACACAAACATTTAAAACCAGTAGAATTTAGATCTAATGTGAGATAATCACTTAAACATTTAGAGTGAACTTCATATTTCCTCCAGTCTGGAATTTTGATGACATCACATTTTAAAGAGTCTATTTGCTGCTCATGTTCAACCAGGAAGAGCAATTATAAACATCACGAAGATGGTCAAACTGGCAGTAAATAGGCAAAATGTTCAGTAAAATCCTAAATAATAATCATGTTCATTATGTTTTGGTGAAATGTGCCGTCTAACCTGTCATATAGACTTCAAATAGGGGGGAAAAGTAGCCTATTTTTTCCTTCATCCTTCTTCTTATGAGCGCTGTAAACCTGCAAAGTTCCAGACCCAGTTCTTTTTCTGCACAAACGCCAATTAAATGGAGACTGGACTAAAAAGAGAACAAAAGGAACTGAAAAGTGGGAAAACACCTTCTGTTCTTTTGTCTGTACGTAGACTTTTAGTAAGAGTTTTGTAAATGAGATCTGTGGAGCGGCGCGTTGACAGTAAGAACGCACGTGTCTCCAAGGTTTATTTGAGCAAAACCAAGATGGACGTGTGTAAAGTTAGATTAAACTTTGGTGAATCTAAAATAACCCGCGGCCCGCTGACTTCTTGGCCACAACTTGAGAGATTGACGTCATCCTTCGCCTCCGTTGATGCAGCCAAAGGAGCTTTTACCACCAACACCTCTCAACTATTTGGATAAAGATGACATATTCCGTGTTTCTTTTTCAAAACATTTCCTTGTGAAGTTCCTCGCCAAACCAGAAGAATACCAGCGCTGTGAGCCAAACGTTTAGCTGCCAAATACTCACGTATAAATAGCCAATATCCAAATGAAGCCGTAGCAGCGCGAGGGAAATATGCAAAAGTCCAGACGAGTCTTTGCATGGGTCGTTGTATCGGCCGGAGTGGGAAGAGCCCATTGATTATATCTGAAGAGAGAGAGGGAGAGAGAGAGAGAGAGAGAGAGAAAGAGGGTGAAAAGAGAGAGAGAGGGGGAGAGAGAGAGAGAGCGGGAGAGAGAGAGAGTGAAAGGAGAGAGAGAGAGGGAGAGAGAAAGAGAGAGAGTGAAAAGAGAGAGAGAGAGAGACAAAGTGAAGAAAGAAGGAGAGAGAGAGTGAAAGGAGAGAGAGAGAGACTGAAAAGAAAGAGAGAGACGAGTGAGTGAGAGAGAAGAGAGAGAGAAGAAAGAGAGAGAGAGGAAAGAGAGAGAGAGACAGAAAGAGAGAGAGTGAAAAGAGAGAGAGACAAAGTGAAGAGAGAAGGAGAGAGAGAGTGAAAGGAGAGAGAGGAGAGAGACTGAAAAGAAAGAGAGAGACGAGTGAGTGAGTGAGTGAGTGAGAGAGAGAAGAGAGAGAGAGAGAAGAAAGAGAGAGAGAGAGAAAAGAGAGAGACAGACAGAAAGAGAGAGAATGAAAAGAGAGAGAGAGAGACAAAAAGAAGAGAGAGAGCGTGAAGAAAGAGAGAGAGTGTGAGAGTGAAAAGAGAGAGACACAGAGAGAGAGAGAGTGAAAGGAGAGAGAAGAAGAGAGAGGGGAGAGAGAGAGAAGAGCGAGAGAAAGAAGAGAGAGAGACCGAAAAAGAGAGAATAAAGAGAGAGTGAAGAGACAGAGACAGAAAGAGAGAATAAAGCGAGAGTGACGAGAGAGAGAGAAAGAGAGAAGTCTGATTGAAAGAGAGACAGAGAGAGAGAGTGAAAAGAGAGAAATAAGAGAGAGAGAAGACAGAGAGAGAGAAATAAGAGAAAGAAAGAAGGGAGGGAGAGAGAGAAATAAGAGAGAGACAGAGAAAAGAGAGACAGAAACACAGAGAGAGACAGCGAGGGAGAGAGAGAGAGCAATAGACAAATATAGAGAGAGATAAAGCAAAAGAGAGACAGAAAGAAGGGAGAAAGACAGAGAAAGAGAAAGACAGACACGCAGACAGAGAGAGAAAGAGAGCAATGGAGAAATGTATAGAGAGATAAAGAGAAAGAGAGACCGCAGGAGAGAGCGAGAGTCAGAGAGAGACAGAGAGAGACAGAGAGGAGAAATTAGAAATAAGAGAAGCGATAGAGGAAAAGGGTGTGAGTTGAGAGAAAGAGGGGAAGGAGAAACAAGAAAGAGAGAGAGACAGAGATGTGGAGAGAGAGAGGGAGAGAGAAAACCAGAGGGAGAGAGAGAAACGAGAAATAACAAAAGAGATGAGGAAAGGAGTGAGAGTTGGGAAAAAGAGAAAAAGGAGGAGGGATAAAGGAGAGGGAAGGGAGAGAGAGAGTAGAAAAGGGGAAAAAAGGGAGAGAGAGAGAGAGAGAGAGAGAGAGAGAGAGGTGAGGGAGTATCCAAGTGTAACAATCCATTTGATGAGGGAAGAGGAAAAAGAGAGGGAGTGGAGTAAAAGAAATGGAAGAGCTGAGACGAGGAAAGAGAGAAAGGGAGAGAGGGGAGAACACAGATGATGAGGGGGAGAGAAGGGGAGGTGGGGGAGGTAAACAGGAGGCGAGAGAGAAGGAGAGAGAGAGAGAAGAATGATGTGATGGAGGGAAGTTTCTCGTACATTTTAGACAGAACTGTGAGCCTCAATCAGATCTTATGTAACACGCCGGCTTGACTCAGCAAAACACAACGCTCCTGTTCTCAAAACACAAATCAATGAACGCGAATGAGACGTTTTAATGATAAAAACATGATTTTTAAAAATGACAAAATTCATTTAAAGTGCCTCCGACAGGTTGGATTACTCTTTCACGCAGTTAAGATGGATATGTTTTAAATTCTGCTAAAATCTTTACAAATTTTACCCATAGAACTATAATAAAACCTGGAAGATGAATCCAAAATGGCCGCCCTGTTTATCCCTATGGAGTGAGCTCATTGGCGCATGACCCCAAAAAAGTTTCTTACTTCCGCATTTACTTCCTGATACGGAGGCTGCCATCTTTGTTTTACTTCCTGATACGGTGGCTGCCATCTTTGTTTTACTTCCTGATACGGAGGCTGCCATCTTTGTTTTACTTCCTGATACGGTGGCTGCCATCTTTGTTTTACTTCCTGATACGGAGGCTGCCATCTTTGCTTTAGGGCGCCACGTGACGACAATCCCCCACTTCATATAAAAACGGTAATTTTGGTGATTTTAGAAACGGTAGAAAAGAACATTTCCTTCTATTTTATTTAAATACCGATAATAATTCAGTCCTGTCTGTGATTATAATGTGCAATTTTAGAAAAAGGCTGGTTCCAAGAGGCTGCAGTACCTCACACGGCCACTAATCAATCTGGGACCACAGACAGAGGGGGCGTACCTTATCCAGTTCTTTTAATACATCAATGATTTTACCCCAGTTTAGCTATTTTTGTAGGTTTTTAATTTTACTTCCTGGTTGTAAATGATGACATCACACTGGGAAATTACCAACAAACATCAACAACAACAACAAAACTCATCTAATGTCACAGATTGTTTTTTGTTTTGTTTTTTGCCAAAGAAAAATGCACGTGAACACCTTTATTTTGTTGATTCGATGTTTAAAGGTCAAATTATGTATGACCTTTGTCTCCCCAGTGTGATGTCATCAGTTTGTTTACTTCCTGAAATTTTTCAACAGATTTTTCGACTTTTCTCCACAAACAGCGACCTGATTGGTGTAAAACTATGATTTATATTTACAACAGGTATTAATACACTGAAAAAAGTCAAAATTAGAAAATCATAAAAACCCGTCATACGCACTTTAATGGTGAGATGCTACAGATTCAACACTTTTTATTTTCTTCAAATTTAATGTTTTTTTTTTGTTTTTTTGGGGACAGTTTGCTTTCTCAACAAAGTGTCAAGCATACGGGGAAACACCATGGTCCAATCTGCACCAAAAGATGTTTTATTATTTGATTTGCTGCTTTTTCTACGGACATTTTTATCACATAAACACATAAAGTTGCACCTGTACCATTTGACAGACGGCACAGAAGATGATGTTGACGTCAATCTAATCCAGATTTACTTAAAGCGCTCCTGACAGGTTGAACTACTCATTTAACTAAAATGTAGTTTAGATAAATATATTTCAAATTTTGCTAAAATACTTCACTAATTTTATCCCGGTTTCGCAATATTTTTAGGTTTTTTGTCTCACTTCCTGGTTGTAAATGATGACATCACGCTAGGAAATTACCATAGCAACCACCCAAATTCATTTAACGTCACAGATCTTTTAACTTTTTCAAATAAAAAACACACGTGAACACCTTTTTTGTCTAATTAATGTATAAAGTATAAAAAAAAACACACTTTTTGTGTAAATTATGCATAACTTTTGTCTCCCCAGTGTGATGTCATCAATTTCTTCACTTCCTGTAATTTTCGATGGATTTTTAAACTTTTCTCCACAAACGGCGACTCGATTGGTGTAAAACTATAATTTATATTTACAAGAGGTATTAATACGCTGAATAAAGTTAAAATAAGAAAATCACGAAAACCTGTCATACGCATTTTAAAGTCTAAATGAAGGTTCTCATGTTTCTCTAATAATGAATAGTTTGGTGAATAGCACTTATGTAAAATATTTATCATAGTTTTATATCCGTGAAGTTGCAGTTTGTGAAGAAATTTCGAAAAATAAAAGTTTAAAATCACAGGAAGTAGTGCTCCGTTCTAAAACTGAATCCCTCTGTGATGTCATCAAAACGCGACGTAAATCCAGAGACAATTTAAACTCAACGGACACATTTCTCTGACAGTTTAAACAATCATTCAACAAAATAAAGGTGTCATCAGGTATTATTCATTGTCAATTCCTAACTATTGTGTAGTTTACATGGATTTTGGCGGCGGTTGTTTACACTCTGGTTGCTAGGTAACAGTTGTGTCTTAAGAAAAAACAGGGTCAAACAGGCAAAATGTTTAGTAAAATCTTAAATATAATCATGTCCACTACGTTTTAGTGAAAGATGTGTCTAACCTCGAATGCATTTTAATTTTTAACTTTTAAAAAATTAGACAAAATTTCGATTTTTACGCCAATTATCAATATTATACTATCTGATTTACTCAAGAATATCAAAAATAAATACTTTTTTTTTTTTTTTATCTAATATGTCAACAAAATGAAGCAAGTATTTTAAACATGTCTCTGTCCATTTCTCAGATTAAATTGTCCCAAATATGTGCAATTTTGGCAATTTTTACACATAAAATGCCTTGTATGAAACATAACGTGATGAAAAACTTTAAATTTAAACAGTTTGTCTTACATTTAAATAAGTAAACTACAGAAGAAGTTACACATAAATATATACAGATCTAAATTAAAATGTTTTCCTTTTCGCCTGCAGTGTCTCTCCTTCGAAGGATTAAACGCTTCCAGACTTCCCTCTCCCCAGACGCCTCCTCCCGTTCCCGGGCCGCGAGGACGTGACGCGCTCGGCTGCTCGAATCAAGCCTTTTCTCTTCTAAATAAAGACTTCCCTCTCCCCGGACACCTCCTGCAGGCGCCTGTGTGCGAGGGGAGCCGTCTTCGTGCACTCCTGGCCTTTACGGGCGGGTCATGTGATCGGATCATGTGACCGCATCGTCTCACGCTCCACTAACACAAACCTTATATAAGAACGAGCGCACTGCAAAAAGGAACAGAGCCTGGGTCCGTTTGTCCCGATTCGAGCGACGAGTTGATCGTTTTGTTCACTGCGCGTCGTGATTTCTGTGTTTAGTTTGAGTAGTTTTGTTGTCTAATTTCCAAACAAAAAGATAAAGGTTGACAAAAATGTAAATAAATAACAAAATAAATCAATTATAGCCAAAATCAGTGCATATGGTTTTTATGTTTTTCTTTTTTTGTATGTTATGACTGGGTTTGGAGAGAGAGTTTTTATGATTTCTTACTTTTTACTTTATTTGGTGGGATAGAACTTTAAAAAATATATATATAAATGATAGTTTTACACCAATTAAATGCTACTTTTTGATGGAAAGTTGAAAAATATGTTGAAAATGACAGGAAGTTGTTGTCTTTTTTCAATTAAGAAATCCTCAAAATTATGAGACGTGAAGCATACACATTATTAAACATATAATTAACACATAAAACATTCAATTAACAAAAAAACAGCATTAGTTGTACAAACATTTTAGATGCTGAAAATCTCTTAAATATAAGAACAACAACACAGGAATTTAGAAAGTGAACAAAAACTGATTATACTATCATGTTTCATTGAGTATTTGTTTGTAGGATATCAACGGTTGACTGTTTTTCTGATTATTGGTGATCAATGTTAAGGATTTTTAAAAAGTTCAGACTGGAAAAGACAGAAGAAGTGTTGAGGAATTTCTGTTTATGAATGAAAAGTTCTGAAACATGATGGCGTCACACAACGTACACATTTTTTCTGACCTTTTAAACATTAACTCAACAAAATAAAGCTGCTCTCATGTGTTTCTATTCGTCAAAAAACAATGTGTGTGACACTGGAGGAGTTCTGGCCGAGTGTAAAACATGGTTGCTAGGTAACAGCCACAGAATTTCCCAGTGTGTTGTCATCATTTACCACCAGGAAATAAAGAAAAGCTGGGCAAATACAATGATCTTAACTGTGTTTTAGTCAAATGCTTCGTTCCGCCCGTCATAGGCGCCTCATGCTCAGAAGTGAAGGAGAAAAGTATGAAAGTATATGTTCTAAAACAGAAAACCTGAACATGTCATCACTGTACTGTACGAAATGTCATCCAAAATGCAGGGTCAAGGAACACGTTTTTCTGTCAGTTAAAACATGAATTTAAAGTGCCTATGACAGGTTAGACTACTCATGTCCCTAAAATACAGATCAGATAAATATATTTAAAGTTTTGCTAAAATAATTATATATTTGTTCATTTTTTGCCATTTTTTTCGTTTTGTAACATCACTTCCTGGGTGTAAATGATGACATCACAGTAGGAAATTACTTTGCACACTAAACTAAAACTCAGCTAATGTCGGAGATTTTTTTGGCTGACAAAATATCAAAATATCAAAATATATGTGAACATCTTTATTTTGTTGAATTAATGTTTTAAAGGTAAAATACTTTATTTATTTTGGGTAAATTATGCATAAACTTTGGATGGAATGAGTCTCCCTAGTGTGATGTCATCAGTTTTTCACTTCCTGTAAATTTAAACCAATTTTTCAACTTTTCTCCACAAACCATGACTTGATTGGTGTAAAACAATATTTTTTATGTACAATACGTGTTAATAAACTAAATAAAATCAAAATTAGAAAATCATAAAAACATGTCATATACGCACTTTAACTAAAAGTGTTAATCGTTTGTTTCTATTGCTGTAATCATCAAACCACTGTGTGATTTAGACAGGGTTTGGACCTTGTTAACGTTTTTCACCTTATTCCTGAAGTTGCCGTACGCGCCGCAGTCTTGTTTCCGTTGTAGTTTACATGGAGCAGACGAACTCAACAGAAAATAAGTTCTACATGGACTAAAAAGCTGTTTTCAGACTGACCAGGAAATCGTTGCGTTGTGACTTGTTTTTGCTCGTGTTCATTAAACATTTTACACAAATCAATCTACTTTATGTAACATTTTAGCGGCGAGACTTTTCCCTCGTTCATCATTAACTTTAATGGAGTTCTCGTCAAACGGAAGTGCGTTTACAACAAAAGTGCGTATCTGTGGCAAGAAGAGGTAAAAGTGGGCGGGGCAGAATAAGGTGAATAGCAACAGTTATGGAATTATATATGGAGCTATGTCTGACCTGTCACTTTAAAGAGCTCCGTCAGTGTCATATCGACTCCTGCTCTGTTCACTTTGTCCCAACAGTGACGCGAGACTCTACAGGCAAAACTCTTTTTTTTTATTTTTTTGTTTTTTGGTCAGTTTGCTCTCTCAACACATAGACATTCATGTGGAAACAACAAACTTGTCCAATCTGCTCCTAAAAATGTGTTATTCTTCCATTGAATCCACTTCATCCATTGATTTCTCTGGGACATTGTAACTTCAAAGGCCGTTTTCTTAAAATACATTTTCTCCCTCGGGACATAAGGATCACCACTTAAAGTAGCTCCCACATGAAACTTTACAATCTTGGATTCAACAAGATTTTGATGAACCTTATAGAAGGATTTTTTGATATCTAATTAAAAAAATGATTTATTGAAGTTTTAAGTTTAAAAAAAAGGCAAAATATGAATTTTTAGGACAATTTTTCAGTCCAATCTAGTTTACTTAAAAGCTAAATAAGAAATCCAAAATCCCCTCCGTAATTTTTTTGTGCAACTATGTGTACAAAATGAACCAAGAAATTTAAACCTGGTTCTGTCCATTTTTCAGATTTATATGTCCCAAATATGTGTATTTTCTGTCGTTTTTTCACATAAAATGCCTTATTTCTACATGACATGATATTATTAACTTTGAATATATTTTTTGTTACATTGATGTGAGTAAACTACAGGAGAAGGTTTAAATTAATCTTTAAAATCTTTAAATTTAATTTTTTTTCCTATTCACTTGTTGTGTCTCGCCTTAAAGTCTAAATGACAGGTTGGACAACACATTTGACTAAACGGTTCAGTCATAAAATGTAAAAACATTAAATGTGGTGAAAATGATTGTATTTAAGATTGTACTGAACATTTGCCCCCAAGTTTATAATGTTACTTCCTGGAGCAGCATGTGACACAGTTGACTGTTATTCCACAGCTGTTACCTAGCAACCATTTGGAAAACTAGTACAAATATATAAACTAGTATAAATTAAACTATACTTATGATTTGACAGATAATAATACTTCATAACACCTTTATTTTTTAAACTACAAAACTATTTCAATTATAAAAAAGATTTGTCAGTTTGTCTGTTTACAATGGCATGTTCCTTTTTGATGACATCACAGAGGGATTTCATTTCACTTTTAAACTTTTATTTATCAAAGTTTCCTCTGGAACTGCACTTCACAAATGTAAAACTGTGCTAAATATTTACCACAGATGCCCTCCCCCTAAACCAAGTCACAATTAGACAAACATGGACTTTATTATGTCACATGTCACAGACTTCAGACCTTCACAAATCTGAGGAATCAGAATCAGAATCTACCCCAGGAGGAATCAAATGAAGAACCACCGTCACATACACCATCAGGAGGAATCTGAAGAGGATTTCCTGGGGTTCATGTAGGATCTGAACACATTTATTTATGTGAAATTATACTTTTTTATCCAGAACTTAAAATGAGGCACTACAGGTGAGTAGGAATAATTCTTAAAGTAAAAGATTGTAAACTTCTCCTGTAGTTTACTCACATAAATGCAAGAACAAAAGATGTATCATAAGTTTTTCATCATGTAATGTTTTCATATAGAAATAAGGCATTTCATGTGTAAAAACAGACACAACTGCACAAATTTGAATCATTTAAACATTTAAATCAGAAATCAGGTTTAATTTTCTTGGTCTGCTTTGTATACAGATTGGTTTGGGGATTTTAGATTTCTAATTCAGTTTTTGAATAAACTAGATTTGACTGAAATTCAAATTTTGCCTTTTTTATTTAATTTTTTTTTACTTAAAACAAAATATTCTGCATGTTCAGTCAAAATCTATAGTTTTGTCCAAAATTGTAAAGTTTGGTGTGTGTAGAAACTATGCTATGTGGTGATCTTGTGTCCCCTACTGAAGAAAAATGCATTTAAATGAATGGCCTTTGAGGTTAACAGTGTCAGAGAAATCTAAGGTTGAAGTGGATTAAATGAACTAATAAAACATCTTTAGCAGCAGATCGGACAAGTGTGACATTTCCACATGAAAGCCGATGTATTGAGAGAGCAAACTGACAAAAAACAGACAGATAAACAGATAAATATAGGTCTTTCCTGACACATCGAGGCTGATTTGTACAGTGTAGTAACAGTTGTGTCGCTGCGGGCTGTGTCCATCTGCAGAAAGGGATTGTGGTTAAATATGAAAGCGTGTGTTTAGACCTCGGAGCTCTTCACACCTCCTCCTCCTCCTCTTCCTCCTCCTCGCTATTTGTTTATTTGCGTTCAAATCAAATCAAATCAATTTATTTTTATAATGCCCACAATCACAACAACAGTTGCCTCGATGGGCCACAGGTAAAAGCAGTTCAGATAACTGTCCCAGAATGCCCCTGTCCTTTGACCCTCCTTCGCGGCGAGGAAAAACTACAAAAAACCCCACGGGGGTCACTGCTCACGACCAGAAACACACACTTAAAATCTGCACCTGTCACTCAGACGGCGAACTTGCATTTTCCACTCGGCTCCTGTTAAAACGTGTTATGTTATGATCTCATGCATATTTTATAAGGATTAATTAAAAAGTAACACTATAGCTGCAAACGGGAACGATGGCTTCCTCGTCCCTTCTTATATTTTTCCTGTTTTGAATAATTGTGACTTATTTAGCTTGTTGTAATGATGTTTGAGATGTATTCAAGCTAAAATATTAGATTAAGTAAACAATCTCGCTGGGCAGCTGCTTGAAATATGATAATACATGCACAAACAAACTGAAAAAGTGTACGTAAACCCGATACGTGGTAAGTATATTTAAAAAATGCAGAAAAGATACAGAGAGAAAGGGAGAGAGAGAGAGAGTGCAAATGCGAAAGAGAGAGAAAAAAAAAGCGAGCGGGGCCACTGCTGCATCGGACATCATTTTCACGCTTGAGTGAAGTTTATGAAAAAGAAGGGAGTGTTTTGGTCCAACAGTGCAGCAGGAAACGGAGAGGATGAGAGGGAATCCTGCAGCCAAATTCAGAACAGAACGAGAGCGAGAGAGAGAAAAGAGAGGGGAGAGAGGAGGAGAGACGGGTGAGAAAGAGAGGCTGAGAGGTAAAGAGAAGAATACAGCAGAGGAGAAGAGAAGGGGAAGGAGGAGAGAAAAGGAGAGGAGAAAGAGATAAGGAGATGGAGTTAGCGGTAGCAGAGGGGGGAGAGATTGAGGGAAAAGAGGAGGAGGAGGAGAGAGGAGGAGGGAAGAGGAGATGGGTGAGAAAGAGATGGAGGTTGAGAGGTAAAGAGAAGAATGCAGCAGAGGAGAAGAGAAGGGGAAGGAGGAGAGAAAAGGAGAGGAGAAAGAGATAAGGAGATGGAGTTAGCGGTAGCAGAGGGGGGAGAGATTGGGGGAAAAAAGGAGGAGGAGAGAGGAGGAGGGAAGAGGAGATGGGTGAGAAAGAGATGGAGGCTGAGAGGTAAAGAGAAGAATACAGCAGAGGAGAAGAGAAGGGGAAGGAGGAGAGAAAAGGAGAGGAGAAAGAGATAAGGAGATGGAGTTAGCGGTAGCAGAGGGGGGAGAGATTGAGGGAAAAGAGGAGGAGGAGAGAGGAGGAGGGGAAAGAAGAGGAGAGGAGGAGGAGAAAGATTTGAGATGGAGAGGAAAGAAGAGAGAAAAGGAGAGAGAGGAGAAAAAAGGAGTAGAGGGAGAGAGAGAGAGAGAGAGAACGAGAGAGAGAGAGAGGAAGTGGGGAAAGAGGAGGAGGCAAGAGGGAAGGAGAGTGTTAGCTGCAGCAGAGGAGGCGAGAGAGGGAGAGGAAAAAATGAGGAGAAAGAGAGAAGAGGAGAAAGAGATAAGGAGATGGAGTTAGCGGTAGCAGAGGGGGGAGAGATTGGGGGAAAAGAGGAGGAGGAGAGAGGAGGAGGGGAAAGAAGAGGAGAGGAGGAGGAGAAAGATTTGAGATGGAGAGGAAAGAAGACAGAAAAGGAGAGAGAGGAGAAAAAAGGAGTAGAGGGAGAGAGAGAGAGAACAAGAGAGAGAGAGGAAGTGGGGAAAGAGGAGGAGGCAAGGGGGAAGGAGAGTGTTAGCTGCAGCAGAGGAGGCGAGAGAGAGAGAGGAAAAATGAGAAGAAAGAGAGAAGAGGAAAAAGAAGAGGAGAAAGAGATAAGGAGATGGAGTTAGCGGTAGCAGAGGGGGGAGAGATTGGGGGAAAAGAGGAGGAGGAGAGAGGAGGAGGGGAAAGAAGAGGAGAGGAGGAGGAGAAAGATTTGAGATGGAGAGCAAAGAAGAGAGAAAAGGAGAGAGAGGAGAAAAAAGGAGTAGAGGGAGAGAGAGAGAGAACAAGAGAGAGAGAGGAAGTGGGGAAAGAGGAGGAGGCAAGGGGGAAGGAGAGTGTTAGCTGCAGCAGAGGAGGCGAAAGAGGGAGAGGAAAAAATGAGGAGAAAGAGAGAAGAGGAAAAAGAAGAGGAGAAAGAGATAAGGAGATGGAGTTGGCGGTAGCAGAGGGGGGAGAGATTGGGGGAAAAGAGGAGGAGGAGAGAGGAGGAGGGGGAGAAAGCATGAGGGGAAGAGAGTGTCAGCGTTAGAGAGGGAGGAGTGGAAAGAGAGGCAATGTAGCTGCAGCAAAGGAGATGAGAAGAGGAGGGGAGGAGGATATGTGAGAGAGAGAGAGAGAGAGAGAGAAAGAGAGAGAGAGAGAGGAAAAGAGTGAGGAGAAAGATTTGAGATGGAGAGAAGAAGAAGAAAGAAGAGAGAAAAGGAGAGAGAGAGAAAGAGGAGGAGGCGAGAGGGAAGGAGAGTGTCAGCTGCAGCAAAGGAGGCGAGAGAGGGAGAGGAAAAAATGAGGAGAAAGAGAGAAGAGGAAAAAGAAGAGGAGAAAGGATGAGGAGGAGGACAGGGGAGGAGATAGCTGCAGTAGAAGAGAGAGAGAGAATAGGAGATGGAGGAGTAGGTTAGCAGTAGCAGAAGAAAGAGGAGAAAGAGAGGAGAGGAGGAGGAGAGGAGGAGGAGAAAGGACGAGGGGAGAGGGGAGAGTTGAGGAGGAGGAGAGAGAGAAAGGGAGATGGGGGACCAGGTAAGCAGTAGCAAAGAGAAACAGGAGAGAAAAGGAGAAAGACAGGATAGAGGAGGAGAGAAAAGGAAGAGAGCGTGAGAAGAGGAGAACGAGGAGTGTGTTAGCAGCATTAGAGGAGGAGAGAGAGGGAAGAGAGAGGAGGAGAAAGAGTGGTTAGTGGCAACACATTAAGCGAGAGGAGGAAAGAGAGAAGAGGAAGAGGGGGAAAGAGAGGAGTTGGTTAGCAGTGGCAGAGGTGAAGAGAGAAGGAGGAAAAAGAGGGGCGGTGAAAGGAGGAGGAGAGTAAAGAAGAGGAGAAAGACAGAAGAGGAGGAGGCAAGAGGGAGGGGAGAGAGTGTTAGCTGCAGGAGAAGAGGAGAGAGAGAAAAGGAGATGGGAGAGCGGGTTTACCGTAGCAGAGGAGGAAAAAGAGGTGGAGAAAGGGAGATGAGGAGAAGAGCGGGGAGAAAATAAGCAGGAGAGATAAGGAGAAAGATAGGAGAGGAGAAAATAAGGAGAGCGTGAGAGGAGGAGATGGAGGAATGTGTTAGCTGCATTAGAGAAGAAAAGGGGAAAGAGAGAAGAGGAGAAGGAGAGAAAGGGAGATAGATAGGAGAGAGGAGGAGAGTAAAGGAGGAGCGAGTGAGAGGAGGAGCAGATGGAGGAGTGTTTTATCAGAAGGAGAAATATAGGAGAAAGTAGTAGAAAAATGAGGAGAGAGTGAGAGGAGGAGAGGGGAGGTTAGCAGCATTAGTGGAGCAGAAAGAGGGAAGAGAGAGGAGGAGAAAGAGAGAAGAGGAAAAGAGGAAGAGGAGGAGAGAGTGAGAGGAGGAGAGGGGAGGTTAGCAGCATTAGAGGAGCAGAAAGAGGGAAGAGAGAGGAGGCGAAAGAGAGAAGAGGAAAAGAGGAAGAGGAGGAGAGAGTGAGAGGAGCAGATGGAGGAGTGGTTTTTCAGCATTAGAGAAGGAGAGAGAGAGGGAAGAGAGAGGAGGAGATAGAGGAGATTAAGAGAGGGGGTGGAGAGGAGGAGATAGAGAAAAGAGAGGAGACACAAAGAAAGAAAGAAGAGGAAATGAGGAGAGAAGAGGAAGAAGAGCGAGAAGGAGAAAGATAGGAGAAAGGAGGAGAAAAAATGAGGAGAGAGTGAGAGGAGAAGAGCAGCATTAGAGGAAGAGAGAGAGGAAAGAGAGAGGAGGAGAAAGAGAGAAGAGGAAAAGAGGAAGAGGAGAAAGATAGGAGAAAGGAGTAGAAAAAATGAGGAGAGAGTGAGAGGAAGAGAGGGTAGGTTAACAGTGTTAGAGGAGCAGAGAGAGGGAAGAGAGAGGAGGAAAAGAGGAAGAGGAGGCGCGCGTGAGGGGAGGAGAGAGGTGGAGGAGAGTGTTGGCTGCAGCAGAGGAGGCTGCACTGACAGAGACACATGAATGATTTAAAACACAGAGAGCAGCAAATGTCAGGTCTAATCAGCCGCGCTCACGCCTCACTAAACGCATGCATCGACTTTATATATATGAATATGTGCCACCACCGCACCCAGAAACCACTGTACCACCACCGGACCCGTAAACGACTGTACGACTCTTATATACCACCACCGGACCAATAAACGACTAAACGACTGTACGATTCTTATATACCACCATTGGACCCATAAAAGACTGTACGACTCTTATATACCACCACCGGACCCATAAACGACTGCAGGACTGTTATATACCACCACCGGACCCATAAACGACTGTACGGCTCTTATATACCACCACCGGACCCATAAACGACTGTACGACTCTTATATACCACCACCAGACCCATAAATTACTGTATGACTCTACAAATTGTCCCATAAACGACTGTACGACTGTTATATACCACCACCAGACCCATAAATGACTGTACGACTCTTATATACCAACACCGGACCCATAAACGACTGTATGGCTCTTATATACCAACACCAGACCCATAAACGACTGTAGGACTCTTATATACCACCACCGGACCCATAAACGACTGCATGGCTCTTATATACCAACACCAGACCCATAAACGACTGTAAGACTCTTATATACCACCACCATTGGACCCATAAACGACTGTACGACTCTTATATACCACCACCGGACCCATAAACGACTGTAGGACTGTTATATAGCACCACCGGACTCATAAACGACTGTACGACTCTTATATACCACCACCAGACCCATAAACGACTCTTATATACCACCACCAGACCCATAAACGACTCTTATATACCACCACCAGACCCATAAACGACTCTTATATACCACCACCAGACCCATAAACGACTGTATGACTCTTATAAACCACCACCGGACCTGTAGGTCTCTGCATCGGTATTATATTTTTAAAGTTTTGATTATGCTCTAGGTTTAAGTCTAAGTCTAAGTGTAAAAGTTAGACAATATTTCCGGTGCATGTGGCAGGTTTTCAGCTTTTTCTAATTATCACCTCGTTTGTTGAGATAGAATTTGTGTTAAATACCAGTCATGGTTTTGCATCGTTCGGGCGTCAGTTTTTGAGTTTAGTTGAAAAACTAAAGTTGAAAATTACAGGAAGTGGAGCTGAAGTCTAAACAGTTCCCTCTGTGATGTCATCAATAAGCGACATTCCCACCCAAATGCAGAGACAATTTACAGGACGCATTTTTCTGACATTTTAATCAATAATTTACCAAAAATAAACGCGTCATCAGGTATTTTTTGTGTATTACTATGGATTTTCGCCATTGTCAACATTACGGTTGCTAGGTAACAGCTAGCTTCAACTACGTCATAGTATTTGCTGCTCACGTTAAACCAAAAAGTAACGTTATAAACTTTGCAAAAACTATCAAACTGGGGACATATTCGCAAAACGTTTAGCAAAGTCTTAGTGCTTTTTAGCGAAATGTGCAGTTTAACCTGTCGTATGCACTTAAAGCTCCACTGTGTAACTTCTCTGCCTTCTCCTTCACTGTTCTTTCTTTCTTCACTCCCAGATACAAACTGTTGACCCCAAATCCATGACCCAAGATGTATAGAATTATGCCGCAAAGAAGAAACCGTTACGTAACTCCAAATAGGTTTCAGATTCCCTTCGCTTTGTCGACAAACCCCCGTCCTTCTCTCGTCGAGCCTCACGACGAAGTCACTGGGACGGTTTTTAAAGAGCACCTCGGACCGCGGACTCATACTCTGCCGTCTTTTTATCTACTCTTTTGTGCGCGCAGACATCCACTTAGAGCCGAGAACGAGGGACTTACACAGCGTTATATAATGTTGGTATAACTCTGCCGGGATAGACTTTGTGATGCCTCACTTCCTCCATATAATTGATGTTTGAGCGGTGGTAGTAAACACGACGCGATAACCAGTTCAGTACCAGAGCTGCAGTAGTCGTAGTAATAGTACAGTGGGATAGTTGTAGGCTGTAGAAGGAGTGTTTCTCAAATCGTTGTGTGTGCAGTTTGAGAATTTGAGAGTTGGAAACAAATCTATTCCCTTTTTAATACTATAACCTAACCAACTGCAAAAAATGAGGGTTAAAATGTCTTGATTTCAGGATATTCATCTTAACTTCAGACGTTTTTGACAGGTTGAACTACTCATTTAACTAAAATGCAGTTAAGACAAATATATTTCAATTTCTACTAAAATCTATACGCATTTCACCACAGTTGAGCTATTCTTTTAAGTGTTTAATTTTACTTCCTGGTTTTAAAGTATGACATCACACTAGGAAATTACCATAGCAACCACACTGTACACTGGCCAGAACTCATCTAATGTCACAGATTTGGTTAATTTGAGAAAGAGAAATGCATGTGAACACCTTTATTTTGTTGAATCAATGTTTAAAGAGTGAAAAAAGTTGTTTCTTTTGTGTAAATTATGCATAACCTTTGGCTCCCTCAGTGTGATGTCATCAGTTTGTTTACTTCCTGTAATTTTCAACAGATTTTTCAACTTTTCTTCACAAACAGTGACCTTAATGGTGTAAAACTACAATTTATATTTACAAGAGGTATTAATACACTGAATAAAGTCAAAATTGGAAAGTGGTTGAGATTACTTTTTTCAATGCATTACTTCTTCAAGTCAAATTATCTACCAATGGGTTAAAGGGCCGGTACCTGATTTGTGAGAAACAGAACTAGTTCATGATATACCAGAGGTTTTGCATGTGATGAAGTACAGTCTGTGTTGCCCCAGTGCAGATATATTGTAAAAGCATCTGTTTGGGTGAAAATGAGATCACAGCATTTACTCTGCATCTGTTTGTAGAGCGTTTTATTCAACGAGAAGCAGGAAGTGCGCCGTTAGAATGCTAATGTTTGTTAGCTTTACCGTGGTGGTCCATGACGCTCTGGGCTCAGAAAGTCGCGAAAAGTGCTTCTAAACTCATGGAGGTGAATATTAAAGATGCTGGGACTGCATTAAGAAAGTGAGCGATAAATGTGACTGATGTAAAGACTTTAACATCAACTAGTTCTGTTTTTCACGTTTCAAAACAGTAAAAATCAGGTACAGTGCCTTTAAAGGGAAAATATTATGCATTTTTTGGTATTGCTAATAGCCTTTAAACATGCTCTTCAATGAACAGGTTTCTCTGCGGTTTGCACTGACACTTACTGAGTGTATGCAGCCAGTAGATGGCACTTAGCACTTACACAGTTCAGTTATGTTATCACTTTAAGGGACGGCGTGACATGTGGTGATCAGGCTAGGAGTATCAGTTATCGCGTTTAGACGGCAGAAATGCTCAGAACGAGTGATTTAAGGACTGATTTAAGACGAAAATAAAGATCAGATTAAAAAACGTCATCAATCCGCCTCCGTTCTGCTGACACCAACCTCCTCACTCCCCTCACCCGCACTAAGCACCGGACCTGGGGGGACCGAGCCTTCGCCGCTGCTGCCCCCACCCTCTGGCCCCGCCCTCTGGCCCCGCCCTCTGGAACTCACTTCCACAACCCATCAGGAACTTGTACTCACTACAGACATTCAAATCACTCCTTAAGACCCACCTGTTCAAACTGGCTTTTGTGTAAATTTATGTTGTTTTGTCTGTTCATGTAAAGCGTCTTTGAGTGTCCAAAAAAGCGCTATACAAGTTTGATGTATTATTATTATTATTATTATTATTATTATTAATCGAGGGAGTTCAGCAAGAAGTGTTTTTGATGGTCAGAGAGGAGAGGATTTTCAAACCAACATTCCTCAAATTTGGGTGAATGAAGCTAAGTGCAACTCCAGGTCTGTTTTCGATGAAGGAACATTGTTAGAACATGATTACAAGCTCAAAACGCTGCAGCAGAATATGGGTCCTTTAATATAATTTTACCCCTTTAAGCGAGGCTAGTTGCACACCTTTTGTCGTGCGACTCTTTCCGCGCAGCTTCAATAAAGACACAGATAGCGTTAGATGCAAACAGACATTTATTGCATTGGGAAGCAGTGATGTACATTTCCCCAGGTTCACTTTGCAAAAAAATACTGACGACGACTGTGTCTGAAGATTCTGCGTTCTCAACTGGTGGAAAAAAGAGTATTTATTCGTAGCAGTAACAGCAGGAGGCCCATAGGAATAATAGCGATCACAGTATTCAGAGCAATTGCTGCATGTCTCTTGCAAAAGCTACGAAAATGTAAACAGTATATCGTTGCTACTCGTGTACTTTAACTTCGCTAACATTATTTTAAAGTAACAGTGCTTTTTCTTCATCAAGCTACTTCATAATAATAATAATAATAGTCATAATACATTGAGCTTTGTAGCACTTTTCCAGAATCTGCTCGACAATTTGGTACATTATCCATTCAAAAATCACACAATCGCACATTCATACATCGACAAATAGTGACGTGTCTTGCCCAAGGACACGACAAGAGTGAGGATTTGAACAATGACCTTTTGGTAAGTGGGCGAACGTGTCTTTTAGCTCAACTGCGGCTACCTAGCTAGTCACTCTAGCTCAAATCCTAACGTCAATTTGAAGAAAAAAAAAACACTCGTAAAAACAAAATATTTACACGGTTTTAAACTTTTTGGGAATCGAACCACCAGTTGAGAACCCGAATTCCGACAGCAGCGTGGATCGAACTCGCGCCGTTATTCGGTCGTTCGTCCATTTTCTTTTACGAAAAAATAGACTCACAATTGAACAACAGCCGGGGGAGTCTTTGTACAAGAAACTCAAGAAAATAAATACAAATAAATAAAAATTCAGCCATAATTTTTGCTATTTGCGATCGTTTTTCATCTTGATACAAAACTATATTTTTGTGATTTTTTGCTACACTTTTAAAAATCAAAGTACAACATCAAATATGAGATTTTTCCATATTGTAAACCACAAGCACTAAACGGATAAATATTTGTCATAGTTATTACAAGATCGAGGCTAAATTTGTACAGTGTGTTTGAGAATAACGTGGTTTGGAGGTCATTCGAAGCGTTACGAGGTGCTGTTACACTGTCACATGCATGAATTTGTACTCGCCATGCATGCAGTGTTTTAGAAAGAGCCCTACAAAATGGCAACCCAATAAAACAAATAAAGACAACGGAAAATATTAAGAAAGTTCAAGGCTGGTTTGTGTCATTGTCGTGGAAGATTTTGAGCTGATACATTTCAAAAACGGATTTATTTGCGTTTGAATTTTGAGAGTAGAGAGGTTTATGCACTGTGTTTTTGTTTACTTTTTCAACAATTGTAATATGTTTTTCTCTCTTTTTAAGTGCAAATTCATATATTTCATTTTAATATGCCATATTTTTTGACATTTTAAACATATTTGCATCTTAAATATTTGAAATGTGTTATTTTATGTTTACGATTATAGAAAATTATAATTCTGTAAACAAAAACTTTTTTTTAAGGTGAACTACTACAGGTGAAAAGGAAAAAATCTTAAATTTAAAGATAACAATTTCAAACTTCTATAATTTACTCACATAAATGTAAGAAAAAATGTATAACAAGTTTTTCATCATGTTATGTTTTGATGTAGAACTGAAAGTTTTGAATCATAAAAACAGCCGAAATTGAAAAATGTTGGGACATTTAAAACAAAGAAATTTAGATAAATAAAATGTCTTGGTTCATTTTATACACACTGTACAGAAAATGTACAGAGGGGATTGTATCTTATTTAATGTTCAAGTAAACAAATTGGCCTAGAAATTCTAATTTTGCCAAATTTTTTGACTGAATCAGTTTTTCCACTTTGCTACTCATCCAGGTAGCTTCTTCCGTTCATATTTTTAAGCTTTTACATTTTTTAGTGCATTAAATTTCTCTCTCAAAATTCAAATTCAAAATTATAATCATGTTGTAGCAGCCTATAACTCCTCGATTTTCAAAAACGCAGCTCACAAAGACACAAAACAGCCTCAATAAAAAGCACAGAACACAACTAAAAAAACAAATAAAGAGCTTGATCATTACAGTAGTTCCTGCATGAGGTTTTGGCACACACACGATAGTAATCATAATGCACAAATATAAATATTCTGTGTACAAGTTACAGTATCAAGGGCCCGATCAGTCCTGGGCTTACAAACTGTGGAGGAGGTACATCGTAGAAATGACGCTCAGCTGCAAATGTAACAAAAACACTCAGACCGCAGCACCGCACACCACCACCGGGGGCGTCCCACGAAGGAGCGGGAAATCGAGCTCGAGTCCGGGTTCGGGCGGTTTTATGGCTACAGGAGGGTAAACTGCAAGTGCGAAAGTTGTTGAGATGACGTGATCTGGTTGCCGTGGTAACGCGTTAACTTCTGTCGCTAAACTGTTTGCATTTTGACTGGATAATGTCTTGTTTTATAACATAAGCTGAGATACTTCTAGTGAGCAATAAATTTGTGTCGTTGTTCTTTCATTTTAACCAATATTCCTGACCTTAACCATAATCTAACCGTAAACTTTGAACGAAATCAGAGCCGACTGTCGCTTCAGACCCGGCTCTCTAGTATTGACCGATTGTTAAAGTCCATATGACAGGTTAAACTACACAGTTCACTAAAATGTAGTGAACATGATTATATTTAAGATTTCACTAAACATTTTGCCTGTTTGTCCCCAGTTTGACAGATTTTGTAAAGTTTCTAATGTCACTTCCTGGTTGAACATGAGCACAAATATGACATAGTTAGAGGTAACTGTTACCTAGCAACCCAACTGTAAACAAGGGCCAAATGCCATGTTAATAACGCAAAAGTTATGATTTGACAAATAATAATACCTGATAACACCTTTATTTTGTTGAATGACCTTTTAAACCGTTAAAAAAATATGTCAGTTGAGTGTTAACCGTCTTTTTTTTTCAATGGTACGTCCTTTTTGATGACATTCTAGAACTCAGCTCTACTTCATGTAATTTTAAACTTTTATTTTTCAAATTTTCTTCACAAACTGCCACTTCATGAATGTAAAATGATACTAAATATACACAAAACTAAGTCAAAACATGAGAACCTGCCATATGGACTTCAAGAGTGCAAAAAGGTTAAACGTCTTTAGATATTTAGGATATTGGGGGATTGCGTCATGCTAAAGCTAACAACAACTAGCATGCTAATGGCGCACTTCCTGCATCGCTGAGAACAAAACGCTCTTATTATGATGCGTTCCAGACGTCATGTTATATTTCCCACGTCTGACTCGAACTGGTAAACAGACCATCGACGCCAAAAATAGATCTGCGTGATTGACCCCAGAAACGATGTAAACATTTGTTACGGGTAAGTCCGAAAACAATCTGTTTAGCGAGTTTGAGACGTTTGTTTAGATGTTTACATTAGTTTAGCTCATGATTAGCATTAGCCAAATTGTTTACATACGAGTTAATACAGCTGGGACGGTCAGAACTCGTATCGTTAAGAGGGAAATAACCGACTTCCTGGTTGTCTGGAACGCAACAGACTAATTTTCATCTGTAGTGGGACAAAAAAAAAAATGGGAGCAGCCCCTTTAAAAGTTTTGAACATTTGTGTTTCTTGCACCGTTCATTCAGATAAGATCGTTTATTGTTTGACGCTTCCAGATTTTGTCCAATGTTACGTCCAGACTAGTTTCCGAAAACACTTTTTTAGTCTTTTTTGAGTAACTTCCTGAACCATTACTTTGTACTTCTGCTTGAATAATATTATTTTAAAGTAACTTTAGTGTTTCCCAAACCAATGTGGACATTATTTTGTGGGAAAAACACCAGACAGCTTATGTTTTGTTGCAATCCAGAAACAGAACTGCAAAGATGATGGGTAACTAAAAATATAAAAGGCATTTATGGCAGTAGTAAAAATAGTAAAGGCCTACAATTTATTCTTAAGTCTGACAATAAACCTGATCCAGACCAGGCTGAATCCATACTTGCAGTGCTTTATGGGACAAATACGAGGACAAATTAAGCCAGACTCGATCAAATAAGTCAGGATTTCTTCGTGGAATTCCCCCAGGAACATGAAAAATCTCATTCACTCACTCAAACTCAAACGTACACACTCCTCTAGCTTCATTTGCTTCAATAAATAATCAGTATTTTCACAAAACATCTGTCCAACTCCTGTGCAATAAAATATGGGCTACCTTTTCCATATATGTACACTGCTCCATCAAAATGACGATTATAGGAACCTTTTGATTGATACATTTGTGTGCTTTAAAGTTATTTAGTTTTTCCTGTCCCTGATTTCTGCATTTCCGACATCTTCTCCTCTTCCTGTTCCTCCTCGGCGTCGGCGTCCATATTGGATCTCTAAAAAATGCACGTCTCTATGGCCAAAAACCTGGATCGAAGTTTGTTTCGTTTAAAGGAGACATATTATGCAAAAAAAATGTACTGTCCTTCCCCAAAAACATATCAGGAAACGTGTTTTTATTTTCGTTCTTGCTCGTTTTCCAAATTCTTCTCCTCGCGATGAAAATAAACCGCTGAAATTGAAACTTGAACGTGCTCCTTCGCGTTTTTAAAGTCCGTAAACATCGCTGATCATGCTTTTTTAAAACCGCTCAGTCCCCACTGTGGCCAGCAGGGGCACCAGACACTAAATCCAAGCTTTCCAATAAAAAATGAAAGACGCAATCACTACGTTTACGCACACAGAGCATACTCCGATTACGCCTGTTGTCTGATTATAGTCTGATTTCTGCAGTGAACCAGTCAGACCACTTTGGAGAAACGTTAAAAAGCCAATTTGATACAATCTCGAAACAAATTTTGCGTTAGAACTTTTGTTGCTCTAACTCTAAACCCATTTAATACTTATATTTAGAGGTGGGCCATATATCAAATTTAGATAATATTGTGTATGTTGTTTAAAGATATGCAAAATTTGAATATCGTGTTTAGCGTTTATGGTAAAAATGCGACAAAAAGAGATTATTTAAAGTCAAAAATTCAAAAAAAGGCATGTTTTTACTGTCAAATATGGGTTGAAGGTGATATTTCTGCACTTTTGTGATTATTTTTACAGATATTTTACCTTTGTCTGATTATTAAACCTTAATGAATATGTTTAAAGAACACATTTTGGTCAGATATCATCATTGGGAAGAGATATCGCCCACCTCTACTTTTCTAATTGGGATTTAATCGGATTATACATGCAGCTGTAATCCGAGTATCAACCGCAGTAGTTGTCCGATTAGAGAAACTGGAATAACACGGACAAATCGCAGTAAAGCCGTGTAAACGTAGTGAGCGATCCACTCCGACTCTTGTCATTTTGCGCCGTAAAACACAAATCGGCGGCGCAAAAATGACTCCGTCGCTGTTTAAAAGCGGCGCGGCGAAGCATAATATGTCTCCTTGAACAGAACGTCGGGTTTATTGTTATTTCGAAGAGCGAGCGTCCCGTCGGTCATGGCTGGACGGAGGAGGGTCGTGGAAGTGCCGCTTGCTGCCCCATGAAAAAAGTGCTTATGTACAGTGTCTTTGGATTCAAACTGGTAGAAAATGTCTGGTCCTGGAGGAGATGGAGGGACGGCGGGATGGACGGGAGAGCGGGACAGGCGGGGAAAGAAGAAGAAGAAGAAGAAGAAGAAGAGTACGCAGTGGCTTGGAGGACGGCCTAAGCTTCCGCCGGGGTTTTCTCTGTTCCGTTCTGCTGTGCGTCCTCTTCTGCGTTTTCGTCTTCAATCACTGCGAGAAAGGAAAGGGAGAAGTGTTTAGAGACAAACGGACAGGCAAACGTTTGGATTATTGCGAAAGAAAAACAGCATGGATTTTGTATAATTGACGACGATAAACACCAGACACAAACAATTAAAGGGCCCATGACAGGTTGGACTACTTGTTTGACAAAAATGCAGTGAAGATAAACATATTTCAAATTTTGTTGAAGTACTTAACTAATTTTATCATGGTTTAGCAATTTTTTTTAGTTTTTTAGTTTTACTTCCTGGTTGTAAATGATGACATCACACTAGGAAATTACCATAACAACCATCCCATAAACGGGGCCGAAACTAATTTAATGTTACAGATTTTTAAATTTTATAAATAATAATACATGTGAAAGCCTTTATTTTGTTGAATCAATGTTTAGAGGATCAAAAAAAGTTGTTTATTTTGTGTGAATTATGCATAACCTTTGTCTCCCCAGTGTGATGTCATCAGTCTGTTTACTTCCTGTGATTTTCAACATATTTTTCAACTTTTCTCCACAAATGGCTGCTTGATTGGTGTAAAACTAAAATGTATATGCACAACTGGTATTAATACACGAAATGAAGTCAAAATTAGAAAATCATTAAAACCTGTCATACGCACTTTAATCTTTACTTTACTCATCGTTTCGTCTAATAGATCGCCATTCAGGATTATTCTATATTTTTGTGTTTCTTGTGCTTGTATTTCTGAGATCTTCCAGGATTTTCACCAATAATAAAATCGTTGGGCCTGCACTTTCGTTTCGCAGCGTTTAATGGAGATCACCAGAAAGGTTTGTTGTTGTTGTTGTTGTTGTTAGCCTCCTCAAAAGCAAAACGTTACTGATTTTGGAAAACATCCCATCATTTTTACTCAATCTGGCTAATGTTACATCAGTAATTAATCAAACAATAGTGTCTTTTTTACACAAATCTGTCGCGTTTGATTTGGACGCCTGACAGTAAATGCTAAATGTAGCACAGAAATCTTATCTTATTCGTCCAGTCTGTGACCAGCTTTATGAAATGAAACTTATGATTGTTAAAGTGAAGTTAACTTGACGTAAACAAACATCAGGGCTGCAACTAACATCATTTTAGTCATCGACAAGTCAGTGGTTATTTCTATTGCACAATGCGACTTTTAAAGTACATTATCAACAGAATAAAGGTTGAAATATGGTTTTTGGACTTGGCTCGAGTCAGACTTGAGTCACTATTTTGATGATTTATGACTTGACTTGGTAAAACGGAATAAGACTTGGGACTCGACTTGATCGCCAATGACTCAGGAATGAACTTAAGACATGAAGACTTGATGCTTTTCCTCAAAAAAAAAGGGGGTTCTAAAACTATTTTCTTTACATTCGATCCTTAGATGTGACCAGAACAACACATAAAAAGAAGAAATATCCACAAAAATCAAATGAACTGCAAAAAATATGAGCTATTTTCTCTAATTTGGTCCAAAGACTTGAAAACACAAAGTAGAAGACCTGGACTTGACCTGGACTTGACCTGGACTTAACGTGGACTTGACCTGGATTTGACCTGGACTTGACTTGGACTTGACACCAAAGACAAGAGACTTTCAAAACAAGGACTTGATCTCACGTCTGATCTAAAAAAAAAGTGAATTATTGATGAAAATTATAAATATTTTTATAGTTTTTGACACTTTTTATGAACCCTGCCATTGTCTTTGTTATGAAAAGGCCTTTGTGAATGTGTTTTATTGTCTGTACAATCCAGAAAATTATTACCACAATCAAAATATGACTACAATATGATGAGTTTTTAGACAATTAATCTTTGCAGCCCTTCTTTACATTTAGGTTTACATTTGTTTTGGAGTATATTGTTTGGAAGTGAATTATTTTTGCTTCTAAATTGTTATTTCTTTAGTTCTCATGATTATTTTGTGACCTGACTTATCACAGTAGCAATAATCTTGACTTCCCTTTGAGGAAGTAGCAGGATTTAGGCAAACCTTGATCAAATATTGTGCTAATAACTTGGGCCTGAGCGATTTATCCAAAGGTTTCAAGCGAGAATCGTTGCTGTAACCATTTCAAATCAAATACTATTCTCTTTTCTCTCCTCACATCAGGAAGGAGGGATGTCAAAAGTACGAAAAGGCAGGAAGATGCTGCGGAAAGTTGGGAAAAAGTTTGCTCTGAATTGAAAAATAAAGTCGGAAAAGAACTGCAGAACATCCAAAGCTGACGTCGCCTGCTGGAGACGGAGGCATCGGCTGATTTGATTAAAACATCTGAGCTCTTTGACTAAACGTCACCAGGATTTACTGTCAGGTGTCCAAATTATTTGCAACAGATTTGGGTAAAAAAGACTTGACACTGTTGTTTAGGCAATTACTGATGTAACATTAGCTGTAACTTCAGTAAAAATGGTGGGACGTTTTCCAAAATCAATACCGTTTTGCTTCGGAGGAGGCTGACAACAACAACAACAAATCGTTCTGTGAGCTCTGTTAAACGCTGTGAAAGAGCAGTGATCATTATTGTTATTAGTGGCATCAAAATCCAAACTTTCAGAGATAAAAAGCAGCTGAGGGCAACATGAACGCAGCATAAATGACACAAATATCGAGAAATATTGGACAAAATAATGCAGACATGATCCAACTGGACATACTTTGTTTGTAGATTTAGTGATCTGATTGATTTCACACATTGAACGAGTTAGAATTCACAGCTGATGACAGTTTTTGGCACACGATACTCAAAATGTTAAGATGATTTTCAATTGTAATAAGGAGAAGTTGTTTTAAGAGTGTTTAAAACTGTGGTTCCCAACCTTTTTTGGCTCGAGGACCCTCTGAGCTTTGTCACACACACAAGAGAACCCCTTAAATAGAGTTTCAGGCAAACAGATACGTTTAATCGTCACATATTGTCAATTATTACTATTATATTTTTTGTTTTAATTATAGATATGGTCCAGGATTCTCCAAAAAGATGCTAAATTTACAACTAATAATAATAATTCAGAGAGAAGTACAGTTATTCTTCTTTTAAAACCTGAAACCATCCCAAGTACCCCCTGGTAATTGCTCATGTACCCCTACTGGTCCCCGGACCACTGGTTGGGAAACACTGGTCTAAAAGCCCTTAAACAGCGGATGGATCAGAGCAAAGCTGATCGAACAGGGACTGAAGTGGTCAACTGATCTGAACCAAGTCTGGAGTGAACTAAACCAGGACTAAAGCACGACAGAAAGTGTTGACAGACAGAGCAGACCTGGACCAAGGCCAGAGTCCACGTGGAATATGAGGAAAAACACAACACGAGGAGGAGGTGAGGAGCCTGAACGTTACACAGAGCTGTTTCCTGCAGCAAGATCTGGCTCAGAGATGAAAGATCATTTTGACTGGGGTTTCAGAGACAATGGGAAAGTTAATCCACAAACCTCTGCTGTAAACGTTAAGCCTTTTAAACTGCAGCCTGTGGTTCTCAAGCTGTGGTGCGTGTGCCTCTGGTGTTATGTAAGACACCTCATGATTGGATCTGCAGGTTCAGTCTGTACTCGGGTTATTTTACAAAAGATAAAAATGTAAGACATAAATGGTAACAGTAAAGTGGAATCGATCGAATTGATTTGATTCACAAATATCTTCAAAATGTAAATGTGCACTTTTTAAAATCACTCGAGCAGCAGTGGCTCCGTTGGAAACTGTCACTGCGTCCTTAGGCAAGACACTTCACGTTGCCTGTGTGATTGTGGTGTGTGAGGTCGATGGTGCAGGCTGGCAGCCTCGCCTCCGTCAGTCTGCCCCAGGGCACAATATTTAGCACTCCTGAGAGTGCGGCGGATGAAGAATACAATATAAAGTATTATATGCATCACACAGCCGTCTTAGTTTGTATATAATGAACTGATGATTGTGTGCAACATACAGCTACATGTCTCTGTTTGTGTAAAATCCACGGTTCAAGCACAATGACTCCACAGAGATATGTACCTCTGATACGGAACAGTCCACCCCTAAATCACAGAGGTTCTTTTTTATAACTTTCTAATCATGTTCACTCTGAGTTTATAGGCCTGGTTTAGTCCAGACAATCCTGACCAATGCTTTTTTTTTTGTTTTTAACCATCAAAAATATTTAAATTTTGTAGATTTTGTAGATTTGTTCCACAGATGATACGACTTCATGACAAGCTGCCCCTTTTCTCTGGTATATTATTACGTAATGTTCAAAATGGAGATGCAGAGGACTGAAATATAAATGTTGAGGCGGAATAATGCAGCGGTGAACGCAGCAAATGCAAAAATAAGAGTAACACGAGATGTGACGCTCATTTTCACCATCACCAGGTTCATTTGCGCCGCGCTGTTGCACAAAACCATCAGTGAGACCATCATTCGACCCTAATTTCTCACAACGAACCGAACTGCGTCTCCAAAACCCACCACAAAACACCAAACCCACCAGCTCCCCGCGCGGCCAGCCCCTATAGAACCACTGCGCCGAGTCCGAAACGTCTTTTTTAATGCGCGCGAGAGAAAGAGACGAAACGGGAGCGCGGGAGAGCGAGAGCGAGACGTGCCCAGAGACGACACGCGAAACCAAGCATGAAGATCCGCGCATCATCCACGTCCAAACGCGCGCGTCAACGCATCACAAACGCTGGTGGAGCATCCAAAATGTCCACCCCGAGCTCCCCCCGACTCCGCAGGGCACCGCCGACTGTCCGTAACACGCGACCAACCTGTGCGCGCGGAACAAAAGGGAGGAAGGAGAGGGGGAGGAGGCGCGGGAGGGGGAGAAACACAACATGCATGGCGTCTGTGGGACATAGATAAGAGACAGACACGGAATTATGGCGGGGAGGAGGAAGAGGAGGGAGGAGGAGGAGGAGAGAAGGAGCGCGGATGGAGATGTCTATCCAAAAAGGCATTGCGCACCCAAGTCATGTTGCAATGCGAATGGAAGATTTGAAACGTCCGTCAATCACGCAGACACGGATTCTGCAAAGACAAGGCTGTGGTTTGGGCTTTGTTTTAGGACCTGGTTTAGTCCTGGTTTAGTCCCCGTTTAGATCAAGCCATTAAAGTGAAATATACTTGAGCAAAACGGTTTGGGAATCACCATTTTAGACCATGGAGTGCTTCAAAATCAAACTGTCAGAATCTTATGTGGATTCTTTTATGGAAGGAGTAGCAAAAAATGAAGCAAAGCGTCCTCAGAAAGCTCTCAGAATGATGAAGAAATCAAGATGCGGATGGTTTTGATGGTGCATTTCATGAAATCTTAAAGGAAATGGAGATTATAACGTGAGAGAAAAGCAAATGAAGCCACGAGCATCTTCAAATAGCTCTCGAAATGTCAAAATAATATGACAAAAATCAAGATGCAGATGATTCTGATGGTGCCTTTCGAAATCCACCTCGAAACCTTAAAGGAAATGGTGATTATAACGTGAAAGAAAAGCAAATGAAGCCACGAGCATCTTCAAATAGCTCCCAAAATGGTAAAATAGTATGAAAAAATCAAGATGCAGTGGATTTTGACGTTGCATTTCAAAAAGTACCATGAAATCTTACAGAAAATTATAATTATGAGGTGAAAGAATTGCAAATGAAGCAATGAGAATCTTGAAATGGCTCTCAAAATGTCAAAATAACATGACAAAAAACAAGATGAAATTGATTTTGATGGTGCATTTGGAAGTCTACTGTGAAATCTGAAAGGAAATCGTGATTGTAACGTGAAAGAATAACGAATGAAGCAACAAGCCTTTTCAAATGGCTCATTCTACACAAAAAATGTCAAACTCATATGACAAAAATGGAGATGCAGATGATTTTGACGGTGAATTTCGAAATATACTGTGAAATCTTACCAACAATTATGATTATAAGGTGAAAGAATTGTAAATGAAGCAACGAACATCGTCAAATTGCTCTCAAAATGTCAAAATACATGACAAAAACCGAGATGCAGATGGTTTCAGTGGTGCATTTCAAAATCTACTATGAATTTTTAAAAGAAATGGTGATTATAACTCGAAAGATTTGCCAATGAAGCAAAAAACGTCTTCAAATGGCTCATTCTATCAAAAAAAGTCAAAATAATATGATAAAACCGAGATGCAGTGGATTTTGAAGGTGCATTTCAAAATCTGCCACGGAATCTTACAGAAAATGGTGATTATAGCGTGAAAGAATTGTAAATGAAGCAAGGCGCATCTTCAAATGGCTCATTCTACGCAAAAAATGTCAAAATTCTACGGCAAAAATCAAGATGAAGATGATTTTGAGGGTGCATTTCAAAATCTATCGTAAAATCTTACAGAAAATGGTGACTATAACGTGAAAGAATGTCAACCGAAGCAACCAGCATCTTCAAATAGCTCTCAAAATGTCAAAATATTATGGCAAAAATCAAGATGCAGAGGGTTGATGGTGCGTTTCCGTGAAAATCTTGGGAGGAAATGGTGATTACATGGTGAAAGAATTGCCAATTGTCCCGATAGTATGACATAAAACCTAGATGCAGAGGATTTGATGGTGCATTTCAAAATGTAACGTCAAAATCTCACAGAAAATGGTTTATGGATGGATCGTATGGTGAAAGAATCGCACTTCTAATCTTCAAATGACTCATTATACACTCAAAATGTCCAAATACTATGACAAAAAGTAGATGCAGATGATTTAATAGTGCGTTTCTGAATCACATCATCAATATATTATAGAAAATGGTGATTGTGTGGCGAGAGAATTGCAAATAAAGCAACGAGCATCTTCAAATGGCTCAGTGCACGCTCGAAATATGACACGAAATCTAGATGCAGAGGATTCAACTGCAGAAATGTGCGCTGCAAACATGAAAGAATCGCAAACGAAGCGATGGGCATCTTCAAAACGCTCCCCCGAATCGAGGTGCGGGGGGCCGGAGTGGATTGTGGATGCAAAAGACGCACAAAAACCAATGCATCGCACGCAGGGAATGCAAAATTACGGATCGCAACGGGGAGATGTGATGCATTTCCCCTCCGTCCTCAGGTTAATTCGCTGCTCCTTTGCACAGAGAGTGAAAGCCCTGTCGTGATACCCATAATAATCAGGTTCATACGGGCTAATTGCGGTGCGCATTCACCGCTGTCCAAACAGTATAATGGATATAATTACCCCGCTTGCTCCTGCCTATCTGCCCCAGCTTCGGCGGGCGCTTGTTCTGTGCCCCGCATAAGAAGTTGTTGGTGTCTTGCAGACGACAGGTGAACGAAAGGTGTCCCTCGTCGCCCTCGTAGTGACTCATTTTCTCCTCGTTGAAAGGCAATACTTCCGACATATCCACACAAAAAAAAAAATAACAATGACGCGTCTCTGTCAACGCCGCCGAGCTTCTTTGGCGCACGGAGATCACCGGAGTATCGACGGCCAGGCGCGTCACGAACAAACAAAAGACGGAGAGGAAAAACAACGCGCGATTCACTGGGACTATCCGTGTGCGCGCCGCGAAGCAGACACGTGGAGGTGCGCAACAAACATGTACAAGAAGCAAATTAAAAATGTCCTCCGAGTCCGCGCAGCATCGTTTGGCGACGGAACACCAAACCGGCGGTGGTGAGTGCGCGCGTGTCGCTTCGGAAATGGAGGGGCAGGCGGCGGGTCGCTGGACGCCTGCGCTCGCTCGCTTGGGTTTGGAGAGAGGCTGCGTACGGCGCGGAAAACCCGAGGAAGGAAGAGATGCAAATCTAGAGGCGATGCAAAACGCGGATCTGCGCTGGTGAGGCGAGGGAGCGGCAGAAGCGACGCGGAGGTCTATGCGGCAGAGGCGGCAGTGAGCGGCGGCGCGCAAACACACACACACAAACACGCACACAGGCGCGCGCGCAGGCACAGACGCGTCCGGGGATCTTCCGCCTCTGCGCGCTCCTCTCTCCGGGCAACAAACGGTGGTTTTATGTTCAGAAAGGGCACGTAAACGGGGGATTACGCAGAGGGACGTGCGGGAATATGCGGTGCCGGGGTTTAGTGACAGTGTGGCGTTGTTTTTGGTGAAGAAATGGCGTGATTCTCCGTTACTTAAAGCGTAACGAGCGGGGAGAATTGGGCAAAGAATATACTGGATAACTGCCTGAGAGTGCGCGCGTGTGGCCAGAAGGGGGCGGCGTTTTCACTGCAAACAGGAACGAGCCTGAGTGGAAAAGGCTCAGAGTAATCTCGATTTGAGTACTTTTACAGCCCATTTTTAATGTGTTTCAATCATTTCAAGGTTCAATCTCTGACTGGTTCACTGGTAGATTAAGTGGGTGATTGTTATTATCCTGAAAACAAAATGCAAACAATATAATGGCAATACATCAGAAACTTGCCAAACATATCTGTAAACTAAATGTCTTGGTTTAAGGACAAGTATCACAAAAAAGGGAATAATTACCCCAAAAAGTGTAGAAATAAAAGCTGTTTTTGTTATTTTAAGTATTTTTCTAGCCTTTAAACATATATTTAACAAGAATAACAGAACCTTTATTTGTCCGCAGTGGGGAAATTTCAGCACAAATCAAGAACAGCAGGGAAATAGTACATGCAGTCAGAAAAAACAAGATAAAAATGTAAAAGAAAAACTGAAATCTTACACACTCTGCAGGTAAAGGGCAAAAAATACAAATACAATAGAAAGTCTAATGTGCTGTATGGTGGCTGTGACTGTGGTTATAAAGTGCAGCGTGTGAACTGAATAAATAAAGAGCAGGTAAAGTGTAGGGCTGTAGTCGACTAAAGACCTGCCCTATCGACCCATTAATCGACTAAAAGTGGGTGCGGCAAAAATATATAAAAACTGTTAAGTATCTCCATGTAACTGCACTCAAAAGAACACAACTGCACAGGAGTTTATGCTAAAACAACTATTTATACAGAAAAGTAGAAGGACACAGAGTATTTATATATTAGACGCCAACATTTCCAGCAAACTCACTTCATATACTTTCGTTTGTGCTACATACATCATTTGAATCTTAAAATGACTTATAAAAAGACTTATGTCGACTTATAAAAATCCTGGTCGACTAAGATTCTATCGACCGATTAATTGACTAAACGACTAAAGGATTACAGCTCTAGTAAAGTGACTTAAAGTGCGTGTGACAGGTTTTTAGGATTTTCTAATTTTGACTTTATTCAGTGTATTAATAATTGTTGTAAGTATATATAATAGTTTTATACCAATCAGGTGGCTGTTTGTGGAGAAAAGTTGAAAAATATGTTGAAAATTACAGGAAGTAAACACACTGATGACATCACACTGGGGAGACAAAGGTTATACACGATTTACACAAAATAAACTGCTTTTTTGACCATTTAAACATTAATTCAAGTAAATAAATAAGTTCAAATATATTTTTATTTGTCAGGTAAAAGAATTGATGACATTAGATGAGTTTTAGCCCAGTTTACAGTATGGTTGCTATGGTAATTTCCTAGTGTGATGTCATTATTTACAACCAGGAAGTGAAATTAAAACTTATAAAACTGTTAAACCGGGATAACATTTGTAAAGAATTTTATCAAAACTTGAAATATATTTATCTTAACTGCATTTTAGATAAATGAGTGTCCAACCTGTCATGGGCCCTTTAAGCGTATTATAATATTGTATAAAGTAAGAGGCTATGGCTATTAACAGTGCAGCATATGGGCAGATAAATGACTAAAGGTAAAGTGACTTCAGTAAAGATTGCACCTGAGATAATTGATGGTTTTGACAAAGCCTGTGTTTGTGATATGATCAAATGTCTAATAAGTCTCCTAAATCATCAAATAAGTTAAAGTTAAAAAGTCGTGTGACATCCGACATTGTTAAGGGAACTACAGCCTGCGCGTTTACGATTTCAAAAAACAAACTATCACAACTGCGCCTGTGTTTCCAGTGCTGTGTCCTGTAGATGAAGCGTTCGTCCTTCTCAGTTGTTGGGGCCATGGCTCATGTTCAGCTCCTTCTCCTCCAGAGCTCCAGGCCCATGAGCTGCAGAGGTCAAACCAGCACTGAGTCACGTTTGGTGCAGGAGCTGGGCTTTAGTGACCGACAGATCCGAGAGAGGACGCGCAGAAGGTGAAACACTCTGGATTTAAAGGGCCCATGACAGGTCGGGCTACTCATTTAACCAAAATGTAGTTCAGATAAACATATTTCAAAATTAGCTAAAATTCTTTATACATTTTACACAGTTTTCACAATTTTTAGCTTTTTAATTTTACTTCCTGGTTGTAAATGATGACATCACGCTAGGAAATTACCATAGCAACAACACTGTACACTGGGCCAAAACTCATCTAATGTCACATTTTTTTGATTTGACAAATAAAAATAAATGTGAAAACCTTTAATTTTGTTGAATTAATGTTTAAAGGGTCAAAAAAGTTGTGTATTTTGTGTAAATGATGCATAACCTTTGTCTCCCCTGTGTGATGTCATCAGTTTGTTTACTTCCTGTATTTTTCAACAGGTTTTTCAACTTTTTTCCACACACAGTGACCTGATTGGTGTAAAGCTATAATTTCTATTTACAACAAGTATTAATACACTAAATAAAATCAAAATTAGAAAATCGTAGAAACCCGTCATACGCACTTTAAGCTTTGAAATGACAGACTTTCCGCTTCTGACTGGAGAATCATCTTGAACCAAAGCTTAAAATGAACATAAATATCAGTAACAGTGTTTTTGGACATGTTTTCCTTGTATCCAGGGAAGACAGACAGGCCATTATTAAATTAAATTAAAAATACAAATTACTCTTTGAGGGAGAGTTTTGTAAAATAATTTGTTTACAGCCAAAGGGGAGTTCCTGGTATTCGCTGCATGGAAAATCCTCAATACCAATAATAAATGAGTGAGGTACGGTATAATTTATTAATCTCTCTTCAGGGAAAGTCATGCCCCAGTGGTTTGACCAGACAGAGCATGAGCTGAGCATTCACCCACAAACTGAAGGGTAACGGGTTCTAAACTTACACAAGCACAAGTCTTAGTCTATCTATCTTAGTCTCATTTATTCTTAAATCTTATGCATGCCTCTTTTATATATTTTATTATTTTTTATTCATTGTTTTATGTTGCACCTTACGCCAAAAGCAAGTTCCTATGTTTGTGAATTTTTGATCACTGACAACGGCAATAAACCGTTTCTGATTCTGATTCTGACAAACTGTTGTGTTGTCGCTTAAAGTGCCTCTATCAGGTTGGAAGACTCATTTGACAAAAATGCAGTTAAGATAAATATGTTTCAAATTGTGTTCAAAAACTTCACTAATTTCAGTGCAGTTTTTAAATTTTTTAGGTTTTTTGTCTTACTTCCTGGTTGTAAATGATGACATCACACTAGGAAATTACCATAGCAACATCCTGTACAGTGGGCCAAAACTCCTCAGATGTATTTTTGTAAAATAAACAAATCTGTGACATTTTTATTTTGTTGAATTCATGTATAAAGCTACAAAAAAAGTAATTTATTTTGTGTAAATTTTGTGTAACCTTTGTCTCCCTAGTGTGATGTCGTCAATTTGTTTACTTCCTGTAATTTTGAACAGACTTTTCAACTTTTCTCCACAAATGGCTGCTTGATTGGTGTACAACTATAATTTATATTTACAACAGGTATTAATACACTGAATAAAGTCAAAATTAGAAAATCATGAAAACCTGTCATACGCACTTTAAAGGTGCACTATATATACTTTTCTTGTGGCCAATATGCCGTCTGTTAATCTCTATGGAAACGATATTGCTTTACCTGGAATATTCCACAATATGGCATTAAACTTCTATCCCCATGAAGGCGAGCAGAAGACTCCGGCCGGTCAAGTCAGAGGGCGAGCGCTCTCACAGAATGCAAGAAAGTCAAAACCATACAATACAAGATATAACGGCTTTAATGCAACACTGTGGAATATTCCAGGCAAAACGATAACATCTCAGAGACGACAAGCAGGTGCCGCACCGTCCAAAAGAAAGGTTACTTAATGCAGAACAGAACACTGAAGATGCGTGAACCTGCTCTGTCCTGGGTTTCATTCTTGAGCCGGAGTCTTTCTGTGCAGTTTGGATGTTCTCCCTGTGTCTGACTCGGTTTCCTCTGAGCGCTCACATCCACCTAAATGTTATGGGGCTGACGTACAGAAAGGGCAAAAACTGTAAATTTAACGTTATTTATTACAGAAAGAAGGGGCTGTATTCCCAACCATTATCGTACCAGCCAGAGTCATGAAGATCTTGTACCTGTACCTGTACCTGTTTTTTGCAGCTAAAATCTAGAACAGTCTTCCTGAAGATGTGAGACAGGCCTCCACTCTGACAATGTTTAAATCCAGGCTAAAAACAGTTCTGTTTAGATTTGCAAACGACTGAAAGATCTATCTGCACTCTTCTCTTTTAAAGCGCTTTATTTTAAAATTATTCTGTGTTTGTGTTTTGTGATTTTAATGCAACTTTTCCTGTTCTGTAAAGCACTTTGAATTGCCTTGTGTATGAATTGTGCTCTACAAATAAACTTGCCTTGCCTTGCCTGTATAGAACAAGTGCCTACAGCGGCCAAAAAAACGCAAATCAAACTCAAACACACTGCAAACACCCCAGATGGACACACGGCATATGATCAGGTCAGAAATAAGTTTTACTCATAGGGGAAGTGACCCAAAGACATATTCACCTTATTCTGCCCCGCCCACTTTTTGCCAGATACCACTTTTGATGTAAACGCACTTCCGTTTGACGAGAACTCCGTTAAAGCTAATGACAAACGTGGGAAAAGTCTCGCCGCTAAAATGTTACATAAAGTAGATTGATTTGTGTAAAATGTTTAATGAACACGAGCAACAACAAATCAACAACGCAACGATTTCCTGGAGTCTGAAAACGTCTTTTTAGTCCGTTTCTGTTGAGCTCGTCTGCTCCGTGTAAACTACAACGGAAACAAGACGACAGCGTGTACGGCAACTTCAGGAATAAGGTGAATAACAAGGACATACAGAAAGATAACTAAAATAAATGAGTTTACTATGAGTCACCGTCACAGATCTCTTACGCAAGCCACGAGGCGAGGCGGAATAACTAAAACTACAACACGAACAGAAAGAACAGCAGGTAGAAATTACCGTCACTGTAAACACAAAACACAAAATTATCAAAAACACAGGTTGGACACAATTTAATGACTTAAAACCACTTAAAAATATAAACTCCCTGTGTGTCGCGAGCCCCACACACAGCTCCTGAGTCACAGTTTGGCCCTAGAACCGCCACAAAAGAGTCAATTAAAATGTGCAGTCACAAAACATTCACAACAACACCATTTGGCCAAGCGCACACACGTGGCCCAGCAAACCACACGGCCTCCCACGGAACCTGGCACCTCCCGGGCAAACAGCCAGCCTCCCATTGAACCCGTGTTCGGCCGTGGGGCTGCAGCGACTCCCCGAGGTGCCCCCCGTTACATAAAACACCCGCCCAATCCTCCAGCTGTGACTTCATCCTGAGCAGGTCAAACCCAAGATGGTCTCCAGGTCCAGCACTGCAAAGACCAAAGACGGGGATAGATTAAAATGACAGGTTAGACTATTCATGTAACTAAAGTATTGCTAAAAATAATTATACATTTGATCATTTTAAGTATTTTTTTAGTTTTGTAATATCACTTCCTGGTTGTTAATGATGACATCGCACTGGGGAATTACTTTGTAGACTGGGCTAAAACTCAGCTAATGTCAGAGATTTTTTTATCTGACAAATCAAAATATATGTGAACACCTTTATTTTGTTGAATTAATGTTTTAAGGGTAAGATAAGTTGTTTATTTTGGGTAAATTATGCAAAACCTTTGGATGGAATGAGTCTCCCTAGTGTGATGTTATCAGCTTTGTCAAATTTTCTCCACAAACCATGACTCGATTGGTGTAAAACAATATTTTTTATGTACAAAACGTATTAATACACCAAATAAAATCAAAATTAGAAAATCGTTAAATCCTGTCCTACGCACTTTAAAGCCACAGTCAGTCACTTTCTGGAGAGTGACCTGCAGATAAACACAGAGTTAAAACCACAGACTTCTGAACGTTCTGTGCAGGTAGATCCCAAACTGTGGACCATAATAGCTACAGGAATGACATTTCCACGGAAACAAGCAGAGGGAGGCTCCTCCAGGCCAAACACGAGCCAGGTTTGTGGAGAGGCAAGCTCGCGCAGAGTAAGGAAACTGATGTTCTAGTGAAGACCTTTACAAAAATGTTCAGGAATGCAATTGAACCTTGTATTATTTATTTGTTTTCACTGTTTAAATTCATTTTTTAAGCATCGTAAACAAACGAGAAACGCAAAAAGAGAGCGAGAGAAGAGGAAAAGCAACAACAGACAACTAAATAAAATGAAGGCTTGTTTTGTTCATCTCAGTCCAGTATTTCAGTGCAGTAGAACCACGATGGGCTTCTTGGCAACCACAATTTCTCCAGCAGTTAATTTCCATGTGAATAGCTGGCACTGTGACATGTTATTAAAAAAAATCTGATAAATTTTTCCAACACAACTCCCTCCAAACACGTGATTTTGTTATCTTCGTCTTTTCAAAACAACATTACCTTCTCTTTCCCACTCATTTTTATGTATTTTTGTTTTCCTTTTTCAGTCTCGCTCCTGGACGTGTGTAAAATCTGCACTTCAAACCAAACTTTCACAGCACAAATTGCACACAAATCTAACCGCAGCGTCTTATAAAACGACCCTGAAGTCTCCGGTGCACGCTCTGGAGCCTCACATGTTGTAACCAAACCGGGGTCCCATCAAGCACCGCTCCCCTTTTGTTCATCTAATCCCCGTCTCCGCTTTGTACTTTTATGATGTTTACATAGAAAAAAAACCATCCATAGGTGCTCGGGGATAGTCTTTCAAAACATATACACAAATCATAAGGTTTGGGAGCAGTAGACGGCAGATTCTCAGTGGACTTCACACACTCAGATACCGAGGGACAAAGGGTTGAAAGGGGAGAGGTAAGAGGAGCCGCGGCTTCAATACGCCGAGGACTGAAGAGAAAGAAGGTTCAGCCTGAGACACACCCAATCCCGGCGGAGCAGCGCAGACTCAAAGGGGACGTGGAGGAACAAGGATGGATCCGCGGTGGCATTTATGTGGCCAAGTAGGGTAAGGCGAGTCGGAGCAGAGGGGAAAACGTCCAAATGCAAAGACATGAACTGATCAGACGGCGTTTGCAAAAGCTGAATCTGTTTTAGTGCAAAAAATGTAGATTATTTCATCCCTTGGTAACACTTTATAATAACTACACTTATTTCTACCTTAATAAAGCATGAATAAAGACTTAATTTATAGTGAACAAAGAATTTATTCATTGTGATTTAGGCTTATTAACTACTTAACTAATATTCTGACCCAAATTCCTGGCCCTAACCCTAACCCTAACCTTAATTATGTGGTAACTAATCCTGAATCATGCTTAATAACCTATTTGTTCAGTGTGAAATAAGTCTTTTTTCATGCTTTGTTAAGGCAAAATAAGGTGTAGTTATTATAAAGTGGTACCCATCCCTTCTCGTGCAAAATTCCCCGACTAAACTGCTTTTAATAATGCTGTATGTGTGGAGAATGTTGTCGAAAAGTAAAAGACAAGAATGTAGAAGTGACAAATGTTCGAAACGGCGATTTGTTTTTGTAATTTGTTCCCAAGACAAGACGCTGCAGGTGAATACAGAGAATACTTACATTTAGAGACGTCAATCTGCATCTTCTTCTGTGGTTTGCTCGTGTAAGTTTAAGAATCTTTAGGTTTCAAGATGTTAATGTTTTCATAAATAAATAAGCTATTTTATTTGTTAAAAAAAAAAAAGAAAAGTTACACACATTTGGGACATGTGCATCTGAAAAATAGACAAAGTCATCAAAATCCCTTGGTACATTTTGTTGATATGTTAAATATAAAAAATTTACAGAGAGGATTTTTGTTTTTTCTTTTGTTTTTTCAACAACAACAATATAAAATAGAAGTCCTTCCATACAATCTGTCAAAATCTTGTTATGTGTCTTTGAAGTTGCAATGTTTAATTTGTTTTTAGGTGAATTAAATAAAACAGTGAAGTATCTTTGGTGCAGATAGAGAAGACAGATCTGTGTCAGTGGGATTTGTGCACAATAAGGCTCCAGGGACACGCGATTACAAAACTAGTGTCAGATTTTGCGATTTGCCAACTGGGACCGTTCAAATTTCTATTTCTATTCTACTTATAATAAAACCTTACAATTGTACTGCACTTAGAGTTGTAAAGGGCAGAAACCACCAGGGGCAGCACTCATCCACCAACCCAAAGGCTGGAGGTTCGATTCCCGCTCTGTGTGAATGTGGTGTGTGTGTGACTCTGACTGTTGGAGGGACAACCTTCTGTCATCGGCCACAAACACCAAGTGAGCAGTGACAGAATAATAACAGTGCAGCGCTTTGAGGCGTCAACAAGAGAAAGACAGAACAATTATTACTGTCGCCTGAGCCTCAGTGTGTGTGAGGCCGAGCTCTGAGAAGTGAGGAGTCAGCTGAAAGGAACAGAGTTAAAATGGAGGGTTTTATTGATATAAAGCAACTTTTAGCTTTCTGAAATAAATGATCAGCTTCAACATTTGTGAATGTCCCTAAAATATAAAGACTCCATCTGGGAGTATGACGTGGTTACACTCCAGAGTCAGTAAACTCCAGCGGTGCGACTCTCAGAGTGCAGACACTGAGGCTGCAGTGTCTTGCTCAAGGACACAAAAAGGCACTGGATGGTGCAGGGTTCAAACCACTGCTTTTAAGCTTCAGTCGTGTGCTGAGCTCTTCACCAGGTCCCCTCGATCTCAGTGGGTGTTTCCCTTTTTAAATGAAGGTTGATTTAAAAACAAACATGATTTTAAGTTCTAAAACACAAAGTAAAAGTGCTCAAGAAGTGCAAATGCGGATAACAGTAGAAACACACAAACAAGGGCTAAGAGCGATGTTGGAGTGAACTTTCCTGTTGTGTCAGCCGTTTACTGTTGTGTTGAGCTCGCGCTCTTTTGTCCCCAGGACTGTTACTCTCCTCTAAGCGCCTGACACTCCGGCTGATCCTGTCTGACTCCTTCTCCTGTTGTGCTGAGACCTCTGTTTTTTCTTGTACTTTCATTGTTCAATGGGATTAAATTGAATAAGTTCCAGGGGAGTCCATGTCCTGAGAGAACAAGGAAAACAGACACAGAAAAGAGGAGAACATGCAAACTGTACACACTACAGCCCCACATGGGAATTAAACCAGGGACTCTCCACCTCAACAATTAGTAAAACAATCTGACCTCAGAGACTTAAATATGTGTGTGTGTGTGTGTGTGTGTGTGTGTGTGTGTGTGTGTGTGTGTGTGTGTGTGTGTAGGTGTGTGTGTGTGTGTGTGTGTGTGTGTGTGTGTGTGTGTGTGTGTGTGTGTGTGTGTGTGTGTGTGTGTGTGTGTGTGTGTGTGTGTGTGTGTGTGTGTGTAGATGTATGTGTGTGTAGGTGCGTGTGTAGGTGTGTGTATGCGTGTGTGTGTGTATGTGTGTGTGTATGTGTGTGTGTGTGTGTCTGTAGATGCGTGTGTAGGTGTGCATAGATGTGTGTGTGTGTGTGTGTGTGTATGTGTGTGTGTGTGTGTGTGTGTGTATCTGTGTGTGTGTGTAAGTGTGTGTGTGTGTGTGTGTATGTGCGTGTGTAGGTGCATGTGCGTGTGTGTGTGTGTGTAGCTCTGTGTGTGTGTGTATATATGTGTGTGTGTGTAAGTGTATGTGTGTATATATGTGTGTGTGTGTGTGTGTGTGTGTGTGTGTGTGCGTGTGTGTGTGTGTGTGTGTGTCGAGTTTCTGTGTGTGTATGGGAGGAGAGAGAAGAGAATAGACACAAACACAAAGGAGGCTTGTGCAGAGATGACATCATGTGTGACACACCCAGGTAAACAACAACAACAACAACACAACAACAGCAACGACATCTACAAACCCAGACTCGACTGGGCCACGTCTGCGATTTCTATTCCTATTCATCGATGTATTATTCATTTATTATTGTGTTGTTTGAGCTTGTTTCCAAAACCCAGTCATGAGTTTCCGAGTCTCATCAGACACACCGACCGCCTCATGAGCAGATGTTTTAATCTTAAAATAAGCATGTTTAGAGTAACATGTTTAAACCGCTTTAGTCACAGGATCTGGCAACCCAAATGAGACTCGCGTGAGGCTCATTCTGCCGTCTGGTTGGATAATCAGCTTAAAGCGCCTCTGACAGGTTGGACGACTCGTTGAACTAAAATGCAGTTAAGATAAATATATTTCAAATTCTGCCAAAATCTTTACAAATTTTACCCCCAGTTTTTAGGTTTTCAATTTCACTTCCTGGTTGTAAATGATGACATCACACTAGGATATTACCATAGCAACCATCCTGTACAGTGGGCAAAAACTCCTCTAATGTCACAGATTTTTTTTTAATTTGACAAAGAAAATACACATGGACACCTTTATTTTGTTGAATCAATGTTTAAAGGGTCAAAAAAGTAGCTCCTTTTGTGTAAATTATGCGTAACCTTTGTCTCCTCAGTGTGATGTCATCAGCTTGTTTACTTCCTGTAATTTCCAACATATTTTTCAACTAAACTACTTTTTTGACCCTTTAAACATTGATTCAACACAAAAAGGTGTTCACATCTATTTTTATGTGTAAAAATTTTAAAAATCTATGACATTAGATGAGTTTTGGCCCAGTTTACAGTGTGGTGTGCTATGGTAATTTCCTAGTGTGATGTCATCATTTACAACCAGGAAGTGAAATTAAAAACCCTACAAATTGCTTAATCGGGATAAAATTTGTAAAGTATCTTGGCAAAATGTTAAATATATTTCTCTAAACTACGTTTTAGTGAAATGAGTAGCTCAACCTGTCATAGGCACTTTAAGAACAAAATACAAACGAAAACATGAACTGCTCGGTCATGTTCAGCGCTGTTTGTCATTCAGAATAAACCGACATCACACGTGTTTCCAGCAAAAGCTATATTTGTTTACTGGAGATTGAGCACGTTTACAAAATAAATACAATCTATAAACCACACCTTTAAGTTATAAACAATACAGTACGTTGAAAAGTTAAAAAATAAATTACTTTACATGATACATCAACATTCAATGCAGTATAGAAAAATACTTTGCATTATTTCCATTAAACGTCTCTAAAAACAAACCTGGAGTTGTATTGAATTCGTAGCAAAACTCTGTGTTTGAGGCCACTGTCCACAGTTTTGAATACTTAAATATGTAACGTAATGGAATAAAATAAAATAAAATAACTTAGGGATAAAATTAGCACGTGGACTAACATTCAGTGTGTGTGCATGTGTCTTTTATGTGTTTTATGTGTTTTATGAGCACCCCAGGGAGAATGGTTATTGCTGCAGTAAAATCAAACGGAGATAAATCTGAGCATTCGCTGTTTGAAAATGACAGAAGTGTTTGTTTAAAGCAGGCATGTCCAAACTCAGGCTCGGGGGCCAAATGCGGCCCTCAGACCAATTTTTCTTGGCCCTTAGGCTTCCTGGTGAACTGGCCCACATTGTCCTGATAAGTACTATTTATAGCACATTTCAGATTTTTCTACAATTCCAACCTAAATAACTAACATTTTGGTGCAATACAGATGTAAGGAAGACCTGATATTAAGGCAATGAGACTGAATGTAGATGTGGTGGCACTTTAAACATCAGATAAACGCAGCTTTAACGTTTCGTGATTGATTTGTGGCCCTCCACTTGGTCTATATTTCAATATGTGGCCCTCGATGGAAAAAGTTTGGACACCCCTGGTTTAAAGCCAAGTCTAATTCAGTTATAAAAGCACCAGCCCTTATTTACTCTGACGTACGCCACTGAAACCATGACGACGTGTAGTTTGGCAGAATGGGGCCTTAAAGGTGCACTAACTTTTCTGGTGGAAGAATGTCCCACAGTATGGCATTAACCCTCTCGGCGCCAGGCCAAGTTACAGGTCAGATCTGTGGCGAGGCTCAACCATTGCCTTCATGTGCTCTGAGATAAATACTACTTTACCAGCAGGAAATAGTGCATGAACATAAAGTGTGTTTAATACGTTTCATTTTGCTACACCCACAACAGCACTTGAACAGAACACACTCCTAAATAACGTTTCTGTCACTTTTAGTCGCGTTTTTTCACTTTCAGATGCATTTTTGTCACTATTAATTATTTTTGTCAGTTTTAGTCATATTTTTGTCACTTTTAGTTGTGTTTTTGTCACATTTAGTTGCATTTTTGTCACTTTTAGTTGCATTTTTGTCACTTTTAGTTGCATTTTTGTCACTTTTAGTTGCATTTTTGTCACTTTTGGTTGCGTTTTTGTCACTTTTAGTTGCATTTTTGTCACTTTTAGTTGTGTTTTTGTGGCTTTTAGTTGTGTTTTTGTCTCTTTTAGTTGCGCTTTTGTCACTTTTAGTTGCGTTTTAGTTGCATTATCACTATTAATTATTTTTGTCAGTTTTAGTCATATTTTTGTCACGTTTAGTTGTGTTTTAGTTTTGTTTGTGTCACTTTTAGTTGCATTTTTGTCACTTTTAGTTGCGTTTTTGTGGCTTGTTTCAGAACATGTTTAACAAATCTAAACTACAGGGTTACACTTTTTATGCAGAATAAAAACAGCATATTTTGTTGTTTGTGGAGGAAATGATTGCACTTTGCGATTTGCTGATTGCGTCCTTTCAAATTGCGGTCCGTGCAGCCCTAATACTCTCACTTTTGTCCTTTTTTTCCACCCCGCTTGCACGTCCCGGCTGAACACTGAAGCTTCACTTTCGCGAGGGTCCGGAGCAGGGCGCGTGGGACGAGGCGATGGTCCGTTCAATCCAGCCTCTGTATCTGGAGACTGCGGTGTAGACTCCGGGAAACCTGGCCTCTCCACACGACTGGCCCCAGGAAACCAGACCATAGACCTGGGACCGGCACACCAGGGGCCCGCCCGAGTCGCCCTGAGGAGCAGAGAGGAGGTCAGAATCCAGTACTGAAGGAAAAAGTGAATACGTTTATGTAAATGTCTTTGTTTGGTGGGAGAGTAGAAAGGAGGGAGAAGAAGCCCTGCAAAAGAAAAGTGCAAAAATACAAGAAGTGCTAATCAAACAAGAAAATGTCATCTAAAGTACAGAGATTTACACACAAGAAACACATTTTGTCATGTGTTTTCATGAGTCTAATCATAACTATTGTGTAACTTAACATGTCCAACCAGGAAGTGCAATTATAAATACATAAATGACAGAAAAAAAACTTTTAAAAACGTTCTAATTTCTCAATTCAAGTTGGAGGGTAAAATGGTAGAATTTGTCAAAACACAGGTAATGGTATTATTTTATGTAACTTAACAGTTAGGATTTGACCATAAATAATACCTGATCACACCTTTATTTTGTTGAATGATTGCAAATTGTACACGGTGCGTTGCATGTTGATGGCATCACTCAGGGATTCTGTGTTAGAACTACTTCTTGTATTTTGATTTTGATTTTTGCCCCAAATTTTATTCACAAACTGACACTCTGCAAATGTAAAACTATGCAAAAATATTAATCACAGGTCACATCATAATTAGAAAAATATGAGAGCCTTCATATAAACTTAAATTGACATTGCAAAAAAAAAAAAAAAGTTCATTAAATTAAGTTATCAATGAGTAGCAATTGCTGATTAAAGTGCATATGACAGGTTTTTGTCATTTTCTCATTTTTGACTTAATTTAGAAGGATAATCCCTGTTGTAAATATAAATTATAATTTTGCACCAATCAAGTGTCAGTTTGTGAAGAAATGTTGATAAATATATTGGAAATTAGAGGAAGCAGAGGAGCAGAGTTCTCAAACGCACTGATGACATCACACCGGGGACACATCGTTTGGCACAATTTACAAGAAACATTTCTGACTTTTTAAACATGAATCCAACAAAATACATGAGTTCTCTTTTGCAGTGTGTAACATGGTTGCTAGGTAACAGTTATGGAATTTCCAAGTGCGATCACATGATTTACAATCAGGAAGTAAAATTATAAACATAAAAAAACGTCCAAATTGGAATACAACTTTGATCGTCGCTCCATCTTTGTGAACATTGAGACTTTAAGAAAAGACATGACACAAAATACTCATTAGTTCCCTGTTAGTCACTCACAGTCTGTTGATCCACCACAGTTTCAAAAGCTTTATTTTGAGAAACGATTACAGTTGAAGTACCTCCCTCTTGTAACAATAACATGAAGGAACAATGGCAATTTTGGTGCATTGATCCGTCCCCGGCTGGTGCTCTGAGCATCCACAGCGCGGTTCCCAGAAGAGCGTGTGAACTCTGACCATTATTTGGGCGACACTGGATACAGGGCTGAGCTGGAGCGAGCAGACATTCAAAGACGCTTACGCACACGGAGGGGGTCGATGTCTGCGATAAGAGTCAGGAGGACCTGTTAAACACTGGATCTGTCAGAGTCAGTGGAGTAGTAAAGCCTCGACAGGGTTTCCACGGGGAATTAAACAACATTACAAGAAAGACGAATCTATCTATCTATAAAAAATAAGAGCAAATAAATGATTGCAGCCTGTGTCTCCCAAGTATATTTTCAGTCCCAGGTGTGTACAGGATTTACTGAGTCTATGTTAAAAGCTGAGCTCAAATTATGTGTTTCAATGCATAGATTTCCATGGTTTAACTTTCATGTAAATTAGCTTTTTGAATATTACAAAGGATTTTATTACATATTATTATTATTTTATATTATTATTATTATTTTATTCTGCTGCCCAATAGAACAGAAGCCAGTAGTTTTGACATGATAAAAGCGTAAAAGTCTTGTTCTGACTTTGATTATGGCATTAAAAATCTTGAAATGCAGCATTAAAAAGCATTAACCTGAAGAAAACCCTAAAGAATAAGAAGACGTTACAGATGATTATTTTAGCAGCAACTATTCAAGCTATTCTGTTTGGACTTTAAAACACATTATCAACCAAATGAAGGTTGAAATATGATGAAGATGAAGAATATTTCACACTTAAATTTTGATCTTGTTGCAGTGTTTCCGAGTCATTAGTTCAGTCAAACTTGTCCCCGCCCACATCTCTGTATTTACTATTAATTTCTTATTTGTGATTATTTGAAAAATGAAGCGTGATCCAGAATTCTAAAACGTCATACAGCCAAATTTCAAAAGTCCGCTGCTTGCGCCACTAGAAATGAAGTGAAAAGCTTACCAGGAAGTCAATGGATCTGTTTCTATTACCAAACCATTTTAGATCAATATTGCTGTTTACAGTGAACAAAATGTAAAACGCTCAAATGATGCTGAAAAAAAAACACAGTATGTCTCTTTTAGCGATGAATGTTTGATTTAATAATGGCACTGTCTTTGCTATAAAAAGGTGTTTTAGTGTACAATCCAGAGAAGCACCACCATTATCAAAGTATGTTTACGATTATTATTTTTTTTAGCTAAAGCAAAACATAATCGTAAGTGAGAGGTGGGAGATGCATTGAACGATTCATGATGAAACACAATCATATGAGTGGACTCTCCAGAACCAGAACCAGAACCCTGTGCGCCGAGGGTCACTGGAGCTCTGTCTGTTAAATATAGAGTTGATCAGTGATTCAGTGAAGTCCTGAGGCACGACACAACAAACTACTCTCGCTCTCTCCCGTCTCTCCCTTCCTTCCTCCCTCCTTTCTTGCTCTCTCTCCATCTCTCCCCCCTCTTTCTCTCTCTGTTTCTCTCTCTCCCTCTTTCTCTGCTCTCTCTCCCTCCCTCTCTATCTTTTCTCTCGTCCTGCCTCTCTTTTCTCTTCTCTCTCCTGTCTCTCTCTCTCTCTCTCTATCTCTCCCCCCTCTTTCTCTCTGTCTCTCACTCTTCCTCTAACCCCTGTTTCTTGCTCTCCCTCTTTCCCTGCTCTCCCTCTCTCTTTCTTCCTCTGTCTCCCTCCCTACCTCTCTCCCTCACTTACTTCCCCTCTCTCTCTCTCCTGTCTCTCTCTTCTGCCCCCCGCCCCCTCTCTCTTGTCTCTCCCCTCTCTCTCTCTCTTCTGTCTCTCAGGTCTCTCTCTCCCGCCCTCTCTCTCTCTCTTCTGCCCCCCCTCTCTGTCTATCTCTCTGCCCCCCCTCTCTTCCGTCTCTTCTTCTCCCCCCCTCTCTCTCTTCCCCCCTCTCTCTTTCTCTCTTCTGCCCCCCTCTCTACTGTCTCTCCCTCTCTCTCTCCCTCCCTCTCTCTCGCTCTTCTGTCTCTCCCCCCCTCTCTCTCTCTTCTGTCTCTCCCCCTCGCTCTCTTCTGTCTCCCCTTCTCTCTCTCTTCTGCCCCCCTCTCTCTCTCTTCTGCACCCCCTCTCTCTCTCTCTCCCTCCCTCTCTCTCTCTTCCGTCTCTCCCCCTCTCTCTTCTGCCTCTCCCCCTCTCTCTCTTCTGTCTCTCCCCCTCTCTCTCTCCCTCCCTCCCTCTCTCTTCTGTCTCTCCCCCTCTCTCTTCTGCCTCTCCCCCTCTCTCTCTTCTGTCTCTCCCCCTCTCTCTCTCCCTCCCTCCCTCTCTCTTCTGTCTCTCCCCCTCTCTCTTCTGCCTCTCCCCTCTCTCTCTTCTGTCTCTCCCTCTCTCTCTCTCTTCTGCCCCCCCTCTCTCTCTCCCTCTCTCTCTCTCTTCTGTCTCTCCCCCCTCTCTCTCCCTCCCTCTCTCTTCTGCCCCCCCTCTTCTGTCTCCCCCTCTCTCTCTCCCTCCCTCTCTCTCTCTTCTGTCTCTGCCCCTCTCTCTCTCCCTCCCTCTCTCTCTTCTGTCTCTCCCCCTCTCTCTTCTGCCCCCCCTCTCTCTCTTCTGTCTCCCCTCTCTCCTCTCTCTCCCTCCTCCTCTCTCTTCTGTCTCTCCTTCCTCTCTTCTGCCTCTCTCTCTCTCTCTCTCTCTTCTGTCTCTCCCTCTCTCTCTCTCCCTCCCTCTCTCTTCTGTCTCTCCCTCTCTCTTCTGTCTCTCCCTCTCTCTCTCTCTCTCTCTCTCTCTCTCTCTCTCTCTCTCTCTCCCTCTCTCTCTCTCTCCCTCTCTCTCTCTCTTTTGTGTCTCTCCCTCTCTCTTCTTCCCCCCCTCTCTCTCTTCTGTCTCTCCCTCTCTCTTCTGCCCCCCTCTCTCTCTCCCTCTCTCCTGTCTCTCCCCCTCTCTCTCTCTCTCTTCTGCCCCCACTCTTCTTTCTCTCTCTCTCTCCCTCCCTCTCTCTCTCTCTCTTCTGTCTCTCCCTCTCTCTCTCCCTCCCTCTCTCTCTCTCTTCTGCCCCCCCTCTCTCTCCCTCTCTCTCTCTTCTGTCTCTCCCCCTCTCTCTCTCCCTCTCTCTCTCTCTGTTCTGCCCCCACTCTTCTGTCTCTCCCTCTCTCTCTCTCTTCTGTCTCTCCACCTCTCTCTCCCTCCTTCTCTCTCTCTTCTGCCCCCCCTCTTCTGTCTCTCCCTCTCTCTGTCCCTCCCTCTCTCTCTCTCTTCTGCCCTCCCCTTCTCTCTCTTCTTTCTCCTCTCTCCTTTCACTCTCTGCTCCCTGAGAACAGAGCAGAACTTGTCGTGCTAACAGCGCACTTCCTGCTTTGCGGAGAATAAAACACTATATTTAGCCTCATTTTCACCCACAGAACGACGCATTTGGACAAAACAGATTTTACTTAATCACAAGCAAAGGGTAGATCCTCTTTAAGGGCATCATGGACATCAGACCGTGCTGTCGTTCAGCGCAATTTTAAACTTTAACGACAATTTTAGTCACACGGCTTCGGAATTCGTACGATGAGAAACCCGTCTGAAGTGGCAAAGCTTTCACATAATTGTTGTGAATATTCTGACCCAGTTTTCTGCCATTGTAAGGATTTTATCGAAATTTAATACAAGTTACATAAGCTTCGTGTCACTGTGGCATTACGGGCAGTCCATCATCTTTCATCCTGTTTTTATCTGTAGTTTTCCCTGGATCGACACAAAATTCAATCCTCGACAAGGGATTTCACCAAAACAGCGTGTAAGCTCATTCCCACAGACAGAGAGGGACTTCTTTGATAGCGGCTCGACTCCTGGATTTGCTCTTATCATATTGTGTAACTGTCCGGGGATTATCGCTTACAAAGGCCAGTGAAGGGACAATGAAATCAAAATACAAATACGTTAATTGCTATAGATTTGGAAATCTCTCTTTGTAAAGATGGGGTTGTGAATTACAGGGCGGTAAATGCACGAGGATTTAGTATTGTCCGTACGATTAAACTTTACCTAGCACGCATTATTGCCTACTGAAAAATCAGACTGATCAGGTTGAGGTTTTTTTTTTCCCCAGAAGAAGTTCCTCTGCATTTGACTTTTTGAGTACCGTATTTTCCGCACTATAAGGCGCACCTAAAAGCTTTCAATTTTCTCAAAAAACTGACAGTGCGCCTTATAATCCGGTGCGCTTTATATATGGATCAATACTGAGTAACTACGCAACCACAGCCACTACTGTAGCTTCTATTCTATGCGCCTTATAATGCGGTGCGCCTTATATATGAACAAAGTTTTCAAATAGGCCATTCATTGAAGGTGTGTCTTATAATCCGGTGCGCCTTATAGTGCGGAAAATACGGTAACTTTTAAAATAAATTGTGCCCCTTTTTTCTACACAACCTTTAAGAGCGCTCTTACTTGGGTAAAACCAAAACTACTGTAAATAAGAGTGTGCACTTTATACTTTATATTGTATTTTTATTACCATGTTTATTTATCCTATTTTTATTGCATGCGCCTATTTCATTCATTCCTGTTCTAAACTGTGTGTTGCAACATTGGAATTTCCCCATTGTGGGACAAATAAAGGATCTCCAATCTTATCTTATCTTAACAATTATGTCCCGCCTGCTCTTAATCCACTTTATCCATAGATTTCTCTGGGTCATTGTAAAATCAAAGGCTGTTTTCTCAAAATGCATCCACAGAGACAAAAAGATCAGCCTTGAAGTAGCTCCTACACCAAACTGTACAATCTTGTACTTAACAAGATTCTGATGGGGCGCTCAGAGGGATTTGTTGAAATCTAATTCTAAAATTGATTTGTTAATGTTGAGGTGTTTTTTTTTTAATCAGGCAGATTTTTAATTTTTCTGAAATTTTAAGCTCTAGTTTACTCAAAAACTGAGTAAGAAACCCCAAATCCACTTGTACATTTTTTAAATAACTAATATGTGTACAAAATTAACCAACACATTTACACCTGGTTCTATAATAATAATAAATGTTATTTGTCAGCGTCTTTCAAAACACCCAAGGACACTGTACATGACAACAAGATTAAAAACAACAGATTAAAACTCACAGGACAGAACTGGATGATGGCGTGAGAGTGACTTATGTCCATTTTCAGATTTAAAAGTCCCAAATGTTTTGTCAATAACATTAAAGTAAAGGACATGTTTTAAAGTTTTTCTAGTTATAACTTAGTTTGTTGGGAGGGCAAATATTTATTATAGTTTTACATCCTTTTAGTTGTCATTTGTGAACAAAATTTGAAATATAAAAGTGTTCAATTACAAGTCGAGCTGAGTTCTAGCACAGAGACTCCAAAAAGCGACGTACCATTGAAAATACAGGGACAATTTAAAATAAAGGTGTTATCAGGTATTATTATTAGCTCAGCCATGACTATTCTGTAATTTATTTGGATTTTGGCACTTTTTTTCCCGGACATTTTAAACCTATTATTAGTCATTGCCAATTCCTAACTTTCTGTCCCTTGATTTCAAAATAGTTTCGAGAATTACCTCTAACTACGCCATATTTGCTCATGTTCACCAGGAAGTAACATTAAAACCCACACGTACCTGGCAGGCGTCCTTTCCTCCCTCACTGGAGCCGGCACAGATCATGTTTTTGGTGATGATGCCGTTGAAGGACTGGCTGCCGTTGCATCGTTCAGAGGAGATCACAGACACCCCGACGGTGCGCAGGGCGGTCAAGGCGCTCTGGTCTGAGTCGTAGGACGTCACGCCCCAGCCGGACACCTCGCACAGCCGGCCCTCGCCCAGGACCGAGCCAGGTTTGGGCAGAGTCACCAGCGACACGAACGGGCTCTGGACCAGGGGCATGACGAGCTGTGCAGGAGAGAGCAGCGTCACACCAGGAGACCGTGGTGGGTTTGAGGGGAAACGATTATGTTTGTACTGAAATAGAACGGGCCTATGAGACACGGCTCTTGGGAGTGATTATAGATCATCAGATTTGTTATATTGTGTTGTATTGTATTCTTTTATTTGTACAGGGACAGCGCACATTAACCAAGACAGAGTCAAAGGAGAGATGCTGGTTAAGGCACAAATGGTCATTTCCACCTGTGGTCCCTGGGCAGGTGGATGGCAGGGAGCCACACATGCTGAACATCAGGACCAACAGTTGGTATTCATCTTATTCCTGAAGTTGCCGTACGCGCCGCCATCTTGTTTCTGTTGTAGTTTACATGGAGCAGACGAGCTCAACAGAAAATAAGTTCTACATTAAAAAGCTGTTTTCAGGCCTCAGGAAATCGTTGCGTTGTTGACTTGTTGTTGCTCGTGTTCTTTAAACATTTTACACAAATCAATCTACTTTATGTAACATTTTAGCGCGAGACTTTTCCCTCGTTGGTCATTAGCTTTAACGGAGTTCTCGTCAAACAGAAGTGCGTTTACAACAAAAGTGCAAAAAACGGCAAAAGTGGGCGGGGCAGAATAAGGTGAATATTTTATTAAACAAAATGTGTATTAAGTAAGAAAATGTTTGCATGCATTATACTCCTCATGTGTGCTTCCCTATCTGCCCTACGGCTCAGAAATGGACTTTCTATAAAAGCAAATATATTAAAATGAATGGACATAGTTAAGAATGTTGGGACTTTTGTTTCATGTTGTAAGAAATGACCTTCCCATAGTCATGTGATCTATTTTTACATTTAGAAATAGTTGCTATTACCCCAGAGGTTTGCTTCAGGTTGAAATTAAAGTAAATAAGTAAAACTGAATGTTAGACAAAGGCACGTGTTCTGAACAAAACTTTGGAGTGATCTCAATGATGAGAAGATGAAGTTAAAAAATACTCTAAACCAGGGATGTCCAAACTTTTTCCATCGAGGGCCGTATATTGAAATTTAGACCAAGCGGAGTGCCACAAATCAATCGTGAAACGTTCAAAAAAGCTGCATTTATGTGATGTTTGAAGAGCCACCACATCTACATTCAGTCTCAGTGCCTTATCATCAGGTCTGTATTGCAGCAAAATGATAATTATTTAGGTTGGAATTGTAGAAAATCTGAAATTTGCTGTAAAAAGTAGTTCTCAAGACAATGTGGGCCAATTCACCAGGAAGCTTAAGGGCCAAGAAAAATTGGTCTGAGGGCCGCATTTGGCCCCCGGGCCTTAGTTTGGACATGCCTGCTCTAAACTATACTACTTCACTAATACTCTAACTAAAAAAAAAATCTAAAATAGGAAATGACTGATGATATGAATATGATGAAAATGAATATATAATATTTTAGTGACAGCTCTCTGGATCTCATGAGAGTTGATGGCAACAGATTCCAAATGCAGACAGTGCACTTGAAATGAACTCCAGACCTTTTATCTGTTCCTTGTAAATGTGACGCTGAGGGAGTAACACACCTGGCCGTGGGACACCTGAGCAGCCAATTGTCCCATGACTTTTGGTTCCTAAAAACTGCAGTAATTCCTTCACTGTTCACCTGATTTGGATGTAAATTACCAACTGCAACCAAGGCAACTGTTGTTCTGATTTTGCCCGCTACAAAAATAAACAAGTTGATTTGAAATTAAAGCTGAAAGTCTAAAGTTAAAGCACATCTTGCTTGTTTCTCAAACCCATTGTGACCAGAAGATCAGAACAGCGTTGATGTTCCAGTATTTACGGCCCTGACTGTGTGTACCTTGATGAGCATGATGTCGTTGTCGTTGGTCACGTTGTCGTAGTCTGGATGAGGCACGAGCCGGAGCGCTGGGACACGTAGCTCGGTTCCCTCCAGCTCGTTCAGCAGGTTTTCTCCCGCCACGATCTGCATGTGGCTCAGGCTGGACACACAAGGGCCAGAGAAGTGTGAGCGCAATAATAATCAGACTAAATACTGTCAGTGATATCAGGAATGACTAAAACTATTTTAAATGTACCGGCCTTTTGTCTCTTATTAGTCCATGTGCATGTGGTCTGTGATGCAGGTAAAAGAGTGTCAGAGTTTCCGATTTGTTTTGTGCGTTTTGTTGTGTCCGTTGTTTGCTTATGTGGTTGTTTTTGATTCCTGTGTACTCTGAGTGACACACGTGACACAATGTTTCCATAGTTTAGTTTAGTTCAGTTTAGTTTTGTTTATTTCAATCCTAGGTATATTTGGACATTTGAGCAAACTATAACTAACCAACAAACTGGAAAACTAACCAACCAACCAAGTTTTCCTATGATATTTTAAACTACAAATGTTTTACTTTAGTTTGTTCCATAGACTGTAGATATCAGTGGACCATGTTAGCATGCTAGCCGCCGCGTTCCAAATAGGAAGCAGCTATGGAGGCGCTCCTGGCTCCATAAAGCCGAGCTGCCATTCACTTTCTATTGGGACACTGGTGCCCTTTACTCTGTAACTGTTTCTGCTAAGCTCACCATCTTGGAACTAAAACATCTGTTTTGACACACTCTACATGAATCGGGTGTTTTTTTTTCGTTAGGTTGTTCATAAATCAAGTTATTAGCAATAATAACTGACCAATCAGGTGCTTCCTTTTCCGTGGGCCGTTTTCGCTCGTGTTAGCAACAGGTTTGATTGACAGCTAGCGCCGCACGTTGCCGCCGTCTCCTCTCACCGAGGGGCGGATACCGTTAGCAACCGCGCTCCTGATTAGTCCGTGTGGTTGCCACGATACGCACTCGGATTTCCAAATATGGAGTCTGGCTCCGCTTTAGCCGCTATAACTGCTAGCCGCGATGGGCTTCATTTGGCTGGAGGCAAACGCTATGGGTGACGTCACAATCCCTTAGTCCACTGATCTACAGTCTATGGTTTGTTCTCAGTGATATGTATTTTTTTACTTTTTTCAGAAATAATGGAAAACTATAACCAACCAACCAACCAACCAACCAACCAACTGACAAACCAACCAACCAACTAACTAACCATCTAACTAACTGACTTACCAACTCACAAACTAACTTACTAACCAACTAACTAGGTTACCAACAGATTCGCCAACTCACCAACTAGCTTACAAGCAACCAATTAACCAACTAACTGATCAACCAACTAACCGACTAAGTAATTAACCAAGCACCCAGACAACTAAGTAACCAACCAACCATTCAACCAACTAACAAATAAACAAACAAGCTACCCAACCAACCAACCAACCAACTAACCAACCAACTAACGAATAAACAAACAAGCCACTCAACCAAGCAACCAACCAACCAACCAACTAACGAATAAACAAACAAGCCACTCAACCAAGCAACCAACCAACCAACCAACTAACGAATAAACAAACAAGCCACTCAACCAAGCAACCAACCAACCAACCAACTAACGAATAAACAAACAAGCCACTCAACCAAGCAACCAACCAACCAACCAACTAACGAATAAACAAACAAGCTACCCAACCAAGCAACCAACCAACTAACGAATAAACAAACAAGCCACTCAACCAAGCAACCAACCAACCAACCAACTAACGAATAAACAAACAAGCTACCCAACCAACCAACCAACCAACCAACCAACCAACCAACCAACCAACCAACCAACTAACCAACCAACTAACGAATAAACAAACAAGCCACTCAACCAAGCAACCAAGCAACCAACCAACTAACGAATAAACAAACGAGCTACCCAACCAAGCAACCAACCAACCAACCAACCAACCAACCAACCAACCAACCAACCAACTGACGGACAGATGGACTGACTTCCTAACCCACTAAGTCCTTGACCAACTAAATAAATAACTAACCTAACTATTAACTCACACACAGTCCTTCGGCGCCTCAAATGAGACAAACATTTTGGACGCAGTTTTTGTCGTTGCGCAATAAACTATACTGTAAAAAATGAATCCCTAGTCCTGGTTAAAAATGAATAGAAATCAGAACATTTTAATCTGAGTCCATTTGTTTTATTTTCTTATGCAACAACTTTCTCCAGAAATTTGGCTTGAACTAACAAAATAAAATAAATGTGCCATTGGGCTGAGGAAACTAGATTGGCAAATAATTTGGCATGAAAAATGAAATGTATTAAAACAAATCAAAAATATATTGAAAATAGTAAATATACTCATACTGAAATGAATCCTATTAAATTAAATTATTTATATAATTTTCATTTATAGATCATATTTAATTTTGGAGTGGATTAACTATGATTTAAGTGAGTTAAAATTTAAATGTTTCTTTTGTATATTTTTGTATATTTAAGAGACCAAGTAATTTCTTCTGTGTATTTTTGAGTTGGTCTAACTTAGTAACACCCTATTTGAATATATTACGTTTACCTTTTTCAATGTAAATGCTTTGTGTAAAAATAACCTTCATAATTTAAATAGAGAATCTTTTATGTGTAAACACTTTTCTTTTTTGAGTGATGGTGGCATCTCTTTGTAAAATCAGGAAGTGCTTGTTTTTTATTATTCTTAAACACAAGGAGAAAAAAGAAAATTGAAAGAGTTGTTTAAGTAGTTTACAGCATATACTGATGTCACATTTGGTCCTGTCCACAGTGCGGTCTCATGTCTGTGCCTCGTGTCTGCTCCCTGTTCTCTCTGACACAGAAAGACATGATACTGAAGACTGCAGTGTGAAGGTCAGCTGATCGTGGGAGAAAACTACCACAAGAAACAAAATCACCACCACACATTAGACACAGTACTTTTCCACACGCTTCACACTAGAGCATCAAATCAAATCATACAGCGCTAATCATCGATCCTCAAAACGAGTCTCATTACCGCTACATAAGAAACTATCTAACCCTAACCCTCTGATGTAAATCAACCCTAGACTAAACAAGATAAAGTGGGAGTTTGCGTCTCTCCGTCACTCTCTCTCTCCGTCACTCTCTCTCTCTCTCTGTCTCTCTCCCCCCTGTGTCCCCCACAGGAGCGGGTGAGGCAGACACGGGGCTCAGGTCTGAGATCATCACAGACAGTGAACAGTAACAGCACGGACTCGTTCTCTGGCAGTTTACAACCCGCTCCAACCCGAGCCGCAATTAAATGATTTATTGTCCTGAACAAACCCACGGATCAAAAGACACCTGCTCATCCAGCAGCGGTGAACACATGAACCACGTGACAAAACTGTCCCAGCTCAAACTGAATGGTACAAATATGTGAGTTTACTCCTGCTTATTGGCATTTGAAGTTGACAAAAAGCGAATTAACCCTGCCAGTTTATTAGTTGTTTTTTTCCCCCACAGGTAAACTGAGTGTATGGGTTGTAGAGAGAGAGAGAAATAATCATGCAAATAATCCCTGAATATGACATTAAATAAAACAAACTTTAAGTAGCACGTACCAAAGCTCAGATTCCTAAACTGTGTTCATAAGGCTTTTTAAAGACACTTAATCACTTTAAATAGCATTAAAAAACATTGACAAGTCATTGTCAATCGATTGACAACTTTATGACAGAAGTCCAAACATCTCGATCTTCAAACAGTATCCGGATGACAACCCCTGAAACCTTTTCTACGATGGAACACGCCGGGACGAATGAGGGATAATATTGACAAAAAATCATTCTACTTTCTATAATATTTCAGCAGTGAAACTTTTGTTAAACCCTTGTTTGTCATTTACTCGAATGGGGTTCTCGTCAAACCGGAAGTGCCTTCTCTACAGGATCTGTGGCAAAAAGAGGCAAAAGTGGGCGGAATGGTCTTGAATCTTCAGATATAAATGGCCATACATTGGGCTGTATTCTCTTTGTTCGTGCTTCTGGAGCTTTTTTCTTCGTGCAAGAACCTCTGTTTGGAGCCATGATCTTAGAAGAGCTTTTTGTGTGATCTGCAGATCTTACATTTTACCAAGGAGCAAGTTATTTTTTGGACAATAAAGACTCTATTGCATTGACTTTCCTCAAGTGATTGTGATTGTTTCAAAAATGCACTTGTTATCCAGAATAAATTATGACACAACAATATTGCGCTTTTATAACACATAGCTCCAAATGTATGTAAAAGTTTCAGTAAAGTTCACAAATAAACGTATAAGAGGACATGTTGTTTGTACCCCAGGTTGCAGTGGGCCGCCGTGAGCACCCAGGACTCGTGGATGAGCGCTCCCCCACAGAAGTGCTGCCCCTCAGAGGTCTGCAGTGACACGATGTACGAGACGGAGTGAGGCACAGTGAGAACTCCACCCATGATCCGGGGAGCAGGGTCCACGGGAGGCGAGGACAGAGGAGAACCTGGCAACGGAGAGCACAGTTTGAGTCTCATGAAAGTCAAGTCTATACAACAGGTTCATCGACACATTTCACTAAAACACAGCAAAGGTGATTATGTTTAAGATTTTACTAAACATTTTGCCCATTTGCCCCCAGTTTTTCGTAGTGTTTATAATGTTACTTCCGGTTTGAACATGGGCAGCAAAGTGACATAGTTAAGAGGTAATACCACAACTGTTACCATAGCAACCAGACTTTTAACAAGCCATATCAATTACACAATAGTGATGGTTTGACAAATGAACAATGCCTGATAACGTCTTTATTTTGTTGAATGAATGTTTAATATGGCAGGTTCTCTCGCTAACTATTGCTTAGTTTGTTGCAGTTTGTGAAGAAAGTTTGAAAAAATAAAAGTTTAAAACAACAGTCCCAGCATCCTGAATATTCACCTCCATGAATTTAGAAGCACCCAGAGCCTCACAGATCGTGAAGCTAACAAACATTAGCATGCCAATAGCTTACTTCCTGCTACTTGTAGGATAAAACACTCTATAAAAAGATGCAGAGAAAACGCTTTCACCCAAATACATGCTTTTACAATGTATCTGCACTGGAACAGCATCAGTCTTACTTTATTTCATGCAAAAAATTGACCTTTAACCCACTATGATGTGTGTCTTTTTTGCCATATTGCCCTGGCACCACATGTAACATCACATTTACTCAGCTTTATTGTTAACTATGAGCTTGTAAAGAAATTCCCATGGAACGAATAAAGATTTTCATTTAATTCAGAGCACTTTCAGAACACTTTTTTTCCTTGTTTTGACATGTCGTACGTTTCAAACTCTGTAAGTTTACCCACTTCCCCTCTGCTCGTTCCCAGCCCCTGCCCCTCACTCTTTCGCTGGTGTGGTTTTCACTCTTTCACCCTGGACCTTATGAAACATGAAAAGCGTTCAGTGCACAAAGCTCCGGAGCTGCAGGGGCCCCTCTGTCCCCAGCAAGGGCCCGGATGTGGACACTGATCCGAGCAGGGGCTTCAAGAAAAGCGAAACACAATACGCACTTTACCACCAGAGCTGACGGGACGACACGGAAGACGGCGGCGCTTATGCAACTCACTGATGTTAGCTGCAAAAATGGAGAGGGCTTTAATTTAATGTCGTATACGTTTGTTTCTATGATAATGTATGTATGTAATAAATGTGGAAAAACAGCGAATTATGCCTGTACAGTGTCTTCTTCACTGTTTTCAATCATTGGAAGAATCATGACTCAGAAAAAGTGACTCATAAAAGATTCTTAGACCCTCTTGATTATTCCACATGAGTCATTTCTTTTCAGTCTGTGGGTGTGACACGTTGAGTGAAGGACATCCCTGAACAAAAGGGCCACACTTCAGCTCATCCTTCACCTGCAAATGAGTCTGTACGTCCTGCTCGCATGAAGGAGGAATCAGACCACAGAAAGCATCAGACGACTGGCCCGTCCTCTTCACGTTTGTACCAGAATGTGTTCAACGTAAAACTACATTTGCACAAACAGCCTTCTCTTATAACGCAATAAAAGAATGGAACAATCTTCCCACTGAACTGAAAAGTCAAACAAACTATTCAACGTTCTCTGTAGAACTTAAAAAGTGGTTATGGAGCGCTCAGACTTGTCAGCACTGACAGATATCTGCTTCTCCTCAAATAAGCCCAATGTAGCATTTTTTTGCTTTCTAGTTCCACACACAGTGGAAGTCTGTATGTGTATAGTATGTAAATATATATTTGTATATGTAACTGAGACAAGTGGCTTATGGACTGTTTTAATAGTGAAAGGTAAATAGGTAGGTCATGTATATTCTATAAGACAAATGTTGTAAATACTTTTTTCTGTTCATGTGTGATGCTGTGTGAGTGAGTCCTTGAGTCAGAGTGGAATTTGTGAATTGATCTTACTAAATCTTTTGTTGTTTGCTCCGTACTATTTATTCTTATAAATCAGGGACTGCAGATGGAAACTAGCTATTTAGCTATAATCTGGTGCGGAACATCTCTGTTTTTTATGAGCTTAATGTCTCTGTACATTGTCCCTCCAAATAAAGACTAAACTAAACTAAACTAAACTAAACCTTATTCAGGAAGTTGTCGTGGGCGCCGCCATCTTTTTCCATTGTAGTTTACACGGAGCAGACGAGCTCAACAGAAAATAAGTTCTACAGCCGCCCTGGAAATAGGTGTGTTGCTGAATTGTTCATTAAACATTTTACACAATTAAATCTACTTTCTATAACATTTTAGCGAGAGACTTTTCCTTCGTTCGCCATTTGCGTGAGCGGCGTTCGCGTCAAACCGGAAGTCCCTTTACTACAAGAGAGTGGCTCATAGACATAAAAAGAGGCAAAAGTGGGCGGGCGGAGTAAGGTGAATAACTCCTCAGATTTGCAGGATTTTCTTTTCTTTTTTACTCAAGTCAAACACAGACCATGAGTTTCTCTGATCAGGGTGAGAACCATCGACCAGCGTGTTGTAAAGACGTTGTAGATGTAATTATTGTAAAAGCGTCTGGTCTTGGCAGGTGAGGCCGCAGAGCTGTACTTAAAATACTGATATGGTAATATGTGACAGATTCAGAATCTGAATCTCAGCACTAGATCCTCCTTCCTTCCTCTTGATGGTTCTGGTCCAAGTGGATGCATCAGTCTTGGTCCATCTGCGTCTGTCCGTCTGTGGAAGAAGGATCTCTCTCTCTCCTGTGGTTTCTACTTTTTCCCACAGGGTTTTTTGTAGTTTTTACTTGAGAGAAGGACGGTCAAGGACAGGGGGCGCTCTGGGACAGTTAAACATTTAATAAATTCTCTTATTATTTATTTAAACTGTTTTCTACCTGTCGCCCATTGAGGCAACTGTTGTTGTGATTCTGGGTGCTACAAAAATAAATTGAATTGAAACAGAAAAGTTGTATTGCCAAAATTCACAAACTAGGAACTTGCTTTGGGTGTGTGTGTGTGTGTGTGTGTGTGTGTGTGTGTGTGTGTGTGTGTGTGTGTGTGTGTGTGTGTGTGTGTGTGTGTGTGTGTGTGTGTGTGTGTGTGTGTGTGTGTGTGTGTGTGTGTGTGTGTGTGTGTGTGTGTGTGTATTCATATATTGATACAGGGAGAGTATTGTGATCCTTAATTTCATCATAAATTGCTTAATAACTTATTAACCTTCTGCTGCTGGATTAAGGCTGAATCTGCTGAGCTTTTTATTTATTTTAGTATTTTGTTAATCTACATAATTAAATCATCTTTGAGGGATATCCATGTACAGGACACATAAAGTGCCTGGACACGTATTGTATTGTGAGATGGCGTACAGCTGTAAGAGACAAAGCTGATCCCACTGGGATCTCACCAAACTGGGCTTTCCCCTGTGCTATTTCAAGTGCTTTGACTGAGAAGGCAGATTGCAGGTCACTCTGGCTACGTCACGAGGATTGGGTGACATGGAGTGAACAGAGAAATAAAACTTTTGTTGAATTTAGTTGAGCGAAAGGCTCAGATATCTCATTGTGTTTGAATAGACATATTATGCAACTTGTTTTGCTAAAATATAGTTTAACATCTTGCTTAGTCCTTGTTTCCCATATGGTCTCAATTTTGGTAAAGTTTTACTTCCTAGACACGATGGGGTTATTCCATACCTGTTACTTAGCAACCACACTGTAAACAAGGGCAAAAACTCATCTAATTTACACAAGTTATTATTTAAAGAATAAAACTATCCTTTTCATGAACAAGCCTCTGGCTTTTGTTTGTTTTGTATCAACACGTATCATGCGAAATAAGACTTTTGTTGGTATTCACACGACACAAGCCACAATAGTCATTTTAAGTGTCCGAAGTAAGTGAAGAAATCTGTACTTACATGTGACAATCGAGAAGACGTCCCAAAAGAGAATAATCTCGTAGAAAGCGAGGAGAACCTTCATTTTGCCAGATTTTTCTAGCTCAGAGTCTTCAGTGTATTCGTTTTGCCAGATCTGCGCCGGTGTCACCTCAGTGCAGCCTTTTCTACAGTTAACCCTCTACAAATTCCACCCATTACAGTAAAAGCAGTAGGTCACTGTCCCGGGGCATTTTTGTATCATTTGATATGAAATCACACACCGGGCTCTGACGGAGCAGGAAGAGCAGCGACGTAGCGAGAGCAATGACCTTCAGAGGCAGAAACGACACAAAGAGTGGCTTTGAACAAAGGAGTGATGGGAGTTTGGTCGATTTGTAACCAGTGGAGGCAGAAATACTCAATTTAGTCACTTGAAGGGCATTTGACAGGTTTAATGTTTAACTAATTATTACTTTATTTGACGCAGTAGTGTTTGGTGTAAATATTTGTACTTTGAGTTTGTAAAAAGGATTGTTCTAATGAAGAGTCCAGATGTCAGGAGGGACCACTCTTTTCTCGCCTCGGAGCGGTCAATACATCAATTCTAAACAATTCAGAAAATACTGTGATTTTATCGTTGTCTAATATTGAATACAGTGCCATCTGCTATTCTTCCCCGGCGTGGAAACACTGGTGTGTCTCCTGAGAGGGACTTAGGTGCCTCTTATTGATGCTTTTTTTTTTTGTCTTTTTAACTATGGACCACGAGAAATAAAGATATCTATCTATAATACAGTGATTTATTTATTTATTTTATTTGCTTTTAAGCGTAGTATGTTAAACTCAAGTTGAGTAACTTTTTAAAGGACACATGTTCTGCTACATTGACTTTTTTAAGCTTTTAACCATGTAACCATGTATGAGAGTGGTGTGTGAGGATTGATGGTGTTCGGAGGGGCTGATGGCGCACACTGCCAGCCTCGCGTCTGTCAGTCTGCCCCAGGGCAGCTGTGGCTACAATAGTAGCTTACCACCACCGAGTGTGGAGTGAATGAATAATGAAATATGAAGTATCTTTGAGTGTCCTGAACAGCGCTATATAAGTTCAATGCATAAAAATAATAATAATAATAATAATTATTATTATTATTATTATTATTATTATCATTATTATTATCATTATTATTATCATTATTATTATCATTATTATTATCATTATTATTATCATTATTATTATCATTATTATTAGTGCTGTCACGCAATAAAAATATTAATCTGATAAGTCACACTTTGTAACTGTGATTAATCACAATTAATCGCATCACGCACTTTTTCAAGTGTCATAGTTTACATGTCTATTTTAAAATAGTTTTGCACATTTTCTTCTGAAAATTAAATAATTTTATTAATTCACAGATCTAAATTTAGATCTGTCTAGACTTAGACTCTAGACACAATTTAGAAACTATTGATTAAAAAAATGCTGTTTGCTGCGTCTGATGGATATTTAATTTATCATTTCACCAAATGAAATGTTTAAATAAAAATAAAAACAGCCAAATCATTCACATTATAATTATAATGTTCACAAAGGCGTATCATTTATATGATCTTTCCTGGTACAAAACCAGGCTTTGGGGAATTCTGTCACCGTCTGGACACAACAATGGCCTTGTGTGATTTCCTCACTCTCTGTAGTCACTACACCACGCATTACCAGCAACAACAAAGTACTACAGTATTACAGTCACAGTACTGCAGTAACAGTATCTGATGCGATCGGGGAGGATCCTTCTGACCAGGACTGTCCCATTTTAAGGCGTCTGAATAATTTAACCTCTACATACGAGACTCAAGAGACACTGAGAGGAGCCGAGGTGTGACCACTTCTGGAAAACAAAACCAAAACATGCACCACAGACGGGAAATGTGCAACGTGAGAGTAAAGTATTCAGCAGGGATGGCCATTAGTCATTTAGTCGATTAATCAATGTCTTAATTTACTAATATTTGGACTGTATTAGTCTACTAATTATTTTATTAGAGATAAAAGTATGTGAACAGCAGAAAGGAGAAGCCATAGAATTAATTATCTGGAGATTTGTGAGTTTTGTCTGCCTTTTACTTAAATGTGTAATTAACTGGTACTTTTCAGTATACACTTGTTTTTGGAAGATTTTTTTGTCAGTGTCATGCCTCGATTCGACTCATCGATGCTAAGAGAATGTCCTTCTTTAGATGGAGATGGTATTGCTTTGACTGGAATTTACAATTCTTGCAAGTGTTGTTATTGAAAAAATATAAATAAATAAATAATAGAAATAATAATAAAAATAGCTTGAAAACATGCACTGATAAGCTCGCCTCTTCACTGATTTGTCTATTGGAGATCTGGAAATGAATAGTTTTAATGCTAATCAGTGGAACAGTGTTTTAAATCCCATCTTTTATTCCTCTCTTGTCTTTAATTCGATTTTATGGTGCCCTTTTTTAATACCTACACCTTAACTTAACAAAGCATGAACAAAGACTTAATTCACAATGAACATTAAGTTTATTAAGCATGATTCAGGATAAAGGTTAAGTCAGTTAGAATTTAGGGCTAGAGTACTGTTACTAAACCTCATTCTTAAGGCAGGAATAAGTCATTATACCAGTTTTATTTATTTATTTCTATTAGTGTATTCGAGTGTTTTATTTACAGTGCAGCGCTTTGGAGACAGCTTTCGTTTGTAAAATGCGGCCTATAAATAAAGTGAATCGTTGGACAATCAGGCAAAGCAGTGCCCTCTCCAAACATGGCAACATATGCAAAGTAACATCGCTCAATCAAGACCATCTGATAATGACATTTTTACTCCAAAATACTGTATTAGATGAATAAAAAATAAATAAAAATACAGCTCGTGTCGCTTTAGTCTCAACAGAATTGTGGAAAACACGGCCTCATAATGTGTCGTTATCTGATCAAACTCTCTCTGTCTCATGCGTCTAAAAATATTATTTACAAACAAACACTTTGGCAAACAACGCCACGTCGAGTCTGTCATTCGATCTCATGTTTGCACTTAAACTATTAACACATCTTTAGACCCTTCAGTGTCCCTGTATCAATCCTGTCAACACCAAACTTAAACAATCGGCACCACCAAGTCCACCGAGACACGTGCGCCGCCGGAATCTGAGCTCTGATTGGCCCAAACTGTCACATGCACCGCCCTCCTCTCTCCTGCTCCTCCAGAATATCCCGTTTCATTTCGCTTTTGTGACACCGGTGCTATACGTTACAAGCTAATCGTTTGTGTGGGAACTGAAGAAAGAGGGAGAAAACTGAGAAACAATGTGAGGACGCAGTCACGGGGTTCGGATGGATCCAAAACTTTTTTTTTTTAAGCTGTGCGGGGCAGCCAATCAGACGACGGCGTGATGTGAAGGTTTGGTGAGGTTTGGTACAGGAGAAGCTGCGGGAGTTCAAATCCTGAGTGTCAGAATGGAAAAGAAAGTTCTGGTTAAGTATTTCCAGAATTAATTCGGCCGTACAATCAAAAATCATGTGAGAAATCATTCACAGGGGAAACACATTTGCAAAAAAGAACAGCAGAAAGAAAGTGAGAAGGAACCATCGAGGAGACTCACCAGGACAAACAAAGATAAAGCAGAACACGCCAATCTAAAGTCAGCCAGATCAGATCGCTGCAAAAGAAATAACCACATTATGGACAGGGACAGGGCTTGGGTCATTGGATCAGAGAACAAAGAGCTCAAACTGGATTAAGGAGGCCATTGCAGCCGTTTCCATAAAAATATGTGCATAATTTGTGTTTTTGTGATTCCATTTACGTAGCTATTGTACGTTTTTGTCGTCAAAATACAACGTACACATTTTATGTTTTTGGAAAATATGCTGCATACGTTTTTCAACGGAAAATATACATATTTCACGTTTTTTTTAATGAAAAGAATGTCAATCAAAAACGTGCACATGTTACAGTTTATCAATAATCAACTTCAATGCAGACGCTAACTCTAATTTTGTAAATAGAAAATGTGTACGTTTTTTTTGACAACAAAAACATTCAATAGCTACGTAAATGTGAAATCTTAATTATGTGTATTTTTCTGGAGACTGGGTTGACCATTGAGATCAGAAAGTGAGGCACAGACACCATGAACCGGGACGACGGAGCCTTCCTTTTGTCTCACACATGGGACACTTTCTCCGGAGATCACTGGGCAGCAGGAGGCGTGGTCAGTCTGAGGAGGAGGCGTGGTCAGTCTGAGGAGGAGGTGAGGTCGGTCTGAGGAGGAGGTGTGGTCAGTCTGAGGAGGAGGCGTGGTCAGTCTGAGGAGGAGGTGAGGTCGGTCTGAGGAGGAGGTGTGGTCAGTCTGAGGAGGAGGCGTGGTCAGTCTGAGGAGGAGGTGAGGTCAGTCAGAGGAGGTGAGGTCAGTCTGAGGAGGTAAGGTCTGTCTGAGGAGGCATGGTCAGTCTGAGGAGGAGGTGAGGTCAGTCAGAGGAGGTGAGGTCAGTCTGAGGAGGTAAGGTCTGTCTGAGGAGGCATGGTCAGTCTGAGGAGGAGGTGAGGTCAGTCAGAGGAGGTGAGGTCAGTCTGAGGAGGCGTGGTCAGTCTGAGGAGAAGGTAAGGTCTGTCTGAGGAGGTGTGGTCAGTCTGAGGAGGAGGTGAGGTCAGTCTGAGGAGGTAAGGTCAGTCTGAGGAGGAAGCGTGGTCAGTCTGAGGAGGTGTGGTCAGTCTGAGGAGGAGGTGAGGTCAGTCTGAGGAGGAGGTGAGGTCAGTCAGAGGAGGTGAGGTCAGTCTGAGGAGGCGTGGTCAGTCTGAGGAGAAGGTAAGGTCAGTCTGAGGAGGTGTGGTCAGTCTGAGAGGAGGAGGTGAGGTCAGTCTGAGGAGGTAAGGTCAGTCTGAGGAGGAAGCGTGGTCAGTCTGAGGAGGTGTGGTCAGTCTGAGGAGGAGGTGAGGTCAGTCTGAGGAGGAGGTGAGGTCAGTCTGAGGAGGTAAGGTCAGTCTGAGGAGGAGGTGAGGTCAGTCTGAGGAGGAGGTGAGGTCAGTCTGAGGAGGCGTGGTCAGTCTGAGGAGAAGGTGAGGTCAGTCTGAGGAGGAGGTGAGGTCAGTCTGAGGAGGAGGTGAGGTCAGTCTGAGGAGGAGGTGAGGTCAGTCTGAGGAGGCGTGGTCAGTCTGAGGAGAAGGTGAGGTCAGTCTGAGGAGGTAAGGTCAGTCTGAGGAGGAGGTGAGGTCAGTCTGAGGAGGTAAGGTCAGTCTGAGGAGGAGGTGAGGTCAGTCTGAGGAGGCGTGGTCAGTCTGAGGAGGAGGTGAGGTCAGTCTGAGGAGGAGGTGAGGTCAGTCTGAGGAGGAGGTGAGGTCAGTCTGAGGAGGTAAGGTCAGTCTGAGGAGGAGGTGAGGTCAGTCTGAGGAGGCGTGGTCAGTCTGAGGAGAAGGTGAGGTCAGTCTGAGGAGGTAAGGTCAGTCTGAGGAGGAGGTGAGGTCAGTCTGAGGAGGAGGTGAGGTCAGTCTGAGGAGGCGTGGTCAGTCTGAGGAGAAGGTGAGGTCAGTCTGAGGAGAAGGTGAGGTCAGTCTGAGGAGGCGTGGTCAGTCTGAAGAGGAGGTGAGGTCAGTCTGAGGAGGTAAGGTCAGTCTGAGGAGGAGGTGAGGTCAGTCTGAGGAGGCGTGGTCAGTCTGAGGAGGAGGTGAGGTCAGTCTGAAGAGTAGGTGAGGTCAGTCTGGGGAGGAGGTGAGGTCAGTCTGAGGAGGTAAGGTCAGTCTGAGGAGGCGTGGTCAGTCTGAGGAGGAGGTGAGGTCAGTCTGAGGAGGAGGTGAGGTCAGTCTGAGGAGGTAAGGTCAGTCTGAGGAGGTGAGGTCAGCCTGAGGAGGAGGTGAGGTCAGTGTGAGGAGGTAAGGTCAGTCTGAGGAGGAGGTGAGGTCAGTCTGAGGAGGAGGTGAGGTCAGTGTGAGGAGGTGTGGTTAGTCTGAGGAGGTAAGGTCAGTCTGAGGAGGAGATGAGGTCAGTCTGAGGAAGAGGCGTGGTCAGTGTGAGGAGGAGGCGTGGTCAGTCTGAGGAGGAAGCGTGGTCAGTCTGAGGAGGTAAGGTCAGTCTGAGGAGGAGGGGTGGTCAGTCTGAGGAGGAGGGGTGGTCAGTCTGAGGAGGAGGCGTGGCCAGTCTGAGGAGGAGGCGTGGTCAGTCTGAGGTCAGTCTGAGCTTTGATGAGCGGCACGTCTCCAAGGCCGGTCTAAAGATGGCTTGTAGTTACATACCAACCGAAACATGTCAACAAAGTAACCTCCTAGTTTAGTTTAGCAGAACTAAGTGACATTTTACCTAATTAAACGTGTTTATAAGTCCGTGTGGTGTTTGCAAATGTGTTTTTTGGTGTTTGAAGCACCCGTTGTCGCCCCCTGCTGTCTCTGGGTGGAAAACCAGCTGCAACATTTACCGACAACTCTACTGAGAAACCCTGGCTCTTTTTATATTTGGCAATGTGATTGTACTTCCTTGTTTCAATTAAAAAAAGGTTAAGAAAATAAGAAAAAGAAAAGGAAAGCAAGCAGTGTATTTTCACAAGAGAGCTGCAGGGGGAGCTCTCTTAGTTACTTAGTTCGGCTTATTAAAAAACCTAACTTTGTGGACAGCTCAGGCTTGTGTAAACGGTTGTTGAACATTCAGCCATTTGTCGAAGACGGGAATCAAACCTGTGGCGGCGGCTGCACAGTGTGAATGGAAAGCAACTGCACACTCCTATTTTTACATAAAACACAGAGGGCACAAGGACATTTCTGCACACAAAGAGTTTACAGAACTAATGAAGCGTATTTGAGCTGAACTGATCAGAATGAGTCTGTGAATAGACTTGAACAGAGAGGAGCACTTCTGGATTGTATATTTTGGTAATTTCAGCAAGAGAGAGTGTCGCAACCCGAAGGCCGGCAATAACAGCTCGGACTAGTACAAACCGTTGTTGTGTCTTTGAGCAAAACAAGACAGGCATTCTTATTATCAATCAGTCAAAGTATTTATGGAGCGCTTTACAACAACAACACAGATAAGACCAGTGTGCTTTACAGGACGCAGGAACATCTAGAAAACACTCAAACTATAACATTTAGCTAGTAGAACAGTGAAACAATAAAGGCATAAAAGTGAAGACAAAAAAACAACACATACACAAAATAAAAACAAAACAAAACATTAAAACCTAAAAGTGGCAAGGTATTAAAAATCAGAACTAAAACAGGGACAGGTCAAGGACAAACACAGACCAGACCTGGCTGGAGGACCAGAGGGCTCTGCTGGGACATGGAGGGTTAAATGAAGGGTTAAAATATAGCGGACCAAGGCTGAGAAGAGCTTTAAAAACAGAAATGATCATTAGTTAGCTTGGTGTGTGCACATATTTCCACACAGGACTGCAGGACTTTCTTCTGCAATATTCATAAAAGCACTAGTGATGCTAATTAGATGCTAATTATCCGTAGTCATCAAAAGCTTCTGACCAAATCCCAATCAGGACTAGGACTTAGAGCGAATCCAGAACTAAACGAGGACTATTTCCTTTTCATTTTGACACTCAGATTAAGCTTGAGTTTGTGTTGCACGTCTAAATGCAGCTTCAATGCATCTACAAACAATTGAAATTTGAGAATTTTTAGAGCAAAGAGCATCTTATGAGGAGATTTCGCTTTATTTCTGCTTCTCTGAGTTGTACGTTGTTCCTTCAATTTGCAGCTCTTGACCAATGGGTCTGAGGCCCCATCGACATGAAAGATTGTCAAAAACATGTCTTTTCTGCGTATTTTGTATCCGCGTTTGGTTTCATGTCTGTACAGCCGGACTTTGTTTCCATTACTGAACAATAAAAAGAAGACAAAGCCGTCAGAATATGAGGCGTAAGAAGGAGAAGCCATCAGCTCGGCTCATTGTCAGGGCCCTTTTGCCTGTACTAGGTCATCTCCTCCGCTTTCACTTTAGATATAGACAGCACAAAAGCAGCGGGACAAAAGCAGAGCTGAACCCGGTTTCCATATAAAAAGTGGGTTTAGAGTCTTTCCCAAAGATCGATGTCCCCGGAATGAGAGGAGTGCGTGAGAGCGAGCGTGCGTCAGAGTGTCAGCACGGGGCCCGACGGAGCGACCAGAGCGAGGTAAGAGCACACGCCACAATAATGCTCTTTTATACTCTTTTATACTTACACTAAACATAACACACAAACTGAATACAGCTTTTATTGTTTTTTTATTTTTTTATACAAGAAAGATTTTCTCTGTGTGGATGCTTTAAAGTGTGGATTTGTACAGGGAATTATATATCTGGAAGTTAGAAAAAGGGTTTTTTAATACATTGTTTTTACATCATTGACTTGTTCATTAACAACAGAAATCGAACCTAAAAAGGGCAAGGACATCATTTCTTCAAATATGTTTTTATTTGTTATTAAACAACGTTTTTGGTTCCTTTTTGTGTTCACTTTGCACAAACAGAGTCTAGTAGTTTCACATTAAAACAAACATGACGTTTTTTGACCTTTTTATTTTTTAAAGACATAATTTAAATCTTTTGAGCGCTCCATGTCAGACCACCACAGCAAAACAGGTTTTTACCCTGGATGCCCTTCCTGTCTCACGAGATTTTCTAAAGGAAATCACAGCGTGTGAATTCAGATCAGCTCTTCTGTTTGTGGCGCTGCTGTGCCTCCTGTGCCTCTGTTCACTCTGTGTTTGGGGACAATGTTGACGCTCGTCCGGTGTGGAATAAACAACAGAAACAAGGACTTTCAAAACAGTGTCCAAAAGCCTGTTTTAAACATGTTTCTGCTCTGGTTCTGGTTTGAAATGGCCTGTGAACCAGTTACACTGCATTTGGAACGTTTCTTGTTTTGCTTTTTAATGTTGGATGCCCTTCCTGAAGTATTCAGCCTCAAAGTGACTGGACAGAGTTGTACCAGTGCAGTGTCTTGCTCAGGGACACAATGCTTTCTGTTCTGTTTGATGGACAAACACTTGCAGTGAAATGTAGCATGAAGAAATAGGGATTTAAAGTATTATGCATTTTGGTTCATTGTTAACCCCAACATTGATCTAAAACACTGGACACAGCTCCAGCACGTCCTGTTCACACTGCTCTATAGTGGCATTTCACGTTGCAAGCAGAAGATTTTCATGTACGTTATACCTTCATTTTTTTGTGGTTTACTTTGTAGCTGTTGTGCAAACCACCCCAAGTTTAAATGTGAGGTGTGAAAATAGACACAATTCCTTTATATTTTGCAAAGAAACAAGAACAAATGATATTTTTTTGCAATACCAAGTACAAAAACAGCAGCAGAGAAAAAAAAGTTTAAAAAAAATGCAGTTCTACTTGCCTTGTTTTCTGGATCTAATATTTTAAAACGTCTATGCTGCAGTGTGCCTTCTGGTTTAGATTAGGGAGAACTTTATTGATCTTCACTACTTTTTGACACATTTTTTGGCCGGAGGCTTTATTAGACAGGACAAGGGAGGATTTCAGCAACTAGTCAGATCAAGGAATCGAACCCACAACGCTGAAGCCAGACGCACTCGACACCAGGAAGCCTTGGCATTTCAGATGATTCAGACCACGATGTCCTTTTTTTTTGCATAAAACACAGTAGAAGTGGGCACAGGGGCTCCACCTACTGGCTCTGAGGAGAGGCGCGGTTTTAATCCGAGAGCGTTTGCAAAACGAACGATATTTTAGCTGAAATGAATCAGTCTCGTCATTTGACTTGAATTGATTTGACACCACTGAATGATGTAAAAGTGGGGGATTCTAACGGCTAGAATACACGTTTGTCAAGGTTGGATTTTGTTTTGTCATAAAAGCAATTGAATAAATGCCATATGCCTTTAATGCCGTACTGTGTAACATTACGGGGAAAACAATAGCATCTCCATGAAGCTGCAGAAAAGTTACATCTTTAAAACAAGTAGATCTGCATCTCTATTTTGTTTGTTTGTTACTGATACTTGTGAAATGTTTCTAAATTTGAGTTTTTAAAATCCAAAGTTTCACCGGTACGTGACCGTTCTCTCCACGTTTCATAACAGTTTTTCGCCCTCATTATTTTCTTGCCTTACAGTTTCATACAAAGGACACTTCCTGGCGTTGGTTACACCTTGATTACGCAATCTACTTAAAGCCATAGCGTTGTTTTTGTTGCACTGAAAAACACTGAGCTTGTTTCTCCACAAACCTGACTCGTACTTGGCCTCCTCCTGCTCGTCTCCATGGAAATGTGGCTCCTTTGGCTATAAAATTCAAAAGTATGGCATGAAACTACATTTTTCTGGTGAACGTGTCCTTGAATATACGACCATCCACTTTTCTATCACTTTATTGAGTTACAGTTGTTTGTGTTGCTCTAAAATACTTTAAATCATGCTTTCTTCCTGTGGAGGGGCGCCTCTCCACAGATCTGACCTGTAACTTAGCTTGTGTCCATGAAGATACATACATATTGTTTACTCTCACGCTATGATGCATTCTAAGCAAAGTAATAACATCTCTGGAGACAAGTGGGAGTCCGATCCTCGGCCAGAAAAGTAACAAAGTGCACCTTTAATTCTGGTAAAAGTGTCGAGGTCAGACCAGCCACAGAATTGCATTTTCTGTTCCCTGAATGTTTTTGTTATGAATCTGAACACAATGTAATCGTACGTTTTGTCTTTTGTGTGTCTTGTTGTTTTTAGTAACAAATACGATGAAGCCCCCTAATGTCTGTCTCCTCTCGCTGCTCCTTCTCCTCATAGTAAACAATAATGGTAAGTACTTTGTCCACCTCTTCTTTGACTCAATATTTTTTTTGAAATACATCTTGAAAAGTACAATACTTCTGTCAAACTGTACAAAACAAACAAATAAACAACTAAAGTACAGTATTTTCCGCACTATAAGGCGCACCTAAAAGCTTTCAATTTTCTCAAAAAACTGACAGTGCGCCTTATAATGCGGTGCGCCTTATAGTATAGTTATAATAATAACAACACTCATAATGCACTTTTTGACAGTACTACACTGCTGTCATTATTCTTTCACACTCAGTGGTGATAAACTACGTCTGAGCCACAGCTGCCCTGGGACAGACTGACAGGCTCATAGTAGTTACTTTTACCATTTGAGTGTGAGTGAGACAACAGCTTCAATTTTCCTCTTCTCCCCTCTGCTCCTCTTTCATCCTCTCTTCTCCCCTCTGCTCCTCTCTCCCTCTCTCTGCTCCTCCTCTCTGCTTCTCTCTCCTCCCCTCTCTGCTCCTCTTTCTTCCTCTCTTCTCCCCTCTGCCTCTCTCCTCCCCTCTCTCCTCCTTCTTTCTGCTTCTCTCTCCTCCTCTCTCCTTCTCCCTGCTTCTCTCTCCTCCTCTCTCCTTCTCCCTGCTTTTCTCTCCTCCTCTCTCCTTCTCCCTGCTTCTCTCTCCTTCTCTCTCCTTCTCTCTGCGCCTCTCTCCTTCTCTCTCCTTCTCCCTGCTTCTCTCTCCTTCTCTCTCCTTCTCTCTGCGCCTCTCTCCTTCTCTCTCCTTCTCCCTGCTTTTCTCTCCTTCTCTCTCCTTCTCCCTGCTTCTCTCTCCTTCTCTCTCCTTCTCTCTGCGCCTCTCTCCTTCTCTCTCCTTCTCCCTGCTTCTCTCTCCTTCTCTCTCCTTCTCTCTGCGCCTCTCTCCTCCTCTCTCCTTCTCTTTCCTCCTCTCTCCTCTTCTGTCTTTCTCTCTCCTCCTCTCTGCGCCTCTCTCCTTCTCCTTCCTCCTCTTTCCTCCTCTCTCCTTCTCTTTCCTCCTCTCTCCTCCTCTCTGCTGCTCCTCTCTGCTCCTCCTCTCTCCTCCTCTCGCTTCTTTCCTGGCCTGTGGTTGAATTCCCTTGTGTTGTGTCTTGCTCAGCGGCGTTGGCAGACAGGATCATCGGTGGTGAAGAGGTGGTGCCTTACAGTATCAGTTACCAGGCCTCGCTGCTCTACTTCGGGCAGCACTTTTGTGGAGGAACGCTCATCCACGAGCAGTGGGTGCTCTCTGCTGCCCACTGCTGGAGACCGTGAGTAACACACTCACAACGCTAGAACTAACCTGCAACAATAATATAATATAATAATAAAATATGGACAACAATTCATACAATTAATACATACAATGAATCTATTTAGAATAGCATTCAACTTTTGGAGGTTAAATAATTAAATAAAATTAAGTCTGAGCAGTTTTGGGCAGTAACCAGTTACAAAGTACCTGGGTTTAAGTTGTGGGAAGACATTTTATAAGTTAGTCCTTCTTTCTCAAAGTAACTGATAGTAATCAGTAATTAACTTTAATTATTATTATAATTAAAATGATTTTACCGACACTTATTCTGCTCCAACAAGTCCTCCAAATCAAACAACGTATTTGATTGTTTTATTAGATCCTAAAACACATCAAATAAAGACTAATGCCAAAACTGTTATTTTCTGATGATACATCCACTCATTCTGGTCACAAACGTAGAGCCAAATCCACAATCAAAGAGCTAGCGCTAAACTTCAGTGGACCCACAGATTTATTAAAAAGTTAAAAAGTACTGCAGTACTTCAACTGCAGTGAAATGAACCACCCAAGTGAAGTACTGTGGTATTTGTGCACTGCAGACCTCAGCTGATCCAGGTGGCTCTGGGAAAACACAACCTCTGGCAGCGAGAGCCGACAGAGCAGATCTTCAAAGTGGCCAACATCATCCGACACTTTAACTACTACTCCAGGACCTTCGACAGCGACATCATGATGATCAAGGTGAGATTATTTATCCATAGCACTTTTCCACACTGTCTCAACCATAAAAGCCACTTTACATCTCCGACAGTCACAGTATGCAGGAGCCAGAGCAGCAATCCAACTACAAACCTCTGGGGCGTCCTGTAGCTCATTTGTCAAGTCCTGCTTTAAAAGTGATTTGAAACATGCAGTATTTCATTTTTTCCTTTTTTTCCACTTGGTTACACCTACTGGAGCCTGAGTCTTGAGCAGAAAGACAAGACTGTGCTAAAAACATTTGAGACAGGCTAAAGATGATGAGGTCATCTGTAGAGATGGTGAGGAGCTTAGAGCAGAGCTGCTGCTCCTCCACGTTGGCAAGAACCAGCTGAGGCTCAAGAATCTGTTTCCTTAGACCTCAGAAGAGGGACTTTATCTCTCTTTGAGAAGAGCTGGATGAGGTGTCTGGGGAGAGGAAAGTTACTGAAGGCTTATTTCCAGTGCTTTGCTTTGGAGTGACTTGCCACAGTCTGAAAGACTCTCCTCTATCTTGAGTGAACCGTTTTGGCTGTTTAAGCGATCCAGTGCGGACCATGAGTAGTACTTAGTTCCAAGACAGTCTGTCTCGCTTTGGCTCCTGCATGTTTTAGCTGAGGAGGAGCTCCACTCTGCAGCGAGATGACTGGATAAGAGAGGACGCGGACAAGACGGCAGAAATGAATTAGAGAAGCTTAGCTTCTTATTTACAGAATGGTGTAATGTTTGTTGAGTTTCTTGTTTACTGTAGCTTTAGTCTTACTACTTACTTCTTACTTAAAGTATTTTTGTAAATTGCAGACTTATTATTGAAAAGCATAATTCAGGTACAGTTTAGATTTTATTTATTAATAAACCATTTGTAATGTTTGGATGATGTCAGCAGCTCATATCAGAAATGCAATCCGTTATTTAAAAAATTGTTCCAAAGCGGTCCCAGGCGAAGCCGTCTGTGGGACCAGAGCCAGTCGAAACGTGGCTTTAGACATCTGCCTCAGTGACCCTGCCCTGGATAAGACCATCTGTCCATGGACTTTGGATTGTTTAGGTAATTTTCATCTAAAGATGGTAGTTGGGAGAAGCCTGAGCTGTTTCTGATCATTTGACTGCTCTCGTACAGCAGTGACCTGTTCTCTGAGATGGTGACCCTCTCCTTTGCCCCTCCCTCTCTGCTCTCAGTTGGACCGGCCGGCAGTCCTGACCTCGGCCGTGGGATTGGCCCCTCTCCCGGAGGTGAACCAGCCCCCGCTCTCCTGGTACACCCAGTGCACGGTGTCTGGGTGGGGCGTGACGACGCTGTGGTCCTACAGTCTGTCTCCGGTGCTGCGCTCGGTGCAGGTGGACTTCTTCCCCAACTGCTGGTACTTCTACTACTTCAGAGTGACCGACAACATGATCTGTGCGGGCTCATGGAGCGGCGGAAAGGATTCCTGCCAGGTGAGGGCAGCACCGGGATTATAATGGATTAGATTCATTATTTTATATTCTTATTATAGGCGAAAATCACGGTGGAGTCCGGACCCTCCCCTTGCTGACTAGTGTCCCCCTCTCCCCTTGTAGTGTCCCCCTCTCCCCTCGCAGTGTCCCCCTCTCCCCTCGCAGTGTCCCCCTCTCCCCTCGTAGTGTCCCCCTCTCCCCTTGCAGTGTCCCCCTCTCCCCTCACAGCGTCCCCCTCTCCCCACACAGTGTCCCCCTCTCCCCACACAGTGTCCCCCTCTCCCCTTGTAGTGTCCCCCTCTCCCCACACAGTGTCCCCCTCTCCCCTCGTAGTGTCCCCCTCTCCCCTCGCAGTATCCCCCTCGCTCCTCACAGTGTCCCCCTCGCTCTTCACAGTGTCCCCCTCTCCCCTCGTAGTGTCCCCCTCGCTCCTCACAGTGTCCCCCTCTCCCCACACAGTGTCCCCTCTCCTCACAGTGTCGCCTCTCCCTCACAGTGTCCCCATCTCCCCACGCAGTGTCCCCCTCTCCCCTCACAGTGTCCCTCTCTCCCTCACAGTGTCCCCCTCGCTCCTCACAGTGTCCCCCTCTCCCCACACAGTGTCCCCCTCTCCCCTCGCAGTATCCCCCTCGCTCCTCACAGTGTCCCCCTCGCTCTTCACAGTGTCCCCCTCTCCCCTCGTAGTGTCCCCCTCGCTCCTCACAGTGTCCCCCTCTCCCCACACAGTGTCCCCCTCTCCCCTCACAGTGTCCCCCTCTCCCCTCGCAGTGTCCCCCTCTCCCCACGCAGTGTCCCCCTCTCCCCTCACAGTGTCCCCCTCTCTCCTCGTAGTGTCCCCCTCTCTGCTCGGAGTGTCCCCCTCTCCCCTCACAGTTTCCCCCTCTCCCCACACAGTGTCCCCCTCTCCCCACACAGTGTCACCCTCTCCCCACGCAGTGTCCCCCTCTCCCCTCACAGTGTCCCCCTCTCACCTCGCAGTGTCCCCCTCTCCCCTCACAGTGTCCCCCTCTCCCCACACAGTGTCCCCCTCTCCCCTCGCAGTGTCCCCCTCGCTCCTCACAGTGTCCCCCTCTCCCCACGCAGTGTCCCCCTCTCCCCTCACAGTGTCCCCCTCGCTCCTCACATACAACTTAATAAAAGTTGCAAATTATTGTAAAACTTATCTTTATATCAGTTTCCACAAACCTCACTGTCATTAAATAAGTGACACACACTGACTGGATGGAAGTGTTTTATCACACACACTTCCATCCATCAGCTCCTGACTGTCTGTGGACGTTATGTTTAGTCACAGCTTTGGTTCAAAGGGGGAAGACATTACAAAAAAGCAGGGCTCATTCACTTCAAGTCAAAATATATGTTTTGAATTGCTGTTCAAATAGTTCATCACTCTGAAACCCATGGATAACAAATAACTGAGATGTGCTGATTGGTTTAGTGAATGCACTGACCTCATAAATTATGAAAATGGCCTGTTTTGTAATTTTGTCACACATTTTGCGCTTCTTTTAAATATATATCCTCCATAAATGACACAAAGGGATTAGTAATCTAAACTCTCTTGAGGATTGTTTTAGGATGACGTTTTTGTGGTGTGTTTCCAGGGCGACTCGGGCGGCCCGCTCATGTGTAACGGTAAACTTCAGGGCATCGTTTCGTGGGGAATCGGCTGTGCGTACGCCTACTACCCCGGAGTCTACACCCGCGTCGAGAACTTTGTGGACTGGATCACGTGGGTGATCCGAAACTACGAACGAGTCTAAACCAGGACTAAAACCGGACTAAACCAAACCTGGACCATACCAGGACAGCACACTGAGAATCTTCTACTTTATTATATTTTTATTTTATTCACAAATTATCTGTAATACCCAATGAGAACTTTGTTTATGTTTTCTTGATATATATATATATATACTCAATTTGACATTTTTAAGTTTTGAAAATTTCCCCCCAAAGTTGTATATCAAAATAAAGAGCAATATTTATTCAAATATCCACTGTCATTTTTTGCATGTAACAAATTTGTCCTATGATGAAGACATGAAGTCTATCAGAGCCTGGACCCTTGTGGTGGTGAAGAGGAGGAGCTGGAGAGGCTGAGGAGGTTCTGTGGTTCTGCTGCTGCGGTGCTGAATGGTGTAATGATTGGTTGTGAGACAAAGGAGCAGTTGTAGGTTGTTCTTCTAGTTTATTGGTGTCTATTGGCAGTTGGCACAGCTGAGGGTGCATCACGCCCGTCTGGAGTGTGAACACTCCTTGAGTCTCTATCATGGCTGTTGATTTCAGACGTAGAAGTGCTTGAACGACCACATCCTGTGAGATGACCAATAATTCCTTAACGTAAAATCTAATCATTAATCCTCCGTTATTATAAAGTTTACTTTCTTCCATCGACTAAATTACTGACTGTCCTTGTTCTGTGTCCTGCACACGTTCCAAGATATCAATAAGTCAAATGTCACACTATGGAACATTTAAACTGGCTTTACCCGATGTTTGTCCATGTAGTTGAGTGAAATAAGGTTTGCACCAGTAGATCTATTGTAAAAGCAGTTCTTATACAACAAACTAAGACAGGTGTGCACGTTCAGCATCTAGTTTTATATATATATATATATACATATATACTTTGATAAAAGTATGTGACGGACCCCAACAGAAAGGTTTCATATATCATCTTTATTATCAATTTCATAAGAAATCATAACCCACATCTCAAAACTACTATTACTACTACTAATACTACTACTATAACTACTATAACTACTACTACTACTACTACTACTATTACTACTATTACTATTACTACTATTACTATTACTACTATTACTACTACTACTATTACTACTATTACTACTATTACTACTACTACTATTACTACTATTACTATTACTACTATTACTATTACTACTATTACTACTACTACTATTACTACTATTACTACTACTACTATTACTACTATTACTACTACTACTATTACTACTATTACTACTACTATTACTACTTCTACTGTCACTCATTCGTCTCACGTCTTGTTCCGGACACATTCCATTGCAAAACACCTGAACACAAAACACGCAATAACAAAACTTCCTTCACGTCGTCTCCACACCCTACGCTCTGATTGGCTGCCTGAGCTTTAGCCCCGCCCCCTCCTGGTTTAAAGCCCCTGTGCAAACTTCCATTCACGTTAACAGTCTCCTACAGAGATTCAAAGAAACATGGAGGGAGTGAACAGGATGAAAATGGGTCTGAGTCATAAAAAAGAAGAAGTTCTGACAGACGACATGTTGCAGAGGATGATTTCCAAAGCAAATGAAGTGAAGGCCAACGCTTACTGCCCGTACAGTCAGTTCAGAGTGGGAGCGGCGCTGCTGACCACAGACCACCAGCTGTACACAGGTAACTTTCACACAAACATCAGGTATTTGGACACAAACAAAGACAGCAATTGTACTTTGTTTTACTCAGATTCGGAAAAGTTGTATTGCCATTGTCAGGGAACAATATTCACAAACTAGGAACGACATAGTGCAACATAAAACGATGAAAAAAATAGTGAAAAATGTCACTATGATAACATTTGTATTATTAAAACATTATATTATTGGTAACACATTGTTTTTATATTGTAAATGGAAAAAAAAAACACAAAAAAGACAAGCTAGTATATGTTTTAGGTCAAATCTAATAAAATTTGGGGCAAAAAATTGGAGTAAATTATAAACTTAACAAAATTCTAGAGCATTTTCATATATTTTGATTAAATTAAATTAAACATATTTTTTTGATTTATGGATAAAAGTTTTCCCTGCGTACAACTTTTTCCACCATTAAAATGAGAGTGATGGGTCAATAATTATAATTTCACTCTGGTTATGAAAAAAACACACTTAGAAACTATTTTAGAAGCTCTCGCCTAGAACATTATCCATGGAGATAGATGAGTTTAATGCCAGACTGTGGAACATTCCAGGCAAAGCAATGACATTCCAACAGAGAAAGGCATGTGGCTCCAGCAGGCAGGCCAAGTTACGAGTCAGGTCCGTGTTGAGGTAAAAGAGCTCACCGTGAGGGCTTTTTTTGGTGCAAATACAGACGCTCAAAGCACAAATGTGACCCGGTGTTGTTTGTGCAGTGTTTACGTGGAGACCTCGTGTGCAGGACGCCGTCTCAGTCACGTGACGAGGCGTTCACTGCACGCGCTCAGGTTTAACGACCTCAGGGGCGGTTTAAACAGAGACGGCCACAGGGGAAGGACCGGCCATGTCTGGGATTAAAGTCTGGGTTTAAAGTCTGGGTTTAAAGTCTGGGTTTAAAGTCTATTTGACAGGTTCTCATGGTATTGTAATTATGACTTGGGAGGGCACCTGTGGTAATTATTTAGCAGAGTTTTACATTAATGAAGTTGCAGTTTGTGAATAAAATAAATACAGTAAGTGGTGCTGTCATTGTGTTGAAATGTTGAAAGATTTTATTGACTCATTTTTCTGACAGATTAAACGCTCAGTCAACAAAATAAAGTTGTTGTCAGCTATTATTATTTGTCAGATCATAACCATTGTGTAACTTACATGGATTTTGGCCCTTTTTACCCGATGGTTGCTAGGTAACAGTTGTGTAATTCCTTTAACTGTGTCATGTTGTTTTTACGTCATTTCCTCAGTGTATGTGCAGTCATTCCGTCGAGTTGATTCATCATGATTTCTATTCTATTGCATTTCATCTTTTTAAAAACAAATTAAAATGGCTTTCAATATTAATTTCATGAGCTTAAATAAGACAGACTTTTATTCAGTGCCATTTAACAAAAAAATATTGTTTATTCCTCCAAAGTCAGAACTCTTCTCCTAAGCACATGGATTTTATTTATTTGTTTATTTTGTTATTCTATGACAATGGTTCCCAAAGTGGGGATCGGGACTGGGGGCTGTGAGGGATATGACCCTGTATTTGCTCTATTTTTTTTTTATTAAAAATTTAATCTTTTAGTTAAATAGGGTCTAATAAGATACTAAACTATTCAATTGACCAATATTAAACCTGATTTAACGAGCTTTGACACTTTAAATGATTTTGTCCAGGACAGAAAAGACTGGGAACCTCTGCTCTATGACATGTCAAACTACACATTTAACTAAAACGTAATATGATTTTATTCAGGATTTTACAAAACATTTTGCCAGTTTGTTCCAAGTTTGACAGTTTTGTTTCTAGATTATAATGTCACTTCCTGGTTGGACATGAGCAGCTGATGTTACCTAGCAACCAGACTGTAAACAAGGGCCAAAACCCACAACAACTACACAAGAAATTAAATGACAATAAATAATACTCTATAACGCCTTTATTTTGTTGAATGATTGTTTAAACTGTCACGAATGTATTTATATGTCCCCTATTGATGAAATCACAGAGGGATTCTGTTTTAGAACTCAGCTCAACTTCGTGTAATTTAAATGTTAAAAATATCTTCACAAATGTAAAACTATGATGAATATTTACCACAGATGCCCTCCCACCAAACTAAGTCATATGGGAAAAATATGAAAGTCTTATAATAATGTATTATAATTTACTATAACATAGAACAGGCAGGAAATAGGCCTTGATCATGTTTATTGTTGTTTTCCTGCAAATAATTGGGAATAAAACACCTGAAACTGCATTTGTTTGTACTACGTAAACCACATGGTGCTTCACACAATGGAACACAGTGATTATTTGACCTATGTTTAGTCTTATGTTTAGTCTATGACAGGTTAGACTACACAACTGACTAAAACACAGTGAATATGATTGTATTTAAGACTGCACTAAACATTTTGCCTATTTGACCTCAGTTTGGCACTTTTTGTAATATTTATAATGTCATGGGCAGCAAATATGACATAGATGGAGGTAATTCTACAACTGTTACCTAGTAACCATTTTGAAAACAAAGGCCAAAATCCATGTTAATTACACAATAGTTATGATTTGACAAATAATAAAACCTGATAACACCTTTATTTTGCTGAATGAGCGTTTAAACTGTCTATTTATTTCCAAATGTATGTCGCTTTTTGATGACATCACAGAGGGATTCCATTTTAGAACTCAGCACTACTTCCTGTCATTTTAAACTTTTATTTATCAAAATTTCTTCTTGAAATGCTTCTTCAAAAATGTAAAACTACTGCTAAATATTTTTCACAAGTGCCTCCCACCAAACTCAGCCATAATTTGAATATAATGAGAACTGTCACATGGACTTTAAGTTTGTTCACGTTTTGGTTTGTTAGTTTTCTTTGACATATTGTCGTTACTCTGATCAGCCAGTTATTTGACTAAAATTTGATTAAACCACAGCCCAATCAATCAAAGTGTATTTCTTAGCATTTTCCATCAACAGAGCACAAATTATTTTTAAGTAAAACGCATGATCTGAAGGTCTTCACGGAGAATAAATTATTCTTACATTAATTTTCACAGTACGCACTGAACCGGCACAAAACAGGTCTGAAAACTGAACCTCAAACCCCCGGAGTAAACCTTTCCTCAGCGCTAATTCTGGTATTTCAACTATTTTTCTTCCAGTTTCCCTCACAAACTACTTGACTAATGTAATATTATGATAAATATTAACCGCATGTACAATCCCACCAAACTAAGTCATATTTAGAAAGACTGTAAACTATGTTGTGTGCACTTTAAAGACTGCAGTACCTTCAAATGACTAATCATTAAAATACTAATTAAATCAAACTATAAAGCAAGTCTGAAACCAAACATAGATCAAGTTTTAGTGACTAACTAGCATAGACTTTGTTTACATCATTATCTGATTTCTGGAGTTATCAGATTATTGACATGGCTGAAGTGGCTGTGATTACATGTGCTCTCCAAATCTGATTATTACCCGATTTTTGGAGTTAAAAGGTTATTAAATTGATATGTAAAACAGCAAAAGCATCTGTTTTCTTTCAGATCAGGAACCCTGCCATTACATTTTGTGGTTTGCGAGTTGTTTAAATAATCTTAAAGGTCCAGAAATTATATATAATCCGATTTTGACATATTTTTGGGACATAAACCAGTTACTGATGTGAGTAATCTGATGTGTGTAATCTGATTTCTTTCTTATTGCTCAAACTTGTGCAGGTTTTATCAAGGAAATATATGCAATAAAAGGGAAATCTAATGAGAAAAAGACAAAAATGTCAAAAAATGTAACACAACAGTCACTCACACACAAAAATCTAATCTAATCAATGCAGGTGACTTAAATATTCTGGTAATTCTGATTTTTACTGACCACGCGATGACGTAAAGAGTAATGTGACCGTGTAAAGTACGTTTTCGTTTGTGCGCTGCAGGTTGTAACGTGGAGAACGCGTGCTATAATCTGGGCGTGTGCGCCGAGAGAAACGCCATGTCCAAAGCCGTGTCTGAGGGCTGCAGGTCCTTCAGAGCCATCGTCATCTCCAGGTAAACCCTTCAAACACTGACGCGCTCAAACTTTACCTCCAGACGCAGCTTTATGATTCCCAACGGGCCTGACGGGTTTCATCGTAAATTAGGTTACTGTTTCGTCACGATGAATGTATAAGTTTAACTAAGGTGAGGAAATGAGTCATATGGGGCCCCGGGTGCTCTGGTTTCCCACTAAAACATGTTTGGGTGTGACTGAGAGTCTGTGAGAGCGAATGCAGGACAGCGGAGGAAAACAGCCCGTGGCTCATTCCGTTGTTGCGTGTTCATTTACATGTGACATGTACTGTCCTGGCCGAGCAAACCAATGAACAATAAAAGTGAATAGATGATTGTATTTAGTGCATTTTTTATCAATTTAAACCAGGGAACCTGATTTTAACACCGAATCTGCATAACCTGGTTTAGAACTGGTTTAGTCCTGTTAAGTCCTGGTTTAGTCTTGGTATAGTCCTGATTTAGACCTGGTTTAGTCCTGGTTTAGAACAGGTTTAGTCTTGGTTTAGTCCTGGTTTAGACCTGGAATAGTCTTGGTTTAGACCTGGTTTAGAATTGGTTTAGTCTTGGTTTAGAACTGGTTTAGAACTGGTTTAGTCTTGGTTTAGACCTGGTTTAATCCTGGTTTATCAACTGGTTTATCAACTGGTTTAGTCCTGGTTTAGTCCTAGTTTAGACCTGGTTTAGTCTTGGTTTACACCTGGTTTACACCTGGTTTAGTCCTGGGTTAGTCCTGGTTTAGATCTGGTTTAGTCTTGGTTTAGTCCTGGTTTAGACCTGGTTTAGACCTGGTTTAGTCCTGGTTTAGACCTGGTTTAGACCTGGTTTAGTCCTGGTTTAGACCTGGTTTAGACCTGGTTTAGTCCTGGTTTAGTCCTGGTTTATCAACTGATTTAGTCCTGGTTTGGTCCTGGTTTAGTCCTGGTTTAGTCCTGGTTTAGTCCTGGTTTAGTCCTGGTTTAGTCCTGGTTTAGTCTTGGTTTAGTCCTGGTTTCAGTCCTGGTTTGGTCCTGGTTCAGTTCTGCAGATGTTTGTTGGACATATTTCTGTCCCTCGTTAGATTGAAGTTGAATAGATCTGCTTTAAACGATGGTTTAACCAACACTAGGTTACCTGTTATCTGTTATCAGGTCATATTTATTGTCAGTCCCTTAACTACCGTGTAATTCATATGGATGTTGTCCCTTGTTTACAGTCTGGTTGCTATGGTAACAGTGTGAAATTACCTCTAACTATGTCATATTTGCTGCTCATGTTCAACCAGGAAGTGATATTATAAACTTTACAAAAACGATCAAACTGGGAACAAACAGGAAAAATGTTTGGTAAAATCTTAACTATGATCATGTTTTCTCTATTTTAGTGAAATGTGTTGTATTATTGTTATTTGCACTTTAACACAAACCTGTTTTTAAATGTTGTTCTGTGGCAGTGACTTGAGCGAGCAGTTCATCTCTCCGTGCGGCGGCTGTCGACAGTTCATGAGAGAGGTTTGTTTGTTTTTACGTCTGGTCCAGAGTTGCGTCAGGATGAGTTTGCAAGTGAAGGAATCCAAGGTCTGACACACACGCTGCAAAAATAAGTAAATAACAGCTTGAATTCAAAACACTGAGCTTTTTGTGAATTTAGTGAACAGTTTTTATTTTAGACGACTGTATTTCAGTGTTGTTTAGGACACACACATACAGGTGCACTGTGTGTGTTTTTTCCATGGTTGTTGTCATTGTTCTGTCTGACATGTTCCACAGTATGGCATTAAATGTATCTATCTACGTGCAGAGGCAAGTTCGCTCACAAGAATAATGTGTGTTTTTCAAGAAATAAAAAAAAAAAACAACACACACACCTATGATTTAATACTGTATATGCAAAGTAAATAAGCTTAATGCCAGACATAAGAAAAGTTACATTACACCTTTAACCTGTTAAGTCCCACCTCATTTTGGCAGTTTTTCTCGAAAAGTACATACCCAAATGAAAAAGCTTATTGCATGGCTAACTTACAGTCTATAAACTTGTATGAAATGTCATTTGAAAGCCAGGACCTTCTAGTTTCAGAATCTGTGCATTAGATTTGTCTGAGTGAAACACAACCGGCAGTACACCTGTTCAAACACACCCCAAAAGTCGTTTTTTTGGTCTCGGAAAAAAAAAGAGAAAATAAAAATGTCTTTCTGAAGACATACTTCATGCTGTGCTATTGAAACTCCCCACAGCAGCTGTCCACCTTGTTGACAACAACTGTGTGAAATTTCAGACTTCTAGATACAACCATTTTGATGTTGAGCAGCTTTTTGTATGTAATAACCCTAATCCGAACAAGAGGTCCTTCTCTGTGCCAAATGTGCCAAACTGCTTTCCATGCATTTTGACCATAGAACTATAATAAAACCTGGAAGATGAATCCAAGATGGCCGTCCTGTTTATCCCTATGGAGAGTGCTCATTGGCGCATGACCCCAAAAAAGTTTCTTACTTCCGCATTTACTTCCTGATACGGCGGCTGACATCTTTGTTTTACTTCCTGATACGATGGCTGCCATCTTTGTTTTACTTCCTGAAATGATGGCTGCCATCTTTGTTTTAGGGCGCCACGTGACGACAATCCCCCACTTCAGATAAAAACGGTAATTTCGGTGATTTTAGAAACGATAGAAAAGAACATTTCCTTCTATTTTATTTAAATACAGATAATAATTCAGTACTGTCTGCAATTATAATTAGCAATTTTAGAAAAAGGCTGGTTCCAAGAGGCTGCAGTACCTCGCACGGCCACAAATCAATCTGGGACCACAGACAGAGGGGGCGTACCTTATCCAGTTCTTTTAATACATCCATGATTTTGACACTCTAATGACCCTGAAAACCACATTTGGTCATTTTGGTGAGTAAAAATATCACTTATAAATTATTTTTTTTCATAAACTTCCTCAAATCAAAGGCAGGTCGTGCGTACAGACGTTCCGCTGCGTAAATGATGTGTAAAATGGTGCCTTCGTCTCTTTACGCACGGAAAAATCAGCTCCTGCACTCAATGAACCTGCAAGTCCCGCCCCTCATTTGAAAGCTGTGGTGATTGGCCAGAAGAATATGTGATTGACTTACTGAATCACCAATGGCATTCCAGGCTGTGACGCCATTACGCACGCGGAGCTGACGCTTCTCGCGTGTAAAATGGATGCGTTCGCTTTGAAAATTGCACGGATAGGCTCGTTTTGAAGCCAAGACTGAGAGGAAAACGAACATACCCAAGCCGAACTGCGGAAGCCGAAGATGTCTGCGCAAAGTGATGCGCAAAAGTTATGTTTTTATTGCTTTTGTGGACTGTCAAATGAAGAAGATGCGTTTACGGGTGGATATCAACAAATGGATTATATTATTTGAAATAACAACTGGATATTCTTATTTTGTGGACTGTGATGGGCAGAAAGAGTGCACACACTTCTGGATTGGATTTTGTTTGCGTCTGGAGGAGCCAACGAAAGGTAAGAAATGAGAGATGAACAGTTTGGTTATGTTACAGTTTGATAGCTTACAAGTATTTTATGAGGTTATTTAGCGAGGATTGAACATTTTAGACGTTTAGTGGTGACTCTAAGCTTTCAAATGACATATAACATGTCTTTATTGAAACACATTAGTTTTTAATGAATCACGCATGTATGTAAAAACTCCGAAACTGTCCCTGATCAGGGACGGTGGGACTTAACATTAAGACAAACTATATATAAAAAATATACATATAAAATATAACAGTAATATAAAATATATCTCAAAACAAAACTTAAAGAACAAATTAAAACTATATTAATACAGATTTGTTTAGAATCTGTGTATACGATGTTATTGTGTCTCAGAGGACTTGTTTATATTTTTGAGCCACTTGTGTAACTTGTACTCAAAAGTGCAAGTCTAAAACCTTAGATCTAATCGTGAATCTAAAATGATCAAATAAATAAATCAATATTCAGAATGTACATCACCCCATATTTTTCGAATTAGGAATTCGTTTGTGGGTTTATCATAGTTCACATTTGTAAAGTTGCTGTTTGTGAAGAAATTTTGAAAAATAAAAATTTAAAATGACAGGAATCCTTAATCTCTAAATCTCTAAAACAGAATCCCTCTGTGATGTCATCAACAGGCGACGCACCATTGAAACTACAGGGACAATTTACAGCAACTGAAACATTTTTATAAAAGTTTAAACCTTCATTCAACAAAATAAAGGTGTTATTTATCGTCAAATCTTAAACATTGTATAGTTTATGTGGATTATGGCCCTTGTTTACAGTCTGGTTGCTAGGTAACTGTTGTGGAATTAGTTGCAAGTAACATTATAAACTTCACAAAAACTGTCAAACTGGGAACAAATAGGCAAAATGTTTAGTAAAATCTTGAATATAACAAAGTTCATTATGTTTTAGTGAGATGTGTAGTTTAACGTGTCAGATGCACTTTCAGTCCTCAGTAGATGTTTGTTTTTGCAGTGTATCGTCGGGCTCAGAGAAAAGCCGAGGTCAGTTTAAATAAAGTTGCGAAACACTGTCCAGCAGCGAAGGTCAAAGCCGAGTTTGTGATTAACCAAAGTCCAGTGTCCAAAGGAGCTGTTTCTTCACAAATTGGCAACAACAAAGAGAGTTTGACCAGAGAATCCCAGACAGTCACAACATTCCTAAAATAACAATTAAAAACTATGGTCGAACGATAGCTGTAATTATCTTTAGACTGGATTGCATTACTTTTTCCTTAAACGTGAAAAATATAGACAAAGATTCAAGGATAAAATGACAGATAATATAGAACTCTATCTTTTAGGGGAAACATAATAAGTCAGAAGCTCTAACACCATTGTCAGAAAATATGGCTTGAAATAAAAAAAGAAATATTATGAAACCAGTAAATATCTCAAAACAAGCTTGAGAATAAATCGATTGACAAAGTTACTCAAAAAGTTAAAACAAAATATGAATTTTTGCAGAATCATTACGCCGGCTGTCAAGTTCAAATTAGGCAAAAACTATCGCTGCCAGCTCCAAAGTTCAATTAATTTGTGTTACTTCTAAATATATTTTCACATTTTTGTCTAGAGGTGGGAGATACATCGAAAAACTGATAGAATCTTAAGTTATGTTTTGGAAATAAGCAAAATTAGAATATCAAGTGTATCGTCTTAAATTAAAACAATAAAAGTAACATCAAAAAGAGACAGAAAGGTCTAATGTAATCTTCCAAACAATGGTATAAAGTGAAATGCAATATATTGTTACAGAAAATATGATGATATATGTTAAAATTGACTTTACGCTTCTGACACGATAAGTTTAAAGCAAGAAAATTCCACACAATAAACCCTTTTCTAAATTAACAATATTGTTTAATGAATGGAATGAAACACTAAACAATAATGAAACACTAAACAATAATCCAAGATGGCGCCGCTGACGGATGCCCTGGCGTTTTGGTGCGCTCTATGTTGTTTGTTTTTGTGCGTTAATCGTGTGTCCGCGTGCTCTTACACCCGTGAAGAGCTCTTAAACATCAAAACTTCTGCCCCCACGGACTTATTTCCAGTTTTTTTAGTGTCTGCTGCAGACTTAGCGCTAGTTTTGGCCAAAAGAGTGAGACGCCGCAGAAGAGGAAAGCGCGGGGCTCTCGTGGCGCTGAAACGCGGCGCCAGACGCCTACCTGGGATTTTCCTCTCCAACGTCCGCTCACTCAGCAACAAGATGGACGAACTGGCGCTGCTGATGAAGAGGAACAGAGACTTTTCTTCGTCTTCTGTTTTGTGTTTCACGGAGACGTGGCTCAGCGAGTCGATCCCGGACTGCGCGCTCCATTTGGAGGGATTCCAGCTCCTCCGCGCCGACAGACAAAGGGATCTCTCCGGGGGAAAAACAAAAGGTGGTGGAGTCTGTTTCTTCATCAACAACGCTTGGTGCTCCGATGTGACTGTGATCTCCAAACTCTGCTCTCCTGATCTGGAATATCTCTTCATTATCTGTAAACCATTCTACTCTCCACGTGAGTTCGCTTCATTCATCCTCGCCGCTGTTTACATCCCGCCATGCGCGAACGTACACGAGGCACAGCGCGTGTTAGCGGAGCGGGTTTTGAATACGGAGCAGGACTTCCCGGACTCCTTGTTGATCATCCTCGGGGATTTTAACAAGGGTAATCTCAGCCAGGAACTACCAAAGTACAGACAGTTTATTAAATGCCCGACCAGAGAGCAGAACACGCTGGATCACTGTTACACTACAGTGAGTGGTTCCTTCCGCGCGGTTCCTCGCGCTGCCCTAGGGCTCTCAGATCACGCCATGATCCACCTGATCCCCACGTACAGACAGAGGCTGAAGCTCTCCAAACCTGTAGTGAGGACTTCTAAGAAGTGGACCAGCGAGGCAGTGGAGGAACTACGCGCGTGTTTGGACATTACAGACTGGGATGTGTTCAAAACTGCCACGGATGGCTTGGATGAGTACACGGACACTGTGACGTCATACATCCAGTTCTGTGAGGACAGTATCATCCCCACACGCACCAGGGTGACTTATAACAACGACAAGCCCTGGTTCACACCCAAACTGAGGCAGCTCAGGCAGCAGAAGGAGGCAGCTTTCAGAGCAGGGGACAGAGAGAGCTACAAAGGTGCTAAGTACAGATTTAGCAGGGAGGTGTCAAGAGCTAGATCTCTGTACAACACACGCCTAAAGGAGTCTTTTTCTGCTAACAACGCCTCGGCGGTTTGGAGGGGACTTAGGCAGATCACCAACTACAAGCCCAAAGCCCCCCATGCTGCCGACGACCAGAAACTGGCTGAACAGCTCGCCTCCTTCTATTCACGGTTCGAGACCTCAACCCCCTCCCCCACCCATCTCACTACAATAGACATTTCTGCCAATCACACCCCGGGTCCCCCCACCTCCCCCACTGGCCTTTCACTACACAGGGACAATGTAAGGAAACAGTTTCGGAAGTCCAACCCCCGGAAAGCTGCTGGACCAGACGGTGTCTCCCCCTCCTCCTGAGACACTGTGCGGACGAGCTGACTCCTGTCTTCACAGACATTTTTAACACCTCCCTGGAGTCATGCCATGTCCCAGCCTGCTTCAAGTCGTCCATCATCGTCCCTGTTCCCAAGAAGCCCCGGATCACTGGACTTAATGACTTCAGGCCTGTGGCGCTGACGCCTGTCGTCATGAAGTCCTTTGAGCGCCTGGTCCTGCCCCATCTCAAGTCCTTCACCTCCTCCGCCCTGGACCCACTGCAGTTCGCCTACAGAGCCAACAGATCTGTAGACGACGCCATCAACCTGGCCCTCCACTTCATCCTGAAGCATCTGGACTCCCCGGGAACCTACGCCAGGGTCCTGTTTGTGGACTTCAGCTCTGCATTCAACACCATCCTCCCTGCTCTGCTCCAGGACAAGCTCTCTCAGCTCCACGTGCCTGACTCCATCTGCAGGTGGATCACTGACTTCCTGACGGACCGGAGGCAGTGCGTGCGGCTGGGGAAGAATGTCTCAGAGACTCGGACTATCAACACAGGAACTCCACAGGGCTGTGTACTTTCTCCTCTGCTCTTCTCCCTGTACACCAACTGCTGCAACTCCAGCCACGACTCTGTAAAACTGATCAAGTTTGCAGACGACACCACCCTCATCGGACTCATCTCGGACGGCGATGAGTCTGTCTACAGGAGGGAGGTGGATCGGCTGGTGTCCTGGTGCAGCACCAACAACCTGGAGCTCAACGCCCAGAAGACAGTGGAGATGATCGTGGACTTCAGGAAAGTCTCAGCCCCCTGCCCCCTCGCCTGACAGACTCTCCCATCACCACCGTGAGACTCTTTCCGCTTCCTTGGCACCACCATCACTCAGGACCTCAAGTGGGAGCCGACCAACAGCACCAACACCACGAACGCCCCGCAGACGATGTACTTCCAGCGGCAGCTGAGGAAAGCCAAGCTGCCGGGCGCAGATGATGGTGCAGTTCTACACGGCCATCATCGAAGTCCATCCGCACCTCCTCCATCACCGTGTGGTACGCTGGAGCCACAGCCAGGGACAAACAGAGACTACAGCGCATTGTGCGCTCTGCTGAGAAGGTGATCGGCTGCAGCCTTCCATCTGTCCAGGACCTGTACGTCTCCAGGACTCGGGGACGAGCAGGTCGGATCACAGCTGACCCTTCTCACCCTGGACACGGACTATTTGAGCCCCTCCCCTCGGGCAGGAGGCTACGGTCCATCCGGACCAGAACCTCCCGCCACAAGAACAGTTTCTTTCCCTCTGCCGTTGGACTCATGAACACTTTGTAACACCTGTCACTTCAACAATAATACTGTTTAAGAACAATCTATTTGCACTACTCATTTGCACATTGCACTATCTGCCAACTGTACATTCTGTATATAGTGTTAGTCTATCTTAGTCTATTTTATTCTTAATTTTATGCATGCCTTTTTATATATTTTTTATATTTTATCCTTTGCTTTATGTTGCACCTACGCCGAAGCAAGTTCCTACGTTTGTGAATTTCACTGACAATGGCAATAAACAATTTCTGATTCTGATTCTGATTCTAAAGTTGTTTGTTAGTGTCATAAACATGTCGTAGATGTTATTTATTTAACCTTCTACAGCTCAAATATTAATAAACTACATAAACTTACATAAAATAATGGAAAAACGTACACACAATAAATATTGATCCTTCTGTATGTTTTGTCTAAATCTTGTTGAGTCCAGATTGTACAGTTTGGTGTAGGATCTACTTTAAGGCTGATCTTTATGTCTCGAGGGAGAAAAATGCATTTTAGGAAAACAGTCTTTGAAGTTACAACGTCCCAGAGAAATCTATGGATGAAGTGGATTAAATTAAAGAATAAAACATCTTTAGAAGCAGATTGGACAGATTGTTTCCACATGTAAGTCAATATTTTGAGAGCAAACTGACCAAAAAACAAAAACAAAAAAAAAAGAGTTTTGCCTGTAGTGTCTCACCTTAAGTGTATGTAGAAACCCTATTCTAACAATAATGACTGAGAAAATAACATTAATAAAAAAAAAAAGCTAGAATAAATAAATCATATACAAGATGAAGATGATGTATTGGGGCCCACGAAAAGGCTTGTACCTGGGGCCCTGACTTTGTTGCTACGGCCCTGTTGTGACATATTTCAACATCATCATCAAGAAAACGCAAACTAAATTTTGAGATGTACATTTCTGTCCCGCAGTTTGGCCCAGACTGGGAGGTGTTTCTGACTAAAACCGACGGCTCGTACCTGAGGATGACGGTGGACGAGCTGCTGCCCGTGTCCTTCGGCCCCGAGGATCTGTCCATGAAGAAACTGAGGATCCAAAATGGCCACTGACCTGGTCCCGGGTGCCGTGTGGAATCCTGCAGAACACAACTGTTGAGAAGGACACGCGTTAACGATAAAACACGAGCCGTATATGTATTTAAATGTGAATATACTTGACGTTAATGTTAATGTTTTGTTCGATAATAGGTTTAATTGCTGGTGCTGTAGTTTTAGAGAAAGACCAAACCGACTTCTTCTTCAACAGTGAGTCATAAAAAGTCCCAGAATTACATCTGATATATTTTTGCACATGTACATTTACAATATCTGTCTCACATACAAACTATATTATATTTAAATAAATTGTAATGCAAATGAATGTGTGATGTTCCTGGTTTTCAGTGTAAATCAAAAGTGCTTTAGACTTGGTTTGTCCTGGTTTAGTCCTGATTGAGACCAAGTGTAGTTCTAGTTGGACCTGGTTTAGTCCAGGGTTAGACCTGGTTTAGTATTGGGCTGGACTTGGTTTATTCAGGGTTAGACCTTGTTTAGACCTGAGATCTGGCTTGGGCCTCATTTAGTCCAAGTCTATACCTCATTTAGACCTGGTTTAGACCCAATTTAGACCTGCTAATTTAGTCCTGGTTTAAACATGGTTTAGTTCTGGTTTAGTGCTGATTTAGTCTTTGTTTAGTCCTGGTTTAGACCTCATTTAGTTCTGGTTTAGTTTTTGTTTAGTCCTGGTTTGGACCTCGTTTAGTCCTCATTTAAACCTGCTAATTTAGTCCTGGTTTAGACCTTATTTAGTTCTGGTTTAGACATGGTTTAGTGTTCGTTTAGTTCTAGTTTGGACCTCGTTTAGTCCTGCTTTAGACCTCATTTAAAGCTAGTTTAGTCCTGGTTTAGACATGGTTTAGTCTTTGTTTAGACCTCGTTTTGTCCTGGTTTCGACATGGTTTAGTCTTCATTTAGTCCTGGTTTAGACATGGTTTAAAGTTGCCAATTTAGTCCTTACGATAAATGTTTTGAAACACAAGCAGTTTTGTCGTAAATAAAATATTTATTAAGCAGCAATAATAAACATAACTTTAATAATATTACAGTAGGTCAAATGTATCACAAAATCTGATAAAACATTTCCCTTTATTTTTTTAGAATCATTATTATTATTACTTCATCTATTCAAATATTATTTTATTTTTTGTCATTTTTCCTTCTATAAATTACAGTGACATTCACTTAAATAAAAAGGGACAAAAGGCATGGACAGGTAGAAGGCCAGCGCTAAAACTAACCATATTAGGATTATTACATGCATTTCTAGTTTAAAGGGAGTCGATGAGATGAATTCAAGTATCAAAACAGTACCAAAATACAAAAAAGGCAAACATTTTTGTGCATTGTCTCAACAAAAGATTTATGATTCGATTTTTTAACCCAGAAAAAGTTTTCAAAATAATACATGACGTGATGCTCGCCATTTTATTAGGTACATTTGTTCTGACGGTTCAAAAAAGCAGATCATTACTGTTTGTGAGGAAAGTTTTAGTCACGTGGAAGCTCAAAGAGTCCTGGTTTAGTCGCTCAAATTAAACCAGAAATACAGAATAAACCAACTCCGGAGCATCAGAGTGGAAAAAGAAAGAGGTGGTTTAGTCCTGGTTTTGACCTTGGTTAGTTTCTTCATGTTTAGCTTAGTGCTCATTTCCCAGCATCAAGAAAGTCCTGCCTTAGTGCCCCCGCCTTAGTGCCCCCGCCTTAGTAAACCCGCCTTAGTAAACCCGCCTTAGTAAACCCGCCTTAGTAAACCCGCCTTAGTAAACCCGCCTTAGTAAACCCGCCTTAGTCCCCCCGGCTTAGTGCCCCCCGGCTTAGTCCTTAGAAATGAAACTAGAAATACATATTAAACCAACTCGGGTGTATCGGAATGAAAACTTAGTCCCCCGGCCTAGTCCCCCGGCCTAGTCCCCCGTCTTAGTCCCCCGTCTTAGTCCCCCGTCTTAGTCCCCCGTCTTAGTCCCCCGTCTTAGTCCCCCGTCTTAGTCCCCCGTCTTAGTCCCCCGTCTTAGTCCCCCGTCTTAGTCCCCCGTCTTAGTCCCCCGTCTTAGTCCCCCGTCTTAGTCCCCCGTCTTAGTCTTGAATAGTTCTTGGATTTAAACCAGATTTACACATTAAAACCAACTCTGTAGCATCAGAGAAGAAAATAAGGTCTGGGTTCAGTCCTGGTTTATTTATTGATACCTGCCCGGTCCTGTCTTTGTGGTCTCTAAGTGTATTTCCAGTCCCTAGTTCCTATTCTGTATGAACACGCATCAGATGGGACTGGAAGTAAAACAAAAGTTCCAAAAAGGTTCCTACAATCGGAAAACTCCTTATGAAAAGAGTCCTAGTTCAGTCCTTTGTCTAAGCCTTGGTTCAGTCTTGATTTAGTCCCGGTTTAATCCCTGGTTTCTCCCTGAGCATCAGAATGAAGAAGGTTTTGGTTTAGTTCCAGTTTATTCCTTGGTTAGACCCGTCATAGTCCCTAGTCTAGTACTGGTTTAGTCCTGAGCCTCAAAAGTGGATTTAAGGGATTTTAGTCAAATAAAAGGTGTACCTAATAAAGTGGCCAGCGATAATGTTAATTCAGTAAATTATTTTGACCATGCTGTGTTTCTATTGCAGTAACTTGCTAGTTAGACAAATATAAAAAATGAACAAAAGAATTCTACAAATAAATATTTAACTTCAGTGCAAAGGGCAAGAAGCCACTACAGCTACAGACCGTTCCCATGGCAACCTCCGTGGTATCCAGTTGTCATTTTAGGAGGTCAAATGAGTGAAAACGTCATCAGAATTTAGATTATCTCTCATGGCATGTTACATAAATAAGTCCAGTGTTAAAGGTCATGCAGACGTTTAGCTGAGAATGTTATTTGATGATAAACCCTTCAACCAGTGATGAAACATTAGGAGTTTACGCTGTTAAAGGACACATATTATGCATTATTTGTGGCTTTTAAACTTGCTCTTGAGTTACTTCGCTTTGGCATCTCATGTTTTACAATTTAAAGTAATGTATGTCTTTAAAGGACACCTTCATTTCTACCTGTGCTCCCACAGAAACGCTCAGAACAGCACAGAAGATCTGAGCGCTACCTTTGATGTCAAAAGTGGGAAAATTGGAACTGGGCGTTTTCTAAGGCTCAGAGGGAGAGGACTTACTAAACAGGATTGATCAGAGTAGCGTGAATGAAGCTAAAAAAAACTCCAGGTTTATTTTTGATGAGTGAACAATGTTAAACGGCAAAAACGTAAATCTAGTCTATCTTAAAATGACTTGAATTTAACATTTTTATCTGGATTTAATTAGTTTTCAATCATTGAAATTTAATTGCTGATGTGATGCAAAATATTTCACAGGTTTGAAGGCATTTCTGACTGATCATGCAATAATTAAGCTTAAAATAAGAAAAAAATTTGGTAAGAAAAATTATTTTAACCCAGAATTTGGCTTGAAGTAAGAAGTAATGCATTGAAACAAGTCAAAAACAGGTTGAAACAAGTAAAATAATCTAGTACCATCAGTACTGAATCTTAACTAGTCAAAAAGTCTGAAATGAAGATTAATATCCTGAAATCAAGACATTTTACCTCCTCTAGAAACTTATTTTTTGCATAACGTGTGTCCTTTAAGTCGACCAAGATGAGAAATATAACGTATTGTTGGTTCTCAAAGGTGGAAAATGCACTTGTTTTCAATATAACTTAGATATTAAATTCAAAACATTGCTTAGTCCTGGTCTAAAATTGGCGTAGTCCAGGTTAAGTCCGGGTTTGTAACTGGCTCGGACTAGTTTAGTGTTGGACTGGTGCGTTCACACTTGTACAATCGCCTCAAAATTGTGACTAAACCTGGGTAATGTCAGGACTAGAAGGGACCAAACAAAGAGTGTGAACGCACCGTTAGATTAGTTAGACCGGGTTTGGACCTGGCTTAGACTTGGTTTAATCTTCCAGGACTAGCACTGTAATACATCTGGTTTAGTCCTGGTGTAGAGCTGATCCTGAAAATACATAAAAATTGTAACTGAAAGATAAATATTTTGCGTTTTGTGTCGAAAGTTTGAGCTCTATCGATTCAAACAGATTTCTAGAGGTTAATGCTTATGGAAAATATAATGTTGGCTAATTTACTGCACCATGTTGTGGCTTTATTCAAGTTAGCTAGCTTTTTAACAATTTTGTAAGTGCGCTAATATTAAAAAATGCTTGCTGTGTTGAATTAGAAATAAACCTTCGTAGTTGCGTCCTATTTTAACAGTTCTACGCTTTAAAACAGTGTCAAACTTATGCAGAAAGACTAACAAAAACGCAAAAATGTAGCTGCAAACTCGTCGTAGTAGTCGCTATTGATATTATTTCTGAGTTGCTGCCCGTTCTCAGCTCTGATTGGCCGAAGAGTTCGCGTTTTCGTCCAACAGGGGCCAAGCCGGCACGTGTATCCGGGGCAGAGTTCCCTCCATGAGCCGCTCCATCCAGAGTCCGAGTCTGTCCAGCTTGTGGTGCAGCTCTATGCTCGTCGCTCGGCTGGATCCCCTCTTCGCGGCCCCGTCCTCCCGCGAGTGAGACCGGGACCTGGACTTGGAGCTGGACCTGGACCTGGACCGGGAGCGGGACTTGCGGGAGCACACGGAGGCGTCGGAGAGCGAGGAGTCGGCGGATTCGTCCCCCGTGAACGCCGGCCTGAAGAGGCAGAAGTAGCGCTTGTGGCCGTTGAGCGCGAGCACGTGTCCGGTGAAGTCGGAGAAGTCCTCGTCCTGCTCCAGCTCGTCGGACCGGGCCGAGCGCAGCAGCGACGGCATCCAGCGCCGGTGTTTGTCCGAGTTTAAGAAGGAGAAGTGCAGCGTCTGGGTTCTGAGGACGGAGGAGACACAATTAAAGTCTGTGTGAGGTTCTCAAGTTTATCTAATTATGACTTAGTTGGGCTAAACATTTATCATAGTTTTACATCTGTGAGGTGGCAGTTTGTGAAGAAAATATGAAAAATAAAAGTTTGAAATGACAGGAAGTAGTGCTGAGCTCCAAAACGGAATCCCTCTCTGATGTCATCAAAAAGTGACGTACCATTGAAAATACAGAGCTAGTTAACACTCAACTGACACATTTTTATGACAGTTTAAATGATCATTCAACAAAATAAATGTGTTATCAGGTATTATTATTTGTGAAATTTTAACTATTGTGTAATTTATATGGATTTTGGCCCTTGTTTACAGACTTTAAGGTTAGGTAATTATTAGGTTTATTATTTACTATTTATTGTTAGGGGAAGTTGTCTTGGGCTACAGTGCAACATTCAACACAATGTATAAAATATCGGTTTCAAAAAAACACAAAAAAAATCTATGGTTCATAAGCCCTATCACAACCCAAACAAAAATACTGTTCAACACTTTCATTTTTAACTAAAGACATATTTTTTAACAGCTATGAAGGTCAACTAGTTCTTGTTTAAAAGGCCTATTGCTGTAGGGAAAAAATGAGAACCTATAGCTGTTTGTTTTACATTTAATGGCTCTAAATTGTCTACCTGAAGGTACAAAAATTATCTACATTTCTTTCTAAATTTACTAGATTTGATTATTTTTATATGAATTTGAGTAGTTTTGACTCGATGAGATTGAGATTGATCTTGCAATAATTTATCTTAAAATAAGAAAATAAGTTTGCCAATGAGGTAAGAAAAATCGTCTCAACCCATTAGCAGATAATTTGGATTGCAGTAAGATGTAATATATTCTAACATGTCAGAAACGGTTTGAAACAAGTAAAATATTAGTTCCATGAAATAAATCATCTTAACTAATCTCAAGTAGTTAAAAAGCCTGCATTTAAGACATTTAACTCATCTGGAAATTAGGTTTTTGCAGCATAAGAGTTCAATTTCTGTGAACAAGAAGTGATTTGGGTTGTTAGAGATTTTCAAGCCGGAGTTACATTTTGCGCATGTTTGTTGTTAATAGGAATTCTTAGAAAACGACATGACTTTACGCCCTTGAAACGCTTGGACTGGTGGCCTAACCTGCTCGTCTCGTTGGAGGTTGATTGTTTATGCCATATTTGCAAAACAGTATCCTCTACTGACTGTTCAAAGTTATGCCTGTCATGATGATCACTGTCTCGACTTATCGTTCAGTAAATAATAGCTGGGACAATGTATTTTGGGGCTCATCATTTACTGTGTGTACATTTTCTTTGCACTCGTGAGAAAAGTTGAGTGCTTTTTTGTCGTACGATTAGGTTTGAGCAGTTGAGGGTAATTTATTTAATGCGCCTTATGTTTTTGTCCCCCATTATTATACATTTAGACAATCATTTAATGGGTTTTTATGGCTTTAGAGTTATTGTAACAGCCACATAACGTTGTTTCAATAACATCTTTGTTGTGATATTTTTCTATTTTAAAATGTTATCGTGACAGGCCTTTTCAAAGTGTTGGCTGAAAACTAGGGCTGAAACATCATTGATTTATAGCAACTAACAGACAATTGAAATAATCAACAACTAACTTAGTAATTGAATAAATAGTGATCTGGTATTTTGGTAGGTATTTTGCATGACAAAGAATTAATTACAACAAAATGGAGACAACAAAACAAAAACAAAACAAAAAGTGTAGATTTTATGTCAGTAAACCTGCTCCATCAGGATGTCCTTAAAGTGCGTATGACTGGTTTGAACAATATTCTTATTTTGATTTAATTTGGTGTATTACTACCTATTGTACATCAAAATTCTAATTTTACACTAATGAAGTGGCCGTTTGTGGAAAAAAGCCGAAAAATCTGTTGAAAGTTACAGGAAGTAAAAACAAACACAAACTCATTCCATCCAAAGGTTATGCATAAAAAAACTACTTTTTATTACCCTTTAAAACAGTGATTCTTAACCATAGGGCCGGGGCCCAAAGTAAGGCCGCAAGCACCTCCTTGAGGGCCACACGCTCACTAAAATATAATACATTTAATATGAGATTGGGCCGCAAGTTACTTTAGACAGAAAAAGTTGGGCCTCAAGGTAAAAAAGGTTAAGAACCCCTGCTTTAAGGCAAGGCAAGGCAAGGCAAGTTTATTTGTAGAGCACAATTCGTACACAGGGCAATTCAAAGTGCTTTACATAAACAGGAAAAGTTGCATTAAAATCACAAAACACAAAAAGACACACAGAATCATTTTAAAATCATTTTAAAATAAAGTACTTTAAAAGAGAAGAGTGCAGATAGATCTTTCAGTCGTATGCACGTCTAAAGAGAACTGTTTTTAGCCTGGATTTAAACATTGTCAGAGTGGAGGCCTGTCTCACATCTTCAGGGAGACTGTTCCAGATTTTAGCTGCAAAAAACTGAAATGCTGATTCCCCATGTTTAGTCCTGACTCTAGGCACCTGCAGGAGGCCGGTCTCTGAGGTCCTCAGAGTGCGAGATGGTTCATATGGCACTAACATGTCAGAGATGTACTTTGGTGCTTGTCCGTGGAGAGACTTGAACACAAGCAGAGCTGCTTTAAAGTCAATTCTCTGAGCCACAGGAAGCCAGTGCAGAGACCTGAGCACAGGACTAATGTGATCGCATTACTTCCCTGGTTCTTGTCAGGACCCGAGCAGCAGCGTTTCTGGATGTACTGCAGCTGTTTTACAGCTCGCTTTGGAGAGGCCAGTGAACAGGCCGCTGCAGTAGTCTAACCTACTGGAGACAAATGCATGGATAAGTCTCTCCAAGTCTGGTTTAGACACTATACCTTTAATTTTGGCAATGTTTTTAGGTGGTAAAAGCTGTTGATGTTATTGATTTGATGTGGCTGTTTAAGTTCAGGTCTGAGTCCATTATTACCCCCAGATTTCTAACTTGATTTGTCGGTTTTAGAGCGAGAGACTGGAGGTGACTGCTGACACTTTCTCTCTGTTTCTGCGGCCCAAAGACGATGATTTCAGTCTTGTCTGAGTTTAGCTGAGGAAAATTGTTTTGCATCCACAAGCTGATCTGTTGGATGCAATGACAGAGTGAATCCACTGGTCCATATTCACCTGCCGTCAGTGAGACATAGATTTGAGTGTCGCTCATGTAGTTGTGATAAGACACATTTGTGCTGAGTATTAACTGACCTAAGGGCAGCATATAGAGGTTGAACAGAAGGGGTCCCAGGATTGACCCTTGGGGCACCCCACAGGTCAAGCTCACGTGGTCTGAGACACAGTTACCAATCTCAACAAAGTACTCCCTGTCCTCAAGGTAGGACTTCAGCCAATTTAGGGCAGTGCCAGTGATGCCCATCCAGTCCTCTAGTCTCTGTAGGAGGATCCCATGATCGACAGTGTCAAAAGCAGCGCTCAGATCTAACAGAATTAAGACTGAGGCTTTGCCCGCGTCAGTGTTCAGGCGGATGTCATTTGTCACCTTGATAAGAGCAGTCTCAGTGCTGTAATGAGGTCTAAAACCTGACTGAAAAACATCAAATGAGTTGTTTATTAAGAGGAAGTCAGTGAGCTGTTGGTAAACAACCTTTTCGAGGACTTTGCCTAAAAATGGCAGATTTGAGATGGGCCGATAATTTTTCAGTACTGAGGCATCAAGACTGCTCTTCTTTAGGAGAGGCTTAATGACCGCAGTTTTCAAGGCCCTTGGGAATGTTCCAGATTGAAGCGACATGTTAACTATGTGAGTGAGTGGTGTTAACAAAGTGCTCAGAACAGACTTTAGAAATCTGGTGGGTAACACATCAAGGCAGCATGTAGAAGAACTCAGACTGGTGATGATCTCTTGGACAGTTTTGTCAGTTACAGGTGCAAACTGAGTCAACTCTAAATGTGTAGGTGGTTTTAAAGTTATTATTTGCACTGTGGAATTTATGGCATTTTTAATGCCCTGAACCTTGTCATTAAAGAATACTGCAAACTCATTGCACTTAGCTGTGGAAATTAGTTCTAATGGCAGCAGAATTGAGGGTTTGTTAGTCTGTTTACTGTTGCAAACAGAGCACGCGAAGTTTTTACTGCAATTTCCAATTATTTCAGAAAAAAAAAATCCTTCCCTTGTTTTACATAAAGTGAGGTTATACATGTACAACTTTTCTCGATTAGTCTCTTTATGAATCTGGAGCTTTGACTTGCTCCATTTTAGCTTGGCCCTGCGGCACTCACTTTTCTTTGCCCCGACCAAGTCATTATTCCTCCATGGCACTTTTTGCTTATTTTTAACCATTTTAACCTTCATAGGAGCAATGGTGTCCAGAACATTCAAGATATTAGATGTAACAGAATTTAAAAAGTTGTCAACATTTGAACATGAAGGATTTTCAAAGTTTATCATTTCCACGAAGAGTGCACTTGTGCTGTCATTTATGTGTCTCCTCCGAGCAACTGCAGGACCAGCCGGTGATTTGGGAATAACAGACAGGTCAAAGAAAACACAGAAATGATCAGACAGTGCCACATCGACCACACTGATGTTTGAAATATTAACCCCTTTAGTAATTAGCAGGTCCAGAGTGTGTCCTCTGCTGTGGGTGGGGCCACTCACATGCTGAGTAAGACCAAAGGTTTCAAGGACAGCATCAAGCTCTTTAGCGTTTCTGTCGCAGACATTATCCATGTGAACATTGAAATCACCTGTAATGACCAAACCGTCAAAGTCTGTGCATACAACTGAAAGCATCTCAGTAAAATCATCAATAAAACCTTGGCAGTGCTGGGGAGGCTTGTACAGGACAATGTAGAGTATGGAGGGAGACTGTTTTAGCTCCATTTTAAAAGACAAATACTCAAATGATGAAAACATCCCAAAAGACAACCTCTGGGTAACTATTTTATCTCTAAAAACTGCACAGACACCTCCACCCTTTTTGTTGTCGCGTGTTTCAGATTCAAACTTGAAGCTCGGTGGAGTCGCTTCTATTAGGACTACATTCCCGTGTTTTTGTCAAGCCATGTTTCAGTTAAAAACATAAAATCAAGATTATAAGAAGATATAAAATCATTAATTAAAAGTGATTTGTTACATAATGATCTGACATTAAGCACAGCAAGTTTCAGTTTGGTTTCAATGTGACTGGACGTTATCTTTTCACAGGGAATATGAATTAAATTTCTAAGATTGGACAGTCTAACTGTCCTTCTGTTCTCCAGTCTGTGTGGACGTGACTACAGATATAACACAGGGCCCCGGGTTTGTTTGACCATTTTCATGACCATAAGTCCCGGCAACGCTGAGACCCACTACATCCTAGCTATGGGAGATAACAGTTCTGGGGGAGGTGGGGAGGGCGGCGAAGGGGAGACCTGGAGGAGGTTTGGGCAAAGGCTGAGTGGGGAGAGCTGGAAGGGGTTTGGGTGATGGACCAGGTGAAAGGCGAGGGTGGAGGTGCAGGTCGTTTTTTGGTGAAGCAGGAGAGTTGAAGCTCCTGGGTGGTATGGTGGGCACAGATTTATACTGGGAAGAGTTCATCATTGTTGACATCAGAACTCTTGATCTTGCTAAATTAGGTGTGAGTGGAACCATCTTTACTCCTGATTTGATCAGACTTTCAAGATGGTTGGGAAGGTCCCTGGGTGAAGGTGGAGATGAAAAGGAGAGTGATGATTGAGTGGGAGTAGATGTTGCAGGGGGGACCCAGGACGGGTCTGGGGGTAGGGGGGGTGAGGGGGCAGCTGCTGGGCCTGTCACTGACCGGCCCATTGCCTGTGATGAGGACCCCGAGGGAGGGGGACGGATGTTGAGCTTGAACCCTTCACTGGGGCGGTGGAGATCGTTGTGGTGCTGCAGCTGATGAGCTCTTTACTGGAGGCAGTGTAGGTGATTTTGGAGCAGCTGGAGCTGAATCCTTTGCTGGGCCTGGTGGAGCTGCTGTTGATAAATCCTTTTGTGGAGTCGGCTGTTTTGTTACTGCTGATGTTGAAGCATTGACTTGGTCTCTGGCTGATTGATCCGGTGTTCTTCTCTCATTACTCTCTTCTCGAACTATCTGTTCACGACCCTGTCCACGGCCATTCTGATGCCTGAGAGCGTGGAGGAGGTTCTCTGTCAGCGCCCTCACTCCACCTCTGCACAGATGTGGGCCCCTTCCCCTGAACAGGTCCTCTCGTTTCCAGAACAGATAGAAGTTCTCAATGTAGTGCAATCCTCTAGGTGCACACTCTTTGGACAGCCAAGTGTTCAATTGTAGCAGCCGGCTAAACTTGTTGATCTTCCTGTCAATATTTGGAAGAGGTCCACCGATGAATGTTTTGATTTCTACTTTATCAAGCTCCTCAAATAACTTCATGAAGTCTTTTTTCAAAACTTCAGTCTGCTCCTTTCGAATGTCCACTGCACCCACGTGTACAATCAGCTGTTTAACTCCTCTGTGTGTGGACAGTACTCTGGGAAGCAGTGACGTAATCTCAGAAACTGTGCTGCTGGGGTAGCTACATGTTTTCATTCTTCCATGTACGACTCCACTGATAGCACCGTCTCCTATCAAGAGTGTGTCACTGTCCTTGACGTTTGGCACAGACTGTCTGTCTTTCTGCTGCTTTTTATCAACATCATGGAGGCTACAGTTTTCTTGTTCTGTAAATTCAGCCTCTGATAGTAGCAAAAATCTGTTTGTAAGCTGTATAGCAGGCGACTTTACATTAGCTTTGTATCGTTTTGGTTTTGCACCGAGTTTGACCCAAGATGCAGCCGGCTGGTCTTTACCCAGTTTTGGGAAAGACACAGAGTCACTCCGGTTTAAGTTGAAAGTAGCTTTTCTTGAAAGATATGTAGACTTCTTACCCCTCGGTGACACTGGAATTGTATCGTGAAGTCCTTTTTCAGATTCTAGAGCGAATATCCGTGCTTGTAGCTCAATTATTTCATGTTGATATTTCCGACAGCGTTCACAAGAGTTTGTTTGACTTCTCTCCCCGGACATGTCGCTGGCTCGTCAGATAGTTTCTTAAAAATTGAAAAAATTATCTTAAAATCCTTGGTTTCCTTCGAAAAGTCATAATCCAAGATTTATAGAGGAAAAAATTTGATTTAAAAGCAAAATAAATAAGAAAACAGCTGTAGCAAGCAGGAGCAGCAAGAAAAAGCGTCTGCACTCTTCAGTAACAGGAAGTACTCATTACTCATTACTCATAAAACAAGTACTCATAAAACATTACTACAACAAAATAAAGGTGTTCGCATATATTTTGATTTGTCAAATAAAAAAATTGCTAAGTTTTAGCCCAGTGCACAAAGTAATTTCCTAGTGTGATGTCATAATGTACAACCAGGAAGTGATATTATAAAACAAAAAAAAAGGCTAAATCTATCTAAAATGTTTACTTTTTGTGTTTTTTTTTTGCACAACTTTAAATATATTTATCTTACCCCTATTTTAGTTACAAGAATAGTCCACCTGTCATAGGCATTTTAAGTGACTTCACAAATTTAGTAAGAAGCTCATAAACACTGACCTTTTGCGATTTGAACAACTAATCGATTAAATAGTGTATGAGAGTAAATGAGTGAGAGTGAATCAATGCAGTGATGTATTTGTAAAGTTGTGCAATGTCTGAATGTGTTTTGCATCTTGTGTATTGGTGTAGAAAAGCCCAACAGGGGAGAGGAGTCGAAAATGAGTGCTATAAAGTCAGTAAGCATCCCCTCCACTGGACTGACAATTTGCACCAACCTCGTCCATTAACACCAACAAAACGATACATTTTTAGTATCCTCCAGTCAAGCCAAGATCTGAGCCTGGATCCGTTTAGTCCTGTTCCCTTTTTGTTAAGTGATATTTATATTCACATTATCACATTTTGTGTTTTTTACCCGGAGAAGGAGAAGACTTCTTTGGCAAACTTCCTCAGCAGCACGTTCTTGGAGGCGTCGGACAGAACCAGCACCACGTTTATGTGTCCCGGTCTGAGACGCACCAAGTTACTGGTGTAAGTGATGTCCGTGAGCTCGGTCACCTCCACGAAGTCCTTCTTTGGGGGACGACTGCAGAGAAAGAGAGAGAAAAGACTGGAGTAAGACTGGGACTGAACCTAAACCAGGGCTGGAACAGAACAGGCTTGTTTTGGTTTTCATGTCTTGGTTTAGTTCAGATTTAGTTTCGGATCGGTCTCAATTTTAAAGAGTTATGAACGCATCCCAATTCTAGACGTGGACTAAACTGATTTCAAACCAGGGCCAGCGTTAACAAAATAATAATAAAAAAGCAGAATGGTTTAGTAAGTACTTAAAGGTTTGATGACACATTTCACTAAAAGTAAAGAACACGATTAAATTTAAGACTTGACTGAAAATGTTGCAGACTTTTACGAGTTTGACAATTTTGTAATGTCACTTCCTGGTTGAACATGAGCATGTGGCAAACACAGGTAATTCCACAACTTTTACTTTAAACAAGGGCCAAAATCCTCATAAATTACACAATAGTTAGGAATTCACAATAAATAACACCTGATAACACCTTTGTTTTGTTGAATGATGGTTTTAAAGTGTCAGTTGCCGAAATTATTAACCCTGTATTTTGATACGTCGCGCCTTGATTCCTTTTGAGAATTCAGCACTACTTCCTGTAATTTCAAACTTTTATTTGTTTAATTTTCTTCACAAACTTCACTGATGATAACACTGTGATACAAATTTACCGCCAAACTAAGTAATAATTGGAAAAACATGAGAACCTTCATATAGTCTTAAATGTAATAATTTGTTTGAAATAAGAAGTCATGTTTAGAAGGCGCTCATTTATCAGCATTACAGTGAAAAGGTGTACATTTGTCCACACGCCACAAGAGGGCGTCATCATAAAGTGCACAGGAGCAGCGGGTGATAAATGCAAAGAACAATGTCACTCAATCATTGTGTAATAAATGAAAACTTATAATAACTAATATAATGTTCAAATAACTTTAGTGTTTGTAAAGGCAGCTGAGCCCCCGGATCAGGATCATTTGGACTGGATCAGGATCATTTGGATTAAATCAGGATCGTTTGGACTGGATCGTTTGGACTGGATCAGGATCATTTGGACTGGATCAGGATCATTTGGACTGGATCAGGATCATTTGGACTGGATCAGGATTGTTTGGACTGGATTGTTTGGACTGGATCAGGATCATTTGTACTGGATCAGGATCGTGTGAGAGTGGATCGTCTGGACTGGATCAGGATAATTTGGAGTGGATCGTCTGGACTGGATCAGGATCATTTGTACTGGATCAGGATCTTTTGGACTGGATCGTTTGGAGTGGATTAGGATCATTTGGACTGGATCGTTTGGACTGGATCAGGATCGTTTGGAGTGGATCAGGATCATTTGGACTGGATCAGGATGGTTTAGACTGGACAGACTGACATGTGCTTCAGGTGCTGCTACGACCCGGACTCTTGTGCCTCTGGTCCAGGCTGAAGAGCAGCAAGTTAGACGTAGAAGTAGAAGAGCGTCTGGCTTTAACCTGTTACCACGAGGTCGTCCCAATCAGAATCAGAATTACTTTTATTCATCCCCAAGGGGAAATTCTTATTGTTACATGTGCAACTGACCAGTAGAGACAGTAAAGTATTAAAAACAAAATAAGATATATATAAAATAAAAATAAAACCGTGGGAAACCGTGGGACGTCGGGCTTTTACATCATTTATTATATCATTTTTATATACATCATTTTTATATTACATCATCTTTATATCATTTATTACTTTTTATTTATTACTTAATAATAATAATAATAATTAATAATGTATTACTTTCCACCATCTGATTAAAAGGAAACCATAGCTGGACATGTTGAATATAAAAAGAAAGCTGTAATCCTTTTATTTCCAGTCAAATAATCCATTCTGGTATGAATCCGCATCAGTTCGTTGCCAAACCCACAAATAAAAAATAAAACAATAAAATTACAATTACAAAAAAAATAAGTTATTAGGACTTTTATATGGATTCCTTCTGGACTAAATTAGCTTTGAAAGAGGAATTGTCAAAACCAAACAAATGTCCAAACTAGTGTCAATCAGAGCAAATCTAAGTCTAAACTGATTTTCCTCTTTGCAGAGTTTATGGCATTTATAATCAGAGTAAATCAGACACCAGAGACCAAAACTACAGAGTCTCAGCTTCAGAAAGAATCTGACATTTGTTTTTACACCAAAGGGTTCAGAAATGGCTTTAGTTTTAATTGGGGCTAATTTTAGTCAGGCGTTTCAGGAAAAACAGGTCCTCGTGCACCAGTTTTCACCCAAAAGTTTGTAAAGAACATTTTACATTTTAAGGTTTTGAAGTAACACAGCTTTTACTTGAGTGACAATTTCAATCACAAACTCCATTTTTGATGAATACATTCAAACGGTCTTACATTTTCTGGCAGCACATTTTCACAATTTTAGTGTGAATTCACCTGGAAGTGCTGCCTCGGTCTCCGGTGTCCTCTGGAGGCGGCGGCTGCTCTTTGGGTTTGGGTTTCTGGGGTTTGTTCTCCCCGGGCTCGCTGAGAGGGAAAAAAGACATTACACACTCCAACCTTTTTACAATTGTGGTCCATTTCATTTTAAAATTATATGACGGATAAAAGCTTTAACTGACCTGAAGGCTTGGATGATGACGGTGCCGAACAGAATGAACAGAGCAGAGAAAATCAGGGACAGGATCGGCATCATCTCTCGCCTACAAAGGGGACACAACAGGGAAAAAAACCAACAATTAAAATTTCTAAAAAGATAAAATTGTACAAAGTTGTGGTGTCGCTCTTTCAGTTGTGAGTCAAAAGTGTTCAAAAGTAAATTGCATGGTTTTCTCATAAGAAATCAGAATCTGAATTGGTTTATTGCCATTGTCAATGATCAAAATTCACAAACATAGGAACTTGTTTTGGTGTAAGGTGCAACATAAAACAATGGATAAAACAGCAGAAAGATATATATTAAAAAGACCCGCATACAATTAGGAATACAATAAAATAGACTTAGACCATATACAGCAATGTACTGGGTAGCCAGACAGTAGTGCAAATTTGGTAATGCAAATAGATAATTTGACAGTGCAAATAGACAGCTCTTTTATAATATGAGTGTTAAAGTGGCAGGTATAAAGTGTTCATGAGTCCAATGGCAGAGGGAAAGAAACTGTTCTTGTGGCGGGAGGTTCTGGTCCCGATGGACCGTAGCCTCCTGCCCGAGGGGAGGGGCTCAAATAGTCCATGTCCAGGTGAGAAGGGTCAGCTGTGATCGACCTGCTCCGAGTCCTGGAGACGTACAGGTCCTGGACAGATGGAAGGCTGCAGCCGATCACCTTCTCAGCAGAGGCACAATGAGCTTACCACACGGTGATGGAGGAGATGAGGATGGACCACACGGTGATGGAGGAGGTGAGGATGGACCACACGGTGATGGAGGAGGTGAGGATGGACCACACGGTGATGGAGGAGGTGAGGATGGACCACACGGTGATGGAGGAGGTGAGGATGGACCACACGGTGATGGAGGAGGTGAGGATGGACCACACGGTGATGGAGGAGGTGAGGATGGACCACACGGTGATGGAGGAGGTGAGGATGGACTCGATGATGGCCGTGTAGAACTGCACCATCATCTGCGCCGGCAGCTTGTCTTTCCTCAGCTGCCGCAGGAAGTACATCCTCTGCTGGGCCTGACTGATGATGGAGCTGATGGCCGGCTCCCACTTGAGGTCCTGGGTGATGGTGGTGCCAAGGAAGCGGAAAGAGTCCACGGTGGCGATGGGAGAGTCTGTCAGGGCGAGGGGGGGCAGGGGGGCTGAGACTTTCCTGAAGTCCACGATCATCTCCACTGTCTTCTGGGCGTTGAGCTCCAGGTTGTTGTCGCTGCACCAGGACACCAGCCGGTCCACCTCCCTCCTGTAGACAGACTCATCGCCGTCCGAGATGAGTCCGATGAGGGTGGTGTCGTCTGCAAACTTGATCAGTTTTACAGAGTCGTGGCTGGAGTTGCAGCAGTTGGTGTACAGGGAGAAGAGCAGAGGAGAAAGTACACAGCCCTGTGGAGTTCCTGTGTTGACAGTCAGAGTGTCCGGGACATTCTTCCCCAGCCGCACGCACTGGAGGATGGTGTTGAATGCAGAGCTGAAGTCCACAAACAGGACCCTGGCGTAGGTTCCCGGGGAGTCCAGATGCCGCAGGATGAAGTGGAGGGCCAGGTTGATGGCGTCGTCTACAGATCTGTTGGCTCTGTAGGCAAACTGCAGTGGGTCCAGGGCGGAGGAGGTGAAGGACTTGAGGGGGGCAGGACCAGGCGCTCAAAAGACTTCATGACGACAGGCGTCAGCGCCACAGGCCTGAAGTCATTAAGTCCAGTGATCCGGGGCTTCTTGGGGACAGGGACGATGATGGACGACTTGAAGCAGGACATGGCATGACTCCAGGGAGGTGTTAAAAATGTCTGTGAAGACAGGAGTCAGCTCGTCCGCACAGTGTCTCAGGAGGAGGGGGAGACACCGTCTGGTCCAGCAGCTTTTCGGGGGCTGGACTTCCAAAACTGTCTCCTTACATCTTCTCTTTGTTGTAAGAGGCCGGTGGGGGAGGTGGGAGCCTTGGGGTGGGATTGGCAGAAATGTCCATTGTAGTGAGGTGGGTGGGGGAGAGGGCTGAGGTCTAAGAAATATAATATATAAAATATATAAATATTATATTATTCTATATTTCTATAAGCAATATAGAATGTTATAATAAATAATATATCTAATAATAATAATAAAAGGAATAATAATATAATAATAAATAATATATCTCAAGTTCAGTCACTTTATTTTGATCTTTTAATGATTTGTGAAAGAATAATGGCTTTCTCTCAGGTTAAACATTTTGTGGAGGACAATATGTACTTAATGTCTCACACATAAACATATTTTGTGTTGAAATTGAGGTAAACAGTCGTGTTTTTTGATTCCGTGGGAAGTTCAATAAAACAGAGACTGAAGCGCTCCTCTCGACTCTTTCAAACTTCCACAATATTTATTATTTTCTACTTCTCCAACAGACCTTTCTTCTTACCAGTTTGAGTAGAGCAAATCATCGTAAACTTGAATGAAGTAGTCGTATGCAGCATTCAACCAGCGGATCAAGAACATCTGAAATGTTAACAACATAAAAGACATTTACAATCAAATCCAGCAAGATCCTTTATTTTAATTTGTTTATTTTGTGCATATTTTAAAATCTCAGTCTCATTCTGGTAATTTAAGCTCTTAAACTGCTCTCAACACAAAGACCTCGCTCATTTTATAAATAATTGATACATTTTAACATGCTTTTTTTTTTTTAAGATTTGTTACTCAAGTTAGACTTCAATCTGAGCAAAACAAAATATGACAAAAAAAAACATTCTTAGTTAGGTGAGCTAATTTGCGCTGCGCTCAAATAACATTACAGTTACAAGCAAAAACAACTCAAAATGAGGTCTAAAAGCCTGAAAGGGTCATATGAATAAAAGCATGGTTCTATTCTATTAATGTATTTTTGTGCATTTTATTATTGCTGCTTTTATAGAGTTGTGGCAAATTTCTTTAGACCGCTGAGGGATGTAGATCAGGAGAGCGTTCAGTGACCTGCTTCTCTTGTTTGCTCGCTCTGAGTGAAAACAAGTTTCCTGACAACTTCAAAAAAGTGGATTCATCTCATAAAGACGGAGCAAACCTGAGACACTGCAGTATTTATGAACCAATATTAATATTGCATGGTTTATTTAACTTGGATTTCACGTTTGTGGAGAAAATAGACAGCTTTTTGCCTCCGATGGAAAGCTATCGATCTTTTACCTACACAAGCTAAGGTAAGATGCTAATGTTAGAGACTTTATAACGTGCTGTATTCATTATTACTACAACAGTGCATCAAAACAGCATTTATTGGAGCAGTCTGTTGCTCTGTTTAAACCTGTTGCTGTCGCTGCTCTGCGTTTGCGCTCATAATGCACCGACATCTAAAATAACTCGTTCAGTAACAAAAAGTACCACAAAAAAGTGCTGTGTTAACGCAACCGGTTAACCGATTATTGACCGTGAAGGGCTCCAACGCTCGTTTAAAGCAAAAAATGAAAACGTGCATCCCCACCTGAAACTAAGCTGTCTTTAAAATACTAAATTTGAGCCCCTGGACCATTTTATTTTTCTCAGTGCCTTCGTATTTGGTACAATTTAACTCGATTTAACTCAATTTAACTTGAATTTGCTCTTGTAGTTGCCGAACCGCGGCTGACAAAGCAGCTCTTCTACATTAAAATGAATGGATTGCGTCCTGCACAGAGGTCTGTTAGTGGGCGTCCCCTCGAATGTCAATTGTTTCTATTCTCACTCCGATGTATGTAAGTTCGTTAGGCTGTCTAAAAGGTGACCAAGACAGGTTTTGAAAAGAAATGAAAAGCACAATATGTCTAAAGCGAGTCTTCTTCTCACCGGAGCCATCTCGTTGTTGAGTTGCGGCAGCGTGGCATCGGAGCTCAGGTACGACGGGTCCTTCTGCAGCAGCTCGATCTCTCCGTGGAGCCGGTACTTGTCCTCCTCGCTGCCGTTCCAGCCTCCACTGAGCGAGCGGAAGAGCACTTTACCGGCTTGCGTGCGCCGCTCCAGGATCACCACCTGCACACGAGCGCAACAGAACGCTTTAATCCAGACCGCTTTAATCCAGACCACTTTAATACAGACTGTTACGAGGCGTTTCTGTGCTGTAACACGAGCAGCAGCGCGACAGGATACTGAGGATACTGATATTTGTTGTCTTTTGATAGTTTCACATAAGAAATCTACACCAGTCACTCTTTGCATTACAAAAGGGCACAGGATGTGAGCCCGAGTCATAAAATGTCATCTTTCAGCTCACGGCATGTTTTGGAACCTATGTATACACAAGTTAACGGTTGTTTGGTTGATTGATATTTCATGTTTCGAACCAACAGTCCTAAGTCTGCTTGGCTCGGTGACACTGCTGCACCACTAGCATCACCGAGAGTTTCATAGTGATTTTAAAATACACTACATTTGACCATAAAAGTGCCTATCAAACCGTTTAAAAAGAGCCTAAATTAAACCATCAACGACAGAAGTGGGTCCCATAATCAGAGGAGCGCAGATCCAATGCACTGAACAATTTGTCGTTCAAATCCCCAAAGATGAAACCTGGGTCACGACTTTTCCTTTTCCAGTTTGCAATTTTCCTCAAATACAACGACTCTATTTAAACTGTGAGCGCTACTTTAAACTTGGATTTTAGTTTAGCGAACGACATTTTTACCTTAACTTATTTGTATGTTTATAGTGGTTTTCAGACAAACAGGAAAAGCCACAAATGTTGAACCTGATTATTGTTATTAATTCCCAGGTCCAGGGTATTTATCGAACCAAAGCATCTGCAGATTAACAACATCTGACCTGTCCCCATCGCATGGTACATTTTTATTTATACAGGGACAATGTACAGTAAACCTTGACCAAAAATAGAAAAGAAATTGGATGTGACAATCTAGAAAAAACTGAATCCAAATGTAGATGGAGGCTTGATCTTGTCATTGTACATATTTCAATTACATCTAACTGGATAGTTGCCAATTCTTTTCCAGCACAACTTTTCATGAAGATTTTGAAATGATTTTGTCAAAGTTCATCTTACCTAAGTTCTAAGTTAAAACATCAAATTACAGCACTTTAACATCAAATAATACCAGAGAAAATGTACCAGCCATCCAACTACATGTTAGGGCTGCACAAGTAATCAAAATCACAATTTGCAATTGGCAAGGCTTCAATTTTTGCACTTCATAATTTCCTTCCATTCAATCATTTCCTCCACAATCAACAAAATGTCCTGTTTTATTCCGCATAAAAAAGCCAACTGTGTAGTTTAGATTTGTTAAAATATGCGGCAAAAACGCAACTGAAAGCCCCAAAAAGTGACCAAAAGCTACAAAACTGAACTAAAAGCGACAAAACCGTTTAAAAAAGTGACAAAAAATGCGAATAAAACATGGAATTCTTGTATTAGTTTGTCAGTTCATATTTCAGCCTTTTTGTCAATTTTTGTCAAACTCCTGGTTGTATAAAAATGCAAACTTTGAACAGAATCCCATCTGTTCAAAGTTCAGAAACCATCAAACTAGTATCGGTCGTCCATCTGTTTCAATAAAAGGCCTCTTAAAACGTTATGATGTCGTTTGGATACAATTTGTTCCACTGAATCGATCATCTAAGACCTGGAGCAGACCGTGACTAAACACAGCCTTATTTGCCTGTCGCAGCAGTATTTGCATAGTTTCTGTTGTCAGTGTCATAGTGTTACAGACCTGTGGGGAGAGAGCGGCCTGGTTCCGCAGCAGAGCCAGGCACAGAGGCTGCTGGTGTCGCTGGTAAACGTACGCAAACCGAAGCACGTCCTTTTTATTCGAGACGGCAAAATCCAAAAACGCTTTATTCCCCGAGTCAAAGGCATGGTCCTGGTCTGTGATCAGAATAACACAGAACCTGTAAAGAAAAGACGGAGAAATGAAAGAAACTTCCATGCCATCTGTCATCATGTCATCTGTTTTTCAGTAATATAATGCAAAAAAATATATATATATATATATATATTTTTTTTTATATATATATATATATATATATATATATCTATATATTTTTTTTTTTTTTTTTTTTTTTTTTTCACACGGGACTCTGGGAACAGGCTCACAGCAAACTACTTCAGTTATGATCGTGGAGGCTTATTTGTAACACAAGTCTCAAATGCAAAAGACTTTTCCTTCTTCTTCTATCATCAAACTCACTCCATATCTTCTTGTTTTTGCTGTTTTTGTCATAGAAATCCTTTGAATCTACATAAAATAGTGGACTAATAAAACCGTTGGTCGACTAAGACACCATCGACCGATTAATCTGCTAAACGGCTAAAAGACTACAGTGGATTGGGTTGAAGTTGTTTGTTTTGATACAAACAAACCACGTGTCTGTCACGTCCATCTAAACTCTTGAGGACTCCAGACTGGTCTTTGTACAGTTTAGTGTCACGCCTGGAGGCCCGTGTCCAGATCTTCAGCTACGTTTGGTCAAGTCAGGACTGTCTTAGCTCGAGAATTTACCCTCCTGAGCATCTTTTCAGGTTGATGGGAGAAACAAAGGACGAGGAGAACGTGCAAAGCTGAACCTTTACCCATGTCGCTTTTCCAGCCTTAGCATCTACCCCAAGTATCAGGTTAATTTATATTTTTGCTGCTCCTGTGAACAAGTCGATGTAACGCCTCATTCCTCCAGAAGTGGTCCACTGTAGAAAGCTTTCAAAGTGGTCATCTGGACTCCGTTTTTAGAAATCAACACGTTTCGAGAGCCATCCGAAAGTCATTTTCTCTCTGATGTGTCCAGATGACCACCTTTAAAACCACGTCTACGATGTATTTGACTTCATCTCAGTCTAATTTTTGATCTGAATTGTGTAGGAGTCGTACTTCCTGCGTCGGTGGAACTGCTTGATGGGGCAGAGCTCGTCGAAAAGCTGCTGGTTCACGAGTCGAGGAACCTGCAGGAACTTGTTATTGGAGACAAACTCGTCCATGATCTGCTTCTTCATCCCACGAGCCTGAAAAACACACAGGACACAAGAGGAAAAAAAACATTATTAAAGCTAAAAAAAAATGAAACATGCTGTGTATTGTCTGTAACTATTGTCATTTTCTTTTCTTTTTTTTTATAGAACTGAATTACAGGTGGCCAATATTGACAAAAATGAGCATCTTCATATTTTCGAGGGATTATTAGACATTAAAACTCTATAAACTATTTTTTTTAAATCCAATCCAATCTCAAATAAACTAAAGTCTGTAAAATTTCTTGGCCGAGGTTCAAGAATGGACATTAAATTTAACTAAAGTACAGAAATATCATTTTAAACTCTTATTTTAAAGATTGCACAGGCACGTTTTTAATATAATTTTCAATCAGCTCTTTTTGCTTTTATTATGGTCGATAAACTCATTTTTTTTCCTATTTCGCATCTAAAACAACTGTGATATTATAAATATTTCAAAATGCGTTCAACCTTTTTCACTACTGTTCTACTGGTGAAACTTGTGATAATGTTGAATTTGGACTCTTTAATAAGTGACGGCTGTAAAATTTCGGTCTGGAGGCGACTGGAGGCAAAATGAAGTTGACTGTAAAATGTTCAAAGAGTCGCTCACATTAGATCTAAATTCTACTGGTTTTAAGTGTTTGTGTTGGAAAAAAGCAACACCTTTGAATTTCCAAAGTCGAAAGGTCAGTTAGTTTGTTTTTCTATAACAAACAATGGAAAAAATACAATTTTCTAGCCTTAAAATCGTGTTTTAGCTTCAAAAGAATCTAATTTATGATATTGACCTTATTCTGCCCCGCCCACTTTTGCAGTTTTTTGCACTTTTGTTGTAAACGCACTTCCGTTTGACGAGAACTTTGTTAAAGGTAATGATGAACGAGGGAAAAGTCTCGCCGCTCAAATGTTACATAAAGTAGATTGATTTGTGTAAAATGTTTAATGAACACGAGCAACAACAAGTCAACAACGCACCAATGTCCTGGTCAGTCTGAAAACGGCTTTTTAGTCCATGTAGAACTTATTTTCTGTTGAGCTCGTCTGCTCCATGTAAACTACAATGGAAACAAGACGGCAGCGCGTACGGCAGCTTCAGGAATAAGGTGAATAGTATCCAATATATCTCTAGATAAAATGAAAAATTACTGTGGGCTCAACATTTCTGTGAGTATTTTCCAGTAAAACCCATAAATCCAGGTTGTTCCTTCATCAAAAATGGAAAGAGTTTATCATCATTTTCTAAAACATAATGTAAAACACAATAATAAATGTGTTTAAAGCAGCTCTGATGTCACTCACGTGTGTCTGAGGCTTTTAATTTTCCAAAATCATCTACATTTTTCATATTATGTGAGAATTAATCCCAGTTTCTCCAGTGAAATCACATTATGTTCCACTTCACTTTTGCCTCCATCCTGAATTTAGAATGTTTTTGTTTGCAGACTTTTAAAGGAACTATAGCTACATTCCCAGCAGATATTTAGCCTTTTTAATTTCCATTTTGTTTTGACTAACTGTTCAGAACGATAAGCACAATAAGCCTCACCTGGATGATGTCCACGGGGTTGCTGGTGTCCTCCTTGAACAGCAGCATCGTCGGGGCGTAAGTGTTGACGTTAAACTGACGAAGCAGACGAACGTTCTGGGTTCCTCCCTGATCCACGTATCCAAAACGCACATAATCTCTGAAGGAAAACGCCGTCAGCTGCAAACATTTAAGAAAGAATAATCGTACATGATGAATACGTGTGTCGTAAGTGGACGTGGGAAATACTGACAAACGAGTCCGGAGAGGATTTAAAGCAGGGGTGTCCAAACTTTTCCCATCGAGGGCCACATATTGAAATATAGATCAAGCATAGAGCCACAAATCAATCGTGAAACATTAAAAAAGCTGCATTGTTTTAAACTCAGATTTTCTACAATTCCAACCTAAATAACATTTTGGTGCAATACACATCATGCCACATCTACATTCAGTCTCAGTGCCTTGATATCAGATCTGTATTGCACCTAAATGTTAGTTATTTAGGTTAGAATTGTAGAAAATCTGAAATGTGCTGTAAATCGTACTTATCAGGACAATGTGGGCCAGTTCACCAGGAAGCCTAAGGGCCAAGAAAAGTTGGTCTGAGGGCCGCATTTGGCCCCCGGGCCTGAGTTTGGACATGTCTGATTTAAAGACTTAAAACGGCAGAAGATTCTTGTGAAAGTAACGTACAGAATGAAACCTGAAATACGTCACTCATTGAGAGTGTTTTGATGGTCAGAGGGGAGAGGATTTTCTTACCAGGATTCCTCAAACTAGCGTGAACGAAGCTAAATGCAACTCCAGGTGTGTTTTTGACGACGCAACATTGTCAGAACATGGTTAAAAGCTCAAAAAAAGTGTTTAATTATGTTACGTTTAACTGAATTTGTGCACAACGTTCGGCAGCTGCTCCTCCCACCGGCAAAGTCAGGCACTGGTAACGTAAAGTATCCTGGTGAGAAAAGCAGCGGCGTGCTGGACTGGACTGACTTACAATTGTATTTTAGCTTCAAAAGAATCTAATTTATGATATTGTATTCACCTTATTCTGGAAGTTGCCATACACGCCGCTATCTTGTCTGTTGTATTAGTTTACACGGAGCAGACGAGCTCAACAGAAAATAAGTTCTACTCGACTAAAAAGACGTTTTCAGACTCCAGGAAATCGTTGCGTTGTGACTTGTTGTTGCTCGTGTTCATTAAACATTTTACACAAATCAATCTACTTTATGTAACATTTTAGCGGCGAGACTTTTCCCTCGTTCGTCATTAGCTCTAACAGAGTTCTCGTCAAACGGAAGTGTGTTTACAACAAAAGTCTGTATCTGGCAAAAAGTGGGCGGGGCAGAATAAGGTGAATAAGAAATAATACATCTCTGGATAAAATAAAAAATTGTGGGCGCAACATTTCTGTATTTTTCCAGCAAAATTCATAAAGAGTTCATCATAATTTCCTAAAACATAATGTAAAATACAATAATAAATGTGTTTAAAGCAGCTCTGATGTCGCTCACATGTGTCTGAGGCTTTTAATTTTCAAAAATCATCTACATTTTTAATATTTTGTGATATTCTGAGGTTAAATCCCAGTTTCTCCAGTGAAATCACATTATGCTGCACATCACTTTTGCCTCCACGCTGAATTCAGAATGTCTTTGTGTACAGACTTTTAAAGGGTCTGCTCTGTACCTTATAGAGCAGTGGAACCACAGGGACCTGGTCAAACAGAAGGACACTGGGTTTGTTCTCCTCCTGCCAAGCGCCAAGGAACGACTCGTAGTTACTGTCCGAGATCTGCAAAAAAACACAACGAGAACATTAGGTTAGGTTTAGATTAGATTATTGAAGTCACCGCTGCAAACAGGTTATTCAAAGGTCGTCCCGAGCCAGAGCTGAGCCGTTTTGCATTAGATTTGCATAAATAGTCAGAGTTCTCAGTTTAGCATTTGAGCGAGGACTGACTCGTGCGTTTCGGAAGATGTTTGCAATTGTTCGTGGAAGCAGGTTTAGTTCTCTGCAAGGGACAATTACCTAACTAGCTAAATACCTTTTACCCTTCTGATGTTCTGGGCGCAACCATCCCACTAGCAATTTTAAGTTAAAGGACACTTATTACGCATTATTTTTTGTGTAATTGTCCTTTAAAGACGCTCTTGTGTTCCTTTGCTTTGACACTTCATGTTTTAAACCTTAAATAAAGAACATTACTTCATATCTGTAAGGCGTTCCCTCATCAGGCTTGGTGTTAGAACTCCTTTTACTTGCTAGAAGAATTACAGACTTATGGACAGCGCAGAAGATCTCGGCGCTCAACCTTTGAAGTCACAAAACTGGAGAATTTGAAACTGAGAGTTTTATGAGCCAAGAATCATGAAACAAACGTGAATTAATCTTAATTAGAACAGGTATGTTTTTGCTGAGGGAACAATGTTAAACATGATTAAAAATGTGTCCTTTAAAGTCTACATGACAGGTTCTCAAAATGCTCTAATTATAACCTGTGGCAATTATTTACAATAGTTTTGCATCTGTGAAGTTGCTGTTTGTGAAGAAATATTGTAAAATAAATGTTTAAAATTACAGGAAGTGACTGAGTTCTAATCCCTCTGTGATGTCATCAAAAAGCGACGTGCCATGAAAAATACAAACACAATTTACACACAACTGACACTGATACTTTAAAGTGTCATTCAACAAAATAAAGTTGTTATTGGGTATTATTATTTGTAAAATCATAACTATAGTGTAATTTATATGGCCCTTGTTTTAAAAATGGTTGCTAGGAAACAGCTGTAGAATTACCTCCACCTATGTCACATTTACTGCTCATGTCCAACCAGGAAGTACAATTATAAACGTTACAAAAACTGTCAAACTGGGGATAAATGGGCAAAATGTTTAGTAAAATCTTTAATATAATCATAATCATCTACGTTTTAGTGAAATGTGTAGACTAACCTGTCATACAGACTTTAAGCCCTAATTTGATTTTATCCTTATATTGCATGATTGTGCTGCATATTAGAGTGTGAGATGGATGTTTCAAAAATCTTTAAAAGTAAACTGAATTGAACCATTTCATACAAAAAACAGACCGATCATGAAAAGGATTACAGCCCGAGTACCTTCTGTATGAGTTTGTTTGGCAGCAGGGCTTCGATGAACTGTCGGAGATGCTCCCGGACCACGGCCTGGTGGAAGAAGGACACGCGGCCGTTGATGAGGCCGATGATGGAGGGCGCGCGGTGGGCTCCGAGCTGGTTCGACAGACGTCGCTCGTATCCCAGGTCTATGATGCCGATGCCCACACCTGCAGCAGAGACAAACGAGAGGCGGTGAGAATGACTGTCTTCACACTGGTTTAGTCCTGGATGGATCCCGATTTAGTCACATCTTTGATTTGGTTTGTGTGAATGTGTGAACACAGCCAGCGTTGTGCTTTCAATAAAATTAATCAACTGTTTAAATGAGATCACAGACATAACACGTGCTCTGATGGAGCTAAGAATATAAACTATTGAGCCTGGGACTGGGGCCAGATCAGGCCTCCACAGAGCAGACCCAATCTGTGACCCGTCAAACCAAAAAGATTTCTTGTTTACTTGTTCTGGGCTAGAACTAGTTTACACTTTTTTGGTCCTGGTTTACTCATCTTTTATTTCTGCTTTAGACCTGGTTTGGTCCTAGTTTAGACCTGGTTTGGTCCTAGTTTAGACCTGGTTTGGTCCTGGTTCAGACCTGGTTGGTATCTAGTATCTATCCTAGTTTTGTAGAGCAATGTTGTGAAGCATTATGCATTTTATTTTTTCACAAAAATCTAAGATAGCATTAGTTATTTTATGTCTGATCCCTGTTTTGTCATCAGGGCGTCGTGCACCTGCAGCTCGAGTCACAGCTGCCCCGGCGCAGACTGACAGACATGTGGCATTCATACATGAGCCTAAAATTCTGATCAATCATTTTTTAAATGAATGTCTCGTACCTTGTTTTATTTATTTTATATATTTCCTTAAAGAGGGATAGTAATTAAATATAGACAGTAGTTAAATAATAATGTTCATTTAAACTGCATAAAAAGACATGATTTTAACGTCTGCCAACAGTAAATAATTGATTAAGCTCTGACCACTTAGAACAGCAGCCCACAGCTCCACACAGCTCTCACAGTAAGTGTTCTCCCTCTCTTTCCCTCCTCTTTCCTGGATGGATCCTCAATGGATGCTCTTTTTAACTGCATTCTAGACATAAAATCCTGGATGGCAGAAAACTTTCTCCAGCTTAACCAGGACAAAACTGAGGTTTTAGTCATTGGTCCTGAGGCTCAGAGAGAGAAACTTTTATCCAAACTCCAAGAACAATCTCTTAATCCATCGGCACAACTAAAAAACCTGGGTGTTATTTTTGACTCTGAGCTCACTTTTATCCCACACATCAAGAACATCACAAAAATAGGTTTTTATCACTTAAAGAACATAGCCAGAGTCCGCCCCATTCTCTCTCGGGCCAACACGGAGACGCTGATGCATGCTTTTATCTCCAGTCGTATAGACTACTGTAATGCCCTGCTCTCTGGTCTTCCCAAAAAGAGTATTGCAGGTTTGCAATTATTACAAAACTCAGCAGCACGTGTCCTGACTAAGACCAGGGGGCGGGACCACATTACACCGGTTTTAAAATCACTGCATTGGCTCCCCGTGTGTTTCAGGATCGATTTTAAGGTTCTTTTACTGGTTTATAAATGTCTTAATGGTCTTGGGCCTTCTTATCTTTCAGAACTGCTTTTACCATATGAACCCTCGCGGCCCCTGCGCTCCTCCGGCAGCCGGCTCCTAGTCATTCCCAAAGTCAGGACACACACTCACGGCGAGGCGTCTTTCCAGTACTACGGCCCTCGTCTGTGGAACGGCCTGCCGGAGAACCTCAGGGCCGCAGAGAACGTTCAGGTTTTTAAGAGCAGGCTCAAGACCCACCTTTTTAGCTTAGCTTTTGATTAATATTTATTATTTAATTTGTTTAATCTTACTTATATAACTTATTTATTTATTCTATCTATTTATTTATTGTGTTTACCTATTTTAGCTTCATTATTATATATATGTATTTAGTCTTCCTCTTTTTTCCACCCATTTATTTATTTATTCTTTTATTCATTTTAGACTCTCCAGTGTTTCCTCCGAGGGGCCCTCTGTACTGGGAGCTGTGGTCGGCTGTGGCTGCTGGGTCCTGGCTCATGGGCCCCTGGGGGAGGTTTGGTGTGAGCCTCGTCTCCTCTGGGCCCTGAGTCTGTGTCCTGTTGCCATGGGCGACTCTGCTCCTGGTGCAGACGGCTCCTCCGATGGTGCTTCCTCAACTGGCTTATCTGTACTCAGTCTCCTCCTTTTTGTCAGAGTGCGTGTGTGTGCGTGTCTGAGTGTGCACGTGTGTGAGCATGTGTGTGTGAGCATGTGCACGCTTGTCTTTGTGTGTGTGATTGGTCATGTGGGTTGGGCGGAGGGGAGGGGGGCTTCGGTAGATTGTGGGCTTGTGGCAATGTTTTTTTTTTAATTAACTGTAAAGCACTTTGTGTTACATTTTATATGTATGAAAAGCGCTTTATTAATAAAATTTGATTTGATTTGATTCCTTTGTTTCACCCTCTCCTCCCTCTTGTCTCTTACCCGCTCCTCCACACTCTGCTCCTCCTCTCGTCTTCCCTCTCTCTCCCTCGCTCTCTCCCTCTCTCTCATCCTCTCCCTCCCATCCTCCCCCGTCCTCCCTCTATCGTCCTCCCTCGTCCTCTCTCAGACTCCAGCTCCTCCACACTCCTCTCTCTCTCTCCGTTTCTCTTTTTACCCAGCTCCTCCACCCTCTCCTCCTCCCCTCTTCTTCCTCTCTCTCTCTCTCTCGCACCTTTACCCAGCGGCTCCAGCTCCTCCACCCTCTTCTCCTCCCCTCTTCTTCATCTCTCTCTCTCTCTCTCGCACCTTTTACCCAGCGGCTCCAGCTCCTACACACTCCCCTCTCCTTTCTCTCTCTCTCTCTCTCGCCTCTTACCCTCTCTCTTGCCTCTTACTCAGCGGCTCTAGCTCCTCCACATCCCCTTCTCCTCCTCCTCCTCCTCCACACTCCCCTCTTCTCCCCCTCTCGCCTCTTACCCAGCGGCTCCAGCTCCTACACATCCCCTTCTCCTCCTCCTCCTCCACACTCCCCTCTTCTCCCCCTCTCGCCTCTTACCCAGCGGCTCTAGCTCCTCCACATCCCCTTCTCCTCCTCCTCCTCCTCCTCCTCCACACTCCCCTCTTCTCCCCCTCTCGCCTCTTACTCAGCGGCTCCAGCTCCTCCACACTCCCCTCTCCTCCCCCTCTCGCCTCTTACCCAGCGGCTCCAGCTCCTCCACGGTCTCCTTCCACACGGGCTCGATGTGCACGCAGGCAAAGCACCACTCGGAGGTGACTTTGATGAGGTAAGGCCTCCTGAAACTGTCCGGCAGCACCTCACTGTTGAACTGAGCGTGGTGCAGGAGGTATTTACTGTCCGCAAACTCACGAGACCTGAGGACGAGAGAGAGAACAGATGAGAACAAAAAATAGAGCTGTGGGACTCAAACTGAGCCACCGGCAGCTCTTCCCTTTCCATCCTGTAAAATGAAAATTAAAGCAAATGTCTTGCCCAGAGACACAACAACAGAACTAAAAGCAGATTGTGTGCGATTCAAACGACTGACTTTCCAAACCAGATGCAGATAAAGATGCATGTGTGTTGTTTGCGTCTAATTACAGTGTGTTTTTATTGGCCACAAACCAGAAAGTAATGTAACGGTGCATTGTTAGCAGGTATTTGTTAGCAAAACTCTGCTCTGGCCTCTGAAAGTCATGAAAAGCACTTCTGAATTCTTCGCCGTGAATAATTTAGAGGCTTGGAATGCGTTAGGAACGTGAGGAATAAGTTTTGGCTTCTGAAAAGAGTTTTAAGTTAACTAGTTCTGAGCAATAAACTCAAAACATGTTCATCTACATTAAGCCTTCTTGATCCTGTTACTGATGGCAGACAAACTGACCTGGTTGCATTGTTCAGATCTTTAGGTGACGTGTTCATTGAAAACCTGTTTCAATTAAATGTGCATGTTGATTTTTTTTTAAGCTCTCCCAAAGGTTTCACTTTTTAAGGAGACATGGGCGCTCTGGTGTGAGCAAAAACATATTTTTATTTATAACAACACTGTTTTGGAGAGCCTTTTAGGAAATATATTATGCATTTTAGTCTTGTTATTAGCCTTTGCTCTTGAGTATCTTAAAGGAAAAATATTATGCATTTTTCATATTGTTATTAGCGTTTAAACCTGCTCTTGAGTGCCTTCAATTTGCCATCTCATGTTTTGAAACAAAAAAATGTGTGGACTAAATTGATTAAATGAAAGGATTTCTCTTCTCTGTGCAAGGACGCTTACTGAGTGCATCCAGCCAGCAGATGGCGCCTGGCACTATACACAGTTTAGTTATGTGAGCACATTGACACATGACGTACAGGTTAACAGCACCATTGACTGTGATTATAGACAGAAATGCTCAGAACGAGTCTGGCAATGATTTAAGGGCTTAAAACAGCAGAAAATTCTCATAAAATTGACGTCTAAAATCAGAAAAAATGTCATTGATCGAGGGAATTCAGCAGGGAGTGTTTTTGTCGCTCGGAGGGAGAGGATTTTCTAACCAGGATTCCTCAAACTGGCGTGAATGAAGCTAAATGCAACTCCAGATATGTTTTTGATGACTGACCATTGTCAGAATGAGGTTTAAAAAAAATCCCTGCAGCAGCATAAAACTTTAAGACACAGTGTGATTGTCTGGTTCAGGTCCTTGTTCAAGGAAAGGCCAAACTTGTAAAACTGGTTTGTGAGGGAATGACAGCAATGCCCTGAAAGCAGCATCGTTACCGTGGGAACTGGAAGAAGGACTCGTCAAAGTAGAAGCTCTGATGGAAGCTCCTGAAGCCGTGGTGCGGAGACTGTCCGAAGGGCTGGTTTTCGTCCATCTGTCCGTAACGGTCGAAGTTCGCCCTGCGCTCCTCGTTCGACAGGATCTGGAACAACGGAAGATAAAACTATCACCAACAAATATTATGAAGCTAAAATATTATCAGTACTAACTCTGACTGTATAGCTGTACTGTGATAATTTTGATGAAATATAACGCTAAGAGGTAAAAAATAATATTCATTAACATTTTAGAAGTAAAGTTAAGTAATTTCAGATTAATCTTTACTCTAAAAGTAAAAAGGGATTATATCAGGCAGTCTATGTTGAATGGACTTTCATTTATCGTTCAGAAAGTTTGATTTGAGCTGAATGACGTCTATTAGACAGTTTACATGAGAGAAAAAGGTTTTCACTGTTGTTTGGTGTTTTGGTCATGAATTGTGAATAATCAGTAAATCGTGATGTTTTTTCTCACAATAATCGTAACACTAAAAGCAAAAACAATTCACAAATTAAGAAAAGGAAAACAACATATACAAGTAATGTGACTATGAGTAAGGTTTAAGTGGGTAAAAGTGTGACACAATGAAAAATATATCATATATAATATCATCATTGGAGAATATTTTATTCGAGCAATGAATCAATCATGTAGATTTCTTGTAATGTACATAAAGACATTCATTAAATAAAAAATAAAAAAAAAAGCAAGACAAAAGAAAACTGAAGAAATGAACAAATAAATACCTCAAGATTTTCTTAATTATCTTTGCTCGAAAAGGAGTGGGATGAAGTAATACTTATTTAAATCCCACCCCTCACACACAATTTATGAGATAAATATTTTAATATGCTTCCTGTACATACGTCTTTTACGTCAAACTGTTAACTACCCACATATACACTAAGATACCCTGTGTTACAAAACAAAATTTATTATAATTCCTATTACATAATATATTTCCAAGCCAAAAAAAAAAAAAAAATATATATATATATATATACACACATACATACATATATATATATATACAATTTTACATGTCCACGATAAAGCACAGCACTGGTTGATAATTGTCTGACACCCTTACAGTTCATGCTCATGTTTTATACTGTGAGAATATCATGTGTTTTTGCTTTTAAATTTGTGAATGTTTTTGCATTGTTTGTGCTGTTCCCCAAGACTATTCCATAGTTTTACGCCGCACACAGACACACAAAAACTTTTTCTTGTTGTCCGTATGGTGTTTACTTTAAAAATGACTTTGACTTTGGAACTTTGGAAACCACTCTAAAAGATCCCCGTTCCTCTGGTATGAGACCCGCTTGATAAAAATCAAACTTTCTGAAAGTTATTGTGACGTAAACAGACAAGAACAAACATTGAACTCAAAGGAGGTATTTTTTGCTTCCAACAATTCACACTATTATTTATCAGCTCTTACCATTAAACGTGCATCTCTTTTGACATTAACCTGTCCAGGGACTGCAGCTGGAGACGAGCCACTTTGCTATAACCTGACACAAGCGTCTAACCTGTCGTAGGTTCATGTCTTTATGTGCGTTGTCCCTAACAAATAAACTAAACTAAACTAAACTGTGACCTGAATAATGGCAATTATAGATTATCTGGATAATCTTGATCTCTCGAGTTGCTTGTGTGTTTGCAGAAGTTTGCCTTGTGTTAATCCCACCTCATAGGATTTAGAAATCTTTATAAACATGTCCTCAGCAGATGGGTCCTTGTTCTTGTCTGGATGCCTGGAGAGGACAAAAATCACAACCAAAGCAAGTTAAATACGAACCTAAAACAACGGCTACAAATTGGACATGAATTGTTCACAGTATGTTAGACTAATGGGTGTTATTTCTTTTTAATTAAACCTACATATGATAATTAGCAAACAAAATAGACAAATAAGACAAATAGAAAATAAGGAAATAAGGAGAAAGAGGAACGTAAAATGTATTGGTGGTGTATTGGTTGTCGATTAGTCAGCAATTGTACATTTGAGACGTTTTATTACATTATCAAAGAAATAAAGGTTGAAATATGATGAAGGCTCCAACACAGATAAAGTGTACAAATAAAGTGTATTCTTGATGAAATTTATAAATTATTTTTTGACATTTTGATTTAATAATGCCGCTGTCTTTATTATAAAAATACAAAGGTTTCTTCGCATGTGTTTTAGAATCTGTATAGTCCAGATAACTAAAGATAAATAATTAATAAATTATGTTTAGCCGATAATAATTTTCCATAATCTTATCTACAGATTTATTACATACTCTACCGTATTTTGGGGACTACAAAATTTTATTTTTCCCGCCTTTGAAATAGATAAGCAAACTATCTGACATGCAGGTGTGGGGACAATGACAAAAATGTAATATGTTGAGATTTTATCATATTTTTGAGAGTTTTTCAGTAACAATATTCAAATAATATTATGTCAGTCCAACTGAAAGGTGTAAGATATTAGTTGTAGGGCTGTAGTCAACCAAAGAAACTCTTGGTCGACTAAAGACATGTCCTACCGACCAGTTAATCGACTAAATAAAGTCTCCATGTATCTGAACCAAACTGCACTCAAAAGATAAGAACTGCACTGGAATTCATGCAAAAATAACTGTTTGTGCAGAAAAGCATTAGTCAACAATGTATTTACATGCTAGAGATAAATTAGATTAAACTCATGATTCATTCAAAAATCTTCAGCTAACTCATTCCTCTTTGCTGTTGTCCCACACAAATCCTTTACATCCAAAGAAAAGAATCAGTCGAATAATAAAAATGTTGGTCAACTAAAACTCCATCGGCCGATTAATCAATTAAACGACTAAAGGACTGCAGCCCTAATTAGTTGAGGGTTAATTTAGTCCCAAAAAATGTGAAATGTTTGTAAAGTTATTACAAACATTTCACAGAACTATTACACACACATAACGATAAACTCAATACTTAAATGTTCCATATCCTCAAAACAACTTTCATAAAATTCTCAAAATGCAAAATGTTGACATATTGCCGAACTCTAATCCCCAATTATCTTTTTTTTTTCATGAAACTCAAATACAATGTGGAGGGTAGAAAAAAGTATGTCTCCTCCTTTGTAATACATAAGCAAACTAATTTAAATTAAAAATGAATGATCACGTTTTGTTATATGTTATTATATATATATATATATATATATATATATATATGTTATATGTAATATGACACTACAAACGAAACAGAAACATAAAGAGATAGAGAACAGAGGAGGAAAAGAAGTGAAAGAAAAACATAAAAGCCCTGATGAGTGAATGGCCTGCTGCAGATGCACTCTCTCACCACTCCTTGGCGAGGGTCTTGTACGCCTTCTTGATCTCAGCTTGGCTCGCTTTCCTGCTCACTCCTAATATCTTATACGGATCAAACTCAGCCGATTCGCACACCCACGGCCCCAAAACGAGCAAAAACAGAACAAAATGCAGCGATAATGTCCACCGGAGTCGCACTCGTCTCCTGTCTGTCATCTTCACGGCTCTCAGCGCACGACGTTAGCAACTGCGCCAGCTATCCGGAAGAAATGAAGGCAAAAAGCGAATTATTTAGGCCGATGGATTAACTCACAAGCGCAGGCATGTTCGCGGTGAACGCTCGAGTTAGATGTTCGTGGAAATGCAAAGTGTCATGCCTGGGTTTGCAGAAGCTAAAGGTGAATTTGGAACCTTTAGCTAAGCGGCAAGACGGCGCATTGGTAAAGCGACAGCAAGGCGACTTCCGGTCATGAAAGAAGTTGTAAATAAAAAAATAAAACATAAAATACGATTAATTAATTTTTTTAAAAGGTTGATTCATTTTTTTAAAACGACGTTACCATTATATTTCATAAATATAAAAAAATCTAAATAATATTGTTCTGTCGTTTTTATTTATACTCAATTTTATGTAACACCTTATTTTTGCATGACTTTATTCTATTATTGTTTATATTGCACTATTATATTGTATTATTCATTGTTTCATGTTTGCTGAAGTAAATTATTTTGGGGTTTCATTCAATGGCAATAAAAGCTTTTTGAAAACCTGAAGAAAAAGAGGATTAGCATTAGCCAGAAGATTATATAGATTAACATTTCTTACAGTCGTTTATTCAATATTTAAGAGCAGCAAAGATTGACTTTTAACATTTCAATATACATTTTATCTCATATCCTTTGTGTATTAATTTAGCAAAAATAAATACCTATTGAAAGTACTGAAAAAATTAGTTGTCATTTAAAGTAGCAGTTTATGCTCTTTTCCACGGATGGATTCAATTACAACAAAAGTAGATCATCCTTTTTACATTAGTTCCTTGAAACAAGGCAGCGGATTTCCATTTAAGTGTTGTAGTTTTTTTAAATGTCCACGTGACATTTTATTACCTTACATCTGTCGCTTGGAGTCTTTATATCTCAAACAATTGCACCTGCATACAGGGATGTGGGCAGAGATAGGGGGTAGGGGAAAACAGCTGGTCCTCCAGCGTGCCGGACAATACAGGATTATTCAAGCATGCACGAATCAATCTAAATCAGATATATTTGAGTAAACTGGTGATGTAACACGGCTAAAAGCTCATTACAGCTGATTTTCCATAATCGTTTTTTATGAAATTATTATGAACCAAATGCGCTTTTACTTTGAAGCGCACAAATGTTTTACATCCGGTCTGGTGTTGTTCACTTTTTTGTAACTTGATGAAAAGTTGCTCTGCGCATGTTCCTTTTGCAGCTGTCGACAATCCATCTTTTTCGACATTTTCAAAACAACATTTTTACCATTTCTGTCGTGCATCCGTATAAAAGTTGTGCTGTTTCTAGATATAAATTAAAAATCTGTACATTTTCCCTCTTTGCATCTTTTGGTGGTCGGGGGGTTCACTTCCGTTTCCTCTTCGACATGGCAGCTCTCTCTGTTAATCGCTGATCATATTTATCCACAAAAACTGCAAACTTTAGATGAAATATGTCTCGGATCACGCAACAAACGCTGTGATTTATTTATGAAGTGATTTCGGTGCTTTATTCCCCGCTCCAGCATGTCCACGCGCGGTTTGTTTACATTTTTAGGGGGTTTTATTGAAAGTGCGTACAATATTTCATCCCTCTAGCTGACGTTAGCGCAACAAGGCTGCTGTTTTACATATTTTTGTGCAGTGATTCACGGTCCTCCCACTTCACCAACAAAAGGTAAATTGCATGTTAAAATACTTGGTGATAATAATGTTTAAATCCTAAATGTGAGGTCAATTGCAGAGCTGGAGACTACAGTAGCAGCTGCAGTTTATGTCAATCAATAAAAGCTTCTTCCTTTGTGCTCTTAATGGACAGATGGCAAATGCATTTAAAGTAGGTGTTTTTGTCAGTGTTTTCAATAAGGTGCTTACTGAAAGTAAAAATGCACTAGGGATTTGTGATACCAAAATACACATGTTTAGTGTTATATTTTAATCCCTTTGAAGTTACTTTTGATGACTTAACTGTCAGTGATTTACCATACATTACATTAACGTTTATGTATAACGTTAGGTCTTATTTCAATTTTCTTAAATATTCTAAATTGAGTTACCCTTTTAGCCGTTACTACAGAATAATGCTTTTCTTTATTAAAATATTTTGTTTGCTGTATCCTACACATTTGGTCTCTTCCTCCAGAAAGTACAACATATTATGTAGTAATCCAGAAAATGTTCCTCTGTGTTTTTAAAGTCCTTTCACCAGATTAATTCTGGCCATTCTAATGTTAGGCTGTAGGTCTGTAACTATAACCTACAGATTGTGATATTGTATTATCAAAGTACTGTCACATTTTATAAAAAATATAAGCTTCTTGTGAAAATCACACAAACCATGATCCTTTAATCCCTTTGAGTCCAGACGACTGACAAACATCACAATTATTAAGCACTTTTATATCTTAAACATTTCAGAATCAGAAAGCGGTTTATTGCCATTGTAAGTGAAATTCACAAACATAGGAATTTGCTTCGGCGTGGTGCAACATACAGCAATGGATTAAAAAAATAATAATAATAATAAAAAAAAAATATATATATATATATTTAATATTAAGTAAAAATTAGTAAAATTCTGGTGTAGGAGACGACTTTACTTTCTCTTTAAAGGTGATAGAAAGTTGAAAATTGTGATATATATATATATATATATATATATATATATATGTCAGTAAAAGCATGTGGTTTGGAGTAGAGTTGAGAGTTTTGGATGAAGAAAAAAAAAGCATGTAATGTCTGTGATTAAAAAAGTCTGCAAAGCTTTTGTTCAGGGAATTCAATACAAATTAGCTTATTTTTATTAGCCTCCTGAATATGTCTCATTTCTAGCGGGGGTGTTTTGTTTAACCTTATTGAACTGCTTTACACCTCAGTTGAGCTGCTTACGGCGCAGAAATAAAAGAAAGTTTCAGCCTCTGCATTAGTTTTAGTTCTAAGGTGTGATTTCTGCACGTTTGTGTTTAATTTTATCTTTTGTGTGAAATCTCAACCAAAAACATTTACAAGCACGTTTTAGCACAACTATTATGGATCGCCGTATGTTTATCTGAATATTGTCATTGGTGTCTATAGAAAACAAATAATGACGACAAATACAACCCACATTTAAGCCGTGCAGTTGCAGGGTCATAAAAGCAGTTAAAAAGAATTTGATATTGGCCAAATTTAAGGCAGTAAAAGCAGTAAAATGTTGATTTGCATGTATAATGATGTTAAATTTACTACATCCTTGTTTTATTTGTAGAAATGCCAGAATATGTTCACTTCACTTTATTTATTTGTGTCCCCAATGGTGCAATTAGTTTTGCAGCAAGAGAAAACTGAAAATACAGTACATGGAATACATTACAAGTACCTGATTAAAAAATAACACATATTCACCAGCAGCAGAGCAAGTAGCATCAGGAAAGTGGATCTCTACCCTGGTCTGAATTTTAAATTTAAATTTAAAATGGAAATGGCTGCAGGAATAAAGGAATTCTTGTATCTGTTATGTTTTCACATTTTATGTTTTATGATTAAATGTATCCACTTGTGTTAGTTAGACGTCTATCTTGGATTTGCAATATTAACCTATTATAGACTAGACCCAATACTTTGCATTAAAATATTACAAAATATTGTAAGATTTGCATTTGTCCCATAACTAGATTCAGTTCATATTAACATTCATGCAAATATTTATGTATCCAACACATCTTAATTTCTCAGTATCAGAGTTTCTTTATAAATGTAAATGTTTTTTCTATTTTCAGTTAGCCCGATGATAAATCAATGCAGATTTTAAGATGCCAAATACTAAACTTTGCATTCATTCAAAAGTATATAAGTAAACACTATATATTGCTAAACGTGACCAGCAATTTATTAGGCTCTTTCATGGATTTTTGTTCACTTTTTAACATGGTTTTGGCCAATGTTTTTAGCACACCAACAACAAACATGGTGGATTTCCATAGCAACGGCTGTTTCATGATGTTCTGTCCTGAACTCAGTAGAAAAAAGAAAAAGAAAAGACTGAGATTGTGTGATTTGACATATAAAATTGTACTTAAACGACATTACAAAAAGTCTATAAAATGTTACTCAAAGTTGGATCTACCTTAAGATAGAGGTGAATATTCGGTGAAGGTTTTCAAATTATCCCTTCTGTTCTTTCCCGTTTTCCTCCAGATCTCCGTCATGAACCTTGTGCGTCTTCTGTGTCGCCACAAGACGGCGCTGGTCATTGGCTCCGTCTGCTGCTTCGCCGTCGTCCTGCTCTTTTTGGCCAAATGCACCTCGGAAACGCTGAAGCAAACCCACTCCGACCCCCCGGGACGGGCCCCGCGCGCCGGCTCTCCTCACCGCCAGCAGGAGGCGCTAAACAAACTCCCGCCCTCCTCAGACGGCGGGAAAGAACTGTCCGCTTTCCTGGTTGTCCTCATCACCACCGGACCAAAATACACGGAGAGGCGCAGTATCATTCGAAGCACGTGGCTGGTCAAGCGCGACGCCGACGTCTTAGCCATGTTCGTTGTCGGGATCAATGGACTTTCCAGCGAAGACATGCTGAATCTTAACACGGAACAAGCCCGCCACAAGGATTTACTGCTACTACCGGATCTCAAAGACTCGTACGAGAATCTGACGCTAAAACTGATACACATGTACTCGTGGTTGGACCAAAACGTCGATTTCAAGTTCGTTTTGAAGGCGGACGACGACACTTTCGCTCGCCTGGACTTGATCAAGGACGAGCTCAAGTCCAAAGAGCCGAGCCGCTTGTACTGGGGCTTCTTCTCGGGCAGAGGTCGCGTGAAATCGGCGGGAAAATGGCGCGAAAGTTCCTGGGAGCTTTGCGATTATTACCTGCCGTACGCTCTGGGAGGCGGGTACGTCCTGTCGGCCGATCTCGTCCGCTTCGTCCGTTTGAATTCCGGGTTTTTCAAAACGTGGCAAAGCGAGGACGTCTCTCTGGGGGCTTGGCTGGCTCCGGTCGACGTGAAGAGGACTCACGACCCGCGCTTCGACACGGAGTACAAGTCGCGCGGGTGCAACAATAAGTACCTGGTGACGCACAAGCAGAGTCTGGAGGACATGTTGGAAAAGCACCAAACGCTACAGCGCGACGGACGTCTGTGCAAGGAGGAGGTGAAATTAAGATTGTCCTACATTTACGACTGGAGCGTACCGCCTTCTCAGTGCTGTCAGAGGAAAGACGGCATCCCCTAAGACTTTTACCGACGCATTTACTGCCGCTGCACAAAAGGAACAGCTATCAAAGGACACATATTATGCAAAATGTACTTACTTTGAGCTTTTAACCATTGTTCCGTCATCAAAAACACACCTGGAGTAGTATTTAGCTTCATTCATGCTTGTGTCTCGCTCAGTAAGTCCTCTCCCTTAACACTACGTTTCAAATTTCCCAGATTCTGTGACGTCAGAGGTAGAACTCCGAGATCTTGTGACCTGTTTTTAAGTTCATAAATCAGCACCAGATTCGTTCAGAGCATTAGCCTGTCAGGGCAAGCTAGCTTTTATTTATTTTCCCATGGTAATTCCCTCTGCTGCCAGTAGATGACGTTAAAACATAATGTCTCACAGATATATATGCCGCAGTGTTGTCACAATACCAGTATTTCAAACTTGATTCCAATACTTAGGACCATACTTTATCCTCGATACCAATTTCAATGCCACGATAATAATTAAAGTAGAAGTTTTCTGGGTCAAAGTTTTAGACGATAGACTGGCATTTTCTATACAAAATAATAGTTCTTTGCCGTCTTCTTCTCGTTCTGATAAAGCTCAAGATCGTTCAGAAACTAGTTTTATTTGGTGTCTGATTTTCAACACTTTCGACGATCCTACTCTATTCACCTTATTCTGCCCCGCCCACTTTTGCCGCTTTTTGCCACAGATAGGCACTTTTGTTGTAAACGAACGAGGGAAAAGACTCGCCGCTAAAACGTTACATAAAGTAGATTGATTTGTGTAAAATGTTTAATGAACACGAGCAACAACGAGTCAACAACGATTTCCTGGTCAGTCTGAAAACGCCTTTTTAGTCCATGTAGAACTTATTTTCTGTTGAGCTCGTCTGCCCCATGTAAACTAATACAACGGAAACAAGACGGCGGCGCGTACGGCATCTTCCGGAATAAGGTGAATAGTAATGTCCGCTGTCATATTGTCACATTATTTTAAGTTCTAAAACGTGAAATGCCAAAGTAAAGGAACTCAAGAGCAAGTTTAAAGGCCAATAACAGCAGAGATTGCATAACATGTGTCCTTTAAAATGACTTTCACAGAATCTTGATCTGAGGAGTTTTGACAAGAAAGAAATAAAGGTGCTCTGTGTGTCTCTGTGGGTGGAGCTGCACCGTTTGCTTGTTCCTCTCCGTGATGTTATAGTTTGTCTGAATGTTCCACTATGAGGCATTAAGCATGTTTATCTCACATTTAAAGTCTAAATGACAGGTTCTCAAAATGTTCTTATTATGACTTCGTTTGGTGGGAGGGCACCTGTGGCAATTATTTATATAGCTTTACATCCGTGAAAGTTGCAGTTTATAAAGAAATTTAGGGGAAAAAAGTTTTAAATTACAAGTGCTGAGTTCTAAATGAGACAGAAAACTGACAATTTTTTGACAGTTTAACCAATCATTCGACAAAATAAAGGCGTTATCGGATATTATTTGTCAAATCATAACTATTGTTTAATTTCTATGGATTTTGGCCCTTGTTTACAGTCTGGTTGCTAGGTAACGGTTGAAAAACATGTATTCTTACTGTGTTCGGGCTCGCCTCTCCATAGTTTTGACCCATAACTTGGTCTGGAGGTGTCGACTCTGAGATTGATGAGTTTAATGGCATATTGTGGAACATTTTAGTCGTACATACAGTGGGTACAAGATTTATCGCAATCGAATCAAAAGACAGTATTTCCTCTAAAAACGCTCAAATATGCTGTGTTTGTCCTCGGTATAAAACCTGCTAATCCTGACGTTTAAACCTCCACAAACATGTCCTGAAACGCACCTGATTCTTGTATTAGTTTAGCAGTTCATATTTCAGTCAATAATGCTCCTGGACATGTTTAAAATGCTGCGTAAATCTTGGTTTTTGCTGTTTTTTAATTGAAATACACTTGAAATTTCAATTATGTTTGTCTTCAGGTGTTCAAGCTAAGTTTAGATAAATCGTCAGCCATAACGTGAGAAAAATTAAACAGAAAAACAGGATTGTAAGACATCAAAACTCCTCAAATTCTCAACGTGGAATGATCTGGAGACGCCAAAACGACTGAAATCAAGATTCTGAAGTGTAAAGTCATTTTTTTTTTTTCCTTATTCCTTTCCGTGGCTTTAGTTTCACCGCACTATAACTTATGAAACGTCTTGAAACTTGTTAAAAACATCCGGTCCTTAACGTCCATTCAATGCCTTCTCCTCTGTCTTCTCCTGCTGTTGACAATATTTTGAGAAACTCTGAGGTACTTTTGTTGCCTGATTAGCATTTTTGCAAAGTAATGTCTTTTTTATATGTATTTATTGTTAATTTATTCAAACATTACACTGGTACTGAGGTAAACAGTGATGATGGATGCATATTTAAGGTCAATATAAAGCTGAATGAACTGTTTTGGGGAATATTTAAATTTCATTACAGTAGGTTTTGGTTCTAGTTTATTCCACGTTTAGTCTTGGTTTATATCTGTTTTAGTCTTTTTAATGTTTAAAAATATAACATGTTTCCCATTTCCTGGATTGTTTTGTCAATATTTGAAGCTTAAGAATGTGAATCAAGCTCTAAAGCGCAAATACTTGGGAAATTACAAAAATAAACTGTAAAAAACACTACACACTACAAGATGTTTAAATAATTTGCACCGTTTTATTCAGACTGAGTGAAACATCTAAAATTATTCTACTGTTAATTTAAATTTATCAGTGTCGGAATAATCAAATATCAAGCTGTAAGAGTTTAGTGATGGTTCATTCTCTGTTTTAGACATGATTTAATCCTGGTTTAGTTCTAGTTTTGTGCTGGTTTGGATCCACCTTAAACCTGCTGTAGTTTGTTTCATGGTGAAGTTTAAGCAAAGCCCCATTGCTTTAAGAGATTACAAAAGGCACTAGATCACTTTGTTTTTACCGTGTGTTGCTTCCATCCAAATGTAGTGAATGTTTGAACGGTTCACCTGCCGACCTCGAGGGGAAATCATGTTTGATTAAAACATGTTTAAAATGTACAAAACGTTGAGGCTTTTCCTTGTACTGGACTGTGAACGCTCCGTGTTTTACCTCGTCACATTTATTTACAGAAACAGCAGTGTTATTTCCTTGTTCCTTGAATGTTTTATTAAATATTTAAATGTCAAATGTGTGTGGCTGAAATGCATATACCCAAGAATCTCTTGTATTTATGACACACTTTATTGAAACCATATCAAAAAGTAAACAAAAGATTTCATGAAAAAGTACAGTGCACAGTAAGAGGTTGGGTTTCTGTAACAACATTATATTTTCAGTGTTGGGGAAGTTACTTTGCAAAAGTAATTGATTACACATTACAAAGTAATTTAACCAAGTTACACTTAGTTATTGCCTCAAGAAAGTAACTTAGTTACCTTATATTTTGGGATTAGTTTATTTCTAATCTTGTATAAATTGATCAGATGATGCTGGTGTCTTTGATAAATGGAGTCATGTCTGGGTCACTTTCAGCTCATTCAACGCTCTGTTTAAACTGCACAGATTTATGTTTGAGGACAGAAGTTACGTTCTCTTCCAATCGTTAGTACTTTGTACTTTGAGTATTTTGCTAGTAACTAATTTAGTTACAAACATTTTCACAGTAATACGTTACACTAAGTTACTTAAAGCTATAATTTAATTACTGTAACTGTAATTATTCTGTAAAGTATTTGTGACTAAGTTAGACCCAACACTGCAGTGAAAAATGTAACCGAAGCAATTTATGGTAGAATAAAGTAAAGTTCAATGTCTTCTCAGTCAGCAGAAATTAACTTTTTCACAAGACGGTATAAAAGACGTGACAATTTTTAATCACAAAAGGCATCACTGTTGTCAATTGAAAGGACTCTCAGTCATAAGATTAACATCTTAACATCGTCAGCCTGTGGGAACAGCCTCGGGTTGTTTCCTTCAGTCATCATCTGTAGATCATCATTTTTGTTTAAATGTCCTTTTGTTGCTCATTTGGTGTTGGACGTGCTCAAAGTCACATCACCATCTGACATTATGACGTCTTATGTTGTAAACACTATACAAGTGACGTTAAGTGGACCTAACTAATGTAAAGTGGTTTATTTTACAATCAACTCTCTAATTTTTCTCTAATTTTATGACATTTTCTTCATAAACAAAATCCAGAGATGGGCTTGAGCGCTCCTTTAACTTTGACAAACTCCAGTTCGTTCTGTCGTCTCCTCGTCTCGTCGTCCGAGTCCAGCTGTGACAAAGAAAGAGTTCAGAGGTAAATAATCCACTCTAACAACATCGACCTGTCATAATACAGTGTGGACTCAGCCTTCAGTAAAGGAAAACTGAGACAGTACTTTTGGGCCTCAATGTTTATTTTGTGTATCTTTAATCTTTCTTTTTTTTTTTGTATTTGATAACATTTGAGCTATTGAGGGTCAAAGAACAATCTATCAGTGTTTCATGTTCATGTATTGCAGCCCTGACAGAGCTGTCAGTCAGTCTTACGGCTCTGATCCTGAGTGTCCGGGTCTGCAGGTGCCGGTCCAGGTCCGACAGGGGGCGCTCTCTCCTCTCCCGCTCCTCTCTGTGCCTCCGCTCCAGGACACACTGCAGCTCAGGCCTCTTCCTCGGCAACAGCCCTCTGCAGAAACACCGAGCGTACAATAAACCATGGGCATGTCCACTGGATCCTGCAAACTGTGGGAGAAATCCTATAAAAACTATTAAAAAACACTGCAAAAAGAGCAAGTCGAGTGATCTGAATTCCCAAACGACATCGGCACGTTTGTACTTTTACCTTTTTTTAATTTATTTTTATTTTACAGTCCAATAACTTTTCTTTTTTGCAATACTTAAACCTCAAGAAAGACATGTTTAATTTTTTATGGTGTAAAAATATGATCTGATTATTATTATTGGTATTAAACATTCATTTTGGTCAACTTGGTCAATTTTTGGTCAACTATCCTTAGATTGTCTCACTCGGGACAAAAGAAATGAAATGACACCCACCAAAAGGGTCCTAAAAACTGTTGCTCTGCTGAGTCATTTAAATTCAATTACATTTATTTTGCAGCGCCCAAAATCATCATTCAACATTTGCTTCTATTGCCCCTCCCGTGTCAGAGAGGGGTGGGAAGGTAAACCCCTGAGAGGGAACACAAGAGACAGACAGGTGAGCCTCGTGCATCACTCGACTGCAGGGTTTATTCTGTTGTTAATCAATAAACAATCAATGGATACATTTCCAAAACACAGCTGTTTCCATATTACATGTACTTGCGAATGTTGCTTCTTAAGCTCCACATTTTACATTCATCAAAACAAAAATATCACATCTGGTCAACTATCTTATCATTACACAATAACGCTACCACAAGTAAATGGTGACGCCGCCCATGACTACCCCAATCGACCTTTCACATGAACTGTAACTTTAAATGTGCTTAACTTGTACAGTGGGTGTTTAAATGATTTACTACATGTACAAACATTGCAATAATTCAAGACACAACAGTTAATCAACCACAAAGATGTCTCATAAACGTAACAACAAATACACCCGAGCATTCTCTCCACAGGCGCAAATCTCCGCTCGCTTAGCATTAATCAGAAAGTGTTTTTAACTACGTGAGTTTACCTCGACCAAAGTTCAGATTAACAACGATTCATTTTGGAGTTTTTATCTCAACACTAGCACCATTTTTATATGACTACATGAACACTTAACAAACCTGAGAGGGAACACAAGAGACAGACAGGTGAGCCTCGTGCATCACTCGACTCTTTCTGCCCCTTGGTGTCCTAACTCCTGCTGCCGGTGCGCCCCCTTGTGACACTCCAAAGTATTGCATTACACAGTAAAGGCACTTGTACTTACTCCAGACACTGTGATATTTAAAAAATAGTGGGGGTGTCTGTTTTTTTTTAATCACTCAAAATAACATATGAAATGCCTTAATCTATTTTAGCTGGTTTAACCCTTTTTAGCACATTTAAATAACATTATTACTGTGAGCCTTACACTTCAATGGGCCACAGGTAGAAAGTAGTTTAGATAAACACTGGATGTCTGTCCCAGAGCGCCCCCTTGACCCTCATCGGCAAAGAAAAACTACAAAAAACCCTGTGGGAAAAAAGTGGAAACATCAGGGAAGAACCAGAGTGAAGGAGAGATCCTCCTCCCACGAACGGAAGGAAGGTGGCTCATCTGGTGTAGAGAGAGTTCCTCTAGGCAGATGAGGAACAGTTCATCCAGTGTAGAGAGAGTTCCTCCAGGCAGACAAGGAACAGCTCATCTAATGTAGAGAGAGTTCCTCCAGGCAGACGAGGAACAGCTCATCTAATGTAGAGAGAGTTCCTCCAGGCAGACGAGGAACAGCTCATCTAATGTAGAGAGAGTTCCTCCAGGCAGACAAGGAACAGCTCATCTAATGTAGAGAGAGTTCCTCCAGGCAGATGAGCAACAGTTCATCCAGTGTAGAGAGAGTTCCTCCAGGCAGATGAGCAACAGTTCATCCAGTGTAGAGAGAGTTCCTCCAGGCAGATGAGCAACAGTTCATCCAGTGTAGAGAGAGTTCCTCCAGGCAGATGAGCAACAGTTCATCCAGTGTAGAGAGAGTTCCTCCAGGCAGATGAAGAACAGCTCATCTAATGTAGAGAGAGTTCCTCCAGGCAGATGAAGAACAGTTCATCCAGTGTAGAGAGAGTTCCTCCAGGCAGATGAAGAACAGCTCATCTAATGTAGAGAGAGTTCCTCCAGGCAGATGAGCAACAGTTCATCCAGTGTAGAGAGAGTTCCTCCAGGCAGATGAGCAACAGTTCATCCAGTGTAGAGAGAGTTCCTCCAGGCAGATGAGCAACAGTTCATCCAGTGTAGAGAGAGTTCCTCCAGGCAGATGAAGAACAGTTCATCTAATGTAGAGAGAGTTCCTCCAGGCAGACGAGGAACAGTTCATCTAGTATAGAGAGAGTTCCTCCAGGCAGATGAGCCTGGTCTGTGGCTGTGTTCGTGGCAGACGTGTTTCCTGTTCAGAGCTGCACTGATCCGTGTCCAGGTGAAGCCTTTTGATTTGATCAGAGTTAAACAGAACCTAAACCTGGACCTGCAGCTGCTCTGACTCTAAAGGGGCGTTCAAACCGCAGCGACCAACGCGACCAGTTTACATGTAAAGCCCTGTTCACACCGCAGCGACAAAATCGCGCCTGTCGCCCCTGGTTTGTCGCCTGTGCATTTAAGGACAGTCGCTTTAGTCGCGCGACTTGGTCGCCGAAAAAAAAGTCACCAGTGACACACGCGGCGCGACCAGCGCGACCAGCACAGCTAAACTGCTGCTACAGTTTAGATTCCTGGGAGCGGGGCGTTCGGGACCACACAACACAGTGCTGGCTACACACCGCGCTCCGTGGAGCGCATGTTACAAACGTGACACACATGTGCTCGTCTCTGCCCTGAGACCGAGCTCACACGGCCCAGGTCCGCGGCCCAGCCCGACAACAGAGCGGAAAATGTGGTCCCGAACGCCCCGCTCCCAGGAATCTAAACTGTAGCAGCAGTTTAGCTGTGCTGGTCGCGCTGGTCGCGCCGCGTGTGTCACTGGTGACTTTTTTTTCGGCGACCAAGTCGCGCGACTAAAGCGACTGTCCTTAAATGCACAGGCGACAAACCAGGGGCGACAGGCGCGATTTTGTCGCTGCGGTGTGAACAGGGCTTAAGAGGATTGGACTCTGGACAGGACGACAGGTAATCTCCTCTCATTTCATCATTTCACTGTTTTTATAAAAATAACCAAACAGAAAATCCACAAATGTTGTAAACCTTTTCATTATTTGTGGGGGATTGGGTTCACAAACTTCAGCTGACAACAAGATTTTAAATTAAAAATGCCACCACTTTTTGAAACATTTACTGGAAACAAACAAACAAAAACAATCAGTTGACATTGTTTTTAGTAATATACAGATGGGCAGGTCAAAAATATCTTCAATCTGGCAGTAAAAATTCAACTTCCATTGAATTCTGTTGATGCCCTGTCTGGAATGTTCCATGTTTTATTCCTAAAATCATAGTTTAATGCCATACTGTGGAACATTCCAGAACAAAACATCCACCAGAAATGTTACATAGTTTACATACATTTTCACTGTGTAGACGGTTTATAAAATCACAATGTCACCAATCCATAGGTTTCAAAATGAGGGCTGTTGTCATAGCAACTGACGCTTAAATGTGTCTTTTGAATGTCTTGATTTGACTTGTTAAGCCTAGTTAAGATGATTTATTTGATGGAACTATTATTTTACTTGTTTTAAACTGTTTCTGACTTCTTTCAATATATTACTTCTTACTTCATGACAAATGATCTGCAAATGGATTAACATTATTTTATTTACTCAACTGACAATTTTGTTTACTTATTTTAAGATAAATTATCACATGATCAGTCAGAAATACCTTGAAACCAGGAAATATTCTGCATCAACAATTAAATCTCAATGAGAAAAGTCGATGTAATCTCTCATTCTCTACATATCTCTATCCAGAAGTCATTGTCAGTCAGAGAGCTGGTCTGAGAACTTTGGTTTATATGATACTCTAAGTAGTGAGAGCCCCGCCCACAGGGAGGAGTCACTGATAGTGGCTTGTCTTTGTCAGGTTAATAGTTTGCCCTGCCTAGTGTCACCTGACCCTGATAATGGCCTGTCTTTGTCAGGTTAATAGTTTGCCCCTAGTGTCTCCTGACGCTAATCCGTGCTGATAGCCTTTGTTCTATTGTTCTATTGATAGCGGTTGCTCCCTCATCACTGCTGAGCAGCTGATTAGTGTTTGACTGGTCTGTAACCTTTTCTACGATGGAACACGCCTGGACGAATGAGGGATTACATCGACGGATGTGACTGGTCTATTGACTTGGAGCAGGGTGTTAGGAGGCTGTCATAAATCTTAGCTAAATTGAATTTTAACCCCCATTCCTGTTTAGAGAGGGATTCTCTCTTTTTACAAAAATAGCTTCCTTTACTTCTCTTTCAAACCAGTTCTTTTTGCTGCCCAATATCTTCCCCTCCCTGTCCTCAAACGAGTGGTTTGTTGCTCTCAGGTGCAGATGGACTGCACTCTGCGGTCCAGCTGTAGCTGATCTTCTGTGCTGGTACAGTCAAACTATGCAAATCCAGATAAAAAATATAAATTCAACACAGCATTTGACTGTAAGTTATATATATTTTTGCTGTGTATAATGTCTTTGTGGAGTCTTTATTCTGTATAAAATCTGCAAACCCTGTAGTTTAGACTTCACAAACAAAAGTTGTGGCCAAAATAATTACTTAAGTAAGAGTAAAAGTGTATTTGGAGAAACAACTACTTGAGGAACAGTTTGGATGTTAAATTTAATTCAAATTTGATTTATTAGTTCATGTAATCTAACTGACAAAACATTAAATAATGTTGAGATTCATTTTTTTTCTCCAAAGAATACAGCAAAATCACAAAACTAAGTCGGATCTGAGGACCAGGTTTGTGAAGCTCGGTGGTGCAAATGTAACCAAGTACAACAGTAAAAATACTGTACTTAAGTAAAGGGCATCTTTACTTTACTTTACTTTTACCTCCCTACATTTGAGTGCAGCAATCTGTACTTTTTTAACAGGACAAAAAATGACTTTTCCTTAAGCTGTTTGAGACGCCTGAAATGGCTGCAGGTTATTTTCAGCACCTCCATAGTGTGAGTCAACAAAAAAATAATAGAAATAGCCAGAAAAACTATTAGGGTTAGGGTTATTTAGGGTTGATTTAGTTTTGTCTGTTAAACAAAAATCAGTAACATTTTATTAAGACCACTATCTCTCTGAAATTATTTAATTTTTTACTCTAAAAGTACTTTTTTTTAAACGTATATTGAATATGTACTAGATTTTTGCATGTCAATATTATTTTGGATTTCTTATTTAGTTTTTTGGGTAATCTATGTTGGACTGAAAATTTTCCTAAAAATTCAAATTTTGCCTCCTTTTTTTGACTCAAAAATCCCTTCTTTACGTTTCATCTAAATCTTGTTGAGTCCAGATTGTACAGTTTGGTGTAGGATCTACTTTAAGGCTGATCTTTATGTCTCTGTGGGAGAAAAATGCATTTTAAGAAAACGGCCTTTGAAGTTACAAAGTCCCAGAGAAATCTATGGATGAAGTGGATTCAATGGAAGAATAAAACATTTTTAGGAGCAGATTGTAGTTTCCACATGAAAGTCGACATGTTGAGAGAGCAAACTGACCAAAAAAAAAAAAAAAATGAATGTAACAAAACTGAGTTCATCTTCCACTGATGAAGGGTAAATGTTTAAATCAATTAATTTTGTCAACATAAAGTTTTTGTCAGGTACAGAATGAAAAGAGTAAACAAACTCAAATAAGAGGATTGTTCTTCTTACTCCAATTTTACTCAGGTTGGTGTAAAACTACATTCTAATTCTTTTATTAGTTTAGCGGTTCATATCAGGGCCGTACCAGCAAATTCTGGGCCCCAGGTACAAACCTTCTCAGTGGGCCCCAATAAATACATTTCCATATTATTTATTTATCCCAGTAAATTTGTTTTTCATTGTTACTTTTCATTCACTGTTGCTTGAATATACATCCATATACACTTAACAATAACTCACTAATTTATAGACGTCCTGTGTTGCTAACGACTCATATTGTGATCCAGTTCTGTTTGTTTTTGTAATAAATACCAGACCAATTTCACAAAGATCTCAAAAACAAATTATTGCAATAAGAAAATACACACTAACTGCAAATTATGACTAGTTTTATTTGTAAACATCTTGTGAGCAATAATTTTCCTCTTTTTTTTTTTAAATCTCGTGCTTAATTGTATTTTAATCACAAGGACTTTACTCAACGATGATGCATTTTATTACAACAAAAATAGATTAAAGCGTAGAAAAATGTGGCTGAGAATTAAAAAAAACAAAAACAAAAAAACATAGCATGCTTTTGGGCCCTTCCTTTCAATGGGCCCCGTGGAAAACAACACCCTTCACCCCCCTGGTTGGACGCCCCTGGTTCATATTTCAGTTTTTTCCCAAACGTTTATGCACGAGTTTAAAATGCGTGTGTGAACGGACTTTGCCGTCTGGAGCTGGTCCTCACCGTCTGTAGCAGAAGAGCAGCTCCTGGTGCAGACTGCGCTGGATCTGAGGGGCCAGGCCCGGGTTCAGGAGCACTTTTCTGGGGACGATGAGCTCCGTGTGTCCCTCTGCGTCTGCGCTCGGTCGGTCACTCTGCGGCGGCTCAGGAGGAGGAGGGAGCAGGGCCCGACGAGCTCGTTCTGCAAAACAAAACCAGTCTGTAACAAACAGCCAACTGTGAATGATCTGTTACTGTGTCAATCTGATTTAAAGTCTTTAGAGAACAGATTAATGTATATTTTATTGACTTATTTGGCTATGGATGTATTTATGGATGTACGGTACAATATTTATTTATTTATTACAATATACTGAAAGGACAAAATTTAAGTTATTTTATTTATTTAATTTTTTAATACATTTATTTTGTAATATATACTTTTTTTAAAATCCATTTGTTTTATTCATTTATTTTTATACATTTATTTATTTTTTATACATTCAGTTCTTTATTTATTTTTATACATTTATTTTTCACATTTATTTTTTATTTATTTTTATATATACATTTGTAATGTTTTTTTAATACCTTTAGGTTTTATTTATTTAATTAATTATTTTTTAATACATTAATTTTTAACACATTTATTTATATTTTATACAGTAATTTTTTTAATGAATTTAGTTTCTATTTATTTTATTAATTTATTTATACACATTGCTTTTGGTTATTTAAAATGTTAATTTATTTATATTGAGTACATAAAGACAAAATTATAAGTTTGTCTCAAAACTCAAAAACTCCATAAACACATTTAACAAAGAAATTAATTTCTTGTTTGAGCTCGAAACGGTGCAGGAAGAAGAAAACTTATTGAATCCCACTTCTGTCTCACAACTGGACGTACAGTCAATTACATGCTTTTTCTGTTTTACTTTCTTTCAAGTTCTTACAGAGAAAAAAAATAAACATTAATAGATGATGTACCGTTCTGCACCGAAAAACCCAATTGTCATAGTTTAAAGGAATGTACCAGAAAGCCGAGATCAACGAATTAAAGTCAGAATATTATTATAAGTAACAGTTTGGCATTATTAGGATGCAACCGTAATACATAACAGCAATGGCAAGAAAACAAGTTATGCTGTTTTTACTTTTTAAAATGCCTTGACAAGCCTTTAATACGAATAATTACTGTCATATTCCAAAGACTTAAAAGATAAAAGTGCTCAATAACAGTCATGTCTTCATTTTGTCTGCACTGAAATGGACTAAATGACAATGTTCAATGTTGTTTCCTCTTATTTTTTAGCAACAAAACAATGCATTTCAGTAAAGGAGCTTAAAATTCTGTATATTGCAACAGCTCATGATATTATTGTTAGACTTTTGACGATACATTACATCACATTTTGATAATTGTTACATCTTGTTTTGCACGACTCACCTCTGCGATTTCCATGAGCGACAGTTTGTGGCACCTGAAGACGAGTAAAACAACAGGGCTTAATGTGCATGAACACATTCTGCTCATATTATGGGTCTCAATTGTTTCCTTTTTATGTTGTTCATCATAAAATAAACATTAAATACCAGAAAAGTGTCTTACCTGAGGGCCGTGGTACAGGCGCATTCTTGCAGCTGAAGTGGGGCTCTGTCTCTGGGTCTGGACTGGTCAGAATCACCCCCCGCTGTGGAGCCTAAACTAGTCAATGGGATCTGCTCAACAGGTGCATCTCAAATCTCATTAAGTGTCCACAAATCTGCGCCCTCTGCTTCGTGACGCCACTCAAGCTGTCAAGATCATTCAGCAGATGCCCGAGTCACCGAGTGCCAAGAGACCAGGGGCCGACGTCTGAGGCGGTGCAGTCATTAGATCGTACACAAGCTGGACCGATGTGAACGCGAGAAAGTCAAGTTACATGTGAAATGCTTGTCGTTTAGACTACTCTTTTGTCTGGAGTACCCCCTAAGGTTTGCTTCTCACTCAGAGCATCCCTTAACTTGAGTTTTGGTCAAATAAATGTGTTTATTCAAATATTATCAATCAGTACTATTATAATTTTGTTTTAATTACAGTTGCTATGGTCCAGGATACTCCAGAAATATGCAAAATGTACAAATGATGACACTTATTCTGACAGTACAGTACATTTCATCTTAATTTAAAACCTGAAGCCCTTGGTAATTCCTCATGTACCACTTGGGGTCCCCGTACCCCTGGTTTGGAAACACTGATTTAGACTACATAACTGAATTATGAAGTACTGAATACAAACATAAATTGCATGAACAAGACAAGACAATATGTGAATACATTTTGTTATAAATTCACTGATGAATATTTTTTTCCTATATTTTCTTTTTAATGAACATATTTAATGCAAAATGATCTGCCAATAAGAAAATACCTAATTACCTTACCTTAAAGTGTTAAAAAAAATAATAAAAGAATAAAATTAACGTGTAATAAAAGAAACATTTTAAAGGTTAGTTTTGACCCAATTCATTAATTAATTAATTTAGGCTCTCTAATAGGCTTCATGAAGATTCCATTCATCGTTCAATGTATTTTTGACCAGTTTGGACATATCCCATTTACTCTTCTGTGCATGAATGTACTCTGTGTTCTTTGAAAGTTTTGAAAAAAGTTTTTTTTAATTATAGAAAATGTTTAAAATGGAGTCATCTAGACACTGTGTTATTAGTGGTATCTTTAGGAGGTTGTGGGGCAGTGGATGAAGACCGTGAGGGCCGTTCAATGCCGCTTGCAGCTTTAATTCCAGTTGCTTTTATGTATTATGTTTGCTCAAAGCCCAGACTTGAACTCAAAATCTTTAGGCAGGCTGTCACCCAACTTTTCACTTTTCAGTCCAGTTCAAAACAGAATGTAAAGTGAAAGGAAAAAAACATCTGCAATAAACTGTACTTAAGTAAAGTACAAATACAACATTTCTCCAAATGACCAAAGTACAGTACTTACTGTGTTCTTAGTCACTTTCCATCATGTCAGGTTTAATTCCTCCACCTGCAGGTTACAGCAGTGTCCAGCAGGTGTCAGTGTCGCGCGCTTCAGTGTCAAAATCCCGCCGAAGAAAAGCGAAACCAATGAAACCGGAAATGTCAACAGCGCAGCCCCGAACAACAATTTCACTTCACTGCAGCTCCACAGCCACAATGCGCTGCTGATCCGCCAGATACACTCGTACACAGCGCCGTGGGAGATTAAGCTGCGAACATGACCAATGGTGAGGTTATTATGTTTTAATTTTGAGGCGAAATGTGCAGTGTCAGCCCCAAAACAACAGGTTAAAGCTGCTGAGATGCTAACACGAAGCTAACGCTGCTTTAGCCGCTGTGGACGTGGCCCTAAGCTTTCTCTACACACAGCATTTTGTCCTTTTCTTCATTTATTATGTACAAGTTTGCGTTGTTTAGCTTGTTTAATCTGTATGTGGCTGTAGTGTAAACATATTCTTAGCACTTTGCATTGTAGATGGCAAATTGTTTATGAATTGTCATGATCTTGCTCCATAGTTTTTGCATTATAAAGATCTCATAATTCTACTGACGCATGTGAAGTTAAAACAGGTTTATTTATCGAGTCAGGTTTCTGTGCTAAACCAAATACCTTCTTTATCAAACATTAGCTGTTCGAAAAAAGTCTTTGTGAAGAGGGTGACTTTAATATTTATTACCAGAGGTGGATGAAGTGCTCAATTTTGTAACTCAAGTAAAAGTACAGATATGTGTAATAAAAATGTAGTAAAGTAAAAGTATCACATTAAAAAATCTACTTAAGTAAACGTGTTGAAGTTCCTGTTTTTAAAAATGTACTGTAAGAGTAAAAAGTAAAAGTGTTTCATGCAGATTATTAGACCAGCTTTACGCATTAAATGTCGTAATTTGGGTAAAAAGTTTATCTAATCTAATTTATTTATGTATTTATTATTTTCGAATTAATTGCTAAGTTTTTTGTGTATAATTTTGTTTGCTTATTGCTTATTGAGCTTGAACTAAAAGCCTTCAGACAGAATGTCACCATCAACGTGCTGAGAATAACCTTCAAACAAAATGAAGCACTTTCTACTTTTCAGTTAAAGAAATGTTGTGGAGTAAAAAGTACAGATACTTGGTCTCAAATGTAGTGACATAAAAGTAAAAAGTATCCACTACAGAAACGACTTAAATAATAACTTTTTTTTTTTTTTTAACTTAAATATAGTACTTTTACTTTTGTACTTCATTACTTTCCACCACTGTTTATTATTGATCTGTAATAAAATGTGCTGTAATTGTCCTGCAGGGCTGGTATCGCTCAGTACTTGATACGATACGTGTCCTGTTACATGGATGTCCCTTAAAACTGATGTTACAAGTGAACTAAAGGATGTTTTGTGGTTTCATGTTCACACTGCCCTCAATATCAGATTATAATTGTTCCACGATTAAGTCACTTTTCAGCCCAGCATGTTCGGCCTTCATGCAGTGGTCAGCAGGTTAATACAATCAACTAATAACCGTGTCTAGTCGACTATAAAAAATAATCATATTTGCATTTTGATAATCGTTAATGTCATCTGGACTAAAAACAAGCTCAAACGCACGTGAAAAGACCTTTAATGAAAAAGACTGTGGCATTATTAAATCAAAATGTCAAAAATGCAAAAACAGAATAAACTGTTTCTGATTTTCCTTGATAATACACTTTGTTTGTAAATCAAGAAGTCTTCAATCTTTATTTTGTTGGTAATGTATTGAAAAAGTGTCAGTGTACAATGTAAATAATAGTTTCCATTTATAATCACGATAAACTACTTTGTCACTGACACAAAAGCACTAAAGCACAATAATCCCTGTAAACACTTTTCAAAATAAGGATCCACCCCTGACAATATTGACAAAAATGAACGTCTCATTTTGGAGTAAAATGACTGTCAGACGATATAATATCAATCCAGTGGAAATGTGTTAAAACATGTCCTTAAATGTAATCAAACAAATGTAAAATGTCTGTTAAATTAATCACAAAAGTGCAGAAATATCAGCTCATACCTTTTATTTGAAAGTTTGTTAGATTTTATTTTTAATCTTCTCTTTTTGTTGCATTTTTTCCCATTAACGATATACTAATAATATTTAAAATGTGCATATTTTCAAAACAGCATTCACAATATTGCCTAAAATTTGATGTATTGTCCAGCCCTTCTATCACAATAAAACATTTTAGTATTAATTATTGTGAGAAAAAAACAACACAACGATGATGTGCGATTACTGAGACCATGACCAACAACGGAAATCTTTAATTTTCTTCCATTCACATTGTTTAACATATTGCTTTTCATCAAATTTGTGACCAGCTTTATGAAATCAAACTTTCTGAATGACAAAATAGTAAAAAAAAAAACAGCCAGATAAAAAAGTAGTTTACATTTTGTCATAATTATCGATAAAATATTCTTGACATTCCTATTTCCAAATGGTGCTGTTTTTCCAGTGTACTCCTTCGACGGGATCGTGGTGTTCGGGCTGCTGTTCATCTGCACCTGTGCGTATCTCAAAAAGGTGCCGCGACTCAACAGCTGGCTGCTCTCGGAGAAGAAGGGCGTCTGGGGCGTCTTCTACAAAGGTTTGTGCAGTTTTACTCTTCTCGTCTCCAGAAGAGGCAGGGAAGGGACACGGCAAGGCTGAACAATTTGGGGAAAAATATCTAATTGCAATTTTGACAAGCGTTGGAACTATACTTGTGATTTAGGTTTTTAATAACAGGATTTTGTTCAAAGTTTAGTTCGCCATGTGTCATTTTTTACCCCACATGTATCTCTCGGAGGCTTAAACTGTGTCCGAATGTCCACGCTAGTCCCTTTACCTTTCAATCACTCAATAATCCTGCCCTTTTAGGCTGACTTTATAGTGCCCTTGGTCCTGGAGCGATTTGGACACTCTGCTCTCTATGTTGTCCTTGCCGTGGGTCACGTGACTCTGGCGCCTGGGAGAGAAAAAGAAAGAAAAGAAGTGCACAGACTAGAGCTGTAGTCGACTGAAGAAATTCTTGAGACCTGCCCTATCGACCGATTAATCAACTAAAAGGGGAAAGATACATCAAAACTATGAAGTATTTCCGTGTATCTGACCCAAACTGCGCTCAAAAGACGACAACTGCAGAATAATTCATGCAAAAACATTCTTTACAGATAAGTACTAGGAAACTGCATTTATATGTTGGACTCCAAATCTTATTTTTACAGTTTTGAAACGTGAAAAACAGAACTAGTTCATTTTTAAATCTTTACGTCAGTCACAGGTTTCGCTCACTTTCTAAATGCAGTCCCAGCTTCCGAAATATTCACTGTTATGAGTTTATAAGCACTTTTCACGAGACTCTGGAGACTTTCACATTAAAGCTAAAAACATTAGCATGCTAACATCATATTTAAGGGTCTTTTGCGTTTAATCGATTAATCCAAGGAATAATCGCTAGACTACGGAAACGTATTGCATTCATTTGAATAATAAAGGTTTCTGTTCTAACGAGAAAAGTTTCTGTTTTAACGAGAAAAGTTTCTGTTTTTATGACAATAGTTTCTGTTTTAACGAGAAAAGTTTCTGTTTTTATGAGAAAAATAAATCCTGTTTTAACGAGAAAAGTAAGTGTTTTATGAGCAAAACACGGTGTTTCACGGGCTGTAAGTTTAGGCGGAGCTGGCTAGATGCTACTACCGAGGCGCAAATGTACGATTTAGCCAGTTTGATCTGCTTTTATTTTGATTTAGGCTTAGACATTGGGAGATTTTGGTGTCACTGAGCAGTCTTGACGGTCTTGTCATCAGCGTCAACTTTGCGACGACATCTGAAGGATCTGCGCCATAGCTCCACCTCTGTTTGAGCGCGTCTCCAATAGTATCGCGTTGATTTCAATAAAACATATGTTGTCTCATAAAAACAGACCCGGAAAAACAGAAACCTTTATCGTAAAAACAGGATTAATTTTATTCGTTAAAACAGAAATTACTTTTCTCGTTAAAACAGGATTTATTTTCTCATAAAAACAGAAACTTTTCTCGGTAAAACAGAAACTTTTATTATTCAAATGAATGCAATACGTTGCCGTACTAGACTAATCATTTATCAAAATAATCGTTAGTTGCTGCCCTATTATGGAATGAGCTGGCTAAAGATTTTGGATCATGAGTTTAATCTATTTCTAACATAAATACACTGTTTCCTGGTATGTTTCTGTATGAATTATTATTTTTAGCATGAACTCCAGTGCAGTAGTGTTTTTTTTGTTTTTGTTTTTTTAGTGCAGTTTGGGTCAGATACAGAGAGATACTTCATAGTTTTGCCGCACCCCCTTTTAGTCGATGAATTTTTCATCTGTAAAATCTGTACTGAATCTAGAAAAAAACAACAACTGCACATCCATTTCCTGCCACATTACTTAGCGACGATATTGACCAAAATGGTTCAGCCCCATTACCTCCTACAGCCACGTTTGACCATGTTTTTCTTCCTCTCTGTCCAGCGGCGGTGATCGGGACACGTCTACACATCGCCGTCGCCCTCTCGTGCTTCTTCATGGCCTTTTACGTCATGTTTCTGAAATGATGGGAGCGTCAGACTGTCATCGATCTGAACTCTAAAGGGTGCTGCCTGGACTGGACTCTGACCGCAGCACTCTGACTCAATGGGGCACCTCTGGGACCCATTGAGAAAACAAGATGATAGTGCTGCTCCCTCTGCTGGCGACCGGCGACACTACACCTCCAACAATGAGAGCGGACTACGGTTATGAAGGCTGTTTTTTCCCTGATTCAAAACTATTATTGTCAAATTTAACAAAGCAAAATGAAAGAAATTGTCAGTGATTTGAAAACATTTATATAAAACTATATTTGGTTTTTGTTTTAAACTTTTTAACAGGCTAAAGTTGATCTAAATCAAGACAAATCCATGTCTAACTCCATAAACATAAGCAAACCGGGGCTACACAAAGCCCAGAATAGAGTAAAAAAAAAAAGGAACTAAACAGATCTGAACCAGGACTAAACTTGATCTTGGTCCTAACTAAACTGGAATTAAATAGGGACTAAATCCAGAAAGCTAAAACGGGACAAAACCAGGTCAAATACACAAATAGCACTGCAACAATGAATCAATTAATCCAACAATAAAAAATAACTGGAGTTGTATTTTGATAATCGTGTTCTCTTTACTATACAGACTCTAAAAAACATGTGAAAATATTACAAATTATACAGAAGACAGTGGCAATATTACAAAATCTATAATACACTTTATTCATAAACATTCTCCATCTAGAAGTCTTCAATCACCAAATTTCAACCTTTTATTCGACTGATAATGTATTTAAAAGGTGTCAATGTGCAATAGAAATGATCGTTTGACTAGTCGACTACTAAAATAATCGCTTGTTGCAGCTGTAAAATACATTGCGTCAAACATGGCACTAAACTGGAACTAGAACAGGTCTAACAGATCTAAACCAGGGCTAGAGCAGGACCAAACCCGGCCTACGTCAGGACTAAACCAGTGTGTGAACGAACCCACTCCCCTCAAATCAGACTGTGATTTCTGCTCGAAAACACGCCACACTAAGGAGACGTCAACCTTGATTTAAACCAGGACTAAACCAGGACTAAACAAGAACAACTGGTACTTCCTGTGTCTATTGTACAACATTTCCATAAGCAATATCCAAATTAAAATTCTGAAAAGTTTAATCTGATCGTCTAAACTAGTGACTTGGGTCTTTGTCTCATGTTTCAGCGACAGTTTTACTCTTGAACAACAGTCATTTTGTCAGTCGTTACATTCAAGTCCTGTAGAAAAAGGGGAAAACTCAACACCCAAGCCTGAAGGAGGAGGTTTGTATTTGCGCTCATAGTTTGATCTCATCGTTAAAAGGTGGAGGGATGAAAATGTATGTAAATGTTTCCTGTATAATATATATTTTATTTTATGCTGTTTTTTCCTGAAACTGTCAACATCTGAAACACACTTTGCACAATTTAAAATACTTTTCTGTTAATGTCTCCTACTGCCATTAGTTGGTACTTGTAAATCTGCTTTAGAAGAAATAAAAGAATGATGAGAATATATATCTTCAGTGGATCTTAAACCTGATCTGATGCCAAATCTGTGTGGATGGACGCTGGTCTCTGAGGATCATGTCAAATGCTGTTACTTTTAGTTTCCACTTCTTTTTAACAAAGAATAAATAAGGGTCCAATGCAATTTTAATTAAACTGTTTATCAAATGTTTTATGTGTCTTCGTTGCATTGATAAATGGTCTCTTTGTGTTTCATTCATTTATTATTATAATTTGATTTTTTTTTTTTGTATTCCCTTTTGTCCACATCTGGTAAAAGAACATTCATCTCCTCGGCTTCTAAAATATTACAAGAAAGTTAAAACCCACTTATTTTGAGTCAAATTGTGTGAAGATGGGTCCACAAACCCACAAAAAAACATAAAAGACTAGAATTAAAAACCTTCTGCCCAAACGTTTTTTCTTAAAAATAAATATACAGTGGTAAGTAAAAAACACAAATGCTTCGTCCAATGGATATGAGTTAATTTCCCGTACAGCTTTACTTCTCTTTATTCCCCCTAAAAAAATCTAGGCAGGATTTGAAATCTGCATGATTCTTTTATGTGCAGAGCTTGTGTGCAGCTTTTACGAATAATTAGATTAAATCAGAGGCCAAAAATACATTGTTCAGTTTCACAAAGAGTCCAGTCATTTGTGTTGACTCCAAAGGGTTCAGAAACAGCTTCAGTTTAATTGGAGGTCAGTTTAGTCGTGTTTTTAAAAGGTAAAAATGGTCAACAACTTGTGCAAAGAGAATCTGTACAATTGTTGTTCACATAATTTCTTGTAGATGTATGCAGTGTATGTATGCTTTACTCTGTGACATGAACTGGCTCAAGATTAAAGGGACCTGGAGGATGCAGTCTGCCAAACGTCCACAAGATGGCACAATTCTCATCTTCAGTTTACACGCATTTTGGGGACACAGGGGGCGGGTTATATTCATTTAAGAGATTCACGTTTATATTGCTTTATATTTTTAGATTGTGAAACAAGCTTGGGTTCCTCTGCTTTGAGAATATGAGGATTAGGGTGAAGGTGCGGGTTAAGAGCACCTCATGCTTTTACATTTCTTGTACAAACTAGAACTCTCCTCACATTCTTAAAAAATACTGAGTGAGTGAGTCTCAGATGATTTGCGCAACAACAGGCGGAGATCCCCTCGGCTTCCCTTTTCGCACATCATTTTCTTATTTCTGGGGCTGAGGCTCTGACGGGATCTCCCCAAGTTTCCTAATAACAGGTCGAGTTCTCGCGATGTTTCCGGGAGCCTCGCCAAACCCCGTGCGCGCCCCTGCTGCGCCCGCGCACTGAGCCACAGCGAGAACAGGGCGAAATCCAGCGAAAGCCTCGGTCCTGACGGAGATTCGCGGAGACAGCGGTGAGAGGAAGCACCGTGAGCCGCCCGCCGTGCACCGACAGCGGGGCGGATCCTGCACCACTGCCCCGAGCCCGCGCCTCTGGAGCCGCAGCACTTTGTGTTTTTGGAGGTGTTTGAGAGAGAAGTTTGCGCGCAGAGGAGCAGCGCCACGCCGCAGAGACTGAAGTTTCCGCTGCCTGTTCCGTCCGCAGGAATGTCGCAGCCGGAGAGACCCGTGTTTCACCGACAGGAGCTCAACAAGACCGTGTGGGAGGTCCCGCAGCGCTACCAGAACCTGTCCCCGGTGGGCTCCGGGGCGTACGGCTCCGTCTGGTAAGAGCAGCCGCAGCAGCAGCTGCAGAGCCCGGGCACGGAGGCCCAGCTCAGCCCGGGACTGTTTATCTGCGGCCGGGGCTGGGGATGTGTTTGTTTACTGTGTGTTGTGTTGAACAAGTGCTCGGCCTCGGCGCGTTTGGCTCCGCTCGAGTTTCTCTGACGAGGATTGTGTTGTTTTGTGCACATTTCTCTGCTCCACGTGATCGGATTCCGTAAACACTCGTTCTTGGTGAATTCCTCTGATATTAGCCGTGTGTTCTGTAGCATCAGTGACATGCCCATGCTTGCATCATCTGCTCGCGCTGCCTTCACATATTACGCACTTAAACAGAGGCAGATCCTTCTCCAAAAACACCCTGCGCAGTGTCGTATTGTATTCACGCTTTGCGCACAAACGTGCATTATGCGTTCGGAGCTCGTGCAGTCTGCACAGTACCAGAAGGTCACGTGGTTTTCAGAAAGTAGGCCCCTCGTGCACTGAGCAGGTTTCTATAGGAGCTCGTGCACTGACTTCAGAATGATGTCATCGGTGCGCGTGAGTCACGGTCCCGAGGTCGGTTTTACTCATCCCGCAGTCACCGGGACGATTCTGCTGCGCGCGCTCAGACCTCCCCTCAGAGTGAAGGAGGAGCAGGAGGAGCAGGAGGCGCGTCTGGGACAAACTGTGGGCTGTTTCAGAATTTATCTGTTGATTATTTCTCTGGAAAACCCAATGGGAGAGTCCCTGATATTGGGCTGAACAAATACAACTGTGTGGACTAGAAACAATTCAGAAACAAACCCAGCTGGCTATGGTTATTGTGACAAAGCAATTTCTAAATAGTTGTGATTTTTTAACATAAAAAAGTCCCACAATGAACCTTTGCAGTTTCCTGACATGCAAACCCCTTTTCTTAAATGCACTGTTTTGTTGAAGCAGCTTGAACAGACGCTCCACACAGAACAGGATCCTTTTTTATTAAAACATGCAGAATCTTTAATACTTTGATTATCTCAGTAATAACAGCTCTAAAGCCACAGGGCATTTTAGCAAAAAGCGCAATACAGAACCTTTCTCTGCTCTCATAGTGGCACAGTACACACCTCTGACTCTGACCTGTAACTTGTCTTGATGGCGTCGCCTGCTTGTCTCCATAGATACCATACTGTGGAACATTCCAGCCAAAGCGACACCACAGAGAACGCAACAACATCCAGAAAAGTTATATCGTACTCAATTAAATAAATTCCTTTGAAATGTTATTAATGGTTCAGCCGTACTCGCTTGGTCAAAAAACTGCTTTGTCATTTAAAACCTCAAAGTCACAGAAAAGTTACAGCCCAATTCAACCTGCTCCCCCTGCAGCTTAACTAAACTGAAAGTCCACACGACAGGTTTCAATTAAACGTAGTGAACATGATTTTATATTTAAGATTTTCCTAAAAAAATGTACTTATTTGTCCCCAGTTTGATAATGTTTGTGAAGTGTACAATGTCACTTCCTGGTTGGATGTTTTTATCTAATATAATTTATCAAATATGACATTGAGGTAATTCTGGTTCAGGTTCAGCTGCTGTTACCTAGCAACCGTACTCTAAACAAGGGCCGACATCCATATAAATTGCACAATAGTTAGGAATTGGCAATAAATAATACCTGATAACGTGTTTATTTTGTTGAATAATGGTTTAAACTGTCGGAAAACAAAATTCTAGATTGCGTCACAAACTGCAACTTCACAGATGTTAAACTATGATTAATATTTACCACAGGTGCCCTCCCACCAAACGAAGCCGTAATTAGAAAAACACGAGAACCTTCACACAGACTTTGGATAAGAATTAGACGTCAACAAATCCTTTCGTGTTATCTGTCAAGCTCTTGTACAAGATTTTATTGGTGCAACTTTAATCTTTGTCCATTTGTGAGAGAAAAGTGAAAACAGCAACGTTATAAATGAGGCTGCAACTAATGATTATTCTGTTAATCGACTTGTCTAGCGATTCTTTTTTCGATTAATTGTTTAGAATGCAAAAGGAAGTGAATATGACATTTTGAAGTGGTTCGATGACGTCCGGCCGGAGAACAGTTACAGACAAAGTGGTATTTTCACCAAAACCACAAAATTTACACAATTTCCCTGTCATTTTTTGAGCGTTTCTTGCACTGTCTGAGTAACAAAACCTCTTCTGTCAGCTCATGGCATGTTTTGGAGTCTGTGTATAGATCAGTTAATGATTATTCGATTATTTAAATTAGTCGACAGCTATTTATATAATCGATTAGTTGTGATTAATCGATTAACTTGTTGCAGCCCTAGTTACAAATATATCTCTGCATGCATTGGATTAAATTAAAAAATAAACATCTTTTGGTGCAAGTTGGTGAAAGCTCATGTGTTGAGACAGCAAACTGACCCAAAAAAAACGAAACACGAAATTGAAAAGTTAGTTACAGGTTCAATCCCACTAAACAAAGTAATAATATGCACTTTTTAAGGCCTGGACCAAAACGCTACATGTTCATTAGGGCTGTAGTCGACTAAAGACCTGCCCCATCCACCGATTAATCGACTAAAATATATCAAAACTGTGAAGTATTTCTATGTATCTGACCCAAAGTGCACTCAAAAGACAAAAACTGCACAGGAATTCATACAAAAACAAAGACTTATACAGCTAAGTAAGCACTAGGAAACTGTATTTATTTATAGGACTCCAAAATCTTCAGCCGGCTCACTCCATATCTTCTTGTTTTAATTAGTCGACTAATAAAAATGTTGGTTGACTAAGACAGTGTTTTTCCACCTTTTTTGGGTAGTGGCACACTTTTTGGGTTTAAAAGCTACCACGGCACACCAACCTTTACAAAAACATGACCAAAACAGACTAATTAGGTAAAAATATGGTATATAACAAGCCAACTAATGTTTGCACCACTGTCTGGTTCTTTAAATTTGGTAATAGTGATGATTTTGAGTTATTTTTTAGTGCAGAAGTAGCTCAGAATACTCCAAAAAAAGTAAATTACCCGTATTTTCCGCACTATAAGGCGCACTGGATTATAAGGCGCACCTTCAATGAATGGCCTATTTGAAAACTTTGTTCTTATATAAGGAGCACCACATTATAAGGCGCATAGAATAGAAGCTAAAGTAGTGGCTGTGGTTGCGTAGTTGCGGCTCAGTATTGATCCATATATCAGTTTTTTGAGAAAATTGAAAGCTTTTAGGTGCGCCTTATAGTGCGGAAAATACTGTAGTCAATTACATCCACATTTGTCAATCTGTTAATTCAACTGGACATTTTCTCAAGGCGCACTAGTGTTCCCCGGCACTGGTTGAAAATCAAGGGACTAAGACACCATCGACCGATTAATCGACTAAACGACTAAAGGATTACGGCCCTAATGCTCGTGTTGTGGTTCCTCATGAAACATCGTCCCACATCAGATTTGTGGTTTGTGGTGAAGGCGATTTTGGTCAGATCTTTTTTAGTTACGTCATCACACTCATTACACATTATTAAAGTTCCTGTTTTTATCTATTAATATTTTTATTTATTGATATTTTTTAACGTTACTTATTACAGTAGTATTTTTATATATATCGTGTACACAACTAAATATGTTTGTTATTTAAAGGGCCTATGATAGGTTGGACGACTCATTTGACAAAAATGCAGTTAAGATAAATATGTTTCAAATTGTGTTAAAAAACTTCACAAATTTCAGTGCAGTTTAGCAATTTTTTAGGTTTTTTGTCTTACTTCCTGGTTGTAAATGATGACATCACACTATGAAATTACCATAGCAACCATCCCGTACAGAGGGCCAAAACTCCTCAGACGTCACAGATTTGTTTATTTTACAAATAAAAATACATGTGAACACCTTTATTTTGTTGAATTCATGTATAAAGGTTGAAAAAAGTAATTTATTTTGTGTACATTTTGCGTAACCTTTGTCTCCCTAGTGTGATGTCATCAATTTGTTTACTTTCTGTAATTTAGAACAGATTTTTCTCCACAAACAGCGACCTGATTGGTGTAAAACTATAATTTATATTTACAACAGGTGTTAATAAATAATAATACATAAAGTCAAAATTAGAAAATCATGAAAACCTGTCATACGCACTTTAACTTAAGTATTAATAATTCATAGCCCTCGTTTCTATCTTTTAATATACTGTTTGCTTTCCATTTAAATGCAACTTTTTTGAGACTACATTGCATTATTCATCCACCCTGCTCTCTGGTGAAGCTAGAAAAAAAACATTGTGATTGTTCTGTTAGTATTTCGATTGCAATCAGTTTTATGTTTAAAAAGTAGGATTTCATTCACAGAGCACATTTTAAACCTGTCCAGGAGCTTTATTTCAGAGAACATTGAAATATAAAATGATAAACTAATACAAGAATCATGTATTTCAGTTTTATGTTTGTCGGTGCTGTCAAAAGTATTAAAAAATCAGATGCAGGTTCGTGAGTTTTAATCAGTTTCTGACCATTTATTGCATCCCATTTAACGCTGTGCTGTCCATTCAAATAAAGCCTTTGGCCAAAAATCCTTTAAAGGAAAAACAAAAAAAAATAGTTTCAAAATCAGATACTCATTTGAAGAAGTATGGACACTAAACAAATCATATAAACGGGACAAAATTGGACTTTTCCTGAAACATTTTAGAACGATCTTGAGCTTTATTAGAACTAAGACCACATGGAAACGTAAATAAAGTACTATTATTTATTTATTTTGGGTTGAAATGTACATTAGTTGTGTTATTACTATCGTTGTGGTATCGAAATTGGTGTAGTATGGAGTAGGGCTGCACAATCTATTGTAAAAATACCAATATTGCAAAAAAAACAAAATGTATTGCTTTAACACCAAAGTCTTCCATCTGATAGAAATGTTCTGTTTATAAAATGAAAACACTGAAAAGGGAAAATCTTGAGTAAAATCTAGCTTTTTCAAACTAAACGAGCAGAAAAATGGTAAAAAAGAAAGAAACTATTACTGATTTTCCTCAATTATACACTTTATACATAAATATTCTCTCTCTAGAAGTCTTAATTCACAATATTTCAACCTTTATTTGGTTAAAAATGCAAGTTTATTCTTTATCTCAATCTACAATAGAGTTAATTGCTGGCTAGAATAATTGTTAGTTTCATTCTGAGTCAAAAAGTGTATTTAAATATCACAATAATATCAATATCACAGATCTTAATAGCCATATTGCATAATATCGTGCAGCCCTAGTATCGAGTGTATGTCCTTGTATCAAAACACAGGTACATTAAAAAGCTTGTTATTTTGTTGTTTGCAGAGAACATTCTATTTGTAATAAATAATTGCAGCCTTTATGATTTCGACGCAAACTGGTGAGCGCAAACTCTTGATCTGAGCGAGAATCTATCCGACTTTTGCACTGAACGAGCGCTTCAACCACGGAGGCATTGTCGTATCATTATGGTTTTTAATTAACTTTGGCTGAATACATTGTGTGTTATTGCTGGCCTGGTTCAGAAGTGTGATCGTTAAAGGCTGTAAAGCGTCCAAACACATCCCCAGGTGCCTGCTCCTCACACTTTACGACCTCCCGCTCATTACCTGTGTGCGCGCGCCTCTGTTTGTGCTTCTCATTAGGTCCGGGCTCAAACGCCTCTGCAGCGCTCTGGGGTTGTTGTCTCCTCCAGCGATATTTGCACCTAAGATAAGATTAAAACCCGCGGTGACGTGGGTAACTTTGCATTTTTGCAGAGTTTATAGATCTGAAATGACCTAATGTGGATCAACGGCAGGGATTCAGAGAAGAGTGTGGTCCAGGTTGGATAGAGTGTGGTCCAGGGGGGAGAGTGTGGTCCAGGAGGGGGGAGAGTGCAGTCCAGGAGGGGGGAGGGTGCGGTCCAGGTTGGAGAGAGTGCGGTCCAGGGGGGAGAGTGCGGTCCAGGGGGGAGAGTGCGGTCCAGGGGGGAGAGTGCGGTCCAGGGGGGAGAGTGTGGTCCAGGTTGGATAGAGTGCGGTCCAGGGGGGAGAGTGCGGTCCAGGGGGGAGAGTGTGGTCCAGGGGAGAGAGTGTGGTCCAGGGGAGAGAGTGTGGTCCAGGTTGGATAGAGTGTGGTCCAGGTTTGATAGAGTGTGGTCCAGGGGAGAGAGTGTGGTCCAGGTTGGATAGAGTGTGGTCCAGGTTGGATAGAGTGTGGTCCAGGTTGGATAGAGTGTGGTCCAGGTTGGATAGAGTGTGGTCCAGGTTGGATAGAGTGTGGTCCAGGTTGGATAGAGTGTGGTCCAGGTTGGATAGAGTGTGGTCCAGGTTGGATAGAGTGTGGTCCAGGTTGGATAGAGTGTGGTCCAGGTTGGATAGAGTGTGGTCCAGGTTGGATAGAGTGTGGTCCAGGGGGCAGAGTGTGGTCCAGGTTGGATAGAGTGTGGTCCAGGTTGGATAGAGTGTGGTCCAGGTTGGATAGAGTGTGGTCCAGGTTGGATAGAGTGTGGTCCAGGTTGGATAGAGTGTGGTCCAGGTTGGATAGAGTGTGGTCCAGGTTGGATAGAGTGTGGTCCAGGTTGGATAGAGTGTGGTCCAGGTTGGATAGAGTGTGGTCCAGGTTGGATAGAGTGTGGTCCAGGTTGGATAGAGTGTGGTCCAGGTTGGATAGAGTGTGGTCCAGGTTGGATAGAGTGTGGTCCAGGTTGGATAGAGTGTGGTCCAGGTTGGATAGAGTGTGGTCCAGGTTGGATAGAGTGTGGTCCAGGTTGGATAGAGTGTGGTCCAGGTTGGATAGAGTGTGGTCCAGGTTGGATAGAGTGTGGTCCAGGTTGGATAGAGTGTGGTCCAGGTTGGATAGAGTGTGGTCCAGGTTGGATAGAGTGTGGTCCAGGTTGGATAGAGTGTGGTCCAGGTTGGATAGAGTGTGGTCCAGGTTGGATAGAGTGTGGTCCAGGTTGGATAGAGTGTGGTCCAGGTTGGATAGAGTGTGGTCCAGGTTGGATAGAGTGTGGTCCAGGTTGGATAGAGTGTGGTCCAGGTTGGATAGAGTGTGGTCCAGGTTGGATAGAGTGTGGTCCAGGTTGGATAGAGTGTGGTCCAGGTTGGATAGAGTGTGGTCCAGGTTGGATAGAGTGTGGTCCAGGTTGGATAGAGTGTGGTCCAGGTTGGATAGAGTGTGGTCCAGGTTGGATAGAGTGTGGTCCAGGTTGGATAGAGTGTGGTCCAGGTTGGATAGAGTGTGGTCCAGGTTGGATAGAGTGTGGTCCAGGTTGGATAGAGTGTGGTCCAGGTTGGATAGAGTGTGGTCCAGGTTGGATAGAGTGTGGTCCAGGTTGGATAGAGTGTGGTCCAGGTTGGATAGAGTGCGGTCCAGGTTGGATAGAGTGCGGTCCAGGTTGGATAGAGTGCGGTCCAGGTTGGATAGAGTGCGGTCCAGGTTGGATAGAGTGCGGTCCAGGTTGGATAGAGTGCGGTCCAGGTTGGATAGAGTGCGGTCCAGGTTGAAGAGTGCGGTCCAGGAGGAGGGAGAGTGCGGTCCAGGAGGAGGGAGAGTGCGGTCCAGGAGGAGGGAGAGTGTGGTCCAGGAGGAGGGAGAGTGTGGTCCAGGAGGAGGGAGAGTGTGGTCCAGGAGGAGGGAGAGTGTGGTCCAGGAGGAGGGAGAGTGTGGTCCAGGAGGAGGGAGAGTGTGGTCCAGGAGGAGGGAGAGTGTGGTCCAGGAGGAGGGAGAGTGTGGTCCAGGAGGAGGGAGAGTGTGGTCCAGGTTGGATAGAGTGCGGTCCAGGAGGGGGGAGAGTGCGGTCCAGGAGGAGGGAGAGTGCGGTCCAGGAGGAGGGAGAGTGTGGTCCAGGAGGAGGGAGAGTGTGGTCCAGGAGGAGGGAGAGTGTGGTCCAGGAGGAGGGAGAGTGTGGTCCAGGAGGAGGGAGAGTGTGGTCCAGGAGGAGGGAGAGTGTGGTCCAGGTTGGATAGAGTGCGGTCCAGGTTGGATAGAGTGCGGTCCAGGAGGGGGGAGAGTGCGGTCCAGGAGGAGGGAGAGTGCGGTCCAGGAGGAGGGAGAGTGTGGTCCAGGAGGAGGGAGAGTGTGGTCCAGGGGGGAGAGAGAGTGCGGTCCAGGAGGGGGGAGAGTGTGGTCCAGGGGGGAGAGAGAGTGCGGTCCAGGGGGGAGAGAGAGTGGTCCAGGCTGGAGAGTGCAGTCCAGGAGGGGGGGAGAGTGCGGTCCAGGAGGGGGGGAGAGTGCGGTCCAGGAGGGGGGGAGAGTGCGGTCCAGGAGGAGGGAGAGTGCGGTCCAGGAGGGGGGGAGAGTGCGGTCCAGGAGGGGGGAAGAGTGCGGTCCAGGAGGGGGAAGAGTGCGGTCCAGGAGGGGGGAAGAGTGCGGTCCAGGAGGGGGGAAGAGTGCGGTCCAGGAGGGGGGAATAGTGCGGTCCAGGAGGGGTGGAGAGTGCGGTCCAGGAGGAGGGAGAGTGCGGTCCAGGAGGAGGGAGAGTGCGGTCCAGGAGGAGGGAGAGTGCGGTCCAGGAGGAGGGAGAGTGCGGTCCAGGAGGAGGGAGAGTGCGGTCCAGGAGGAGGGAGAGTGCGGTCCAGGAGGAGGGAGAGTGCGGTCCAGGAGGGGGGAGAATGCGGTCCAGGGGAGAGAGTGTGGCCCAGGAGGGGGGGAGAGTGCGGTCCAGGAGGGGGGTTAGTGCGGTCCAGGAGGGGGGGAGAGTGCGGTCCAGGAGGGGGGTTAGTGCGGTCCAGGAGGGGGGTTAGTGCGGTCCAGGAGGGGGCAGAGTGCGGTCCAGAGTTGATGGTCCGGTCCAGAGTTGATGGTCCGGTCCAGAGTTGACGGTCCGGTCCAGAGTTGACGGTCCGGTCCAGAGTTGACAGTCCGGTCCAGAGTTGATAGTCCGGTCCAGGCAGCAGAATCCGGTCCAGAGTTTAAAGTCCGGTCCAGAGCTGATTGTCCGGTCTAGAGTGGTCCGGTCCAGGGGGGATTGTATAAAACTTGCAAATCCTGTATTTTAAACCTCTATGCAAGCACATTCTGATGAGTTTAACAGTTCATATTTCACTTTTCCTTTAAATGTTGACAACCTGGCAGTTAGCTGTGTGTGATACTTTTTTTTGCCGATAACGATATGCAGATGATATGCCAATCTAAGTGTGCTAAAACATAATCATTGAGGTTTAATTATCAGACAAATGTAAAATGAATCAGAAAGGTGCGGGATGTATCACCATATAACCTTATTTCAATGTTTGCGATGTAACTTTTTTCATTTTTAATCAGCTCTTTTTGTTGCATGTCTTCAAAACAACATTCACGTTAATATTTACATTTTCATATATTACCCACATCTACTGGCAGTGTTTAAATTTGCGCCGTCAACTAAATTCATATCTTGTTTTGATTAAATCCAGTGGTTCTACGGAGGATCCTGTTCTTCTCGTTCCTGTTTTAGGCGTGTTTTTGACAGTGCAGAGGCGAAGCTGGTTAATCTGTTTGTGAAATCACCTCTACAGTTATGAGCTAATCCGTCTGCTGTGGGAGCAACATTTGAAATTGTAATGACATTTCCTGCTCGAGCTGAACATTGATTAGCAGGTTTATGATGCCCCTTGGTTTCATTTAATGGGAATGATCTAGAACTTTCCCTTCCTTCCAGTTTCTCTTGAACATTTTATGCAACAATTGTCATAGTCATAATAATTGGGATACAACATTATCACAATATCATCTCACAGTAAAGAATTTGTTGCAATATTTTGAGGTTTAATGATATTTAATTATATTCTTTTTAAAATGCCTTGACAAGTCCTCTGTGCAAATAATTACTATCATATTCCAAAGACCTAAAATGTTAAGCGATAAAAGTTATTTCTTTATGTTGTCTGCACAGAAATGGAGCAAAGGATCATGGTCTATGTCAGTGGTTCGCAAACTTTTTCAGTCGCGACCCCCAAAATAACAATAGTTCACATTCGCAACCCCCAAACACAAAAAAAGGCGACACGCAAAGTGATAAATTAGCCTTATATCTAATGTTTTGAGAATATAAACCTAGAAAAATGACTTTGATCAGCCGACAAATAGGAATCTACAGTCACCACTGCTTTTGAAGGGCGTCAAGCCTTGTTTAAGATTATTGTATACATTTTTCCTCATCATCTGGAGACCCCCAGAAATCATTTCCCGACCCCCATTGGGGTCCCGACCCCTAGTTTAAGAACCACTGGTCTATGTGGTTCCCTCCGGGTTTTTTTTTTTTTTTTTTTGTGCTCTTGCTGCAACAAAACAATGCATTTAAACAAAAAAGCGTTTAATGCGATGTATTGTGACAGCCCTCGATATTATTCTGAGACTTTTGACCATACAATATCGCAATATTTAGGTTATTGTTGCATCCCTAATATTTATATTTTACAAAGTCCATAAGAAAATAAATGGGAATATAACTTATGGAACCAAAAATGTCCTTTCACTGCTTAAATTGGATGCACCACTTATGTTTCTAGTTAGTTAGAAAGCTATTTATTATAAGCAATTAGTGATTGTTCCAGTCTAAAATTGCAATTTTTTATTTTTTATTTTTAAATAAAGGTAATCAGGTCAAAAGGGTTACAACATTTGGGTAATTATTTGGGTGTAACACTGAAATGAAATGATTCAGCTGCAGTGGTGTGTGAGGAATGTGCCCTTTGTTTCAGCTCATAAAGTGAGGTCACAGTTTTACAGAAGCGAGACCTAACTTCCTCTTTGCATCAAAACGACTTCCTCCTCATGAAGCTCTCGAGGACAGATTGTTATGAAAGTGTACGCACAGAGGAAACGCAGCACCAGGAGAAACGCTGAGATTTTATGATTGGCACTAATGCTGCAAGTTCAATTACACTCAATCCAAATTACAATATCAAACGACGCAAAAGCTCCTGCATAAAAGCTCCTAATCCTGTAATTTAGACGTCAACAAACATGTTCTGGAATGCATGGGATTCTTGTATTAGTTTAGCGGTTCATATGACGGCTGCACAATTAATCACAATCAAACTGAAATCGCAATGTAATGAACTCGATTGGGAAATAACAAAGGCTGCAGAACAATAATTTCCTCCATAAACAACAGAATAATTTGCTTTTATTCTGCAAAAGAACTGCCAACTCTGTCATTTAGAACTGTACAAACATGTTCTGAAATACACATGATTCTTTGTTTGTCGTTCATTCACCCATTTCAGGCTTTTTGTCAGTTCCTTTGTCAATTCCAAAAGGTGAACTTGGAACAGAATCCTATTATTAAAACATAAGTCGAAAATCTTATCGCAATACTTGTGAGAAAAATCGAAATTAGATATTTTTTCCAAATCGTGCAGCTCTAGTTCATATTTCAGACTTCTCGCAAATGTTCACTTTTAACAAAATCCTACTATTAAAACATAAATCTCAATCCTTTGCAAAAAACAAAACAAAAACAAAGAAGCATCCTGGTTTAGAGTGAAACTGTTGGCTGTCTAAAAAAAAGTCCAGCTGTATTTGTTTAACTTTTTTTTCAAAATAATTACAACTAGTACTGGGCAGAATTGTGAGCTGGTCCCTGTGACAATCTGCTATTTTTGTGAAATCTTCGTATCTATGATTCACTGTTTGTGTCTTTAATGCAGCTGTCTGTTCAAACACACTTTTTCTCCTGTTGTTTAGCCTCTGAAGCCTCTGAACAGATGAGTTTATTCACCTCTTAAACCAAACCGACACAAAATCGAGAATTTAATGGATGCAATTAGCAAAACGCATAGGCTGCAGTGTTTCAAGTGCAATACTGTCTTCCACAAACAACAAAATGTCTTGCTTTGAATAAAAGCTGCACACACTGTAGTTTGGATTTGTACAAACAGGATCTGAAACAAGCAACAAAAGCGCCACCAAAAGCGATAAAATTGCATTCAAAAGTGACAAAAACACGCCGACAAACAACAAACGCGACTCAATGCACCAAAACATGACTAAAAGTGAGAAAAACATGACTAAAAGTGACAAAAACGAGTCTAAAAGCGACAAAAACGCGTCTAAAAGCGACAAAAACTCATCTATAAGTGACAAAAACGCATCTAAAAGTGTCAAAGATGCGACTAAAACCATCAAAAACGTGACTATAAGAGACAAAGTTGCGACTAAAAGCCAGTCAAAATTGTGTTTAAAATGTGAAAGTGAACATGAATCGTGATAAAATTGAAATCATGATCTGGCCCCAAGAAAATCGTGATTTTTCGCCCAGCCCTAATTACAACTCTGGATGTCTCAAAACTTTCCTCATTTAAAAAAACAAATGCAATTGAATATTTTTGCTAATTTGTTCAGCATTATACATTTATTTTCGTTGACAGTGTTGATTTAACTATTCTCATATGATTCAACCTTTATGATATTTATTCATTTCAGTCTGAACTTAACTCTTTGCACCTTTTTTTTCTCCTTCCAGTTCTGCATACGACGTGAAGACGGGGCTGAAGGTGGCCGTGAAGAAGCTGTCCAGACCCTTCCAGTCGATCATTCACGCAAAGAGAACCTACAGAGAACTGCGGCTGCTCAAGCACATGAAGCACGAGAATGTAAGTCAGAACCAGGGTTTTGTGGGGCATTAATGGATTTAGGCAAAACAAGGCCTTAAAATGCATTGAAAAGCATTTAATTCAGTCCTCACAGGCATTCAATCTAAAAAACAGGTTGACAAAACAAAAGATTTATACATCAGAACAATAAATCTTATGAGCAAAAAATACGAGCAGTGCTGTTCTCCCCAGAGCTATTGTATCAGTCAAAGTGTGTGTCCAGGACAATATTTTTTTTTACTTTGAAATTTAAGATTCAAATATATTTTCAATCAGGCGTGTACTGGATTTATTGAATCTAGCTTTGATCAAATCTTCTGAAAAGTAAAAGATAGGGTTCAAAACATACATTTACATGGTTTAAATTTAATGTAAATTAGCTTTTTGAATATTATACAAAGTAGTTTATTATATTGTGGTGATGTCGTAATCTTTCAATTAATTAGCCAGCCCTAATTACAAGTTTGCAATAGATAAAATTAGCTGTAGGTGATATTGACGAAAATTAATAAGATAATTTAATATTTCTAATATATAGAAAGTGTTGTGAAAGTGATAGTCAAACAATATTATGTCAATACAACAGAAATGTGTTAAAATGTCTTTAAACAATGGCTGTTGAGGTTTAATTATCAGACAAATATCTGTAAAATGAGTCACAAAAGTGCAGAAATAACAACCTAAACCTGTTTGAAAGTTTACAAGATCAGTGATTCTCATAGTGGGGTCTGGTTCCCCCTGGGGGGGGCCTCAGAGGCACTGCTGTGGGGCCCCAAAGCTTACCACATCACAAGCATGAAAGAAAACTTGAGCTTGACAATCACTTTACATAATACATTTGCTCATACGTACTACTTTAAATCAATATTAAGCTTACAGTCATTACTATAATTATTTGTCATTTTTATTTTAAACAAAAACATTATCTTTTAAATATGAAGCTAATTATTATTGGGGGGCCCAGAGGCATCATCAGGTTGATAAGGGGCCTGCCACGCTGCAGAGTTTGGGAATGGGTGCTCTAGATAATATGTTAGATGAAAACAGCGTAACAGTCTAATTTTGGTGACAAAGTTCTGCTTTTACAATAGACTTTCTGAGAAGAATTTACTCATTCATGAGAAAAAAAAGTTGGGTAACGCAGCTTTAACAGTTTGGTGCTTTAGTTCTAAGTAAACGGTGAATCATGCCTCGTCTCTGCCACGTGTGATAAACTGTTTCCATATGAACTGAACCCATCCATAATTTAGTCTGTGTCATATGTGCACCATCAGCATTTCTCCACATGCAGCATCTGTGGACTTTGTGGACTTTGTAAATCTGTGCAGGTTTAGTGCTGCTCGGACTCTGGTACAGAAACAATCGATTCATTTCATAATATGCTTTAGAAAATAGGATTACTACTGTTATCAATGATCCTGGCTTCTAAAGTACTAGAGTCGGCTTTTGGGCAGCTCAAATGTGAAAAATGTGAAGAGTGAAAACCCATGGTAGGTGTTGGCCGATGCTGTCGTGGTTGAAGGCGTTGCACATTCCCACAATCTGGGGAGACCGGGGCGGGACAGAAAAGAGTATTGGCGCCAAATCTCAGCCGATATCAGTGAAGATTAGTCGATATGATACGATTATTGCTTTATTTGGTTTGATTGAACCTGTGGTGAATGTTTATCATCATTTTACATCAGTCAATTGGCAGTTTGTGATAGAGAAAGGTTAAAAAAAATAAAGTAACGCCGAGTTCTAAAATGAATCTGTGTCATCAACTAGCAATTATCAAAATGCAGATATGCAGAATACGCACAAAGAACATCATTTTCAGACTGATTAAACATTCATTTAACAGAATACATTTGTTATCTTATAATTCCACCTGTCAGTTTTGTATTTTGCATAATTTTCCAAGGAAAATGTACAAATCAATTAAGTTTTTACAATTTTTTTGTAAATATTGCATATTGCATATTGTTCAAGTTGTATTCAAAGTTTCCAAAATTATTTACTATTTATTTATTTATTTATTTTTCTTCTTACATAGATACATACGTACATATACAGTACACATACTTACATATATATACATATTCATATACACACATACGTAAATACATTATGCATATACACACACATGCATACATACACACATATACATACATATACGTTATTCATTATAAACTGTAATATATGTATACAGAAGGAAGCCGTAGCTTACAGAAGCCCACCCCCAGCCTTTTCACTCACAGCTGCCTGATAACTGCAGACTTTGAAGGCAGAACGATTCCTTATTCCCCTCAATGTCAATGCGTCACAACTACAGGCTGTACAATTTAGTATTAAAGGACATATTGTGCAATATTTATGCTATTGACCTTTAAACTTTCATCTCATGTTTTAGAACGTAAAATAATCTGTTAAAGCACACATTATTTTCTGTCAGTCAGGCGTCCATCGTGATTTACTTCTACTGGCAGCAGAGAGAATTACCGAGGGAAATGAACAAAAGCCGACTTGCCCCGACATGCAAACGCCAGCGCTCCGTTGTAATGAACGTGATTTGAGGCAGAAATACTCAGAACGAGTCTGTGGTGATTAATGGACTTTAAAATAGAAGATCTCAGAGCTCTATATACAGTGTGACGTCATAAAATCTATGAACAGTGTTTTTGGGGCTCAGAGGGAGAGGCCTCACTAAACAGGATTCATCAAACAAGTGTGAATGAAGCTAAAACAACTCCAGCTATGTTTTTGATGGAAACAATGTTATAACATGGTTTGTAGCTTATAATAGTCATTTTTGCACAAATGTGTCCAGTTAATTCCTTCTGAGAAGCTCCCCCTGTTGTTCTAAACTTGACACATAAACAAACGAGGCCTGCAGCTAACATCATTTTGTGGATCAATTAGTCTAGCAGTTATTCTTTCAATTAACTTTGATTTGTTGTTTAGAACGGAAATGTCACGTGATGAAAAGCTTTTTAATAAATTTGACCCAGATTAAAGTGCCTGTGATAAATTCAAGTAATAATTTGACTAAAACACAATTAAGATAATTATATTTAAGGGTTTGCTAAAGAATTAACTATTTTTATCACAGTTTATCACCATTTCCTGGTTGTGTATCGTGACATCACACCAGGATATTCTCTAACTGTTACTCCTATAATGTCAGAAATTATTATTTGACAATTACAAATCTATGGGAACACCTTTATTTTGTGTAACATCAGAAAAATGCATTAAAATGTGTGTCTCCCTGTCAGACGCACATTTATGAATTAAGAGAGTTTCATCAAATTAGTGCTGCAACTAGCGATTATTTTGGTAATCGATATGTCTAGCGATTATTACTCCGATTGATTGAGCAGTTTAGAGTGAGAAACTCCTTGAATATGAGAATTTTACTCAATTTTATCACGACAAAGCTGAAGTGAAGGCATTTGACGACGTTCTGGAGGAGAATGAACAAGTATTTTAATCAAAACACACAATTTACATTTTTCATGTGTGTTTTTGTGACGTTTCTACTCCGTCTGAGTCATAAACCCTCTTCTTTCAGCACGCAGAATGTTTTGGAGTCTGTTTAGACCAGTTGAGGATAACACGATTATTTAATTAGTTGACCACCATTTATTTGATTAACTTGTTGCTGTCTTACGTCAAATGCACAAAATTTACACTAGGGCTGCACCACATTAGAAATTATAGCAACATGTGATGTGGCAATTAAGATCTGCGATATCGACATTATTGCGATATTTAAATACACTTTTTGACTCAGTCTGAAACTAACGATTATTTTAGTTGTCACTAGTCACCGATTATTTCTTGAGACTTAAAATAAACTAGCATTTTTTAACCAAATAAATGTTGAAATATTGTGAATGAAGCTTCTAGAGAGAGAATATTTATGAATATAATGTAAAATTGACATCAGAAATGGTCTGTTGTTTTTGTTTTTATTTTAGTAGTGTCACTGTCTTTGTTATAAAAGTCTTTTTAAGTTTGTGTTTTAGAGTCTGTTTATTCCAGAGAACGACGACGTCATCAAAATACGACTGGCATTATTGTTTATAGTTGACTAGATTATTGTACTAATTGTTGCCGCCCTATTTTTGATGCAACAATGTCCAATAATTACAAAATCAAGGCTAATTTAGTTTGAAAAGGCTCGATTTTATTCATGATTTTCAGTGTTTTCATTGTAAAAAAAATTCTAAAAACATTTCTATCAGATGGAAGACTTTGGTGTTACTGCCATACATTTTGTTCGTTGTGATATCGTTATTGCGTCAGAACTTATTGCAATACCAGTACTTTTGCGACATATTGTGCTGCCCTAATTCACACCTCAATTTACCGCCTCAGTTGAGTCATAAAACTTCTTTTCTCAGCTCATGGCACGCTGTCGAACCTATGTAGACCTTATCACTATCACTAAATTAGCTGACGTTTACTTCAATAATCGATTGGTTGCGATTAATCGGGGCACTGGCTGCAGCCCTAAATCAAACCGTGAGTGTTGATCTGCGCTAGCCTCGACTCCTCTCATTCCTGCAGACGGAGGACGGAGGGCGAGGGAGTGTTTTGCTCCCACTGTTGCCATGACACACTTCACACATGTTGAGTTTTGGGAAGGCCGCGTCCACCAATCGGCTGCGAGCTGAGTCTGCGCCCGGGCCAATCGTCTGCGAGCTTGTATCCCGAGTGGGAAGCGGATCCGTCTCTGAACCTGTTGTGAGAGTGGAAGTGATGTCTGCAGGCGACAGTGGGGGGCGGGGAGCGCGGACACGGGGGATTTGTGGATTTCATACATCGGGGTTATGGTTTTAAATCCCGAGCGCTAACTGTTGAATAAACATGTTTGAGAGGGTTCAGCCCGTCCCACTGGCAATGTTTTGGACCCTTTGTGCACAAAAACAATCTAAAGTCTGGAATGGAGGCAAAAGTGAAGGGAAACATAGACAGAGAAACTGGAATTAACCTCAGATTATCACAAAATATGACAAATCAAGACGCTTTTGGCAAATGAAAACCACTCAGATTTGTGAGTGATGTCAAAACCTCGTCTAAACACATTTACCACTGTGTTTTATTGAAGTGGGACAAGAGCTCACGAAACTGAAATGCCTCAAGATTGTGTGAGCGCCCAGAGTAATCTCACGAGAATTATTTAACACATTGTTTTTGCAGTACAATTACTGAAGAGTGCAATAACCTTCCGGGAAGAGTTATTATTTAAGAGAATATACAGTTTTAAAACCACATTGTTCTTTCTTGTTCTTTTATAATGCCATGTTTCATTTGTAAAACAGAAAACCTACCAAAGGAAAGCAATTTATGTGGCTTGCTTTTTCATATTTGCTTTTTCATAGTTAAACAACTTAAATTTTAATGTTATAAAAAAGTTCAATAATAGAAAAAACGACAACAATGAAAATCTTATCTCAGTTTGGTCTGGTCTCGTGAAAATTCGGTCTTGTTACACCCCTAGAATTTTATATTGTTTGTTTGTGCAATAGCTTTAGATTATAATAAATGATTTTTAGTTTTTACTGTTATTCTTATTAGTATTGTGGGTTCAAATTTTGTTTTTTTGTTTTGTTTATTTTTTTCATTTTATCCAGAGATGTATTACATATTTAACTTCAAATTATATATATATACATTTTTGATAAAACTTCAATACAATTTTGTGTTGTATTTGTATTTGTATAAGATGGGGTTTCAACATTGATTCCTATGACATAAACAATACAGACTTTTAATAGTTGACATAAAAAAAGACAAAATTGTGCTCTAAAACTCATGTGTTTTCAGGTAGCGTGCTGCAGAACTTTGATTAAATAGACCCAGACATATCTTTGACGATTAGAAATGACATCTCGATGCTGTATCAAGACGTTTATTTAGGTCAGGAGAATATCTAGATCAACACTCCATCAGATATGTCCCAAATTAAAAGCACCATCTGGTTCATAAACCATTCATTATTTATATTTTATGCCAATGAGCATATTAATTGTTAATGTTCTGGAGACACAGGTGAATATTGTATGTTTTTTGGAGGTGGGGAATATATCAAATTATCAGTAATACAATGTGACTGTTGTGGGTTTATTGATTTATATTTTTTAAAATCCTGTAAATAGAGCTGATTAAAAATAAACCTACCTACCTAATGTTTCTGTCTTTTCTAGATGAGCTCTGCCAAGGCCTACCACCATAATAACTATATCGACTTATTGTTCTATATGTCATTGTAATCCCTCATTCGTCCAGGCGTGTTCCATCATAGAAAAGGTTTCAGGGGTTGTCATCCGGACGCTGTTTAGAAGATCGAGATGATTCGACTTAGAAGAAGAAGATAGAAGAAGACGAAGAGAGAAGACAGAAGAGAAGAAGAAGAGAGAAGAAGACAGAAGAGAGGAGAGAAGAAGAGAGAAGAGAAGAGAGAAGAAGACAGAAGAGAGAAGAAGAGAGAAAAAGACAGAAGAGAGGAGAGAAGAGAGAAGAAGAGAGAAGAGAGAAGAAGACGACAGAAGAGAGAGACAGAAGAGAAGAGAGAAGAAGACAGAAGAGAGAAGAAGAAGAGAGAAGAAGAAGAGAGAAAAAGAAGAAGACAGAAGAGAGAAGAAGAAGAGAGAAGAAGAAGAGAGAAGAAGAGAGAAGAAGAAGAGAGAAAAAGAAGAAGATAGAAGACAGAAGAGAGAAGAAGAAGAGAGAAGAAGAAGAGAGAAGAAGAAGAGAGAAGAAGAAGACAGAAGAGAGAAGAAGAAGACAGAAGAGAGAAGAAGAAGAAGAAGAGAGAAGTCGAAGCGTCTCGATCTTCTAAACGGCGTCCGGATGACAACCCCTGAAACCTTTTCTACGTTATTGTTCTATAGGTAAAAACACGCACAATGACATTTTAGACTCGATGGATGCGTGTGGGTGTTTGGTTGCATAAACGACTGCTCTCACAGATCAAAGACACTGAGCCCGGCCTCCCATTCACCGGGAGCACCAGGCACTCGGCGCCGCTGCAGGACGCTTCGACAACAGCGCAGGAGATCAGTCTGATGTCTGTCATTATCGAACTAAATAGGAAACAAGCGCAGCACACACGGATCGCTTTGCAACGTAGACGTTTTCTGCTGATTTAGAGCACCAGGAGAAGCGAGAGAAGCGACCCCACTCACTTAAGAGAGGACAGAACTAATATATTTCTGGTGAATAGAAACTAATCTGAGAGATGTTACATTTTATTTAAACATTACCAAAGATGTAAATGTATTTCAGCACTTACTCACCTCTTGAATTAATGCCCTCTAATTGTAGATTTAGTAGCACATTTGTGTCACAATAATTAAAAATGGAAATGATTGTGGCAGATATTAGTCACAGAATCCAGGTCCAGTAATGCCTTGTTTTTCTGTGTAACTCCATCTGCTGTTGCTGTTATCTGGCCCATTTAAATTATTAAAAGCTCATGGTTTCCAAAACACAGATTGAGAGTGATTCAGACTTCACTGCACCTGAAGTCAACAAGAGATGACCCTGAAACTCAGCTGCAGTGAACAAGTCTGAACAACAAAGACATGCGTTTGTTGTTGCTTAGTAGATTATTTAATCAGTAAAACCAGTATGTCTGATAAACACAAAATACTGCACTTTAAAAGATTGTAAACTGGCATTTTCTTGAGTTTGAGATCTCTGTGTTGTAAAATCATTCTTGTTATGGTCCGATTTTTAATGATATTTTAAAAAACTGCTGATAACTGATGAAGAATAGTTTTTTGAAATGTGTGTTTAAATGTTTCCAACGTTTTTTTTTCTTTCAGGTAATTGGCCTCTTAGATGTTTTCACGCCATCAACGTCTTTGGAGGAATTCAATGATGTGTAAGTTTGACCAAAAAGTATTTATTTTTATTATTTAAAGGCTGCAACGATTAGTCTTAATCGGTTATCATTAACCATCATCCGAGGCCATGGTTCTCGACCGGAAAAAGGTGGCTTGCCCTCTCCGGGTGGGTGGAGAGTCCTTGCCTCAAGTGGAGGAGTTCAAGTATCTCGGGGTCTTGTTCACGAGTGAGGGAAGGATGGAGCGATAGATTAACAGGCGGATCGGTGCAGCGTCTGCAGTGATGCGGGCGCTGTATCGGACCGTTGTGGTGAAGAGAGAGCTGAGTCGAAAGACAAAGCTCTCGATTTACCGGTCAATCTACGTTCCTACCCTCACCTATGGTCATGAGCTTTGGGTAATGACCGAAAGGACGAGATCGCGGATACAAGCGGTCGAAATGAGCTTCCTCCGCCGGGTGGCTGGGCGCTCCCTCAGAGATAGGGTGAGGAGCTCAGTCACACGGGAGGAGCTCGGAGTAGAGCCGCTGCTCCTCCACGTCGAGAGGAGCCAGCTGAGGTGGCTCGGGCATCTGTTCCGGATGCCTCCTGGACGCCTCCCTCGGGAGGTGTTCTGGGCATGTCCCACCGGGCGGCCCAGGGTAGACCCAGGACACGCTGGAGGGACTATGTCTCTCGGCTGGCCTGGGAACGCCTCGGGATCCCCCCGGAGGAGCTGGAGGAAGTGTCCGGGGTGAGGGAAGTCTGGGAGTCCCTGCTCAGGCTGCTGCCCCCGCGACCCGGCCCCGGATAAGCGGAAGAAGATGGATGGATGGATGGATGGATGGATGGATGGACGGTTATCATTACGTTAGCGTTATTTAGACTATGCAGACTCTACAACACATACATTTTATTGCAAAGAAACAACACAATTTACACAGTTTATACAATTTAAACTAAATATTACATCTTTTGAATGAGGAAATGTCCTGTAAATGTTGCAAATAACTGCAAGCTGAAACCCATGATAGAGTTAAGCACTGACACTCTTATTTGAACATTCTGACTTGAGTGGAAGAATTAAAAGCAGCACAAACTGATAAAATGTGTTTCTTTGCTTTCCTTTGGCCTAATTTTTGTTTGTGCGGCTTTTGTTTTGCGCAAATAAACTTTATACAGTAGGTGCAGAGCTTGGCTAGCTTGTGTGTTTACGGCAGTTGGAGATTTAGGACACTTCAACTGCAGCACAACAGTTCGTTTCCTCAACACTTGGATTTTGTCTCCTTAAATAACATGTTTCTGAGTCCATCTGTGTGTGATCCCAAAGTCTGTATCAGTGTTCCTGTTGTTTATCTAGTTTTCTACAACTGTTTTCTTTTTTCCATGTCATACACAAACTAAATATTTAGCTTTGTTCAGAGTTTAGAGTTGTAGACTTTTTTAAATTTTTTATCAAACTTTAGCAGCTTGTTCACATTTTAGTTGTGTTTTGAGCTTTTACAGGAGAAAATGTCATCACTCGACATCAGCTCTCATGTGTTTTTGAAACTCGCTGCTAAAATTCAGAATGCTGTGATGTCACCTCTATAATAAGAATAAGATCCATTAAAAAATGTAAATTCATGAAAGTTGGCACTAGGAAATTTGTTAAAATGCCTATGACAGGTTTAACTAAAATGCAGGTAATGTTTAGCAATTTTTTTTAGGTTCGCAATTTTACTTCCTGGTTGTAAATGATGACATCACACTAGGAAATTACCTAGCAACCACACTGTACATTGGGCTAAAACGTATCTAATGTCTGTTTTTTTTTTTTTTTTTGACCATTTAAAAATACATGTGAACATCTTTATTTTTTATAAAAAGTTGTTTATTTTGTGTAAACTGTGCAAAACCTTTGAATGGAATTGGTCTGAGCCTTCCTTGCGTGATTTGTCATCCTAGAATTTTCAACTGATTTTTCAACTTTTCTCCACAAACAGCTCCTTGATTGGTGCACAACTATAATTTATATTTTACATCAGGTATTAATGCATCAAATAAAGTCGAAATTGGAAAATGGTAAAAACCTGCCACGCGCACTTTAAGTTAAATTGCAATCGCCTTGTGCACTGAATCGTAGAAAGGGTTTCAGAGGTTGTCATCCGGACGCTGTTTGAAGATCGAGACGTTTCAACTTTTATCCAAAAGTCATTGTCAATCAGGACTTGTGCACTGAAGCTTACTGAAAAATATAAAGTCTTCTTACCAAAAAAGCACCATGAAGGAGTCAACAACACATTACAAACCAGTTTTTTCTCGTCGTAGCCTAGTTCTTTATAAAGAAATGGACCTCTAACTCTGCTGCTGTCTGCACTTGTCGTCTTGAGACCCGAGGACTAAAAATCACCTCCATGAGTAGCGCTCTGATTGTAATCTTCGCCGTGTTTCCGCAGGTACTTGGTGACTCACCTGATGGGAGCCGACCTGAATAACATCGTCAAGTGTCAGAAGTTAACAGACGACCACGTTCAGTTCCTCATTTATCAAATACTCAGAGGCCTAAAGGTTTGTGCTCCTCTGGCTTTATCTGTAGATGGTGTCACCACTTTGCATAACTTTGTAAAGGCCTGCAGCGTTTAAAAAAACAAGCAAAATTATTAGGAATTTTGGGCTGAAATTGATGGCGCAATTGAAACAAAAGTGCTATTTGAATGGTTGGAAAGATGCTAATTATATAAGTAACATATTTTCCTTTGCAAGACACAAAATATCTCAACAGTTGGTTTTCAGTTATATTTAATTAATCCTCTTGTGATAAGCGACCATAAGACCTATAATTTTGATCTGTTATTATTATTTTTTTGCTGTATTTTATACATTTTGTGGGTTTAAAGCTTTAAAGGGCCTGCACCTGATTTTGAACCGTGACACAGGAACATGTTTTGTTTGAACCGTTAGCCCCGCCCACACAGTCCCTCCTTTCACTCAATATTGCAGCATGACTCAGAAACGACTGTCTGGAATAGTCTGATGCAGTTGTTTCCATATAATTCCTCTCCTTGCAATTAGCTTTTAGCACTTTTGAAACTGCACCATGACACAGAATCACATGTCTGGGTCTGGGATGGTGTCAAGCAGTTATTTTCCCAAGATTCATAGTGTACAATGTGCCCGATTGGCTGAAAAGAGGTGACCCTGGCAAACACTTCTGCACTGGTTCTTTCCTAACAAAGTGTGTTTATAATAAGTACAGATTATACATTAGAAACCCAATGTTGCTTCTATCAAACAATGTGCAGTGTAAAGAGAATGTATCTTAACTAGAGTAAATAAAAATCAGGCACAGGGCCTTTAATGATTATCACATAGTTTGTTAGCCTCTATTGGGTTTTCAAACTCTTAATATTTTAACTTTTGAAAAGTCAAATGGGGAAATGAATGGGAAATGGGCTTGGACTGTTCAGCTCCATAAAACCTGTAAACCCGAAAAGTTATATCACATTATTCGACCAATCGTGACTAGTCAAAAAAAAATATCGCCATCGTATTTTGATAATCGTAAGTGTTATCTGGTCTATACAGGCAAAAAGACATTTCTTAACAAAAACATTGACATTATTAAATCAAAATGTAAAGAAATTATAAACAATTTCTGATTTTCATCCATCAGAATTGTTTAATCATGGATTTTCTCTTATCTAGAAGCCTTCAGTCATCCTTTAATTGATTAATAATGTATATAAAAAGTCTCAACGTACCAAAATAATCATATAAGTTGTTGATAAATCGGAAAAACAATCACTGACAAGTCACCTATTGAAATAACCTTTAGCTGCCCTAGTATTTTGAATGTCGGCCATGTTGTTTATGAACTCTGAAACGTATTGATTTGTAAAACCACATTAGAGCATTAGCATGTTATAAATGTTTCTCTTTTCCCTCCACAGTACATCCATTCAGCCGACATCATCCACAGAGTGAGTGCTTACTCCGTCTTCTTACATTTTTATTGCTGTTTATGGAGGCCGTCGTGGTTGAAAGATTAACTGCAGTTCTAATGATCACAATTAGCAAATCTACAGAATTGTTTTTAGACCCAATTTGAACCTAGTTTGGACCAATTGAAGTCCTGGTTAGTCTGGTTTTGTGTGGTATCAGGCGAGGTTTAGTCCTCCTCCTGGTTTTGTTCTTGTTTTGTCTTTAATTTTGTACTAGTTTGGTCTTGGTTTTGTTCCAGGTTTAGTCCTTGTTTTATCCTCCATTTACTACTACTTTAGTCCTGGTTTTGCTCCAGGTTTAATCCTTATTTTGATCTTAGTTTAGTTCTCAGTTTAGTTCGAGTTTAGTCCTGGTTTAGTTCTTTGTTTGGTCTCAGTTTAGTCTTTATTTAGTCCTTGATTTTGTCCTAATTTAGTCCTTGATTTACTCCTTGGTTTAGTTCTAGTTTAGTCTTTATTTAGTCCTTGGTTTTGTCCTAGTTTAGTCCTTGATTTAGTCCTTGGTTTAGTCCTAGTTTAGTCCCAGTATTGTCCATGGTTTTGACGTGGTTTAATCCTGGTTTTGTCCTGTCTTAGTCCTTGTTTCATCCTTGGTTTTGTCCTTTTTTAGTCCTAGTTTAGTCTTGGATTTTATTTCTTGCTGTAGTCCTAGTTTACTCTTTATTTAATCCTTGGTTTAGTTCGAGTTTAATCCTGGTTAAGTCCTCGTCTAGTCCAGGTATTGTCCATGGTTTTGTCCTGGTTTTGCCCTGCCTTAGTCCTAATTTAGTCCTGGTTTAATCTGCATCTAGTCCTAGTTTAGTCCTGGTTTTGTACTCTGTTGGACATAGTTCTTGTCTTTGTCCGTGTCCGGATTTGCCCTTTTTGTTTTTGTGTACAACCCATTTAGTTTATTTGAATATTTTCAGAAATTGTGCTTTGCTTGGAAAAAGGTTGGTTGTCAACACTGATAACTGCCAAGGTCCCTCCTGTTTAGCCACAACAAAGTCACGAGAAATGAGCTGATTATGTAAAATTCTGCTTCTTCTGTTTTCTCTTTCAGGACTTGAAGCCTAGTAATTTAGCTGTAAATGAAGACTGTGAGCTAAAGGTAAGTGTCATTTCTATAAAAAGACTTAACTGTTGCAAAACATGGTGAAAATGCACTCCTCGAATCCAACACTGCCACTGGTTAAGTCAGTGACCAAACCAGGACTAAACCAGGACTAAACCAGGCCTAAACCAGGACTAAACCAGGACTAAACCAGGGACCAAACCAGGGACCAAACCAGGACCAAACCAGGACCAAACCAGGACCAAACCAGGACCAAACCAGGGACTAAACCAGGGACTAAACCAGGGACTAAACCAGGGACCAAACCAGGGACCAAACCAGGACCAAACCAGGACTAAACCAGGACTAAACCAGGACTAAACCAGGACCAAACCAGGACCAAACCAGGACTAAACCAGGGACTAAACCAGGGACTAAACCAGGGTACAAACCAGGGACCAAACCAGGACTAAACCAGGACCAAACTAGGGACCAAACTGGGACAATACCAGGACCAAACCGGGATCAAATCGGGACCAAACTGGGACAATACCAGGACTAAACCTGGATCAAACCGAGACCAAACCAGGACCAAACCAGGACCAAACCGGGACTAAACCAGGACCAAACCGGGACTAAACCAGGACCAAACCGGGACTAAACCAGGACTAAACCAGGACCAAACTGGGACAATACCAGGACTAAACCTGGATCACACCAAGACCAAACCAGGACCAAACCGGGACTAAACTGGGACTAAACCAGGGACCAAACCGGGACCGAACCGAGACTGAACCGAGACCAAACAGGGACCAAGGCAGGACTAAACCAGGCAGGACCAAACTAGACAGAGCTAAACCGGGACCAAACTAGGCAGTACTAAACTGGGACTAAACCAGGACTAAACCAGGACCAAACTGGGACCCAAACCAGATCCAAACCAGGACTAAACCGAAACCAAACTTGCCTGGCCAGCCAAGAGTTCATGCCCCAACAATATTTTACAAGGACCTTCAGACTAGAGCCGGGTCCTGTCTCCATAAATTCCATTGGGTTTAATTGACAAGCGGAATTTAACCAATCAGAGAAAAGCTTGATCTCTGATTCTAACTATTTAAAACTACCTGACACTGCAAATATTTGAACTGCAGCGTACCACCTACAGGAGCTCGAGAACCACAGTTCGAGAACCACTACCATAATGGAAAAAAAAACACTTAACCTTTCAGAATCCGTCAATTTCCTCCTCTCTCTTTCAGATTTTGGATTTTGGCTTGGCGCGGCACACGGACGACGAGATGACGGGATACGTGGCGACTCGCTGGTACCGCGCTCCCGAGATTATGCTGAACTGGATGCACTACAACATGACAGGTGCGGATTCTGACACAACCCAAACCCGCACGTCACTTTCACAAAAGCGCACGGAGCCGTTACTTCATCCATTGTGCTTTTTATAATGACTCAGGCGCACAAAAGTAAATAATAGCAGTAATTTTTGGAAAAAGTAGGGCACCGATTTCATTTTGTATTGTCCGGGTCAGACGAGCTTTCATTTAAAACCTCTTGCTGTACAGTTCTGATATAACTGGGTAAATTAACGGTGCGTTTTTCTCTGCACAAAGTCATTGTGCAGCTGTGAGTGAAAGTGTTGACGACGGCTGAAATAATGCCTATAATTCTATAGTAAATTTTATATTTTTTATGCTGTGAACATTTCTGCAAAAGTCAGTAATATTTAGAACTAACCTTAGCCTTAATAGTTTGAATGCCTTTGGGTAGGAATGTCTGACACATGACATGAAAAGTGAAATCCTTTATTTTCATTCATTCTAATACATTACTGTGTACAATACAATGTGACAATTTTTATTAAATCGAACTTTCGGAATGCAAATTCCGAAAGCCACATAAAAGCACTTTATAATTACGTGAATAGGCTTTATAACTAAGTTAAATTCCGCATTAGTAGTGCTGTCAAACGATTAAAAAAAAAAAAAAAAAAAGAATGTGATTAATCAGACTTTGGATCTGTGATTAATCATGAATAATCGCTTCGGCACGCTTTTTCTGGTGTCATTATTATTAACATGTAAGGCTGCAACTAATGATTATTTTGGCAGTCGATGAGTCTAGAGATTATTCTTTTGATTTATTGATTATTTGTTTAGAACATGAAAGACATTTCAATATATTTTTTTCTCAATTTTACCCAAATAAATCTGAAGTGAAGCCTTTTGGAGGGCATCCTAGAGGAGAATATTTATAGATTAACAAGTATTGAAATCAAAAATACACAATTTACATGTTTCCTGACCCATTTTTGTGGGATACTTACTCTGTTGGAATAATAAAACCTATTCTTTCAGCACACAGACTGTTCTGGAGTCTGTGGATAAGTCAGTTAATGATTATGTGATTATTTAATTTGTTGACAACTATTTCTGTAATCAATTAGTTCAGATTAATTAACTTGTTGCAGCCCTATTCACATGTCTGTTTTGAAGTATTTTTGTACACTTTCTTCTGAAAATGAAATAATTTTATTACTTCACAAAAGACATTCTTTAAAAGTCTAACTAATTAAGTCTAGACGTTGCATAGTGTTGAGTCTGTGGCACATGTTTCAGGTAAATCTAGGCTTCATGACCAAACCCAGGTAAAACCTCCTGCGTAATCTGAAAGAGCGTGTTTCATCAAATCAAACTGTGTGATTCATTTGCGTCAATTTGTGATTAATGTGTCAATTTTGTATGATTAATCTCAAGAGGTAATGCTTAAACTTTGAAAGCCCTACTTTTTACTTAATAAAAATAGTCACAATTATTCATTTTTAGTTCTTATATATTAGTCCTGGTTGAGTTTGGGTTCACACCTGGTTTAGTTTTGATCTGTGTTAATTCTGGTCGTTAGATTCCATTTTGTGTTTTCAAAGGCCATTGATCTGACTGTGGCGTCTACACAAAGTTCAGTTTGTAATGCAGTAAACTGGAAGAATACAAAATTGCCCTTTAGACCTTTTTAGTTTGTATACAAAAATATTCTAAATTCAGAATGGAGGCAAAGGTGAGATGGAACATAATTTCACTGGAGAAACTGGAATTAACCTCAGAATATCACATAATATGAAAATGTATTATTTGTTTACATTATTTGTTTACTTTAAAAAATATTATAAAAGATACAGCCTTTTTGATAAAGACAAACTCTAGTTTAGAATCTTATCTTCAGATATATTACAGACTTGACCACAAATTATACCTTTGTGAATCTCAGGTACAATTTAGAAGGTAGAACATTTTATTTTTCTATCTTAATTTAAAGTCGATACCATTGCAAGATAAAACAAATGTCTGATATTCTCTCTTTAAAACTGTCCTTGTTATTTTATTATTTTAAAACGGTCCTTGTTATTTAATTATTATTTTAAAACTGTCCTTGTTATTTAATTATTATTTTAAAACTGTCCTTGTTATTTAATTATTATTTTAAAACGGTCCTTGTTATTTAATTATTATTTTAAAACTGTCCTTGTTATTTAATTATTATTTTAAAACGGTGCTTGTTATTTAATTATTATTTTAAAACTGTCCTTGTTATTTAATTATTGTTTTAAAACTGTCCTTGTTATTTCATTATTATTTATACGTTGAGATTTGCTGGTTTTTCATCCTAGCCTTGTTTTAGAACCACATTAGCACCGTTTGCACCATGTGTTTGCGTTGACGGTCCTGTCTTCTCTTTGAGCAGTGGATATCTGGTCTGTGGGCTGCATCATGGCGGAGCTGCTCACCGGACGGACGCTGTTCCCTGGAACCGACCGTATCCTTTCAACGAGTGCATCTAAAGAGTTTGGCTTTTCCCATTTTATGTGTTTTTAAACGTTTATGTAATAATAATAGAATGTGTTTGTTGATGCGTTCACACCTTGCCCATGGCCTGTTGTCGTGATATTAACAAATGCAGTATTTATTTAAAAACTCATATTAAACTGATGTTGTGGCTTTGCTCTTTACCCTTTACACATTTACCACAATTGGCCAATGGAAATCATTGTGCTGTCGAGCTAATGTCATCATTCAATTCAGAATGTTGTAGCCTTGTGCACAAAGAAAAAGCCCAAGCATTTTCTATAAATCTCTATCTTGGGCTTTTTAGGGTTTTTATTCCGCCACCACAAGGTGCAGAGATCTTTAGAGTTATGTACTCAGAGTCACTTGTGCATTGAACAAAACTAAACTAGTCTAAACTAAACTTTCACAGATTGACTATTTGTGAGCAAAAATGTATGTTTGGCCTTTGGCTCATCACTTCTATTGGTTCTGGAAGAAAAATCTAGAGGCCATTTGCAATTTTTTTTCTTTCTTCAAATTAGTTAATAGTTTTCAAACTGCAGTCCTTCCTTCACACACCGAAAAGAAGAACTATTACACTCACTTCTGTATTGTTCAACGCTCAAAATATAGTAGAGCTGTTGGCTTTTAGTTTTTTTTTTTGTCAGTTAATCTGTGGATGGAGTCTTAGTCGACCAAAATTTGTATTCGTTAAGTAATGATTTTATTTAAATTCTAAGGATTTATCTCGGCAACAACAAAATGCGGAATGAGTTAGTTGAAGATTTGGGAGCGAATCAGCCTTTTTACAGTTTCCTTTTCAGTACAGTACATTTCTGAATGAATAGTTTTGCAGTTGTCGTCTTTTGAGCGCAGTTTGGATCAGATACATGGACTGATCGCAGAGGTACTGAATTATTTTAAGAACTTTTGTCAAGCCCCTTCTTTTAGACAGGACAGCTCTTTAGTCCATCGAGAATTTCTTTGGTCAGCTACATCCCACGACTGCACAAACGGCAACCTTGTACTTGCTGTTTTCTGCGGCAGTTGTTAAACCCTGAGGACTACAGATGGAAATTAGCTGTGAAGCTAGAATCTGGTACAAGCATCTCTGCCATTGTGCTTAATGTAACTGTACACTGTCCTAATAAACGAATAAAGAAAAAAAAAAATATTGCCGTAATATCACACTCTTGATATATTACACAACTTCACCATCTCTAAATCACCGCCGAGTGTGAACTGTTGTAAAAGGCTAAATCACTGTGAGAGCTGAAGCAGGAGGCAGTTACTCTGACTCATCTGCCCACTATGATCTCCTCTATTCAGCTGCAAAACATGGACAAAACCTGGCCGTTTACAGAAAATAGTGCAAGATTTACAGCAGAGTGCACAATTATACCCTGATTAAGTTTCTGATGGAGGGTAAAATGGCACCTGTTGTTACTGGTTTGCTCTGAATGTTTCACCGTGTGGCATTAAACATCCTCGTCTTTCATTCCTTTAATTACAAGGGTTTTTATTGCTCAAAAATACCTTGAAGAACATGCATTGTTTCTCTACAGATCTGACCCTCAACTTGACTTTGCGAGCCAGTAGTTCAGGCATGTCCAAACTCAGGCCCGGGGGCCAATTTTTCTTGGCCCTTAGGCTTCCTGGTGAACTGGCCCACATTGTCCTGATAAGTACTATTTACAGCACATTTCAGATTTTCTACAATTCCAACCTAAATAACTAACATTCTGGCATAATACAGACCTGATATTAAGGCAATGAGACTGAATGTAGATGTGGTGGAGCTTAAAACATCAGATAAATGCAGCTTTTTTTAACGTTTCACAATTGATTTGTGGCCCTCCGCTTGGTCTATATTTCAATATGTGGCCCTCGATGGAAAAAGTTTGGACACCCCTGCAGTAATTGAAAAAAAATGCAACATGGAATAGTTTAATGCTATTTGCGGAACATTTTAGGCGCATGAGGGAACAGGCAGGTGGTGGACTCACTGGACACAATACACAAATAATGTAGTGTGTGATACAGCTATTAAGTGTGTCAAGCATGTGTTATAATTCTGTCAGCTGGACAAAAATGATTTAAGAGAGAATATGCTCTGTCACTCATCTAAGCAGCTTCTTCAGTTCTCCGTTGAGTAGACATGGGATGATATTGAAATTTTATGTCACGATTATCATTTCCAAAATAATTGTGATTAAGAATAATGTCACGATAGTTATTAAAATTGCTGACAGTTTGAAAATGTGACATATAAGACATTACTTTCTAATTATAAATAACTTCTGACATATTTGTACTTTATTATAAGTGAAAACAAAAATGATCTAGAAGGGAACATAATGGCTAAGTTGCTTTATTTCTGCACAATCTGGTGACAAAATGGCGATGATCTTTGTTGGCGATTATCACGTTTATACAAAATGTAGCACAAACGATTATTGTCTTCCTTTTTTATCACGATAAACGATATTATTGTTTATTGTCCCATCCCTACCGGTGAGACACTTTTGCCTCTGTGCACTCAGGTGAGCCTCTGTGTGCAGAAACGCGCCTCGTCCTCACGGTACGTGCAGCCACAGACGACAGAAAAGACCACTGGGCACAGCAAAAGTGAGGCGAGCGTGTTGACATGAAGATAAGTGCGGCGTCAGCTGATCACCTTCACGTGGCTCATGGTGCAGCGTTAAGGGAGAATGAGGAGCAGAGCATGTGAACAGGAACGACCAAAAGTGAAGTAAACACAACTAAATCTAGTGCAAACTGGACGGAGCGCAGGAACATGTGCAAAAACACCCTTAAATTCAGTTCAGTTGGCTCCTCCCTTCACTCATAAAAGGCAGTGACTTGCCAGAACCCTGTCAGTTGTTCTGAAAAAGCTACTTGGATAGAGTTTTGAAACGTATTCATTCTTAAAACCTGAGTCCAGTCGACAGAATAAACTGTTTGTTTGCTTTACAGGGTTATTAGGTGTTGTTGCATAATGTGTCCAGTAAAGTGAATGTCTTTGTTGAGCGTTTGGTGGGTGTTTCGAGTCCTCCCACGTCTTTTATAAAAGAACCAACTAATGCCAGCAGCGCAGTGTGGAGCGTAAAACTAATATTTGCATAAGAGTGGAGTGAATGTGGCATTAGCGAAACTATGCTTTTTGTTACAGCCTTTATATTGAAAGCATGCTGTGACTTGGTCAATGTTGAGATGAAGAAGCAATTTAGGTGCAAGGTTTTGTCGCAGAGTTTCAAAACAACTATAAAATTTACACCGATTATTAGAGTTGTTTTAATTTTTCTTGAACTTTTGCAAATTGTTGCATCTTCTTTTTGGCTTGTGACGTACTGATAGCTTTGTATAGGGCTGCACAATATTGTAAACGTTTGCGATGTGCGACGTGGCTGAGATGACGACATTACTGCGATGTTTTAATATGCCTTTTGACATAACATTATCATTAAAACTAAGTAAATACTTAACAGAGACAAAACAGGTTAGTTTTTCATGACTTTTTCATTTCAAAAACAGTACATTTCAGTCTAATGGAGGAGGACCTTGATGTTATTGCAATATTTTAATCTAGAGGTTATGCAGATGATGTCACAGCATTCTGAATTCAAGCAGAGTGAGTGGCAAAAACACATGGAAGTCAATGGTGAGTAATGAAATAATCTCCTGTTGAAAGCGCAAAACACAGCTGAAATGTGAAAGAGCTCCTGCAATATAACAAATATAAAAGTATACAACTCTGCAACAATATTTAGTACGTACTTCTGGACATCTACAAGAAGAAAATCACTAAACAGTTGTAGAAAACCAGATAAACAGAAACACAGCAGCTACGCTCACATTTATCACAGATACAGAATTTGGGATCACACACAGTTGAACTCATTACCTTTCTATCCTTAAATAACATGTTTCTGAGTCCAAGTGTTGTGGAAATTCATTGTCGAGTTGAAGTGTCCTACATCTCCGGAGCAACAACAGAGAAACTACTCCTGTTGACATTTTAACTTTATGAAGCAAATCAAAAGCTCCACGGACAAAAAATAGGCCAAAGAAAAGCAGAGAAACACATTTTATCAGTTGTGCTGCTATAATGTTGCGTAAAAAGTTGAGTAGCATTCTTTGAATAAATGTCTGCGCATAACCTCTGTGCTTTTTGACACAATAATGTCTGTTGTATTGAAACTAAATTGTGCATGCCTGAATTTAATAGTCAGAAAAAAGCATAAAAAAACCAAGATGAAATCAAGGATAATTTAATACTTTTTAATTAGTTTCAGACCTACTTCGTTCTTATTAGCTGTTGTTCTAGAAGTAGTTTTAGTAATAGTTCTTGTTGGGCCTGTTACTATAACTAATATATTGATTTATTGTTCTATAAATCATAATTTTAAGGGTCAATATTTATCGCATGTACTTTTTTTTCACAAGTGGGGAATTTTCTGTACGTTTTTTGTTGTACGATAAGATTTGAGCTGTAGACGGTTGTATAAGTAACATTTACAACTAATAATAAGTACTAAAGTCTAATTCTGCCTTTGTTTGTCGCATCTAATGATTTTTTAAATTTATTATACATACATTACATTAAATTATACATTTCTAAAGTGTTTATTGGGACTAACTTGAATTATTATGCTTTAAGGTTAGAGCGTCAGTGGCATAAAGTACATGCAGTTGTATATATTTTTCTGCAGTTTTGTTATTGCGAAAGGTCTAGTCGTAGGTTTAAGTTCCAGGATCTCTGCACCGTCCCTCCAGCGTCTCCCCTGTTCTGTTTTCCTTCACGTCGAGTGTTAGACATTGATCAGTTGAAGCTTATTATGACGTTGGTGGGGACTCCGGGGCCCGAGCTCTCCATGAAAATCTCCTCCGACTCTGTGAGTGGAAACGCTGCCTCTTCTCAGCCAATCAAAACGCTTCACACCTTTGTCACTGCCCAATCAAAACGCTTCTCCTGTGCCACTGACCAATCAAAACGCTTCACACCTCTGTCACTGACCAATCAAAACGCTTCACCTGTGCCACTGACCAATCAAAACGCTTCACACCTGTGCCACTGACCAATCAAAACGCTTCACACCTCTGTCACTGACCAATCAAAACGCTTCTCCTGTGTCACTGACCAATCAAAACGCTTCTCACCTGTCACTGCCCAATCAAAACGCTTCACACCTCTGTCACTGACCAATCAAAACGCTTCTGTTGTGTCACTGACCAATCAAAACGCTTCTCCTGTGCCACTGACCAATCAAAACGCTTCACACCTCTGTCACTGACCAATCAAAACGCTTCTCCTGTGTCACTGACCAATCAAAACGCTTCTCACCTGTCACTGCCCAATCAAAACGCTTCACACCTCTGTCACTGACCAATCAAAACGCTTCTCCTGTGTCAATGACCAATCAAAACGCTTCTGTGTCACTGACCAATCAAAACGCTTCTGTTGTGTCACTGACCAATCAAAACGCTTCTCCTGTGTCACTGACCAATCAAAACGCTTCTCACCTGTCACTGCCCAATCAAAACGCTTCACACCTCTGTCACTGACCAATCAAAACGCTTCTCCTGTGTCAATGACCAATCAAAACGCTTCTGTGTCACTGACCAATCAAAACGCTTCTGTTGTGTCACTGACCAATCAAAACGCTTCTCCTGTGTCACTGACCAATCAAAACGCTTCTCCTGTGTCACTGACCAATCAAAACGCTTCTCCTGTTCTAGCGTCCCTTTAATGTTTCACCAGAACTAACTCTAAATCTTGGCTAAAATATTATAGATTTCTAATGGCTGCTTGCTTTTCTAAACTTTTGGGATTTAAAATAAAGTCGTAGTTTATGTCTGTCTATTCCAAAACACCTTGAAAATGACTCCCTCCTTTCTTCTTTTACTTTTTCAGAACTAAGAAATCACTATTCAGACTTTTAAAACACATTTGGATTGTTTACTTTCTATAGAAAAACAACTGTATTATGAAAGATACGTGAAAAGTTGCAATAACAAATTACTTGACTATATATGCTGCTTAACTGTGGCTTTTATAATATTTGTACTTGCCTGTCTCGAGTTATTTAAGATATATATATATATATATATATATATAAGTAGTGCTTCTACTGTTCCGTCATATCTATTTCTGTGGAGTAAAAGAGAAACCTATAATAGGACAAAACTCTCCCTTTTGTGAAGAGTTTTTAAAATGTCCTTCAGCAGAAAATACTGGTGTTTAATTATCATTGTGGTATCAAATCCGTATAGAGAATCAAGTATGTTCCTTAGTATCGAAATTGAATTTGAAATGTTAGTATTGTGACCACTATAGCAGAGCCTCCACAGTCGCTGTTTAAGACACTGCAGACGGCCTCCTGTCAGAAACTCCAGACCAGCTTTATTTATAAAGCAATTTAAAACTTTACAGCTGACCAAGTGTTGTACATAAAAAATAGAAAAGACAAGCCCAATGACAATGCAAAAAATTAATATTAAAACAAAGGAACAATAAAACATAGCTCATTATTAAAAGAACTCGAAGAAAGAAACTCGAAGAAAGCCAGAGAAAAAAGGTGTGTTTTCGGAGAGGTTTCATAAACAGGCTGAGACTCAGCCTGATGTCAAGTGGCAACTGGTTCCACAGCCGTGAGGCAGCCACAGAAAAGGCACGGACATTGCACAGGGACAGAAGCTGATCTGACCTAAGAATTTGAGTGGGAGCATAAGGTTGGATCAGGTCAGAGCGGTAGGCGGGGGCCAGGCTGTTCAAACATTTAAAGTAAATAAAATAATTTCACAGTCAACTCTAAAACACACTGGGAGGCAATGAAGGGAAACTAAATCTGTTGAGATGCTGTCAAATTTTCGGGTTCCAGTCAAAAGTCGAGCTCCGTGCAATTTCCAATTATATCACGGTATTCCAAATTTAACATTGTTCCCATTTACAAAGTATCACCAGCGATTTGGCCCCGCCCATTCTGAAACTGCTTCACTCTCCAGTGCATCGGCTGTTGACCAGGGCACAAATGACAGCTGCAGATTAAGTTTAATGTTGATTATGAATAAAGTTTGTGGAAATTAGAGTCCTGAAATTATCAGAAAGAACATGCGAAGGAGTTTGGACTTAAAAACCACAGACAAGCTATTTATGGCGAACCACCTGATGCTGTAGTCATTTTAAATTTGTGAATTGTAGTTTAGCGTTCTTGTCTTGTTCTTTGTAAGTGCCATTTCTTTCGTCTTCCCATTTCTCCTCCATCTCGTTTGAAAATCCCATGTTTCCTGAATGCCCCTTGACTCGAGCGCTGCAGACATTAACCAGCTGCAGCAGATCATGCGATTGACTGGAACGCCCCCGGCCTCGCTCATAAGCCGGATGCCCAGCCACGAGGTGAGACGAGCGCCGCCAAAACTTGCTAACAACTTCACAGAAATGAACATATGCACACAATACTATTTTAAGAAGCTATTTAAGGGTTAGAAAGGGACGGGAGGAGAGTCAGACGAAGCAGATGGAGAAGAGGATTCACTATGAATTTTAAATGACATTATAAATATTTGTTTTACCGTATTAAAGCCTTTTCTCCTGCCTTGCTTACTCTGTTCTGTGCTTTGAGCTGCTGCTTTTTGTTGCTAATCCAGGGCTCGATAACATCATTTCTGCATGGAGCTGGGTGTCACTATTCTTCACTTCCAAAAAGTAAAATATAAGTTTAAATTACTTGAATTCAGAACGTTGACCTCAATTTGATTTGTCTTGTTTGTATAATTTGACTTGTTTTGTGATAGTTCAAGACTTTTCTAATTTGTTTTAAGCAATAACAGAAATATAAATGATGAAAATTCTTCAAATGTTCCTACTCTTGTGCATAATTTAGCTTTTAACTAAAGTATCTTGACAACATACGAGAAATCTCAAATGCGGTACGGTTCTGAATTCAAATAATGGAAATGGAAATTGTAATGGCATTGTAAAATTGACTAAAGTGTTATTGCTTCAGACATTCGCTTTAAATGTTAATGTTTTGCCTGTTTTTATGGAACTGTGTGTGGTTTTGTGGTTGTGCAGGCGAGGAACTACATAAACTCACTTCCCTACATGCCCAAGAGGAACTTTGCTGATGTTTTCATTGGAGCCAATCCTCTCGGTGAGTCCTGCACGTGGAGCTCCATCTAGTGGTAACTGAGAGCGTTGCATGTAAGATATATTTTCACTCATGATTAGCAGCACTGCGGGAACCAGATTGATACTTCAAATAGGTACAAGCCGCTTTTTGGATCATTGCTACAGGGGATTGTCTTTCAGCTGCAACACGGTACTTAAAATCTACATGACAGGTTCTCGTGATACTCTAATTATGACTCAGTTTGGTGAAATAACACCTGCGGTAGATGTTTATCAAAGTCTTGCATCCGTGAAGTTGCAGTTTGCAAAGAAATTTTGAAAAATTAAAGTTTAAAATGACAGGAAGTAATGCAGAGTTCTCAAATGGAATCCCTCTGACTGAAATGATTTTTACACACAAATGACAAAGGATTTGACAGTTTACACCAGGGGTGTCCAAACTTTTTCCATCGAGGGCCACATATTGAAATATAGACCAAGCGGAGGGCCACAAATCAATCGTGAAACGTTAAAAAAAGCTGCATTTATCTGATATTTTCAGCACCACCACATCTACATTCAGTCTCAGTGCCTTAATATCAGGTCTGTATTGCACCAAAATGTTAGTTATTTAGGTTGGAATTGTAGAAAATCTGAAATGTGCTGTAAATAGTACTTATCAGGACAATGTGGGCCAGTTCACCAGGAAGACTAAGGGCCAAGAAAAATTGGTCTGAGGGCCGCATTTGGCTCCCGGGCCTGAGTTTGGACATGCCTGGTTTAAACGGTCATTCAAAAAAGTAAAGGTGTTATCAGGTGTTATTATTCGATAAATCATAACTGTTTCATTTATTTATATGGATTTTTGGCCCTTTTTTTTTTCAAAATGGTTGCTAGGTAACAGTTGTGTAATTACCTCTTTATTTGTGCTCAGGGAGTAACATTATAAACTACAAACAATGTCAATCTGGGGGAAACTAGGCAAAAATGTTTAGTAAATTCTATCTAATCTATAAATATAATTATGTTCTCTACATTTTAGTGAAATGTAAGTCTAACCTGTCATATAGACTTTAAACCCAACTGATGCAGTTAGTAGCTTCTCATTTCTAAAACAACCAAGTGGAAAGACTAATCCTGATCATTGAGGTTAACTGCAAAAAAAAAAAAAAGGCTTCAGTTTTCTCGGGAGGATAAAGATTGGACTGGAGCGATGGAAGAAGATGTGGTTGGATGACTCTATGTTTTCCCTGTTCCAGATCTTAACCCCACTGAGAATCTTTTGCCCGAGAAGGCTTTGTGCAGTGCTCTTGGAAAAAAATGAATGCAGCACTGGGTGGAAAAAACTTTTTTTTTTTAAATTGCAGAAGTTTATTTAAATAATAGCACCCAAATGTGTTCTGTAATCTAAAAATTATCCAACCAAATATTAGATATTAGATGTGACCTTTCTTTAAAGTTGCCACTTTTTTTTTTTTTGGTCAGGCAGTGTATTGCATCGCTGATATGTTTAATTATGTAGTATCCATCTGGAATATTGAATCAGAATCAGAAACGGTTTATTGTCATTGTCAGTGATCAAAATTCACAAACATAGGAACTTGCTACGGCGTAAGGTGCAACATAAAACAATGAATAAAATATAATAAAATATATAAAAGAGGCATGTATAAGATTAAGAATAAAATAGACTAAGACTATATACAGAAATGTACAGTTGGCAGACAGTGCAAATGTAGCAGTGCAAATAGATAGTTCTTATATAATATATTGTTTAAGTGGCAGGTGTTATAAAGTGTTCACGAGTCCAACGGCAGAGGGAAAGACACTGTTCTTGTGGCGGGAAATGTCCAGGAAGAGGAAGGACTTTCAGCTGAGTTTTAGCCAATCATCGCAATCAACTACTTTACGTAGATATTAAAACAGAATTGTTAATTTGTTGAACCAAGCCTGCTGTTTCTCACCCTTGCTACTACGGGTGGGTGATTGTGACAAAAATGACAATCCCAATAATAATGATACTCAAATAATATGTCAATCCAACAGAAATGTGCTCTTCATATTTCATTCTAGCTTTTTATTTTTTATAACTTTATTGCTGTATTAATGAGTCATTGTAGACAAACCTCTAACTGTTTATTTTAAAAACTGCATTAATTTAAATTTACTACTTAAGCCCTGTTCAGACCGCCGCGACAAAATCGCGTTTGTCGCCCCTAGTTTGTCGCCTGTGCATTTAAGCACAGTCGCTTTAGTCGCGCGACTTGGTCGCCGAAAAAAAAAGTCACCAGCGGACACGCGGCGCGACCAGCACAGCTAACCTGCTGCTAGAGATTAGATTCCTGGGAGCGGGCGTTCGGGACCACATTTTCCGCTCTGTTGTCGGGCTGGGCCGCGGACCTGGGCCGTGTGGGCTCGGTCTCAAGGGGCAGAGACGAGCACGTGTGTGTCACGTGTGGTGTCACGTTTGTAACATGCGCTCCACGGCGAAAGAGCGTGGTGTGCAGCCAACACTGTGTTGTTTTCATCCTCCAATAAAGTGGGCAAAATATGTGACGGCACCATAATAAAAGTGCGCGGCTGCTACACGGAGCAGAGCAGAGGAGAGAGAGGGAGAGAGAGCCACGGATGCCCTCCCAAAAAGCTGAAGAACAGAGCGAGGGAGCGGGATCATTGGGCCGGCGTCAGCGGGACAGGCACTTCTGGAACAGGAGACATCACGTTGGTGCAGGTAGAACACTAAACACTTGAAGCCCTGTCAGGCGCTTATTCTGCCAATAAAACTCTGCACGGAACTCAGTTTACGGTTCTACACGTGCGGCTCGGGTCTGTTCGGTCAATCATGCGTTTGGTTTGTTTACGTCCTTCTTTCCGGATAATGATATACGTAGTAACGTCTCACAAGCGTGGTCTCTGATTGGCTGCCATCCGCGGCGGTCGCTGCGTTGGCCGCAGAAAGTTCAGCTTTGTTTATCTTCTGCGACTGTCGCCCGGTCGCGCGAATGAAGCTTAATTTGCGTCGCCGCAAAGTCGCCTTGTCGCGTCGCGCCGCGACGACAGAATCGCAGGATTCGCGCGCTGTCGCCCTCGCCTGTCGCGCCAAGAAATCGCAGGAGGCTTTTGTCGCGCGACACCATAGACTTAACATGTAAACTGGTCGCGGTGGTCGCGGCGGTGTGAACGCCCCTTTACTCTACATATTCCCTTCTTTAGATTTATTAAAGATTTATTTAGCAGGAGAAAAAACATGCTACTCTTGAAATGTGTCAATCACAATATCAGAAAAAAGATTTAACGTTCACATAAAACGTAATACATGCCTAATACAAAAACAAACATTAAATTACAAAAAGACGCAAAGAAAAAAAATAGTAGAGCTCGAGGTGTGAAAGACAATTCATGTTTTGTATTAAAACTGTCTTTGGTGTCTCAGCTCATAACCACTAGATGGCGCCTGGGTTATATGAAAGCATTTTATCAATTATTAATAAAAGGGTTTTGTTCAACACTCCCTTGATATTCATATGTTTTGCTTTGTGAGGTTTCTGTATATTCTAACACTTTTGTCCTCCCCCTTCCTCTCGCCTGTCCTCTCGTCTGTCCTCCCCCTTCCTCTCGCCTGTCCTCTCGCCTGTCCTCCCCCTTCCTCTCGCCTGTCCTCTCGTCTGTCCTCCCCCTTCCTCTCGCCTGTCCTCTCGCCTGTCCTCCCCCTTCCTCTCGCCTGTCCTCTCCCCCCTCCTCTCGCCTGTCCTCCCCCTTCCTCTCGCCTGTCCTCTCCCCCCTCCTCTCGTCTGTCCTCCCCCTTCCTCTCGCCTGTCCTCTCGCCTGTCCTCTCGTCTGTCCTCCCCCTTCCTCTCGCCTTTCTTGTCTCTTCTCGTTTGTCCTCCTCTTCCTTCTCGCTTCTGTCTCTTCGCTTTCTGTCCTCTTCTTGTCCTTCGCTTGTCTCTTCGCTTTCTGTCCTTCGCTTGTCTCTTCTCGCTTGTCTCTCCTCTCTTTTCCTCTCGCTTGTCCTCTTCGCTCTGTCTCTCCTCTCTTCCTTCTCGCTTCTTGTCCTTCTCTCTCTCCTCTCGTCTGTCTCTCCCCTTTCCTTCTCACTCTGTCCTCTCGCTCTGTCCTCCCCTTCCTTCTCGCCTGTCTCTTCTCGCTTGTCTCTCCTCTCTCTTTCCTTCTCGCTTGTCCTCTTCGTTTGTCCTCCTCTTCCTTCTCGCTTGTCCTCTCTCGCTTTGTCTCTCTCGCTTTGTCCTCCCCTCTTCTTCCTTCGCTTTCTGTCCTCTTCGTTTGTCCTCCCTCTTTCCTTCTCGCTTTGTTCTTCCTCTCTCCTCTCGTTTGTCCTCCCCTTCCTTCTCGCCTGTCCTCTTCGCTTCTGTCCTTCTCGCTTCTTGTCCTCCCCTTTTCTTCTCGCTTCTTGTCCTCTCGCTTGTCCTTCTCTCCTCTCTCCTTCTCTTCGTTTGTCTCTTCCTCTTCCTTCTCACTCTGTCCTCTCGTTTGTCCTCCCCTTCCTTCTCGCTCTGTCCTTCTCGCTTGTCCTCTCACCTTGTCCTCTTTCGTTTGTCCTCTCTTTCCTCTCGTTTGTCCTCTCTCGCTTATCTCTCTCCCCTTTTCCTTCTCGCTTGTCCTCTTTTTCCTCTTCGCTTGTCTCTTCGCTTATCTCTTCCTCTTCCTTCTCGCTTTCTGTCTCTTCTTCGTCTGTCTCTTCTCGCTTGTCTCTCCCTCTTTTTCCTCTTCGTGCTTGTCTCTCTCGCTTGTCCTCCTCTTCCTTCGCTTGTCCTCTCGCTTGTCCTCCCCCTTTTCCTTCTCGCTTGTCTCTCTCGCCTTGTCCTCCTTCCCCTCTTCCTTCGCCTTGTCCTTCTCGCTTGTCCTCCTCTCTCTTTCCTTCTCGCTTTCTGTCCCTCTCGTCTGTCCTCCCCCTTCCTCTCGTGTGTCCTCTCGCCTGTCCTCCCTCTTCCTCTCGCCTGTCCTCTCCCCCCTCCTCTCGCCTGTCCCCTCCCCCTTCCTCTCGCCTGTCCTCTCCCCTGTCCTCCCCCCTCCTCTCGTCTGTCCTCCCCCTTCCTCTCGCCTGTCTCCCTGAAAGCCGTGGACCTGCTGGAGAAGATGCTGGTTCTGGACACAGACAAACGGATCACGGCGTCTGAAGCTCTGGCCCACACGTACTTCGCTCAGTACCACGACCCCGACGACGAACCCGAGGCCGAGCCGTACGACCAGAGCTTTGAGAGCCGCGAGCTGGAGATCGACGAGTGGAAGAGTGAGGAAACTTTGGGTTTTTCAGATTGTGATGTGAAAAAAGTAGGAAATTGCGTTGCATTCATTTTCTAATTTGAAAATGGGGTGCACGGTGGCAGAGCGGCTAGAGCTTCTGCCTCTCAATAAGGAGATCGTGGGTTCGAATCCCAGACCACCCCAACATCGTGGTTTCAAATTCCGGACCACCCCAACATCACACGATCTCTCTGGGTGGAGTCTGCATGTCCTCCCCGTGTTACCGTGGGTTCTCTCCGGGTTCTCCGGCTTCCTCCCACCGTCCAAAGACATGACTGTGTAGGTTAATTGACAACTCTAAATTGTCCGTAGTGAATGAATGTGAGAGTGAATGGTTGTCTGTCCGTGTCTCTGTCTCTCTGTGTCAGCTGCGACAAGTTGGCCACTGTCCAGGGTGTACCCCGCCTAAGGCCCAAAGTCACTGGGATAGGCTCCAGTCACCTGCGACCCCTAACGGGAATAAGCGGTAGAAATGAATGAATTAATATCTCTGATGATGATGATGAAGTATTGCATGGAAAACGGAAATACTTTATTTTAAACTCTTCAGCAATCCACAAACAAGTATTTGTCCTTACTTCCCTGCAATGAGTTTATGAGAGCTTTTCGCAACTTTCAGTCACAAGTAAAGCGAACAGCTCAAGTACAGTCCCTTTAAAACTTTCAAAAAGTTACAATAAAAAAAAAATACAATTAAAATACAATATGCAATCTGTACTTTGCCTCACTAAAATACAAAAAAAGGTCTTCCGGATGTTTCTAATGTATTGTTTTATTTTCCAGGATTAACGTATGAGGAGGTCGTGAGCTTCGAGGCTCCACAGTTCGATGGAGACGAGATGGAGTCCTGACTTTCCTCATTCCTCTGTTTATATATAAAAGCCGCACTCTTCTGGGACGAACATGAAACTTTCACTCCTCACCTCCATCACATTCAAGTGCCTGCCACCTCCATGTTTAGGGAATCAGGGATACAATCAAATCAATTACACCTCCGCGAAGTTATCCGCAATCTTGTGGCTGTTTTTTGTAGCCGCCCATTCATATTAAAGGTCCTGTTTTATGCTTAAATTTACCGTTATGAGCTTTAAAGGACACATATTCTGCTACATCATCAAAAACACACCTGAAGTAGCATTCAGTTGTATTCATGCTGTTTTGAGGAATGTTTATTCAAAAATCCTCTCCCCTGAGCGTCAAACACACGTCATGTGCACTCCCTCTATCCGGGACGTATTTTCAGACTTCATACGTGTTTTAACGTGTCCTTAAATCGTCGCTAAACTCGTTCACGATAACTGCTGAAGCAAATTAGAACATATTTTCAGCGCTAACGTCACCAGATTGTATATTGCGCTGGCGCCATCTGCTGGCTGGATTTCAGGTAATTTCATAGTGACTGATAACACAGGTCAAAGAATGAATAAGAAACTTTTTTTTGTTTAAAAACATGAGATGGCAAATTTAAGGCACTCAAGAGCATGTTTAAAGGCTAAAAGCAATATGAAAAATGCAGAATATTTTTCCTTTAAACCATGTCGTACTGTATTTCTCTAATCAAAAATATACCATACCATTTAGTCCAACTCCCGAGCGTGAAACATTTGATTTTTTGCGCTTAGGGTTGAATTATTTTTACTTGTTTTTCCACACAATACCTCTTAAATTGTAAAACGTGAAATGCCAAGGTGTAAAAACTAGTTCAAAAAGCCTGTATGATGCATAAAATAGGACCTTTAAATCATTATTTTAATGTGTTTTTTTTTTTTTACGTGTAAACCCCCAGGCCTTGTAACATTACATTTCAGTATCAGGTCAAAATCAAGCTGCATCGGCAAGTAATAATATTGTTTACAAGAGGAAATATTTGGGTAGAAACAAGAGATATATGTTAAATATGTTATAATATTCCCCAAGAGAAAAATCCAGGGCGCTCGTGAGTTTAGAAAATTCAAAAGCCTTTATTATGGCTTTTTGGCCCAACATGGCCTTTTTATTCTTAATAATATTGTTTATAAAAATGAAAGAGTTCCTTCCAGAAGTAGATTTGACAGAAAAAAGCCATTGTCTCCCTATATTTATCCAAACACACCAAAAAAAAATTTAAAAATACACATTTAAACTCCCCTTTCTCAGTCAAACACTACAGTGAGCTAGGAGGATGGGAGGGCATCTGACACACAGCAATTTGTGTTTAACTTTTCCACAATATTTAGTTTACTGCGATGCACCCAAACAATGTAAATAACATTCATCAGTATTTTGTACCGTAAAGACAGAAGGAATTGTATTTTTTCATTACTGGACACTTTATTTAGTTCACACTCTGATCCGGGTTTGGTCCTGATGCAGACCTGGTTTGGTTCTGTTCAAGTCCTAGTTTTGTCTAGTCCAGGGTTTTGTTCCAGGTTAAGTCCCAGTTTAGTTCAAACCAAGTGTGAAAGCAACCAGTGACGATGCAGGACTAAACCACTTCGTACTCGTTTCTGAAGCGTCGAAGACTAAACGAGGACCAGACCAATATCCAACATAAACTGTAACTGTAAGCATTTTCTCCCAATTCTGATGTTTGGTTTAAACTTCAGATTTGTCTCTGGATTAAACATTACAGTTGTGTTCATAATCATTTGATCTGCCGTACCTAATAAACTGTCCAGTGAGTGCAGCGCAGACTTCAGGTTGTAAAAATGCAGCTCATATTACATTTTCTACTAGAATTTAGCTTAAAAAAATGACTTAAATTTGATTAATGTCTGATCCAAAATGACCCCTGTGTTTGGAATAGATTTAAATACTTGTTTTATGGCCCGTGAAGAGAATTCTGGGAAATGCCAACATAATTTGAATGTTGTGGAAATTCTATTGAGAATTGTTAGCAGTGATTCGCAAACATTTGTCATAATTTATCACCAGAGAACAGAATTGGCTCCACGAGTTTATAATGGACTTAACGTCTAAATCAGACCAAGGTGGGAACACATACAGATTTAATGTAAACTTCTTTAGGACTGTAGTCGACTTAAGAAGCTCTTTAGACGCTCTCTACATCGACTAAAAGGGGCGTGGTGCTTGCAAAAGCTCTCAAACCTCTTAAGTGTCTCCGTCATTTGACAACGTGTCTGTTCTCAAAGTCCACTGACAAGAGCAGGAGAACACGGGAGCTCAGATCAGGCAATTCAAAATACTCGTTCAAAAACATGAGTAAACTGTATTTTTAGTACACGGGCTCAGTTCACGTCCACGTTTTCTCCTTTCTTCTGTTGTGACTGTACATGATTTACAAATGCCCCATAAAAGACGAAAGACTAAAGATCTACAGCCCTAAACTTCACAGCAAATAAAGATGGACTAAAACTGGATCTAAAGCCGCAAACCAGATCAAAACCAGGACTAGAATCAAACTCATTCAGGACTAAATCTCTAGACCAGTCATCCCCAACCTGGGGGTCGGGACCCAAATTTGGGTCCCCAAAGATTCTGAGGGGGTCCCCAGGAATTTTTAGAAAAGAGGTTGGAACTAGATTTTGTAAATTCTAATTAGGGAATTGAATTTTAATTGCTTATATAAAGTATTTTTAATCATTATTGTTATGTCAACTTCTTAATTATTTTAAGTATTCTTTATTAACCAGAAAACAATTATATTTTTTCTTCAAAAACAGTAGCTTCCTGAGTACGAGAAGGATGATTGGGTAACTAACCACGTAAATGGGTGAAATATGGGTTGCTGGGAGAAAAAGGTTGGGAACCACTGCTCTAGACCAAACCAGGACTAAAGCCAGGACCAAACACAGTCTAAAGCCAGGACTTGCACCACTTTAAGAACCACTGCTATACATTTAATTACTATAATATGAATTTGTCTTTATGTATTAAAATAAGACTCCGTTCTCTCTAATTTATCTAGATGAAATTGATTAAAAACAAACAAACACATTTAACATATTTCCCACAATAGTCAAACGTTCGACCTGGCCCTTTTTATTGATAAGAATTGTATCCATCGGCTCATTTTAAGACATATGTTTGTATATTTTTAACACTGCCTTTTAGCACTTATGTAACTCTAGAATGTTTTGACATATTTTCACTACTTCGAAAAAAATCTCAAGTTCCTGAACTCTTCTTAATATGTATTGGATGTTTTGGGGGCACCGGTCATGCGTCTCGCCTTGTATTTAAGAACCTTTTAATATTATGTTATTTGTATATCAATGTAAAAGAATATTTGTACGTTTTTCTTTTGTATTATTTATGAAACGTCACCTAGAATCTCTTCAGCCGCGGTGACTGCATTTTCTGTGCGTCATGTTTTTAACCCACAAGACTAGAATGAATCTATTTATAATCAGTATTTGAAATTATTGTTATTTTACATTTATTTAACATATTTTAGGGATTCTCACCTGGTATTACACAAAATATTCCCTTTTTTATGTGCTTTTACAATCTTCTACTACACCATAACCTCATTAAGCGTTCAAGGTTTGTCCTCTGTTGTCTTTAGTGTCAAAACGAGTGTATTCCACCTGCTGTTTCCATGGAGATGTTATTGCTTTGCCTGGAATGTTCCTCAATGTGGATTTAAAGCTCTCCATCTTGCATTGATTTGATTACAGGTGTTTCTATTGCTACAAAATGCTTTCTAACTTTGTGCCACTTATTGTCTCCATGGAGATACTGTATGTTAAGTACACGTTAAATGCCATAGTGTGGTACATTCCAGTCAAAGCAATGACTTTTGTATGGAGACGAGCGCGATGTAACCCGAAAAGTGATAAAGTACAGCTTTTCACAGCAAGTAATAGATTTAGTTTCTAGATTTGTGTTTAAGGCGAGACTCTACAGGCAAAACTCATTTTTTGAAATATTTTGTTTTTTGGTCAGTTTGTTCTCTCAAGATATTTGCTTTCATGTGGAAACAACACACTTGACAATCTGTTCTTAAAGTTGTTTTATTATTTAATTTAATCCACTTCAACCATTGATTTCAATGGGACGTTGTAACTTCAAAGACCATTTTCTTAAAATGCTTTTTTCTCCCTCGGGACATAAGGATCAACACTTAAAGTCGATCCCACACCAAACTGTACAATCTGGACTCAACAAGATTTTGACAAAACAAACAGACGGATTTTTTATATCAAATGCTAAAACTGATTTATTGACTTAAATTTTAAGTTTAAAAGATTAGGTGAAATTTGAATTTTTAGTACAATTTTCAGTCTAATCTAGTTAGAAATCCAAAATCCCCTCTGTACATTTTTTGTAACTAATATGTTAAAAAAACAAAGAAATTTAAACCTGGTTCTGTCCATTTTTCAGAGTTATATGTCCCAAATATGTGCAGTGTGTTTTTACACATAAAGTGGCTCATTTCTACATGAAAACATTACATGATGAAAAACTTCTAATATATATTTTTCTTACATTTATGTGAGAAGTTTCAAATTGATATCTATAAATTTAAGATGTTTTTTCTATTCACCTGTAGTGTCTCACCTTAATAATTGTGTTTACTAAATCAAATACAGTATAATTTAGATCATTTATCTTCACATTGTCCAAGGTCCATAGTTGCTGGTTCAACCTTGGTGTAACTTCTGATTCCTGACCGACCAGATGAGAATCCAGCTCCTGTTTTGTCTGCAGCGGTACTTTTCCAAAATTGTAATATTGCGTAATTGACATTAGAGCAGAGAAATGTTAATCCGAATTGTAAAATCTTTAGGCAACAATCTCAGAAAATATTTTGTTTTCAATATGATGTTGGAAATTAACTCTAGCCTTAATCAGGACTAGTCCAAGTTCAAACAGATCCAGACCAGCACCAAACCGGGTCTAAACTTAAAACAGCACTCTGATACTGAACTAGTCCAAATCCTCGAACAGATTTCTAAATCAAAAACACAAATCTATACTCAGCAACCCCAATCGAAGGAGAATAAAGCAAGATTATAAAACAGGCCAACAGGTGGGGAATGTCATTTTACGTTCCCCACATAGGTTTTTTGTGATATTCAAATATAATAAAGTATTGAACATCTGACCACTGAAAGGTTTAGTTTAGTAATCGATTTAGTAATTCTCAAACCAGACGACACCAGAACAAACCCAGGTCTAAAAAATGTCTGAACAAACTCAATCTAGGTTCAAATCTGGATCTGAAAGAGTCCTGGACAACTGGACTAGACCATATTCATTCATCTATATGATTACATTAGTATCATATCTGCTTGATTTAATATATTCCCTTCATAAAACATTTCAATTTATTGTGTGTAAAAATGAAAATGTGATTTCTGTGATTTTTGTAAAATTACTTTGTTTTGAGATCATTGGTTTGGGCACATTGTGTGGGGAGTGCATATCACTGGATGCTGAAAACTTTATTTTAAAACTTCTTTTTCTAGACAGTAGTGTTCATTCATGTCATGTTTAAAGTTTGGGTTTGCCGGAGATGTGTTCAGAATGTTATTTTCACATGTACCACAAACAAGAGCAGGCCACCTGTAAATATCACGATTATAAAATAAAGCCTATACTATTTTTCAAAACTATTATTTTTGTTTTTATGTCTTAGCCACACTAGGACACTACAAGTTCTGCCACTTCATGAATCAAACCTCTTGACTCTTGACTATGAGACGGTATCTTTGAGTGTCCAAAAGTGCGATGTAAATGTAATGTATTAATATTATGAAACCCACGAATATGTTTTATTTGACTTGACAATTTCATTATTTCAAGTTTTGATAATGGGAAAAAAAATATCAATAATTTGTTCATGTAAAACAAGTTTGTTTGGCTTGAACATAAATCGTTAATTGTAAAAAAAAAAAACAATAGGTTTAAAAATGCCATTATTGAAGCCGTTACCATGGAAATTAACTTACTAGCAAAAATTAGCCCAAAAAAACAAAAAAAAAAAAGATCCATGGAAGAACCTGATAAACTGCTGGGTCACGTCTGATAAATATATTTCTCAACATATAGTGTTAGAATATTTTGCATTTTAAAATCTCCATTGATGTAACATTGGGCTAAAGGAAATATCTGTTAAGTGTGATGTCCCGGATCCCCCGCTCCCTCCCCAAAAAAAGTGTGTGTGTAGTTTGTGGTGCATATTTCCGACAGTACCTGAACACACCGCCTCCTCAGCTCCGTGTGGCGCACTTACGAAATCCGGACATTTTTACCGGCAACTTAACGCGGCGTGCGTCTCCCCTGCTTTTCAACATGGAAAGAAAAGGTACAGTCCATAACAGCGCATTACAATCCACAATCAACACATTTACACCACGGAAACGCCATTATGTTTTTAAATCTGCAAATACATGTGAAAGTTTGTTTACCTGAAGCGCATTAGCCGTGAATGAAAGTGGACCACGCGCTTTGCTGTTGCTGAAGCTAGCAGCAGTAGCATCTTAGCATCACTAGAAAAACAGACATTCCGACAATACTTTTATCTTTTTAGCTGAGCAGTGCAAACGTATTACTTAAGGATATGTCAGGATTAAAGCTGAATAGTCATCAAATTTGATTATATAAGTTGTACGAACAGTTTTGTTATGCTTCTTGAGTTAGCATTGTGGAGAGCTAACAATCTGCTAGCATGTCTAATAACCACACAAACAGTTACAAGAATTCTATTACAAAGTATTCATATAACACGTGTGAGCTGCTGTAAAATCATCTCCTATCTTAAACATTTTTCAAAAATATAAAAGCTGCCTTCATAGGTATTGTTGTGTAATTTAACCTTACATTATTCACGTTACACCTGTTTTTGTTTTCTAGTGCTCGCAATGCAAGCCAGGAAAAAGAAAAGCAAGCCAAGAAAACCTGGGAAAAGGTATGTTTCAGGATTTTATGGTTATGGCCAGTCCTCCAAGGATTTTAAACATATTTGGATTAACCAGATCAGCAAGTGTTTAGTTAATACATGTTATTGGTTTGATTACACGTGGTTAAAACATTTGCATAATTGGATTGAAATGGTCTGTCTGTGTGATTGTTTTGGTATTCATGGCTTCCTGTTGTATGCAAAATTTTGCAGACTTTTCCCCTTTCAAATTATACAGTATTTTGTTTTCACTTGTTAATAAACCCATGAATTGAGATGGTGGATCATTATATAAAACACAGTACAAAACAGAAACATAATAGGGTTGTCACTTGGCAGTCACAAAACTAAAATGTATAACTCGATCCCGATACAAGGGAAAATGCCTGATACTCTACACCACAATTATTAGAACATTCTTGGTACATTTCTTGAAAATTGTATTGTTGTACACACTGCTTGGAGAACAGAATGTTTTCATATCCTCCACCAGCAAACTACATTTAAAGACAATAATCATCATTTATTTTTATTTGAGCGCTTGGTTTCACAATAGACTTGTACATTTTACAATATTATCATGTGGTCTAGTATATGATATACATATCTAGTTATGATATAGATCAAGACTGTTTTCAAACTAGTTAAGGTCCAATTTTGTCCCATTATTAGGGGTTTTGCTGAAGTAGTTATATGTTGTAATCCTAAATTTGATTAAACGCCATGAGGATCTTTGATATATTTTGTTTCTTTGTTTTGTGACTGTGCTGCAGTTTTTTGCTTGTTTAGAAAATGGAAACTGGTTTGTTCAAAATATTTGACAGATTAATTGTTTTTGATGATTTAAAATTATGTTCTTTCATATTAAGTTTGTGCAAGTCGTGGTTTAACAAAGAAATACGGTCAAAAATGTATTTGGTTCTTAGTTGTGCTCTTGCTGAATAGCATAGATAGCAATATAGCAATATATTGAATATCGCATGTAATCCAAAACTGTGATGATGTATCGTGACTCATGTGTCAAGGGACTTTTTTTTTTTTTTAGTTTATGGGAAGCTTCAAAAATTACTGGACTTAAAATGGCATGATTAAATAGAGCATTTCATAAGTAGTTTTGTCATAAATTGATGGAGCTCTTTCAGCAATGTAAAACCAAAACAAACAGGAAGCCGGTGCAGAGAGAGGAGAATGTGGGTTATCGTGTTTGCTTCCTCTCCAGAACTGTGCTGTGAAGTCCTGAGGTTTAAATGTTCCTGTCAGCTCTTCATTCTCTCTCTCTTCTCTCACTCCCCTGTCCATCCCTCCCTCTCTTACTCTGTCCCTTTTCCATTCTTACCCTTCCATTTTCTCTTCCTCTCTCGCTAAGGCTGCCACTAACACTGATTTAGCAGTCAGTGATTATTCCTATTGTACATTAAGCCTTTTTAAGTACATTATCAAACAAATTGGGGCTGAAATAACTTAATTGATTAATCGCATCTAATTGATTATTTAAATTGTCAACAGATTTGATAATTGAATAATTAATAATAATACGTTTTGAACTATACACACCCTCCAAAACGTGTTGTGTGCTGAGAGAGAATGTTTTTTGTCACTCAGACGAGGCAAGAATTCCAATAAAAACATGTGAAGTTAAGCATTTTTATCGAAAGACCTATTTTGTTGCAAGTATACTCTGTGAGGATGTCGTCAAGCAGCCTTTCTTTAGCCTCTTCTTGGTTAAATATTGTAAAAATCCCATTCCTTGATTGATTACTAGTATAGTTTGTAAAGTTCTTTCCACAGAGGCACATACCGTTTGATTAATCGAAGGAATAATCGCCAGACTAATTGATTACCCAATTCCCCCCTTAAAAATATGCTGATTGAAGACTTCTATATGGAGACTATTTTCAAATAAAGTGTATTAATGATGAAAATGATATTATTTTGGGATATTTTGATTCAATAATACCACTGTCTTTTCGCATGTGTTTGAGTCTGTGTTGTCCAGTTAACAATAATGACAATCAAAATACAATTGTTGCCGCCCGCCACGCTCCACCTCACTTTTTTACCTTCTCTCTGATCTCTCCTTCTCATTTTTTCTCTCTCACAACTGTCAGAACTTATAATGTTCTCTTTTCTCCCTTTGTCTTTCTTTTCTCTCCATCTCTTTCTTTCTTTTCTCCCTCTAATCTGTTCTTCTGCTCTCTCTCTTCCCTTTCTCTTCTGTGGCTCTTATTCCCCCTCCGCCTTTTTCTCTCCCTTTTATCTTCTCTTTGTCCTTTCTCGCTTTCTTTTCTCCTCTATTTCTCTCTTTTCTCTTTTTCTGTCTCTCTTTGTTTGTGTTAAAGCCATCTCTCTCTCTTTCTCTCCCTCTCTCTAGCTGTTTCTTTTTAGCTCTTTCTTTCTCTCCTCTCTTCTTCTCTCCTATTTCTCTCTTTTGCTCTATTTTCTCTGGTCTTTTTCTCTCTCCTCTGTTTCTCTCTTTTGCTCTCTTTTCTCTTGTCTTTTTCTCTCTGCTCTGTTTCTCTCTTTGTCTCGCTATTTCTCGCTCTCTCTTTAGCACACTGTAACTTTCTTAATTTAGCTCTTTTTCTCTTTAGTTTTCGGCCTTTCTCTCTTTCCCTCTCTTTATCGCTCTCTTTCTCCTATTTCTTTTTTTCTCTCCCCTCTTTTTCTTTCTCCCCCTTCTCTTTTTCTTCCCCCTCTCTTTCTTCCCTCTCTCCCTCCCTCTCTCTCCCTCTCTGTCTCTGTTCGTGTCGCTTTGCTCAGAGCTGCAGAAAGACAGCGCTCTCATAAATTGTCCTCGTTGTGTCATTCGATGTCGCTGTTCAGTAGTGGCTTCTTCTCCTTTTAATGCACGTTATATTGAGTCTCTTTGTGTCATGTGGCTTTTGGATTGGATCGATTCTCTCAACACAGCCGTGGTCAAACTAGCCAGTGGTCTGACATGCAAGTGAGTACTCGTGTGTTTGTAATTAATTTGTTCAAAAAGATGTTTAAAAGGAAAATAATCTATTTCATTAGTTGATTTTGCTGGGCACTGTATGCATGAAACCTGGTTTGCATAATATTTGTCCTTTCTCTCATTAAAGGACAAATATTATGCAAAATGTACTCTTTTTTTTGTTTTTTCTTAATACTTTTTTTTAAACTTTTAACCATGTTCTAACATTGTTCAGTGTTCAGAAACATACCCTGAGTAGCATTTAGCTTAATTCACGCTTGTTTGTTGAATTCTGGTTTGAGACTCTTCTTCCCCTCTGGGAGGGGACTGATGTCACTTATCTGAGAATCTTCTGCTGTTTTAAGTCCATAAATCATGATGATAAAGTTATATTGTTCTTTGTAAGAAACAGTTAGTTCTTAAACATGAGACGTCAATGTAAAGATACTCAAGAGCAGGTTTAAAGGCCAATAACAAATAATGTGTAAGATTCGGCCTTTAATTTCAGAAATCATGGGTTAATTTTTTTATTTTGATTTTTTAATATTGCTGTATGGTGAGTATGCAAAATGGCTTACAGAAAAAAATCCATTTGTTTGAAAGTAAACGTAAAAGAAACAAATCTGCTGAAAATAATAAAGGTACATTTTTTTTTCCGCATCCTGTTTTTAGTCCATTAGGGATGAATCCTGACAACATTATGTCAAGATTTGCCTATTGTGACATCCCTAGAGCTCATGACATCATCGATCTGGTTCATGTGTCAAACTGAACTGACAGAGGGCGCAGTACCACCACTCACCAGGAGGGGCCAGTGTGTCCTGTGTGGAGCAGTGTGCCGGGTGTTGAAATGAGAAGTGGCAGATTTTAATGAATGTCTGTGAAAGAAGTTTGTAGCAGCAACTTTTACGACTGAAATTAAATGACACTAGAAATTGAAAGTAAAGTAAATCTGATGATGGTGCTCTCTCACCTCCTCAAACGAATTGCATTTAGCTGGAAGTGCACCGGAGTCCGTTTCAATTGGATCAAGTGAGATCACGCCTTTAGTGTTTTAGATGAAAAAAATATTTTGTCTGTGATTGTAGTGGAAATGGTACAATTAGCTGCAGCACCAATTAATTTTCATGTAAAGCAGTAAAAAAAAAAAAGAAGTTGTGCATACAGTAAAATGTGTAAAACTGAGAGACTTGAGGTGTATATACTTTTATCATAATTTTAATTGCTGTATCATAATGTGTTTTTGTGTAAAGCTGGTAAAGCCACTTTGCCTGTGTCTCTGTTTGAGAGTGGAGTTGTCCTGTTCACGGCTGTGTTTGTTACATAATCTTCAAGTCTCTTCTTCTGCCTCCACCACGGCCTCAGTGTCTGCTTTTTGTGTCTGAACAGTAATTTATGCAGAAATATCAGGAGTCTAACGGAGGCTTGAAATGAGATTGCTGGGTGGTTATGATATTTGAATTGTATATATTTTTTTTTAATAAACTAAATTGCAGTGTAGGGCTGCACGATATTGGAAATGAGTGGGATATGGGTGTCAAGTATTGCGATAATTATATTATTGCGATATTTTTCCTCATTTGCATATATTTTTCTTTTCTTTTTGTAGGTATGAAGGATAACTCAACTCTTACTTTAGGATATAGTTACTTAGGCACAAATACACACCTATTGGAGACCTTTGAAGTGTTAAAATCTGGAGTTGTTTTGTCCATTACTCTGCAATCATCAACAATGCATTACTTGGGCATTTTAAACATTTCAGACAGTTTATTCACCTTCATTTATGTTTGTGTGAAATACTGGAAAAAGCAATGAGCATTTTGAAGCAAGACGTTTAACTAAAAACATTTAAACTCTTCTGTACTTTGCAAAACGGTGCTTTTGGGGGTGAACATTTGAGTCTGATTGGTAAAAACAGTAAAGTATTGTCAAAACAAGCTCGGGCGCACAAGAAATGAAGATTTAACCATTAGAAATGATCGCCCATCTTTGCGATATGCACATCACGATAACAATATTTTTTCAATATATTGTGCAGCCGTATTGCAGTGTTTTGGAGTGCATTTTGGAGTGCTATTTTCAGTCAGAATCACTCAAGTTTTTTTGTTTGTTTTGGGGCCATTTTGTTTAAAGTGGTTGTGGTAAAAATCCCAGTAGATCAAACTTTCTTCACCGTCAGCTTCTTGGTTTATGGTTGGACAGGAGCTGAGTGGTTTTAAAAAATATATATACTTTTGATTTATAAGATTCAGTTGTTTGCAGAAGAAATTGTTACCTCAATACCTGAAGCCTTTACAATTTGTGAATGCTGCCTTTCACAGTTTTGTTTGATTTGTAACTAATACTGAATCCATTGTGTGCTGTTGTAATAGTGAGAATTACAAAATGGACTTAATAATAACATATTGTACACTAGATTCAGAGGAGAGCAGATCTTTGTAGTTTAATCAGGGACGGTTTGAGATGAATTGGACCACATTTCCCAGAAGCCCTTGTGCTGTCACTGAGGCTTGAGCCTGATTAAACGCTGCTCTTCTGGCTGCGCTGAAATCCTCTCCAATTTTGATTTTTAAACATGTTTTGCAGCAAGTTGTGTCGCAGCTTCACAGAGCAGTGGAAGAATGTCCTGGGTCCTAGTCGTCTGTTAGTCTTTGATGTTCGTCGTCCTGGGCTTTAGTTCTGGTTTTAGTCCTGCGTAGGCTTTACAATTGGAGAAAAATATTGAATGGATTATTCTATCGCTTTTTCTATTTGTATTGTGATTGCGGTTAGATTTTCGATTATGTTTGAACATAATGTCATCATTAAAACATTTTGACAATTCGACTGAAATAGGCTTATGAACTGACAGACTAATAAAATAATCTAATTTATTTCAGAGCATGTTTGTACAGACCTAAACTACCGGTTTTGCAGGTTTTATGCAGAATAAGATGAGATAGAATAATTTTTAATTTGTGGAGGAAATTATGTCACTTCAAAAATTGCTGTCTTTGCTGTTTGCTAATTGTGTCTAATTGATTTGATTTGTGTACTTAAAGGGTGATGTTATTGACTCCTGATTTAGGCCGGGTCCTGGACATTGGGTTAGTCCTGTTTTAGACCTGACAGTTTGGTTCTTGTTTATCATTATGGACAACAGACAGAATATTTAAAGGACTTCACTCTTTAATTGACGATTAGATAATATAATTAACATGGCTCATCTTTTGATTATCATTGTCCCTGGAAATGTCTTCATCATGATATTTTCTGTTACTAAACTGCGCACTAAAACAGGTTAACTCTGTAAACCTAGAAGTATTTGGTCCAGTGAAGGGGAAAACAGCGGCTCTGCTGCTTATGCTGCTGCTGATGTCGTCCCTCACCTGCAATGCAGTGCTGCTCTGCCTCGGCCAATCGCGGCGCTGCTCTCAGGGAAAGGGGGCGGGACCTGGAGCTGTCAACAGCCAAGGAGACTCGGCGGTCAGATGCAGAAGGAGCGAGCGAGAGGCAGAGTTGGAGAAGGAGAGAGAGGGGGACAGGGTCTTCGCTAAACGCGTGGGAAAAGTCAGTCTGCGCTGGATCTGCTCCGTTCTTGTTTTCCATTGGATTCTTCACAGTAACATTTCCACTGTTAACTTTTCATTTTGAGGCAGGAAAGCGCGGTGAATTCTTACATGGATTGAACATTTTTAACCTTGTGCACGCTCTACTGTGCCACTTCTGTCCATGGGAATTCGAGCGTCATGCAGGTACGTTCAGTTGGAATCGCAGCTTTATGTTTTGCCATTGACTTTTCATGTTAATCAACTGGAACGCGAATTTCATGCACGTTGAGAGCCTTTTAATTGATACTCTTTGCACGCTCCACTTTGCCGCTTCTGTCCGTGGGAATTCAAGCTTCACGCAGGTAAAATTTGCAAGCCAAATGTCATTGTTGTTTTTAAAAATACTTGTTATGAGAGCGATTCTGTTTACTGCCCGGGAACGGTCTGTGCAAGTGTCACTGCACCATGGGAGCAAACTTGATACAGGGCAAAATATGTATGGGGTTTTCTATTTTAAATGTACTGCAGGGCCATTTGTTCAGCTAGAATTATATGACTTGGATGAATATAAAGCGAAAAATCAACTAAATCTGACCAATATGAGAGAATATATATCTTTTTTTTAGTTAACTTGCAATTGTAGAACGTAAAAAACAGCAGCCAAAGTGCACATGAGCAAAGCACTATATTTAAAACTAGACCAGGACTAAACTTAGGACTGCATTTAGTCCTGGATCGAGAGACGACCAAGAACGGGAACAAGCCTGTAATGAGACGGATTTTGACAATTTAATTAAAGACTCCAGTTTGATGTAGGTGGCATTTTATTTGAATCGAGGAACAATTAAATCTCATTACGTTCAAATGCATATGGATTTTGCAGTTTCTATTTTCTATATAATAAGGGATGCGACTAACCAGAATCGGAATTGGTTTATGGCCATTGTCAGTGATCAAAATTCACAAACAGAGAAACTTGCTTCAGCGTAAGGTGCAACATAAAACGATGAATAAAATATATAAAATAGGCATGCATAAGATTAAGAATAAGATCAAATAAAGTAGACTAAGATAGACTACAATCGCTTTAGTAGTCGACTAGTCAAACGATTATTGCTATTGTACAATAAATTTAGAAAAATACATTTATAACCAAAAAAAGGTTGACTGAAGGCTTCTAAATACAAAATAATTATGACTAAAGTATATTATTGATTAAATAATGACACTGTCTTTGTTATAAAAAGGCCTTTTGTATATTTTCACGTCTGTATAGTCCATATAACGATTATTCAGATATGACTCTGATTATTTTTTAATAGCAGACTTGTCACATTTAGTCAATGAAAAGAAAACATGTGGTTGATTTTTATGGCCATTTGAAAATTGCAATGTTCGAAGTAAAATTGATACTGTCCTTAAGTGAACGTGATTGTTTTTTAAAGGGAAATTAAATTCCTTGTTACTAATTCCTGTATTTCATAATAAGACTGTAACTCTGTATTCAAAGCGTGTTCTCCAGATCAATATTTTGCTTTCTATGGATTATCCTTCATGGCTGATGCGACATCCTCGTCCACTGCAGGAGCGCAGAGGGTCAGCTGATGGAGGGTTCAGAGCAGGACATTCACAACGGGACACTTCATCGTTTTTTATACAATATTTGTGTTGGGTTTTTGTTGTAAATGTGTTGTTTGTGTCGTCTGGTCTGGTTCAGTTCATGGCTTTGTCTTTGTGGCTCTTGGAAAAATGACATATCACATAACACTTTACTGTCGATAGAAATAAATAAGAATTGGGGAGCTGAAGATCGACAGGGCCATATGTTTGTTTTTGTTTATTTTTTTATTCTTGCGATTGGATGAGAAAGGATTGTCTTGAAAATACTCATTAGCTTTATTTAGGTTTGTAAAAAATCAATCAGAGCTGTATCGGCCTTAAATCTCCAACATGGGGATTGTTGGAACTTGGGTTGTCTGCCTCAGTGTTTCCCAACCAGAGGTACAGGGACCCCAAGGGGTACATGAGCAATTACCAGGGGGACTTGGAATGGTTTATGGTTTTAAAATGAGATGAAATGTAGTTTTGTCTGATTAAAAAGGGTTATTTGTTGTAAATTTTCCATCTTTTTGGAGTATCTTGGACCACAAAAATAATTCAAACATAAATAATTGACAATATGCGATTTTTAAATCCATTTGTTTTTCTGAAACTCAAGTTAAGGGGTACTCCGAGTGTGAGACAAAGCTTTGGGTGTCCTCGATTTATAAAAAAAAAAAAAAAGGTTGGGAACCACTGGTCTGCCTCATCCCTCCCGCTATCTTCAGTCCATTTGACCACATCTAGATTTTTTGTTTTTTATTTAATTGTCATGTAACTGTCATGGGTGGACCAAAACATACAATTTATGCAAAACATTTTGATAAAATAAGTACTTTTTTCCTGATATGAAGACGTATATTGCTCTTTGAATGTGCGCTGCTCAAATGAAAAGAGCACGAGGGATAAAGGAAAGACATGAAGCTTTATTTTAACACTTAAGTACGAAGAAGACACTGCACACAATATGATTACACAACTCAATTATAGGTGTGTAAAACAGGGTTATGGATGTCTAAAGTCCATTGAAATATATATATATATTCCTTATTTTTCTTTTATCGTGCAAAGCCGTGCACAGTAATTGAGTAATTGAGTTTGTGGTCATTTCAAATTACAAATTTCAAATTACCCCCAAAATCGGCCATTGGCTGCTTGAATGTAACATATCAGCATCGTCCATGAAAAAACCCACACACGACCATGTCTGGTTTTGTTTCCCAAGTATCAATAAGTATCAATATGTAAAATAATAAAATAAATAATAATAATTTAAAAAGTACAAAGTCAGACTTTTCCTGAATATCTTTTTATATTTAAAATGGCACTATTATTTCGTCTTGAAAATTCCTTTTTTTTTTTATTATCACCCTGCTGGTATCAAAGTGGGTGTTTACTATCGTGTCTTTTCGTTTAGTATTGTAGTAGTCATAACACACTTAAGTATACACTATATTCTATAATGTGTCATGTTCAAAATGTCAAACAAATTCAAGGAAAATGTAGTCTGACCCCCGATCAAACCCAGGTCTAGGACTAAAAAAGGGACTAAAACAGGACTAAATGAGATCTCTGAAAAGAATGTAACAAAATCTTATGAATGAATATAGATTCATTTATTTTTTATTTGTTTGAAAAAATTAAAGTGCATTTATTGATTTGTAATATTTTATTATATCTTTTTTCCTCTGGAGCTGGAGTTGCGTGATCTGTGACACAGCTGTTAAACATGAGGCCAGACGCTAAACGGTTTTTGCTGACACTTTCACACAGAGATGCCAAAACAATTATTAAGCAATTAGCTCGGCACGCTACCGAGTACTTGGTTATTGCGTTGAAGGCACTAGCAAAGCGCTTTCTGAACCGCAACATTGAAATTGTTACAGCGTGGATTAAATCTCAGGCAGTAAATAAATAGTTTACTTATAGCACACGGCTTGAAGACAGCTGCTTAAGCCATGAGGGACTCTTTATAGCCACCAGCTCATATGTGACCTGCTCTAGTTAGCTCTATGTAGGTAGACTCCTTAAAAGTCTACACCGGCACAAAAAAAGTAGTGCTTAAATTGTGTCTCGGCGAACTGCACGACTGTGATCACATTACCAGAGTCTAGAGCCTGTCATCTGCCCAGAACAGTTTGTTGATCGTGTGAATCTCACTGTGAAAGCAAAGTGTCATCTTACGATTTTAAGACAGAAAAACAAAATGTCTGCGGAAAAGACCACCTGAATCGGAATGTAATTGTCTTCATTGGTTCTGTCTTGATACCTATGTTTTTGCATATTCGAAATAAAGACAAACAAATAAACATTAAAGGTACGTTATAGCAAAGATGTCCTTGCTTTGCCTGTAATCAAATGATATTTGTTAAGAGGAAATTATGTTACTTAAATAATTGCCATCTTTGAGTTATTACGTTTTTTGTCTTTGGCTGTGCAATGAATTGTATGTATAATTGCGATTTAAATTATTACTCTTAAATTACAAAAATGTTGCCTTCTGTGCTCTCCTTTTTCCCCAAAATCTTAATCAAAGGCACTTTTCTAAAACATTACTAATAAAATTAATTTGGTCTGTAATTTCTCTTCAGCATAATTTTAACAATATAACAAGTAATTATGTGCCCAATAATTGTTCTTTCAATTATGCGTGACTATAATTGTTTGCCATAATCGAGCAGGTTCAGTGTCTGATACTAAAGCTAGTGTTTTTCAACCTTTTCTGAGTTGTGGCACACTTTTTGGGTTTAAAACCTACCACGGCACACCACCTACTACAAAAACATTACCAAGTCAGACCTTTTAGTAAAATAGATGGTCTATAATGAAGCAAATAATGTCTGTGCCACTGTCTAGGTCTTTACATTTGGTAATAGCGATGGTTTTGTGTTCTTTTTTGGTGCAGAAGTTGCTCATGGGACATTCCAAAAGCGTAAATGAGTTAATTGCATCCACATTTGTGAATCTGTTAACTCAGACAGGACATTTTTTCAAGGCACCACCTGGAAATACCTCAAGGCGCACTAGTGTTCCCCGACATGCTGGTTGAAAATCAAGGACTTAAGCAATAAAAGACCGTTAACGCTTATTTGTGCCATTACATCACATATGCTTATTTATATTTGTACATATGACATGTAACAAGTGGATACAGTAGATCAGGGGTGTCCGAACTTTTTCCATCGAGGTCTGCATATTGAAATAGACCAAGCGGAGGGCCACAAATCAATAGTGAACGTTCAAAAAAGCTGCATTTATCTGATGTTTTAAGCACCACCACATCTACCTTCAGTCTCATTGTCTTAATATCAGGTCTGTATTGCACCAAAATGTTAGTTTTTTAGGTTAGAATTGTAGAAAATTTAAAAATTTGCTGTAAAAAGTACTTCTCAGGACAATGTGGGCCAGTTCACCAGGAAGTCTAAGGTCCAAGAAAAATGGGTTCTGAGGGACTGTATCTGGTCCGGGGCCTTAGTTTGGACATGTCTGCAATAGATAAAAAAAAAAAAAAAAAATATGTACAGGAAGAGACAAAAAACTTATAGACTTCTATTAAAATCTAGATCTTATGAATATATTTTATTAAATCATAGCTGTGCATAGATAAAATTACACACATACGCAATGAACATTAAATTTAAATGGAAGATTAGAATTCAAACATCCAACATTTCCTTGAACCTTTTTTAAAAATGCATTTCTGATTTCTGTCTCTAGCCACATCACCGTTATAATCCTTTTACATAAAACAGATGCAGCGCTGGTTCTTTGTCCCTGAACACAACTTACACATTTAGCTCCATATAATGACATTAGCCATTCAACACTGGGCTTAAACTTTAATGCCGTCAGCTTTAAGTTACTGCTGCATATTAATAAGATGAATCGTTACAGCACCATCAGTCAGTGCTGTATCCAGGGCTGTGCGGTTGATCAAAGTTTGATTGTGATTACTTTGCTCCACTCAGTTCTAAGAAAACCTGGAGCTCCTCATTTTCAAACTGAAAGTATGAGTTTGGGGGTTTAGACTGTTGTGACTTTAAATAGTTCGTAGCTCTCACAAACCCCTTGGCACTTCTTCACTTTTTACATGCATGAGTTACACGTGCTCAGCTTCAGAACGTGTTTTTCAGACGGAGGAGTGAAGCAGCCGACACTCTCTCATTCCATGGCTTAATATAGTAATACACTCCACATTTTATTCCAGGTTAACAATGAAATATTTTATCAGATGCAGATAAGATCATCTAGGCAGGGAGAAGGATATTCACTGTCAAGATAAAAGCTGGGTATCCAATTTAAACAAACTTGTCTGTCTATAATCACTAGGGCTGTAGTGCTTTAGTCATTTAGTCGATTACTATCTCAGTCGACCAAGGTTTTTATTAATCGACTAATAATTTTATTTATATTAAATGATTATACAATTATTTATATGGCAAAAAATGAGAAAATATGAAGTGAGTTATCCGAAGATATTTGAGTCTTTACATATAAATACACTTTTTCCTGGTACTTTTCTGTATAAATAGTTGATTTTGCATTAACTCCTCTAGAGTTGTGTTGTTTTGAGTGCAGTTTGATTTAGATACATGGAAATACTTTTGATATATTCTTGCCACACCCCCTTTTAGTCGATTTATCGGTCGATAGGGCTGGTCTTTTGTCGACCAAGAATTTCTTTAGTCGACTACAGCCCTAATAATCACACATCTCAGTGGATTGTTATTTTTGTCCAAATTTAGCTTCCCTAAATTCTCCTTTTCAATATAGTAGTCGGCGAAACACTTCAGAAATTCTTGGTCGACTAAAGACATGCGTCAATTAGTCGATGAAAAAAGATATGACGCTGGCAAAAACTCTCAAACCTAATGAGTATCTCTACGATTTAACCTTTAATCTGTCTCCAAAGTGCATTGATCACGAGATTAAAGGCGGTCACACATAACAAACATTATTTTGCCTTAATAAAGCATGAATAAATACTTAATTGAGCGTATCATTTTTTAAGCATGATTCCTGAGTAGTAACAACTTAAAGGACCTGTACCTGATTTTGAACTGTGGGACTGAACATGTTTTGTTTGAACTGTTAGCTCCGCCCACATAGTCCTTCCTTTCTCTCAATATTGCACCATGACTCAGAAACAACTGAGAACAGTCTGATGCGGTTGTTTCCATACAGTTCCTCTAACTTTCCTTACAATTAGCTTTTTATCGCTTTTGAAATTGCACCATGACAGAGAATCACACTCAAGCAGTTCTTTTCCCATGATTCATAGTGTACAATGTGCTGAAAGGAGCTGACCCTGACAAACGCTTCTGCGCTAGTTTTTTCCTAACAAAGTGCATTTATAATATGCACACATTATACATTACAAACCCAGTGTCTTTCCATGAAGTTGCTTCTGTCAAACAATGTGTTATGTAAAGAGAATTTATCTTAACTAGAGTAAATACAACTCAGGTACAGGCCTTTTTTGGGGTTAGAGTTAGGGTCAGGAATTAGGGTTAGAATATTAAATAATTACTAAGCCTGAATCATTCTAAACAAACTATGTATTCATCATGAATTATTTGTTTTTGCTTTATTTAGTCAGGAATAAGTGTAGTTATTATTAAGTAACCCTGATATTTATACAGAAAGCCACTAAGTAAACCGTGTATTCATCTGTAAAAATGCAGGTTAAACTCACAAGTCTCTCCCAGATGTTTGATGCATTCTTTCTTCTGCAGTTTTTAAATCCTTTATTCTTAATCCCCTCAAAATAATTAGTTGACAAATACACATTTGTCACGTTTAAATCCCTCGTCGCTCTGATGATTTTTGTTGTCTCCGAGTGTTCATTTCAGTCCATGTTCTTGTGTCTTGCTTATTAGTTATTTGTGGCTCGTTTCAGTGGGAGGCTTGTGGAGAAATGACTCACACCTCCTTCACTGAAGCAGCAGCCACAGACGGACAGGGATGTAATTACCTCCTCCACACAGGTAGAGGGCGGCCGTCTGAAAGCGTTAACGTCAAATCAAACCAATTAAGCAGTTTGATGTAATTTTTAAATGAACACACTTTAGTTAAAGATCTTAAAACATCAAAAACAGAACTAGGTCCAAAGTTAGGGCTGGGTGATATGGCAAAACATTATCACGATTTTCTTTGGGCCAGATCATGATTTCGATTTGATCACAATTCACTTTGTGTTTTTCTATTGCCTTCAATCGAGCTGCAAGATTTAGGAACAATATCTAATTGTGATTTTTCTGACCAGTGCGATTGTGATTAGATTAGCGTTTATGTTTTTAATAATAGCATTCAGTTCAAATTCAAGTTTTAAACATGATTGTGTCACTTTTAGTCACCTTTGTGTCACGTCCAGTTGTGTTTGTCATATTTAAACGCATCTTTGTCACTGTTAGTCGCGTCCTTGTCGTTTTTTTTCCCGCTTTTTGTTGCTTTTAGTTGTGTTTTGGTGCATTGAGTCATGTTTGTTTGTGGGAGAGTTTTTGTTGCTTTTGAGCGCATTTTTATTGCTTTTGTCGCTTGTTTCAGAACATGTTTGTACAAATCCAAACTACAGTGTTACAGTGCTGCAGTTTTTATTCAAACCAAAGCAAGAGATTTTGTTGTTTGTGGAAGAAATGATTGCACCTTTGTGATAAATTATTGCAGCCTTTGCGATTTTATAATTGCATCCATTGAAATTGCAATTTTGTGTCGATTTTGTTGAATTGTGTAGCCCTTAAGAGGTAAATAAAGTCATCTGCTCAGAGGATTCAGAAACTAAACAACAGGAAAAAGTGTGTTTGAACAGACAGCTGCATTAAAGAGACAAACAGTGAATCACGATACGATTTCACAAAAGGAAGCAGATTGTCACAGGGACCAGCTCACCATTCAATTTTTATCACTGTTTCACCCAGCCACTTTCCTAAAGCCTTCTCACCACTTTTTCCTCTTTCGAAAGATACATTTTTTGTCTTAAATTGTTGATCACTTTGTCATTGATAATTGGATGCAGACTGCACACAGCGGTCTCTTATCCGCCCTAAGAAATGCTTTTACAACATGCTGGAGCAAAACTGCTTTATTACTTAAAAAAATTGGGCACAGCGTCTTTAAATTTGACCTGATTATAAAGTTGATCAATCATTATTATTCTGATCTCTGCGTCTTAAGCGTTTATTAAAAAGGCTGGTTCTGGTATAAAAATGACACCAAATTCTCGTCCTAAGACCTTGATTTTCAACCAGTGAGCCAGGGAACACTAGTGTGCCTTGAGGTATTGTCAGGTGTGCCTTGAAAAAATGTCCAACTTGGATTCACACATGGATTTAAATAAAAAATACTATTTGCAGTGACTGGAACATGTTTCTATAACAAAAAAGAAAGCAAAAAAAACAATCACAACTGCAAAATGTAAAGAACTAGACAGTGCACAAACACTTTTTGACACAGTATATCAGATTTTGTTTACCAAAAGGTGTAAAAGATGGTGTGCCGTGTTAAGTTTTCAACCAAAAAAAGTGTGCCGCGACTCAAAAAAGGTTGAAAATCACTGAGAAATCGGCACATTGAGGCCCTCTTCAGTCGACCCGTGTGTTCTGGCTCATCACTTTGTTTATGTGTGATCTGTTTTGTTTCAGACCAGAGCCTCCGGGACGTGGCGGCGGTGGAGGAGGAGGAGGAGGAGGAGGAGGAGGAGGTTCTCAGGGCCAGGCCGACTCTCCTCTGCCCGAACAGGACGAGGAAATCTTGGGATCAGACGATGAAGAGCAGGAGGACCCCAACGACTACTGCAAAGGTAACTCCTTCTGAACAGCAGAGGGGGAGGAAGTATTCAGTTTTGTCAAAGTAAAAGTACAGACACGTGTGCAAAAAATTACTCAGGTAAAAGTTTCACATTTAAAAATCTACTTAAGTAAACGTGTTGAAGTACCTGTTTGAAAATGTACTTTAAGAGTAAAAAGTGAAAGTGTTTCATGCAGATTACGAGACCAGTTGTACGTATTAAATGTTGTAATTTTGGTAAAGAATTTAGCTTAATTTTGGTCAACAAAGGTCAATCCGAGCTCATTTATTTTATTTTATATGTATATATTTTTTTTAAATCAAAACCTTCAGGCGTGCTCAGAATGACCTGGAAAACAAAAACTTTTCACTTCACTTTTCGGTCCAGTTAAAAAAAAATGTAGTAGAGTAAAAAGTGCAGATACTTGGTCTCAAATGTAGTGAAAGTAATTAGTATCCACTGGAAAAATGACTTGAGTAAAGCAAAATACCTAAAAAATATACTTTAGTACAGTCTGTTTACTTTTGCACTTTTATCTTTGTCGTGGTAAAGAATTACTTTCCTAATATAAATACAGAATTTCTTAGCACTTTCCTGTATAAATAGTTGTTTTTGCATGGATTCCTGTGCGGTTGTGGTCTTTTGTGGGCAGTTTGGGTCAGACACATGAAAATACTGAAAATATATATTTTTTAGTAATATATTTTTGCCGCGCCCCCTTTTAGTCAAAAAAATTGAAGTTTAAACTTGACTAAACTTCAGTTTAAACTCAATTTTGATACTAAGGCATGGCTTGATGCTCATTAGAGACTTCGATACTAGGATGATGCCTGTTTTTTAGGAAATAGTATTTTTTTTATATAGATTCAGATCCTTCTAAAACTACTTAGAGGGTTTGTAAAGGCTGAATACATTTTTTTACCCATTTAAATGTGTATTTTCTTTTAAAAGTGGTCTGTTTTGTTCATGGCCAGGCGGGTATCACAATGTGAAGATCGGGGACCTGTATAATCAGAAATACCACGTGATCCGAAAACTGGGATGGGGCCATTTCTCTACAGTGTGGTTGGCTTGGGACATCCAGTAAGTGTGACACAAATGTGTAGTTTTTATCCAAATCATACACTATACCTAACTTAAAAATCTGTTGTTGTTTTTTTGTGTTTTTAGGGAGAAGCGTTTTGTGGCGATGAAGGTGGTGAAAAGTGCAGAGCATTACACTGAAACGGCCCTGGACGAGATCAAGCTGCTAAAATCGGTTTGTCTTTTATGTTTAATCTCATGCGTTTTTCCAATGTGCGAAAAATAAAGCTGTCGTTATGCTCTTTTAAATGATCTTCTGTAATACATTCTTTATTTCTTGTTTTTAGGTGAGAAACACAGATCCTAACGACCCAAACAGAGAGCGTGTGGTGCAGCTTCTCGACGACTTCAAGATCTCTGGCGTAAATGGCACACGTATCCTTCACACGCTGCCGTTTAGTTTGTTTTATTTTACAGTTATTTATTCAGATTTTATCACGTTTATCTTCACAAAGCCTCTCACAGATTTGTCACCTGAATATTTATTTACTTAATGTTCCTGAAGTGGTAAAGATGAGACAAACAAGAATAATGTTTAGCGATAAAAAGATTGTACAGACATCCGTGGCATGTTTTGTTTAATTGTGATAATTGCTTACAATAATATTCACTGTTATACCACCGGATTGTTGTTTTCACGTAAAACAAAGTATAATACCGTAATAGTCTTTTAAAAAATTATTTATGAATAATCTTAAAAACAAACTGATCAATATAGCATTTTAAACAGTCTACTATTTTTAATAACTATTAGTATTAATTAGTAATTATTGATATTGTTGTTAATTTCAATATTGTCCCCTGCTTACTAAGTGGTTATGCCCATGGCAGGTTGGATTACTCATTTAACTAAAATGCAGTTAAGATAAATATGTTTCGAACTCTGCTAAAATCTTTACAAATTTCACCCTTGTTTAGCTGTTTTTTTTTTAGGTGTTTTATTTTACTTCCTTGTTGTAAATAATGACCTCACACTAGGAAATTACCATAGCAACCATCCTGTACACTGCACCAACACTCCTCAATATCACAGATTTTTTTGACAAAGAAAATTACATGTGAACACCTATTTTGTTGAATCAATGTTTAAAAAAGTAGTTTATTTTGTGTAAATTATGCATCACCTTTATCTCCCCAGTGTGATGCTATTATTTGTTTACTTCCTGCAATTTTCAACAGATTTTCACTTTTTCTCCACACACAGCGACCTGATTGGTGTAAAACTATAATTTATATTTACAAGAGGTATTGATACACTGAATAAAGTCAAAATTTGAAAATAAAAACCTGTCATAAGCACTTTAATTTGATAAAAATAAAAATAAAAACTACTCTACTACTAACTATGTATTGGTATTGGACTGTTTTGTTGACCACTTTGTCGTCCTTGACTCGTGCTCCCTCAGACGTGTGCATGGTGTTTGAGGTGCTGGGTTATCACTTACTCAAATGGATCATCAAATCCAACTATCAGGGCCTCCCTCTGCCTTGCGTCAAGAGCATCATCAAACAGGTGGGAGCCTCCTCTTCATTCTCTGCTTTGACTCGCTCTTCTTGGGCTGGGAACCTTAACAATACCTGAACTGTTATATTTTTATGACCAATATTATGTAAGAGACATTTTTCAAGCTTAAAAATAGGGATGCACCGATACTGGTATTGAGTATCTTTGTTGATACGGAAAAATGTGTTGAATCGGCTATCGGCTTCATAATATCAGTTCAGCCGATATCCTGGTTGGGCATTGATTTATTATTTATTATTTACAGGTCGTTGTTGGTCCATGACATCTCATGATATTTGAGGTTTTGTTACACAAAGTTGTTCTGTCGTTAGTTGAAGGATAAAGAATAGTTGCACACCCCATCTGGATTAGTTTTGTCATACGTTATTCTTGTTTTAAGAACATAAATGTTATTTCCAGTAGTAGGGCTGTAGTCGTTTAGTCGATTAATCAGTCGATGGTGTTTTAGTCGACCAACATTTTTATTAGTCGAGTATTTATTTTATTTCAATTAAAAGGATTTATATGACAAAAACAGTGAAAAAGTGAAATTATGGAGTGAGTTAGCTAAAGTGAAGTTTTGGAGTGAATCCCGAGTCGAATCTAATCTATTCACCTTATTCTGCCCCGCCCACTTTTGCCTCTTTTTGCCACAGATACGCACTTTTGTTGTAAACGCACTTCCGTTTGATGAGAACTCTGTTAAAGCTAATGACGAACGAGGGAAAAGTCTCGCCGCTAAAATGTTACATAAAGTAGATTGATTTGTGTAAAATGTTTAATGAACACGAGCAACAACAAGTCAACAACGCACAGATTTCCTGGTCAGTCTGAAAACGGCTTTTTAGTCCATGTAGAACTTATTTTCTGTTGAGCTCGTCTGCTCCATGTAAACTACAACGGAAACAAGACGGCGGCGCGTACGGAAACTCCCGGAATAAGATGAATATATATGTAAAATATAAATGCTCTGTTTCCTGGTACTTTTCTGTATAAATTGTTTGTTTTTTTTTGCATGAACTCCAGAGCAGTTGTGTTTTTTAGAGTACACTTTGGGTCAGCTACAGAGAGATACTTCATAGTTTTGCCACACCCCCTTTTAGCCGATTGAACAGTCGATAGGGCAGGTCTTTAGTCGACCAAGAATTTCTTTAGTCGACAACACCCAATATAGAGTATCGGCAGTTGTTGTTGTTTTCAAAATTGTTTCAAAAAGGTAACCGTTGTGGAATTACCGCTAACTGCTGTATGTCATATCTGCTGACCATGTCCAAACCAGGAAGTAACATTATAAACGTTAAACTGGGGACAAATGGACAAAATGCTTAGTAAAATCTTAAATATAATCACGTTCACTACGTTTGAGTGAAATGTGTCGTCTAATCTGTCATATTTAACTACATTCTCGTGCGTGGTCGAGTGCACGTTTATGTTTTGTCCTATCATTCCTCTCTCGTCTCTCCAGGTGCTGCAGGGCTTGGACTACCTCCACACCAAATGTAAAATCATCCACACGGACATAAAGCCGGAGAACATCCTGCTGACGGTGAACGAGGCGTACATTAGAAAGATGGCGGCCGAAGCGACGCAGTGGCAGAAGGCGGGCGCGGCTCCTCCCTCGGGATCCGCAGGTCAGACCAAACCCTTCGTGATTTCACACTGGGCCGAGCAGGTTCAGAGGTTTGAGTGGCACCGTGCTGACCGACAGGATGCGTTTGGATTTATCAGCAGGTTTAGAGCTGTTTACAGTTTGATTGGTGGCTGTAAACACTATCTGGATTGCAAAATATAGTACAACCTGAAATGTTGCGCTTTTTTCACATTATTCAACTGTCAATCACTATTCACGTTACAAATTTAGTCCTGCGTTAACACAAAATTCAATTCTTGCTTTAACTGGTAAGTGATATGGACAAAAATACACAAATTTTCCCCTTATATTGAGCAGTCTCACCAGTTTTTCTCATTTAAAAAATAAATCAAAATGGCTTTCTGTATTGAGAGCTCCACGATTTGGGAAAAACATCTGATTGACTAGATCGGGTTTTTTTTTATTTATGTTTTAAGAATAGAAGTCTGTTCAAAGTTCACATTTAAACACAGTCAGGAGACTTGACAAGAAGCCTGAAATATGAACTGACAAACGAATAAAAGAATCAATCACGTGTTTTAGGACATTTTTGTCTTTTGGTCATGTTTTTGATGCTTTTTATTAACATTTTTTTTGCTTCTAAACACATTTTCGACTCTTTCAGACACATTTTTATTCAGAATAAAACAGGATGTTTTGTTGTTTGTTGCGCTTCAAAAATTGCAGCTTTTGCAATTGTGTCGATGCATATTTCAGTTCGATAATTGTGCAGCCCTCCCACAGTGACTTTATGAACATAAACCAGGCTTTTGATTAGAGCCATTTAACACAAAATATATATATACATATATATTTTATTCCTCTAAACTCTGTTCTCTAAACCTCATGCTTTTAGGGATGTCCAGATGATTAATAAATGTGATTATTCAAATCACAAAAGCATAATTACTTTGCTTGCTAGAATTGTCCCTATTCTTATTTTTTCATTTTTATTCAATCCAAGCTACAAAAAATAAACCTTAACCTTTATCGGAGTGCTCACTCTATTTTACTTTATTATTCAGAAAGTTTGATTGGTCCCAGATTTTTATAAAAGGTAATTTGTTAGACAAATGGGAAGAAAAGAAAATTGAGGTTTTGCTGTTGTTTGGTCAAAGTGTCAGTAATCGTGAATACTGTGTTTTGTCACAATCGTAACAAGATAATTTGATATTGTGACAGATCTAGATCTTACTGACACAGCACTGATTGTGTGATTTGAATTAATTGTATTTCCAGTCAATTAAAATTCCATTAATTGCACAGCTCGACTGCAAGCCACTTTAAGTTAACCTAATCTTTGGAAAGTGATGCCTTTGCTTGTTTTCTATACATAAAGTAATATTGTAAGTATTAAAATGTGAAAGAACAAAGCCAAGATGTCAAGTATTTTACTTTACTTGGCCTGAATTATATATAACCTTTTAATATCCGCTGAGAGCAGCTTACCGCGGGTAACTGTATAACGCTCATATTGCATTAGTGGTTCTATGGAGATGTGCCAAAACTAAAGTAATGAACTGACTAAATGCTTCTCTGATTTAATTTTATTTAACCAATAAGTTATTCAGGGATTGTGCCAAATACATTATAATTACATCTCACGGGATGTAGCGTGAATTTAAAACAGAAACCACTCAAATTAACCCTCACATTTATTCAATTATTTATTTTTTTTGCCATGGATAGATTTTATTGCTTTACCTGGAGTGTTCCAAAAAGCAACAATTATACAAATACAAAATTAAACTTGTCTCGGGCTGCAACTAATGATTATTTTGGTTATTGATTTCTTGTTTGGATGCAAAAGTCACAAAGATTTTTACTATATTTGACCCTGATGAAGCTGAAGTGAAGCTGTTTGAGGATCCTGGTGGAGTACAGATGGGAGTTTACATCAAATACACTAAATTTACACTTTTTATGTGTCACTTTCATGCTATCACGGCTCAATTTGTTTCATAAAATGTATTTTCTCAGCTCATGGCACATTTTGGAACCTATGTACCGTAAAATGCGGACTATTGAGCGCACCTGAATATAAGCCGCACCAGCCATATGTACAAAGAAAAACATCTTTGTACATATACAGGGTGCACCTGTCTGTAAGACGCAGGTGTCCACGTTTAACATGAGACATTTACACAGAAGGACGGAACACGCAAAGTTTTAATTGAACACATGCCTTTTTCCAAACAACACCTGTAACATCGATTCATTCATGAAGCTCACGTGCAACAGCTCTATTTCCTTCTTTGGCTCTACATCGATTGCTTTTAACCATCATCACTTTTAACCGTGATGATGGTGTGCACATGATGCAAACTGACAATCAAACCAGTGTATTCCTCCTCACACTCTCTCTTTCACCGGTTGGTCCAACTCTGTCGCTTCTTGCTAGAGCGCCCCTAGAGGCCGTTCCTGTAAAAATACATAAATTGCCCACGTTGCTGTATAAGCCGCAGGGTTCAAAGCCTGTGAAAAAAGTAGTGGTTTATAGTCCGAATTTTACAGCATTCACCTTATTCCGCCCCGCCTACTTTTGCCTCTTTTTGCCACAGATCCGCGCTCCTGTAGTAAACACACTTCCGGTTTGATAAGACCCCCTTTCATGTAAATTGCGAACAAGAGAAAGTCACAGCGCTAAAATATTTATATAAAGTAGGTTGATTTGTGTAAAATGTTTAAAGTACACGTGGAACAACAGTTCACAATGCACTGATTTCCTGCGCTGAATCAAAACAGCTTTTTAGTCCGTGTAGACTTTATTTTCTGTTGAGCTACTCTGCCCCATGTAAACTAATACAACGGAAACAAGATGGAGGCGCCCACGGCAACTTCCAGAATACCGTCAATTAGGACTGCAACAAGTTAATCGATTAATCACAATTAATAAATTATATAAATAGTTGTCAACAAATTAAGTAATCGAATAATCATGAACTGATTTATACAGACTCCAAAACATGCCATGAGCCGAAAGAAGAGGCTTTATTACTCAGACAGAGAAAGAATCACTCAAAAATGACGAGGCATTGTATACATTTTGTGTTTTTGATCAAAATACAATCTTTGTCTGTAACTATTCTCTGGCCGGACGTCATCAGTTCGCTTCACTTCAGCTTTATCTGTGTCAAATTGAGCAAAAATGTCATATTTACAGCCTTTTGCGTTCTAAACAACTAATCAAAAGAATCGCTAGACTAATCAATTACCAAAATAATCGTTAGTTGCAGCCCTAAAGTCAATAGACCAATCACTTGATACTAAATCATTTGACAATAATCGATTTGTTGTAATCCAAAACTTGTGTATCTTGCATTTATTCAATTACTGATGTTTTTACAGCAAAAAAAAAACCTGAATAAATGAACCTGTGAACCAAAGCCCTCCTCCGCAGACCTGACCTGTAACTCTGAAGCGCTCTGTCTTGTCTGTTATTCTCTTGACTGCGCGTCGATGAGTCACCAGTCGATGGGTTTTGTAAATCATTATTTTTGCCTCGGTTACGGCGTCTGGTGCTCTGGAAAGCCGTGATTAGATCTGCTCAGAGTGACTCACTGACTCAGCGCTAATATTAGACCAGGGATAAAAATAATGAAATAGTTAATGGGCTTGGATTGGTGTGCAGCTTGCAATGTCTGTCAGACTAATGTGATTTTGTATGTTTTGTTTCTTTCTCTACAGTGAGCACAGCCCCGGCTCCTAAAGCAGTGAGTACATGAGTATATTCCATTCATAAATGCAAAGTTAGAATGAAAGGAAAGGGGTTGAAGTAGTGTTTTTGGTGGCAGCTCTGTTCTCTTTCCTCTCTCATTTCCTTCACTCTTTCCTAATTTCTGTTTCCTTTCTTCCCCTTCTCTTTCCCATCTCTCTTTCCTTCCCATTTCCTCTTTCTTTTCTGTTTCCTCTTTCTCTCCCTTCCCCTCTCTCTCTCTTTCCCCTGTCTTTTACCACCTTTTCTTCCTCCTCTCTCTTTACTCTCTCTTTCCCCTCAGTCTCTTTTCTCTCTCCTTTTTTCAGTTTCCTTTCTTCCTCTCCTCTTTCCCATCTCTTTCCTTCCCATTTCCTCTTTCTTTTCTGTTTCTTCCTTCTCTCCCTTCCCCTCTCTCTTTCCCCTCTCTTTTACCACTTTTTCTTCTTACTCTCTCTTTCCCCTCAGTCTTTTCTCTCTCCTTTTTTCACTTTCCTTTCTTCCCCTCCTCTCTTTCCCATCTCTTTCCTTCCCATTTCCTCTTTCTTTTCTGTTTTCTCCTTCTTTCCCTTCCCCTCTCTCTCTCTTTCCCCTCTCTTTTACCACCTTTTCTTCCTACTCTTTACTCTCTTTTCCCTTCACTCTTTCCTCTTTTTTCTGTTTCCTTTCTTCCCCTCCTCTTTCCCATCTCTCTTTCCTTCCCATTTCCTCTTTCCTCTTTCTTTTCTGTTTCCTCGTTATCTCCCTTTCTCTCTCTCTTTCCCCTGTCTTTTACCACCTTTTCTTCCTACTCTCTCTTTACTCTCTCTTTCCACTCAGTCTCTTTTATCTCTCCTTTTTTCAGTTTCCTTTCTTCCTCTCCTCTTTCCCATCTCTTTCCTTCCCATTTCCTCTTTCCTCTCTTTCTTTTCTGTTTCTTCCTTCTCTCCCTTCCCCTCTCTCTTTCCCCTCTCTTTTACCACTTTTTCTTCCTACTCTCTTTCCCCTCAGTCTTTTATCTCTCCTTTTTTCAGTTTCCTTTCTTCCCCTCCTCTCTTTCCCATCTCTCTCCCATCTTTCCCATCTTCCTATTTCCTCTTTCCTCTCTTTCTTTTCTCTGTTTCCTTGTTCTCCCCCTCCTCTCTCTTTTCCCTCTCTTTTACCACCTTTTATTCCTACTCTCTCTTTCCCCTCAGTCTTTTCACTTTCCTTTTTCTTCACTTTCCTTTCTTCCCTCTCTTTCCCATCTCTTTCCTTCCCATTCTTTCCTCTTTCTTTTCTGTTTCTCCTATCTTTCCCTTCCCTCTCTCTCTCTTTCCCCTGTCTTTTACCACCTTTTCTTCCTACTCTTTACTCTCTCTTTCCCTCAGTCTCTTATCTCTCCTTTTTCTGTTTCCTTTCTACCCCTCCACTTTCCCAACTCTCTTTCCTTCCCATTTCCTCTTTCCTCTTTCTTTTCTGTTTCTTCCTTTCTCCCTTCTCTCTCTTTCCCTGTCTTTTACCACCTTTTCTTCTTACTCTTTACTCTCTCTTTCCCCTCAGTCTCTTTTTCTCTTTTTCAGTTTCCTTTCTTCCTCCTCTTTCCCATCTCTTTCCTTCCCATTTCCTCTTTCTCTTTCTGTTTCTCCTTCTTTCCTTCCCCTCTCTCTCTCTTTCCCCTCTCTTTTACCACCTTTTCTTCCTCCTACTCTCTTTCCTTCCTCAGTCTTTTTCTTCACTTTCCTTTCTTTCCCTCCTCCTCTTCCATCTCTCTTTCCTTCCCATTTCCCTCTTTCTTTTCTGTTTCCTTCGTTATCTCCCTTTCTCTCTCTCTTTCCCCTGTCTTTTACCACCTTTTATTCCTACTCTCTTTCTCTCTCTTTCCTCAGTCTCTTATCTCTCTTTTTTCAGTTTCCTTTCTTCCTCTCCCTCTTTCCCGTCTCTTTCCTTCCCATTTCCTCTTTCCTCTCTTTCTTTTCTGTTTCTTCCTTCTCTCCCTTCGCCTCTCTCTTTCCCCTCTCTTTTACCACTTTTTCTTCCTACTCTCTTTCCCCTCAGTCTTTTATCTCTCCTTTTTTCACTTTCCTTTCTTCCCCTCCTCTTTCCCATCTCTCTTTCCTTCCTATTTTCGCTTTCCTCTCTTTCTTTTCTGTTTCCTTGTTCTCCCCCTCCTCTCTCTTTCCCCTCTCTTTTACCACTTTTTCTTCCTACTCTCTCTTTCCCCTCAGTCTTTTATCTCTCCTTTTTTCAGTTTCCTTTCTTCCCCTCCTCTCTTTCCCATCTCTCTCCCATCTTTCCCATCTTCCTATTTCCTCTTTCCTCTCTTTCTTTTCTCTGTTTCCTTGTTCTCCCCCTCCTCTCTCTTTTCCCTCTCTTTTACCACCTTTTATTCCTACTCTCTCTTTCCCCTCAGTCTCTTTTCTCTCCGTTTCATCTTTTTCTTTCCTCTCTATTCCCCAGCTCTTTCCTCTCCCTCTTTTCTTTCCTTTTCCTCTCTTTCCCCTGTTTCAGTATCATACTTTCCTCCGTATTTTGATCAACTTAACATTTTACCAGAACAGAGTTGCACATTGAACTAGAACTACAAAGATTAATTTGAGTAACTGTGACTTTTCTATTATTTGTTGTCATATTTTTTGGGGGAAAGTAGAAAAAAATGTCAAAAGAATAAGATTTTCATCAATAATAGGTCTGTAACTATTGATTGGTTGCTTCGATCAGGACAGGCCAGTGAATGTATAATTTTGACAATATTTCACAGAAGAACGAGCTAGAGAAATGCTGCTTTAGATAAATAATTACTCGATAAAAACATTAACTTTACTTGTGTCATTTTTGCGGAAATTCCAGCTTTTTGATAAAACGTCTCTCAGCTCATGACAAGTTTTGGAGATGGTGTAAAAAAATAAACACGATTATTTGATAAGCAAATTTGTTGACAATAATTGATAATTGATTATTTGCAATTAATCAGTTAACCTGATTGTAACCTAATCAGTGATACACTTTATTTGTAAAAAATCTTGAAGCCTTCAGTAACAATAAGTCATATTTTATTTGGTTTAGAGCGTGTGTTTACAAAGTCTCAATTGTTGACTAGTCAATTAATTAACAAAAATAAAAATCAATGACTGTTCTACTACTAAAATAAATAAGTAAAATAACTTTACTTGTTAATTAATTAAATTGAAGTACTATCTCTAGTAATAATTATTACAGTAGCAGCATTAGCAGTAGTTTCAAATAGCACTGCAACAAATAATCGACTAATCGTGACTAGTCGACTATAAAAATAATCAACTATAAAAATTGATTATCGTTAACTGGACTTTACAAATTAAAACACATAAAAACACATCAAAGACAGCTACAGTTTAAATAAAAATGTCATAAAAGAATAAGCAATTGCTGAAAAGACTTTATTCATCGATATTCTGTATCTAGAAGCATTCAGTGACCATAAATCAACCTTTATTTGGTTCTAAATGTATTTAAAAAGTCTAATTTTATAATCATAGACCATAAAACCATGGACTATCAGAGTGTGATGTCACCCATAGCATTCAGCTGCAGCCAAATGAAGCCAATCGCAGCAACTAGTTATAGCGGCTAAAGTGGAGCCAGACTCCATATTTGGAGATCCAAGTGCCCGTATCGTGGCAACCACACGGACTAATGCTGCTAATTATGTATTCAATGAAGAACATAGCGGGAATAAAACACCAGGATCATGTGGAGTGTGTCAAAACGGACAGTTTAGTTCCAGAGATTGAGCTGGACAGAATCAGTTTCAGAGTAAAGGGCACCAGTGTCCCAATAGAAAGTGAATGGCAGCTCGGCTTGATGGAGCCAGAGCACCTCCATGGATTCTTCTATTTGGAACGCGGCGGGTAGTGGGCTCCGATAGGCCACTGTTTTACGGTTTATCTTGACCATAGAAATAATTGTTGACTAGTCGACTAACTGAAAAAATAATCACAGACTACAACTAACAACTAAAATAACGTCAGTAACAGCCCTAGTTACACATAAGGTTCAACATTTCTGAGCGTTAACTGCCCTCCATCTGAAATTATGAGTTACAGATTATTGGTCTGCACGTCCTTTCTTCTGTTTTTTAGCAGCAGATGGGCAAAATGTCAAAGAATAAGAAAAAGAAGATGAAAAAGAAGCAGAAGAAGCAGGCGGAGCAGCAGCGCCTCCAGGGGGGCGGGGCCACACCGGAGGACGCCGAGGGAGGAACGGCCGCGGAGGAAACTGTCCCAGAGGAGCCGGCCGAGGAGGAAGAGGAGGAGACGACCGAGACCACAGAGGACTCAAACTCCTCTGTGACCATGGCCTCGTCCTCCACGCTGCAGGACCTCAGCGCCAACGTCACAGGTAGAACAAGCCGCACGCCGCTCGCTTGTAGCTCTGCTTTTGTTGCTCATCCTGAACACGTCTTGAGGTGGTGCTGTAGGTTATGTCGTACGATTCACCAGAGGGGAACTAGTTCAGTGAGTGTCAATGTCATTTATAGGAGAGTCTGAGCCCATCACAGGAAAGAAAGAAGAATAAATCCAAAAGACTTTTTATTATATTGTATTGTGCTTTTACATGTGTTCTTCTTTGGATTGTTGTGAAGAAAGGAGGGAACAAAGAAAGAAGGAAAGAAAAGAAAGTGACAAAGAAAGAAGGAAAGAGAGAAAAGAAAGAAAAACAGAGAAAGAAAAGAGAAGGAGAGAGAAAGGGAGAAAGAAAGAAACTGGGAGAAAGACAGAAAGAAAGAAAGAAAGAAACTGGGAGAAAGACGGAAAGAAAGAAAGAAACTGGGAGAAAGAAAGAAACAAACAAAGAAACAAAGAAACTGGGAGAAAGAAAGAAAGAAACTGGGAGAAAGAGAGAGAGGGAGAAAGACAGAAAGAAACTGGGAGAAAGACAGAAAGAAACTGGGAGAAAGACGGAAAGAAACGGGGAGAAAGACAGAAAGAGATGAGAAAAGTCAAAACGGGGAGAAAGAAAGGAAGGAAGAAAGAAAAAGAAAAAGAGGGAGAAAGAGAAAAGTCAAAACGGGGAGAAAGAAAGAGGGAAAGAAAGAAGAAATAGAAAGAAACAGGGAAAAAGACAGAAAGAGAAAAGTCAGGGAGAAGGAAAAAAGTGAAAGAGGAACAGAGAAAGAGGAGAAAAACAGAAAGGGAAAAGTCAGGGAGAAAGAAAAACAGAAGAGAGAAGACCGGGAGAAAGAAAGAAAGAAACAAAGAAACAAAGAGCGAAAGAAAAGAAAGGGAGAAAGACTGTTACTGTCAATAACACGGAGCATTAAACATTGAACACTGACACAGAATGATCATGTGTTGTCGAGTATCAAAACTCTACACTAATCAAGACTGAAACTAGTATAAAGCTAGATGCTTATTGGGCAAGTATCGATACTAAATAACACAAACGGGACAGAATTTAACTTTTCCTGAACAGCTTTAGAATGACCTTGAACTGTTTTCAAAAAAGTATTATTATTTTGTGTTGAAAATGAAAAAAAGTGTTATCGTGGTATCTCAAATCTGTTATTGAGCATAGAGCCTATTCCTTAGTATTGAAATCGAGCTATAATATAATGTAGAAAAGTATTATCGACTTTAATATAAACAGTATGATCCACTCTGGACTGACGGTGCTGGTTGGGACCTGCTGTGGAGATGTTAACAGATGTTTTCAGATAAAAACAAAGTGAATACATCTTTGCTGAGAGTTTTTGTGATTAGTTTTCTGATTTAAATCCCTTGATCAAAGACGAAGCTTGGTAAATCTTTGCTGACATCTGCAAAACAAGAATTCAAAGCAGCTTGAAAGCCACCGCAGTCTTTGATGTGCTGCAGATCTGTGCACGCTCACATTTTCACTTTCCTCTTTACTCTTGATGATTATTTTGCTGAGCCATCTGTATCTTCAGCGCAGGCTCATAATGAAAGGTGTTTATTTTGTCTTTGTTCCATCATTTTCTATTAAAGCATTAAAGAACAATTTTAAATGCAGGGCTTGATTGTAAGGCACCAAAAACTCATATTTTAGCTGTGCAGAGTCCCATGCATTATTATTTAAAGTCTATATGACAGGTACTCGTGTTTTTCTAATTATTACTTATTATTACTTAAATTACTTATATTACTTATTTAGATAATTAGATATTACTTATCATAGTTTTACATGACGACGTGACGTTGCAGTTTTTGAGGAAATTTTGAAAAATAAAACTTAAAATTTCAGGAAGTGCTGAGTTCTAATATGGAATCCCTCTGTGATGTCATCAAAAAGCGACGTACAGTTGAAAATATAGAGAAAGTAAACACTCAACTGAAACATTTTATTGACAGATTACGGCCATTTAACAAATCAAAGTTATTATTTGGTATTATTTGACAAATCATAACCATTGTGTAATTTGTTTGGATTTTGGCCCTTGTTTTCAAAATGGTTGCTAGGAAACGGTTGTAGAATTACCTGTATCTATGTCATATTTGCTGCTCATGTCCAACCAGGAAGTGACATTATAAACTTTACAAAAACTGTCAAACTGGGATCAAATGAGTAAAATATTTAGTAAAATCTTAAATATAATCATATTCACTACGTTTTAGTCAAATTAAAGTCTATATGACAGGTTAGACAATTAAAGTTAAATGTTATACTTCACTACCCTAAAGACATTTATGATATTGTGTTGTGCAACAGTCATCACGTAGTAGTTATTACATTTATTATTATTATTACATACATATTTGACAAACCTGTGGCTGAGAGACAGTACATTTCTGATATAAATGTTGCTCGTACAGACCATGGACGTCTAAACGGATCTGTGCAGAGACAGAACACTTCCTGGAGGAGGAGGAGTCACCACAGAAAAAACACGCCCCCTGTTTCAAATGATTAAAGCTAACAAATGCACGAATGAAAGAAATAACCACTTTGGATGTTGTTTCGAGGTATAAGTCAGAAGGTTAAAAGCTCACAAAAGTCAATTTTACATAATATTGGACACTTTGTTTATCCTTTTCGGATCACAACTACTTCAAAGCTTTAAAAGGATACTTTATTCACCTCCGCAACTCACTCACAATCTTCAAAATAAGTTTAAAGTCGCTTTTTTTATTCCTCTTATCGATTGATCAGGGGTTGTCACTTGTTCTTAATAAAAAGTAAAACATTTTTAAATATTTGGCTTTATGTTTGGACAATAAAGTTTATCAATATGTAACCAGACAACGAGATTTAGCACAGATAATGCATAAACAGTTAAACATAAAATAGAGTTTGAGATTTTATGAACCAAGTTTTATTAAAAAATGACTTTATTTCATGACAGTAAACAATATAAACGTTTAATCTCTGCTATTTAGAATTTACAAAAGTCAATTTTATTCCTCCAAAGTCTGAACTCTGCTCCAAACCTCATGCTTTTACTGACAGAGGATTAACTTTGAATTGCTACACAAAAAGACTCAAAACTTTGACCCTTTGAAACTATTAGACTTACATCTGACTTAACTCAACTTACTGCACAGCTTTAATTTTTTTACATTTGTCTTTCTCGCAGAGCCCAGTCCAGAGGAACCGCAGCCCGCGCCTTTACCCGACACGACTGCGGAGGAAGAAACGTCTCCAGAAGAAACCACGATGGAGGTAAACTGTAACGGACTCATTTCCCCCGACGCCGAGACCTGCCCCGAGACGATACAAGACCAAACGCAGGACGAGCAGAACGCCAACCGGGCCGACGCCAGCTCCGAGGACAACAACAACACGATAGCTAACGACGCCGCAGTGATCTGTAACGGGACGGGGCCGGCGGAGGAGCAGGAGGAGCAGCAGCAGACGTCGGCCGACTGCGGGACAGAGGCGGGGAGCGAGGACACGACGGAGCAGAAGAAAGAGGAGGAGATGGAGATGCAAGGAGAGCTCAAGACCAAGGAGGACGAGCAGGAGGCGGACAGTGGTAGGTGTAGCATTAGGCAGCTTCACTCTGTTTTGTGCTTTTTGATTAAGTGTCTAAGGAAATGTTAGTGGAGTCGTTTTAGAAATGTGGATACCGACTTTTTCACTTTTGATTCGATTTCGAGGCTAAAGATCATTAGGTGACATCACAGAATTCTGAATTTTAGCAGTGAGTTATGAGAGTTAATGGTAAGTGATGACGTTTTGCTGCTAAATGCTGCGGCTGCTAAATATTTAGTTTGTATCTGACAACCAAATAAAATCAAGAGAACAGATAAACAACAGAAGATGCAGTCTACGCTCACATTTAGTGAGGTGAAGTGTCCTTTAGCTCCCCCCGCTGTTAGCAAACAGAAAGCTAAGCTCTGCACAGTTGCAGCAACAACAGAGAAACTACAGCTTCCATTTTGTCGTGTTAAGTTATTTTTTGTGAAACAAAAGCTTCCTGGACTAAATGAGGCAAAAAAAGCCAAGAAACACATTCTAATTCTGCCACTCACTGCTTAACCTCAAAACCAGTACAGATACATAATATACCAAATATACAAACAACATCTGTATATTTCTCATCATTTCCTAAGTGCTTGGCATTTTCATAAAAAAAAAAAAAATACACACACAATGTAACTTTAGTCTGGCGACCACACTGCTGATTATTCACTACTGCTTTATTCATAATATTTCAAATATTTATGTCTTACAACTGAATTGTCAACTGTCTTTTTGTAAAAGATTTAAGGATTAGATGAGCGTTGTTACGGGTGATAATAATTAAAGTGCTTCTCATATTGGAAAATATTGGCAGGGTTTTGTAAACTTTATGATGCCGCAAAAGTCCATTTGTAGTTTTTAAAAGTATCTATTCTTTTCTAGTCTCAACACCATAAATTAGATCGGCAAATTGACATCGCACATTCCTATCGCTCAATAAAACTAGTATTAAAATTAGATACTAATTTGAGCAAGTATCGATACAAAAAAACAGTTTTAGAATGATCTTGAGCTTTATCAGGACTATTATATGACCACAATGTGTAATAAAGAAAGAAGGTTTCATAACTTTTAATGCTGATGTAATTTTATGTTGTTAATTGTAACTCATGGCCAGGACTCCCTTGTAAAAGAGGTTTTTAATCTCAATGGGACTCTCCTGGTTAAATAAAATAAAAATAGAAACTATTATTTAGTGTTAGTGAAAATGTCTAAAATCTTGACTTAAAAGAGCACATGTAATTGTCCTTGTGAAATCAGTATCGAGAATAGCATACTTTTAGTATTTCGAGTTTGAAATGTTTCAAATCATTACAGGCCACATTTTAAAAATTGAATTAACATTTCCCTCTCCCAGATTCATAGTGCATTTTTTAACATTATGGCTTATAAACATCAAGCCCTTTTGCTCAGAATATAAATCTAGTTAATCTTTTGCTCTTACTGGCTCTAAAAAAGCTTGCGAGTTGTTCAAGGTTAGACACATCTTCTTAAAACACTGACATCCAAATGTGTAAATCACACTGGTTTTTGCTGATTTCAGAGTCCTCCAGTAGTTTATTGGTGAACCCTCTGGAGCCCGTTAACGCCGAGAAGCTGCAAGTGAAGATCGCTGACCTGGGCAACGCCTGCTGGGTGGTGCGTGACCCGTGTTTTGAGTTTAACAGGACTCTTTGATTAAAGCATTGATTGATTCCCGGCCTGTTTGTCTCTTGTCGCAGCATAAGCACTTCACGGAGGACATCCAGACGCGGCAGTATCGCTCGCTGGAGGTGTTGATAGGGTCCGGATACAGCACGCCGGCCGATATCTGGAGCACGGCCTGCATGGTGAGGACGGCAGGCGACACGACTGTGTGAATGTGTGCGGCGCATCCTCGAGTTTTAACAGTTTTATTTGTCGACTAATTGTTTTATTTCAATTAAAAGGATATATACGACAAAACCAGTGAAAAAGTGAAAATATGGAGTAAGTTAGCTAAAGATTTAAAAGGATATATACGACAAAAACTGTGAAAATATGGAGTTAGCTAAAGATTTAAAAGGATATATACGACAAAAACTGTGAAAATATGGAGTTAGCTAAAGATTTAAAAGGATATATACGACAAAAACTGTGAAAATATGGAGTGAGTTAGCTAAAGATTTAAAAGGATATATACGACATAAACAGTGAAAAAGTGAAAATATGGAGTAAGTTAGCTAAAGATTTTGGAGTGAATCATGAATTCAATCTAAGTTATATATCTCTAACACAGTGTTTTTCAACCTTTCTTGGGTTGCGGCACACTTTCTGGGTTTAAACGATACCACGGCACCCCAAATACTCCTAAAACGTTACAAAATCAGACTTTTATTTATATATTTAGGAGTAATATGGTATATAATGAGGCAGGTAATGTCTGTGCAACTGTCTAGCTCTTTAAATTTGGAATAGTGATGGATTTGCATTCATTTTTGATGCAGGAGTTGCTCTGGACATTCCAAAAAAGTAAATTAGTCAATTACATCTTGTGAATTTGCCATTTTTTTTCAAGGCACGCCTGGTAAAAGCTCAAGGCACACTAGTGTTCCCCGGCACACTGGTTGAAAATCAAGGCTCTAACATATAAATACACTGTTTCCTGGTACTTTTCTGTATAAATCGTTGGCTATACATTTTTAAAGAGTTGATCTTGTCGCAAAAAGTAAGATTTGTGGTGAAGGAAATCTGTGGACGCCATGACACAATCACAAAGTTTAAATGTTTCCATGCATTACTCCTGAACATGTTTTCAATCTTCTTAAATATGACTGAAATGGCTGGTTCTCTAGACTTTTTTTCCTCGAGCGGCTTGAACGTGGATGTGATTGGTTGGATTAGAAGCACCTCGTTAGTAGGAGTTTAGGCAAGTTTATTTGTAGAGTACGTTTCCTTAATTCAAAGTGCTTTACATAACAAGAAAAGATGTGCTATAAATGGAGATAAATCTGTTATGTGAAGTTCAGGAGCAGGACCACACCTCATCCACGCCCCTCCGGTGACTGCTCTATTCAAGGTTCCCGGTCACACACACCAGCGTTGGTTGGTTCGTGCCCCTCCCTCCCACGTTCCTCTGATTGATTATCTGTCTTACCTCCTGGTCGGGAGGGTATCGAGGCCCGGGAGCCTGCAGCCCTCATCGCTAGCATCTACTCTCAAGCATTTTGTCGTTGTTCTCGTTCGACAATAAACTTTCTGCATCCAAGCTTGAGGTTGTGGTCCTTGCTAGTGAATCTCAATACAAAATATAGACACTAACGCACCCTATTCTCTAATTTTTTTTACTCGGCAAACACTATTGTTCCCACTACAGTTTTGACCAATTCATCCTGTCACCCATCTCTGTCCCCTTTATCAATTTCCCCCTGCCCGTCCTTTGCATGTTTCATCCAGTAGAGGGCGCTATGACACCTTCCTTCTCAAATGTTGCTAAAATAATAGGTTGTGCTTTTTTTTAAAGTGCCTCTGACAGGTTGTACTACTCATGTTACTAAAAGGCACTTAAGATAAAGATATTTCAAAGTTTGCTAAAATACTAAGATTTTTTTATTTTACCAATAAAAACACATCTATTTTGTTGAATTGGTGTTAAAAGGGTCAAAAAAGTAGTTTCTTTTGTGTAAATTATGCCTAACCTTTGTCTCCCAGGTGTGATGTCATCACTTTGTTTACTTAATAATTTTCAACAGATTTTTGCATTTTTCTCCACAAATGGTGACCTGATTGGTGTAATTTATATTTACAACTGGTATTAATAACACAAATAAAGTCAAAATTATAAAAGGCTGTCATACGCACTTTTAAGTTAAATAAATTTGTGAATGTGTCTTTTTGGTTTTTTAGAATCAAACCTTTTTATAATTGTATTTTCAGGCCTTTGAACTGGCGACTGGAGATTACCTTTTTGAGCCACATTCTGGTGAAGAGTACTCCAGAGATGAAGGTTAGTGGTGATTAATTAGCCACATGAAGACTGTAGTAGCATTTGCTTACTGTTCAGTGTTTGAAAATGTTGAATAAATTGATGGTTGGAGGTTGGAAAGATGCGCAAAATGCTTGAAACAGCAAATGGTCGTTAATTGTGACGGGCCAGACTCATGCCACAAATGTTCAGTGTGACTGATTTGCTTCAGAAATTATCCATATTAAAAGGTCAAACTAAAACTGCTGTATGTGACTGTCACAGTAAACCCAAAAGTATAAAAATATTAGTGAACTCTTTTCTAAAAATCCACATTGTAAATAAAACTAATTCTTTATTAAAGGACACACACTGCAACAGTGACTTTTGAGCTTTTAACCATGTTTTAACAATGTTCTGTGATCAAAAACACGCCTGAAGTAGCATTCAGTTGCATTCATGCTGTTTTGAGGTATGTTTATTATAAAATTCTCCGCCTTCGAGCGTCAAAAACACTTCCTGCTAAATTCCATGATCTGGGACGTATTTTCGAATCATCTATGTCACTGATCTGAGAATCATCTGCTGTTTTAAGTCCTTAAATCATCACAGACTCTTTCTGAGCATTTCTTCTGTCTAAACACGATAACTGCTGCTGCTAACTTGATAACTGCGTGTAGCATTCGCTTCAAAAGATAATATAACTATGCTTGGAGCCATCTACTGGGCTGGATGCACTAAGTCTTTCCAGACTGCTGAGAAAGTCTTTAATTATTCCATAATAAACTTTTTTTATTTGTTTCAAAACATGAGATGGCATGAGATATTTTTCCTTTAAATTCAGTGGTACATTTCTATTTCAGTGTAGTTGAATAAACCTGCTATAGCTGCTTGAAAAATGCATGCATTTTACTCTTGAAAAGTGATTTAAGCCTCGTCTGTTTGTGTTTTCAGACCACATCGCTCTCATCATCGAGCTGCTGGGTAAAGTTCCTCGGAAGCTCATCACGACGGGGAAATACACAAAGGAATTCTTCACTAAAAAAGGTGAATCTTCAGAAGCAGCTGTTTAGAGCCTCATTATCGCCGCCGCCTCAGACTGTGGGCCAGAACCTGGAGCTCAAAACGCCTTATTTTAGACCCAGCACCTGAATGCACCATCTGCTCCGCGTCAGGACACGACCTACAAACCAGAGCTAACCGGGGCGTTTGAGGAGCACAGGTGCAGAAGTGCGGTTGTTTACTGCAGATGTAGGACAGGCGGCGCGGTGTTGGGTTTATTAGGTCTGTGGGCTGCGTCTTTGTGCAGAAAGTGGTTCATGCGATGCACAACAGTGAAGGTGAAGCAATAACTGATTCTGTAAGTCATGGCACAAGTTGAAGCCCCAGAAAAAGAGATGCAGAACTATCCTGGGACTATCCTAGTTAAATGAAGGTGAATCAAAACTAAAAAAGAATGGATTGTTTAGGTTAGGTTTTAGCTCCTTTACAGAGCTTTCTAGGGCTGTAGTCTTTGTCGTTAATTGTTAATCAGTTGATGGTGTTTTAGTCAACCAACATTTTTATTTGTAGACTAATTATTTTATTTCAATTAAAAGGATTTATACGATAAAAACAGTAAAAAGTGAAAATATGTTAGCTAAAGATTTTGGAGTGAATCATGACTTCAATCTAATTTATGTATCTCTAACATAAATACACTGTTTCCTGGTACTTTTCTGTATAAATTGTTGGCTTTATGTTTTTAAAGAGTTGATCTTGTCACAAAAAGTACGATTTGTGGAGAAGGAAAGTATAAATGTTTCGATGCATTACTCCTCAACATGTTTTCAATCTTCTGAAATATGACTGAAATGGCTGGTTCGCTAGACTTTTTTTCTTCTTCTTCCACAATCTCACTCCAAGTATTTTGTGTTATGGGTGCATCAGAATCAGAAACAGTTTATTGCCATTGTCAGTGATCAAATTGGATGTGGTCGCCTCACTCACCACTGTGAGCTCTACGCTAAAGCCCAGTGGCCTTCATTACCTGCACGGCCATACACCCATTGGATGCTCCTGGTTTACAAGGCTCTTCTTGGCTTGGTTCCCTTTTATTTGTCCTCCCTCCTCCAGAGAACCACCAGCCACTACTGTTAGCGTTCAAATGACATTTATCATTTGCATGTTCCTCGTGTTCGAACTGAGCTGGGAAAACAAGCTTTTAGTTTCTCTGCTCCTTCTTCTTGGAACACTTTACGGACGGAAACCAAATGGTCTGATCTTGTTTCCTTAAACACATTTCGTTCCTTTCTACTAAAAAGACAGAGGGTCTCAATTTCTCAGTGCTTGTGCTTTTATTGTGAACTTAATTTGCTGTGAAACTATAGCACTTTCTAATTATGGCACTTTATCTTATGACTGTTGCACTTTGTTTCAGTTTTTTAGACAAATTGTTTTGTTGTTTATGTATTTTTAAACTTGTAATACTCCTGACGTGTGCTGCTGACCACTTGGCCAGGTCCCCCTTGAAAAAGAGATCTCGATCTCAATGGGTGTTTTCCCGGTTAAATAAAGGTTAAATAAATGAAAAAAATTCACAAACATAGGAACTTGCTTCGGGGTAAGGTGCAACATAAAACAATGAATAAAATATAATAAAACGTATAAAAGAGGCATGCATAAGATTAAGAATAAAATAAAATAAAATAGACTAAGACTATATACAGAAATGTACAGTTGGCAAATGTAGCAGTGCAAATAGATCGTTCTTATATAATGGACCGGAGTTTAAAAACAAAACCGATTCTTTTTACTTGCTTGCTCACTCCTTGAATGTTTTCCTGTTCCCGTCTCTTCAGGCGACCTCCGACACATCACGAGGCTGAAGCCGTGGGGCCTGGTCGACGTCCTGGTGGAGAAGTACGAGTGGTCCAAAGAGGAGGCGCAGTCCTTCAGCAGTTTCCTCCTGCCCATGTTAGACTTGGTCCCCGAGAGACGAGCCAGCGCGGCCCAGTGCCTGACCCACGCCTGGCTCTGCTCCTAACGGTGCCGCAGCCGCCGCTCCAGCGCAAACACAACGGACTATGAACAACACCCGGACTGCCTCCCGCCTGCATATCGACATTTAGCATAAAAACGACAAGTACATGCGTCATAGGCTTCACCACAGTCTGTACTCTACTTTTCCATGTAGTTTAGGGAAGTTTTAGTTATTTTGCGTCTGAAACCCAGCTCGTGTCGTTATGGGCTTTTGCGATTTGAACCAGGAAAAAAAAAAAAAAGACCATTGAAGCTCCTGGACTGCCTCACGCTGATCGAGAGCTGGTGTAAAAACAAACTGCACAAACGGTCATAGAATTGCCCTTTTGATATTTTTCATCCAAACCTGAGCTCTAAACTGTTCATTCACAATCCAGGAGGACAAGAAAATTAAGTTTAAGGACCGTACACCCGCCTGGACTGCCTCTCGCACGTGTTGTTGCACATCGACATAAAAACCAAATGCACAAGTCATAAATTGGCCATAATCATTACTTTTCAGGTTCACGACTTGCTTGTCTCTCCATGGAAGTGTCATTGATTTGCCTTGAATGTTCCACAATATGGAATTTAATTTATCTATCGCCATGGAAACAAGCAGGTGACAGTGCGACTTGTTAACTTGCACTTCATTTCCCTGTGCACAAGACAAGTCTAATAAGCTCTTATTCAGTGTTACTTGCACTTAGGATTCTCTTCAGTTAATTATCCATTTGCTGCAACAAAGTCAAAATCAGGGTTGCAATATTTATGGAATTTTCAAAGTTGGAAGATTTAAATGGGAACTTTTGGGAATAAACAGGGATTTAACACGGCTGAAGGTTGATGAACTGTGCCATAACAATCGCATCATATGAAAAACATATTTGTGCTTTCAGTCACAGCATCAGCAGATGTGACCAGGGCTTGAGGAGGACGGTTTAGAAATCCGGGCCAAAAATGATGGTATTTAGGGAGACAAACATGTTCTAATGAGGATCTACTGAGCTGTTGTCTCAAACATCCACAAAACTGAGGATATAAACCAAATGACTTACAACATAAATCACCATAGAACCAACTAGAACTAGACCTTAAAGAGGAGGAGGACGTGACACTGTAAAACGCTCAAGAACTCAGTGTCAGAGCTTCAGGAATGCTGTTTTTATTGTTTCACTGTTAAAATAACTGAAATATGGTTTTATAAAAGGTTAGTGACTGACATTTTGCAAAGAAATCTGCAAAAAAACATTTACAATTACAATTTTTTTGAATGGGAATCATAAAAATTTCCCAAAATATCCAACTTTTGATTCCCATGGGAAATTGTTCCGTGAATTTTCTGGCTCTTTGCATCCCTAGTGACAATTAATCCTCGTCCTGTTCTAGTCCTCACTCAACAGTTTTCAAAAAGCTGAACTCCATCAAAATCCTAACCTGGATTTTTGGTAGATGTTTAAAAATGTGATCTCTTTTAGGTTTTTAAGCCATGGTCAATGCTGGATGTGATTTCTAAGCGTCTTTCCCGGTCACATCGTCTTGTCTGAAGTGGGTGAAGTGTCTTGCCAAAGGACACAACTTTGTCAGAAGCTGCTCACTGACTGAATCAAGATTGTAGTTAAATCACGTTATTTTCTGAAGTGCTGGTCATTCATTTCAATCAATCAAACCGCTTCGGTCTGCAAGCCATAGAAAAAAAAACATTTTTGAAAATACAGTAGCACTTAATCTGTTTCACTAAAACATGGCTTCTACTTCTGCCCAAATCCTTTCACCAGCTTCTTTTTCTTGCGATGTGCTTGAACTCTAATATTAGAAGAGGCATGACGAAGACTAGTATTTCTCCATTTAAGCATTAAGACTTTGTAAATTTGTAAACAAGTGGAATAAGGTGCCATAGTTTTCATACAAAAGCTGCATTGAGCCGAGTGTATTTACAATTTTCACTCTTTGGCCACTTTATTACGTACAGCTGCTCTAAAGCATCTCAAGAAGTTAAGTTTGTCTCTTAAACTTGGACTTAAATCAGTACTTTGTGAAGTTCAGCACCAAATCATCAATTCACCAGGAATTCTGAGGAAAAACCCGGTCCAAACTGTAAAGCTTTTGGAAACTTTAGAGCAGGTGCACCCACTAAAATGGCCAGTTTCTTGAAAAGTCGAGCTGTGATCCGTAGTTACGGTTCTTAAACTCCCTATTTTTGAGTTAATTTGTGTTTTTAACTTTCTGTCCTTCACAAACCAAAGAGTGTCGGCTCTTCCTTCGCAGGTGCAGGTGAACACAGCGGTAGTTTAAGACTTATTTTAGGGTTTTTAATTGTTTTTTGAGGCAGAGGGGGAAAAACTGACTGTAAAAAAAAAAACTAAAAAAAAGACAATTTGTGTTTTTCTTCCAATAATTCCATTTCTGTTCATGTTTGTCTTTCCATTGAACTTTCTGTATAGGCAATAATAATAAAACATTTTTCAAAACTTAAAACTGATGCTTATGGATTATACATTTTGGGGTTTAACTGGTTTAGCTCAAATGGGTTGCGTTCAGTTCAAAATGGACCTGGTTTATGGTTCATATCTCATTTCTGGGCCTGAAACAAAAAACTGGCACAAAGTTGAATGTCTTCCCTGTCTGCACAAATAAACACATTGGCTTAAAAAAAACGCAAGGATTTGTTTGTTGTCAGTTGAAAGGACTAGAAATCATAATCTATTCAAATCAATGACGGTTTGTGGTGTCGTAATTCTACCATGAAAATCTGTTACTAATGAACTGGTGCTGGGTGACGTGGACGAAAATGAAAAACAACTTTATCCCAGTAACAATAGTCGAGCGATATTCTGTCAATCCCACAGAAATGTGTTGAAACATGTCTTTAGTTCGACTGTGCAATTCACTAAAATGTAGAGAAGACAATTTTATTAAGGTTTTACTAAATATTTTGCCGATTTTGTCCCCAGTTTTTGCAGTGTTTATAAGTATAAGTATATCGTTTCTAGAGCATGAGCAGCAGATGAACAGTTTGTTTTGTATAATAGATTATTTTACAATTAGGGTAAGATTAGGATTAGGACCAGATGGATCAAGAGCTGGGGCAGGTAAGATAACCGGGTCACCACAGAACTGGGTTGTAGAAAAAAAGGACGCACCTACGTCACATCTGCGTCCTTTTTTTGTACAACTGTTACCTAGCAACCGTACTGTAAACAATGGCCAAAATTTATAGAAATCACGCAATTAGGAATCGACAATAAATAATACCTGGCAACACCTTTATTTTGTTAAATGATCGTTTAAACATTTCAGGAAAACATGTCTTAGAACTTCAGTCCTGTAATTTTCAACGTTTATTTTTCAAAATGTCTTCAAAATACAACTTCACAGATGTAAAACTATGAGAAATATTTGTGCTCTCCACCACTGAGAATTAGAAAAACAAAAAATAATCTGTCATATCGACTTAAACGCATTACTTGAGGTTTGATTATAGGACATAATAATGAATCACAAAAATGCAGAAATATCACCTTATATTCTTGTTTGAAAGTTTACAACGTCATTTATTTTCATTTTTAGTTTCAATCTGCTCTTTTTGTAGCATTTTACACTTATAATAAAAATTTTGCACATCTTCAGAACAACATTTACGACATTCATTGTATAAATGTTGATGAAGCCTATTGCCCACCTCTTGTCAACAGTGTGGTTATTTATACACTCTCAAAAATTAAATCGATTATGGACTGATTTTTATGAACATGACTTTGTTTCAAACCAAGAATGTCTCGCTGATATTAAAGAAAGTTGACGTTGAAGTGACGAGATGTGGATCAGTTTCCTAAAGTTGCACACAGTTTGTTTCTGGGTGAAAGTTCAAACTCCTCCAGATTCTCCTCCAAGACGATCTATGCGTTATCTGCAATAAAAAGAGAAAATCAGCTTTGTGTTTCCAATTATATATACAGACTACACACATGCAAAGGACAAACGAACCACAAGGGGGCGCCAAAGCTCAATGTTTACTCTTCTAATGTCAAACGATGCCAGTTTCTATCACTAAATGTGTCATGTTGAGTTTAATTATATTCGCTTGACTTATCTACAACTTTATATAGTTTGTAAGTCATAAAAGTATTGTTAATGTCTTTATAAAAGCTTAAAATATGGGCTCCACAAAGTTAAAAACTGCACTGTCTGTTAATGTTCTGCAGTTTGATGTTTGTATTTGAATCTACAAACTATAAAATGCGTTATTGTTGTGTCGAAGAAATGTTATTTAATTTGTGGTGACAGAAAACATATTTAAATGTATGCCAGTTTGATAATAATAATAATAATAATACATTTTATTTATAAGCGCCTTTCAAAACACCCAAGGACACTGTACAGGACAACAAGAAATAAAAACAACAGAATAAAACCCACAAACAGAACTGGATGATGGTGTTGGAGTGACTGAGTTCTGTGGTGTAGGATTGTCTGAACAGGTGAGTTTTGAGTCTGGATTTGAAAAGTGGAAGGAGGTCAGGAGGGAGAGAGTTCCAGAGCTGAGGAGCAGAGCGGCTGAAGGCTCTGCCCCCCATTGAAACAAGACGGAAAGAGGGGACAGAGAGCTGGAGAGAGGAGGAGGACCGGAGGGAGCGAGAGGGAGTGGAGATGTGGAGGAGGTCAGAGATGTACGGTGGAGCCAGGTTATGGATAGCTTTGAAAGTGGTTAGGAGGATTTTGAAGTGAATCCGTTGTTTTATGGGGAGCCAGTGAAGTTGTTGGAGGATGGGGGTGATGTGATGGTGGGAGGGCGTCCTGGTGATGATGCGGGCTGCAGAGTTTTGGAGAAGCTGCAGTTTCTGGAGGGATTTATTGATGTTTCATTTGGAGAAAGTCTACAGTTTAAAACAGCTTTAGGACAGAAATTGCCATTTAATTGTCAAAATGCTTTTGTTTTCTCCTGGTTTATGGTTAATAACTCTGATTACTGGACTTATCCACAGGAAAAAAAAAACTGGCACAAAGCTCTCTGTCAACAACAATATTAATTTAGAAGTCGACCAGTTATTTCTATTGTACATTAAGACTTTTTATAAACATTATCAGCCAAATAAAGATTGAAATATGGCAACTGAAGTTCTAGATAGAGAAGATTAACGACTAAAGTGTATTATTGATTAAAATCAGATTTTTACTTTTTTTTTTTTTACTTTTTCTAAAAAAAAAGACTAAAACACGACAAAATACTTTTTTAGCATATCATCAAAATAATAATTATGATTATCAAAATACCACTGATTATTTTTATATAGTTGATTAGTCACTATTGGTCGATGAATTGTTGCAGCCCTTGTCAGCAACAATATTTACAATCTCTAATTAATACTGAGTCCATCCACATGATTCAAAATAGAGGTGTGCCGAGATATCGATATATAGTGATACTACGTTTGATGATACAGTGTCGATATTGTGGGCAGCTCGATATTCGCCATTGAGTCATTTTTTATATAATTTACAGAATGTTTTTGTGGCATCACAACAAGAGTTGCTTGTTTAGAGAAAAGAAGGCTGTTGATGTGACACGTTTGACACATTCACTGTCTTTGTTATTAAAATATCTGAATTTCATTTTAAAGGACAAAGATTATGCAAAATTGACTTTGTTGTGCTTTTAGCCATGTTTTAAAATTGTCATCAAAAACATACCTGGAGTAACGTTTAGTTTGATTCATGTTTGTTTGGTGCTGGTTTGTAAATCCTCTCTCTCCCACACTGTGTTCTGAACTCCTTCATGTGTGACGTAGATGAAGCTGACATCATTTATCCCAGAATCCTTTGCTGGTTTAAGTCTTTAAATCATCTCCAGACTCACTCTGAACATTTCTTCTGTTACTACAACTACATCAGATTCACTGCTTACTGCAATGCATTGTGGGTATATATTTACATGTGTGTAATTGCCTCTACAGCCAGAAGATGGAGCCACAGCTAAGTCAAAATGGCATCTCCCAACGCAGTGATAAAGTTATATTTTTCTCTGTAACAGCATTTTATTACATGTCAAACTGAAGACGGCCAAAAACAACACAAAGAATGCATTATATTTGTCCTTTAAGTTTGTGCAGATTGCATTGGGTTCTTTAAAAATTGCGATACATCGTAGAACATCATGAGCAGTAAATTATATTATTATATTATCGTGTCGTCTGCGGCGTCTCACGTGTCGAACTGTGAGGGCCCCGTGATTCCCAGCCCTAATTCAAAACCGGCACAAAACTATCAAAACGGTGCGAAAAGGAATTTTTTTTTTTCTTTACAACTGACACAAATTCCAAAACATGAACATGCCCTTCTCTGATACCTTTGCTCTCGACCTCGAAGTCCTCGGGCAGCAGCTTGTCCTGTCGATTGCCCAGACTGAAGGCCAGGAAGGAGAGGATGAGGGAGTCCATGATGGAGATGATGGCCAGGATGTAGGCCCAGCGCACGGTGCAGTTGCCCAGCGTGTACTTGTCCGTGCGCTGGCCACACATGCGCTTCACCTCGTCCGAGTCCCAGCCGTCCGGGTAGATCATGCAGCCGATCACCATGCACGTACCTGCGGGGAGAGCGAGGGCGGGGCGCTGCTCAGAGGCACGAGGTAAGCAGCTCTAACACGGGCCGCACCTTATTAGAAAATACTGCGACACGCGGCTATTAAGAGCTGTCATATCCATATTGTTGTGATATATCTATTTTGTTCAGGTGTGTGTTCAGGTGTGTGTTCAGGTGTGTGTTCAGGTGTGTGTGTTCAGGTGTGTGTTCAGGTGTGTGTTCAGGTGTGTGTTCAGGTGTGTGTTCAGGTGTGTGTTCAGGTGTGTGTTCAGGTGTGTGTTCAGGTGTGTGTGTTCAGGTGTGTGTGTGTTCAGGTGTGTGTTCAGGTGTGTGTTCAGGTGTGTGTTCAGGTGTGTGTTCAGGTGTGTGTTCAGGTGTGTGTGTGTTCAGGTGTGTGTGTGTTCAGGTGTGTGTTCAGGTGTGTGTGTTCAGGTGTGTGTGTTCAGGTGTGTGTGTTCAGGTGTGTGTGTGTTCAGGTGTGTGTTCAGGTGTGTGTTCAGGTGTGTGTGTTCAGGTGTGTGTGTTCAGGCGTGTGTTCAGGTGTGTGTTCAGGTGTGTGTTCAGGTGTGTGTTCAGGTGTGTGTTCAGGTGTGTGTGTGTGTGTGTTCAGGTGTGTGTTCAGGTGTGTGTTCAGGTGTGTGTGTTCAGGTGTGTGTGTTCAGGTGTGTGTTCAGGTGTGTGTGTTCAGGTGTGTGTTCAGGTGTGTGTGTTCAGGTGTGTGTGTTCAGGCGTGCGTTCAGGTGGTGTGTGTGTGTACAGGTGTGTGTTCAGGTGTGTGTGTGTGTGTGTGTGTGTGTTCAGGTGTGTGTTCAGGTGTGTATGTTCAGGTGTGTATCTCTCACTGGAGGCCAGCTGCATCCAGGCGCAGATCTTGTACACACTGCCCGCGTTGCAGAAGAAGAAGAGGCTGAAGCACACGATGCTGCCCACCACCAGCAGCATGGAGATGCCCACGAAGAACATGGCGGTCTTAAAGGCTCCGGAGGGAATCGAGCCGAAGTCCAGCGCGCTCCCTTTGCACGTGAGCTCCGAGGTGAGCGCGTTCCCGATGCAGTAGTGGAAGAGGCCGAAGTACCCGGCCTGAGGCGTGTTCACGCTGTCCCCGATCCAGTACGGCTGAATGAAGACCACCACCGTGATGACGGCGAACGTGATGGTGAACACCGTCCACAGCACGCCCACGGCGCGCGCGTTACGCACGTAGTTGGTGTGGTAGATTTTGGCCGCTTCCTGCGCAGGGAGCATGACTCTGTGAAGAACAACCCTTTTAAGTAAACAAAGTGAAGCAAAGTACTCCCAAGAGAGGTTTAAACTCTTCTTAAATATTTGGGCCTAACTCCGCGGCACTTTGCGCACAGATCGTTCCAGACGAGTCCGAAAAGAACATCCATATGAAGTGTCCCGCGCAGGCTCCTCTCTGTGTCTCCGTCTCTCAGTGACTCCGGCCCCGGGGGACACTCACGACTCGTCGGACTCTGAATGATTTATGGTCATCAGATCCTCCGCAGTGAAAGCTCCTCCAGATGACAGCTGCTCCGCGCGTTCACTCAGGACCACTTTCCCCTGAGCCCAAATGTCTTCTAATGACGTCAGACTGGGACCCAGCAGCGCTTTACAAATGCAGTCTCTTTATACCTGCCGCTGCGTCACCAGGTGCTTCTGCAGATGTGGTCATTATACTAGAAATATTAAGTAGAAATATTCTCTTAAAAATACAAAGGACTCAAGAATAAGTAAAAAGTAGAGACAAATATTTTCTGCAGTTTTAACAGCACTGTCTTTGTTTCCCTCAGCTCTGCTTTACTCATTCGACGCTAGATGGCGCTATAGAGTTAGATTTGCTTCAAATGTCACCCTCTCTAAGCCACATGTAAAGAGACCATTTCACAAATATAAATATATTTAAATCATGAAATAAAATGTTAAATGTCCTCTGCCCCCTGCCTCTGTCCCCTGCCTCTGTCCCCTGCCTCTGTCCCCTGCCTCTGTCCTCTGTCCCCTGCCTCTGTCCTTTGCCTCTGTCCCCTGCCTCTGTCCTTTGCCTCTGTCCCCTGCCTCTGTCCCCTGCCTCTGTCCCCTGCCTCTGTCCCCTGCCTCTGTCCCCTGCCTCTGTCCTCTGCCTCTGTCCTCTGCCTCTGTCCCCTGCCTCTGTCCTCTGTCCCCTGCCTCTGTCCTTTGCCTCTGTCCCCTGCCTCTGTCCCCTGCCTCTGTCCTCTGCCTCTGTCCTCTGCCTCTGTCCCCTGCCTCTGTCCTTTGCCTCTGTCCTCTGTCCCCTGCCTCTGTCCCCTGCCTCTGTCCCCTGCCTCTGTCCTCTGCCTCTGTCCTCTGCCTCTGTCCCCTGCCTCTGTCCTCTGTCCCCTGCCTCTGTCCTTTGCCTCTGTCCCCTGCCTCTGTCCCCTGCCTCTGTCCTCTGCCTCTGTCCTCTGCCTCTGTCCCCTGCCTCTGTCCTTTGCCTCTGTCCTCTGTCCCCTGCCTCTGTCCCCTGCCTCTGTCCTTTGCCTCTGTCCCCTGCCTCTGTCCCCTGCCTCTGTCCTCTGCCTCTGTCCTCTGCCTCTGTCCCCTGCCTCTGTCCTTTGCCTCTGTCCTCTGTCCCCTGCCTCTGTCCTCTGCCTCTGTCCTTTGCCTCTGTCCCCTGCCTCTGTCTTCTTTCCCTTGCCTCTGTCCTCTGCCTCTGTCCCCTGCCTCTGTCCTTTGCTTCTGTCCTCTGCCTCTGTCCTCTGTCCCCTGCCTCTGTCCTCTTCCTCTGCCTCTGTCCTTTGCCTCTGTCCTCTGCCTCTGTCCCCTGCCTCTGTCCTCTGTCCCCTGCCTCTGTCCTTTGCCTCTGTCCTCTGTCCCCTGCCTCTGTCCTTTGCCTCTGTCCCCTGCCTCTGTCCCCTGCCTCTGTCCTCTGCCTCTGTCCCCTGCCTCTGTCCTCTGTCCCCTGCCTCTGTCCCCTGCCTCTGTCCTCTGTCCCCTGCCTCTGTCCCCTGCCTCTGTCCTCTGCCTCTGTCCTCTGTCCTCTGCCTCTGTCCTCTGCCTCTGTACCCTGCCTCTGTCCTCTGTCCCCTGCCTCTGTCCTTTGCCTCTGTCCTCTGTCCCCTGCCTCTGTCCTTTGCCTCTGTCCCCTGCCTCTGTCCCCTGCCTCTGTCCTCTGCCTCTGTCCTCTGCCTCTGTCCCCTGCCTCTGTCCTCTGTCCCCTGCCTCTGTCCTTTGCCTCTGTCCTCTGTCCCCTGCCTCTGTCCTTTGCCTCTGTCCCCTGCCTCTGTCCTCTGTCCTCTGCCTCTGTCCCCTGCCTCTGTCCCCTGCCTCTGTCCTTTGCCTCTGTCCTCTGTCCCCTGCCTCTGTCCTTTGCCTCTGTCCCCTGCCTCTGTCCTCTGTCCCCTGCCTCTGTCCCCTGCCTCTGTCCTCTGCCTCTGTCCTCTGTCCTCTGCCTCTGTCCTCTGCCTCTGTACCCTGCCTCTGTCCTCTGTCCCCTGCCTCTGTCCTTTGCCTCTGTCCTCTGTCCCCTGCCTCTGTCCTTTGCCTCTGTCCCCTGCCTCTGTCCCCTGCCTCTGTCCTCTGCCTCTGTCCTCTGCCTCTGTCCCCTGCCTCTGTCCTCTGCCTCTCCCTGCCTCTGTCCTCTGTCCCCTGCCTCTGTCCTCTGCCTCTGTCCCCTGCCTCTGTCCTTTGCCTCTGTCCTCTGTCCCCTGCCTCTGTCCCCTGCCTCTGTCCTCTGCCTCTGTCCTCTTCCTCTGACTCTGTCCTTTGCCTCTGTCCCCTGCCTCTGTCCCCTGCCTCTGTCCTCTGTCCTTTGCCTCTGTCCCCTGCCTCTGTCCTCTGCCTCTGTCCCCTGCCTCTGACCTCTGTCCTCTGCCTCTGTCCTCTGCCCTCTGCCTCTGTCCCCTGCCTCTGTCCTCTGTCCCCTGCCTCTGTCCTTTGCCTCTGTCCTCTGTCTCTGTCCTTTGCCTCTGTCCTCTGCCTCTGTCCTCTGTCCCCTGCCTCTGTCCCCTGCCTCTGTCCTCTGCCTCTGTCCTCTGCCTCTGTCCTCTGCCTCTGTCCTCTGCCTCTGTACCCTGCCTCTGTCCTCTGTCCCCTGCCTCTGTCCTTTGCCTCTGTCCTCTGTCCCCTGCCTCTGTCCTTTGCCTCTGTCCCCTGCCTCTGTCCTCTGCCTCTTTCCTCTGCCTCTGTCTTCTGCCTCTGTCCTCTGCCTCTGTCCTCTGTCCTCTGCCCTGTCCTCTGCCTCTGTCCCTGCCTCTGTCCTCTGTCCCCTGCCTCTGTCCTTTGCCTCTGTCCCCTGCCTCTGTCTCTGTCCTGTGCCTCTGTCCTCTGCCTCTGTCCTCTGTCCTCTGCCTCTGTCCTCTGCCTCTGTCCTCTGCCTCTGTCCCCTGCCTCTGTCCTCTGTCCCCTGCCTCTGTCCCCTGCCTCTGTCCTCTGCCTCTGTCCTCTGCCTCTGTCCTCTGCCTCTGTCCCCTGCCTCTGCCTCTGTCCCCTGCCTCTGTCCTTTGCCTCTGTCCTCTGCCTCTGTCCTCTGCCTCTGTCCTCTGTCCCCTGCCTCTGTCCTTTGCCTCTGTCCTCTGTCCCCTGCCTCTGTCCTCTGCCTCTGTCCTCTGCCTCTGTCCTCTTCCTCTGACTCTGTCCTTTGCCTCTGTCCCCTGCCTCTGTCCCCTGCCTCTGTCCTCTGTCCTTTGCCTCTGTCCCCTGCCTCTGTCCTCTGCCTCTGTCCCCTGCCTCTGACCTCTGTCCTCTGCCTCTGTCCTCTGCCTCTGTCCTTTGCCTCTGTCCCCTGCCTCTGTCCTTTGCTTCTGTCCTCTGCCTCTGTCCTCTGTCCCCTGCCTCTGTCCTCTGCCTCTGTCCTTTGCCTCTGTCCTCTTCCTCTGTCCTCTGCCTCTGTCCTCTGCCTCTGTCCTCTTTCCCCTGCCTCTGTCCCCTGCCTTTGTCCTCTGCCTCTGTCCCCTGCCTCTGTCTCTGTCCTCTTTCCCTTGCCTCTGTCCTCTGTCCCCTGCCTCTGTCCTCTACCTCTGTCCCCTGCCTCTGTCCTCTTTCCCCTGCCTCTGTCCCCTGCCTGTGTCCTCTGTCCTCTTTCCCCTGCCTCTGTCCTCTGCCTCTGTCCTCTGTCCCCTGCCTCTGTCCTTTGCCTCTGTCCTCTGTCCCCTGCCTCTGTCCTCTGCCTCTGTCCTCTGCCTCTGTCCTCTGTCCCCTGCCTCTGTCCTTTGCCTCTGTCCTCTGTCCCCTGCCTCTGTCCTCTGCCTCTGTCCCCTGCCTCTGTCCTTTGCCTCTGTCCTTTGCCTCTGTCCCCTGCCTCTGTCCCCTGCCTCTGTCCTCTGTCCCCTGCCTCTGTCCCCTGCCTCTGTCCTCTGTCCCCTGCCTCTGTCCTTTGCCTCTGTCCTTTGCTTCTGTCCTCTGCCTCTGTCCTCTGTCCCCTGCCTCTGTCCTCTTCCTCTGCCTCTGTCCTTTGCCTCTGTCCTCTTCCTCTGTCCTCTGCCTCTGTCCCCTGCCTCTGTCCTCTGCCTCTGTCCTCTGCCTCTGTCCTCTGTCCCCTGCCTCTGTCCACTGCCTCTGTCCTCTGTCCCCTGCCTCTGTCCTCTGTCCCCTGCCTCTGTCCTTTGCCTCTGTCCTTTGCCTCTGTCCTCTGCCTCTGTCCTCTGTCCCCTGCCTCTGTCCTCTTCCTCTGTCCTTTGCCTCTGTCCTCTGTCCCCTGCCTCTGTCCTCTGCCTCTGTCCCCTGCCTCTGTCCTCTGCCTCTGTCCTCTGTCCCCTGCCTCTGTCCTTTGCCTCTGTCCCCTGCCTCTGTCCTCTGCCTCTGTCCCCTGCCTCTGTCTCTGTCCTCTTTCCCTTGCCTCTGTCCTCTGTCCCCTGCCTCTGTCCTTTGCCTCTGTCCCCTGCCTCTGTCCACTGCCTCTGTCCCCTGCCTCTGTCTCTGTCCTCTGTCCCCTGCCTCTGTCCTCTGCCTCTGTCCCCTGCCTCTGTCCTCTGCCTCTGTCCTCTGTCCCCTGCCTCTGTCCTTTGCCTCTGTCCCCTGCCTCTGTCCTCTGCCTCTGTCCCCTGCCTCTGTCTCTGTCCTCTTTCCCTTGCCTCTGTCCTCTGTCCCCTGCCTCTGTCCTCTGCCTCTGTCCCCTGCCTCTGTCCTCTGCCTCTGTCCTCTGTCCCCTGCCTCTGTCCTCTGTCCCCTGCCTCTGTCCCCTGCCTCTGTCCCCTGCCTCTGTCCTCTGCCTCTGTCCTCTGTCCCCTGCCTGTGTCCTCTGTCCTCTGTCTCGTCTCATTTACATTCCTGTTCAGTCACATGTCTCTTTCTTAGCAGCAGACGCACTTATCTTTATGAAGCGATGGGCTCGTCGTGTGAACTACAGCCTTCTGTCATTCATTTATTCCGCCTGTCGTTTCGTTCTCTCACACGTAACAGCATCAGCGGCGGGACAACACTCCGGGACGGCGGCGTAATGGGATTAGAACAGTATTTTATGTTGTACAAAGTGAGTGTTTGAAGTCCGGACACGAGCAGCAGTCAGACAGCGCTGTGGACGAGCGACAATGATCAGGACACAACAATGCACTCCCTGTTTCATCTTGAGCAGAAAATATTATAGTCTGTGCAGCCCGACAGTGGAGGGAAGCAGAGGGAGTCACCATGGGGAAATAAACTAAAGCTAGCTTGCTCCGGCATGCTAATCTAAGCACGCGTTTTGTCGACAGAAGTGCTCAGAACGAGTCTTTAAAACAGCACAGGAGTTTTTGGATCTCCACGTATGATGCCACAAATCTGGGAAATTTGGTGCCAAGTGTTTTTCTGAGGCTCAGAGGGAGGCAATCTCGTAAACAGGATAGATAATAGAAAAGATTAATTTTATTGTCTCCGAAGAATAAATTTGTTGTGGACTTCAGTGCAGCTCCAGGCTGGAAAAAACACATACAGTTCATTCATCACAAAGAGAGAGGTGAAAGTGCTGTTGTACTTACAGTCACTCCATCTGGTTTAGTTCATTTTATAATTAATTAATTCCATTCATTTAAATGAATAAATAGTGTGTCACATCTTTACAGTTCTTAAAATCATTTAAACGACTGAAGTGTATGAGGAGTAGTCCTTAAAGGGCCTGTACCTGATTTTGATCCATTAGACAGGAACATGTTTTTGTTTGAACCATTAGCCCCGCCCACTCAGTCCTTCCTATCACTCAATATTGCACCAGGACTCAGACCCTCAAACACGTCTGCACTGGTTCTTTCCTAACAAAGTGCATTTATAAAATGCACAGATTATACCTTACAAACCCAGGGTCTTTCCATTAAGTTATCAAACACTGTGTGATGTGAAGAGAATTTATCTGAACACATAATAACAATAATAATCACCTAAAACATGCACAATTGGCAAAATCCTCCAAACATTCAGTATGAGACCTTGACAGGCAGCCAGGCATAAAGAAGTATACTTCTTTATTTAAAAAAAAGTAACAGTATCACATTGTATGTTACAGAATACTTCTTTATTCTGTGTAAACTACTAAAAAATCCTTTGCCTCATGAAAACGTTTGTGTGTGATTTGGCTCAGGCGCTGCTTGTTGGTGGAATCTGCATGTCTTTGGTTGTAGAAGTAAATTCTTTCTGTGACCACAAGTGCTCAGCTCATTATCTGTGGGCTCTTCATCATCGTTACAGCTCGTCTGGGGAGAATGTGGCAGTAAACAATCATAATTTAAAGGGCCAGTACCTGACTTTCATTTCGTCTTTAATTTCTTCTTGTTCCAATTTCTTTTCTTTTTCATAACCAATCTGCTCTTAAAAATGTTTTATTCTTCCATTTAATCCACTTTCTCTGGACGTTGTAACTTCAAAGGCCGTTTTCTTAAAATTTATTTTTCTCTCCTCGGGACATAAGATCACCACTTAAAGTAGATCCTCCACCAAACTTTACAATCTGGACTCAACAAGATTTTGACAAAACGTACAGAAGCATTTTTTATGTCTAATTCTAAAACGGATTTATTAAAAATCCCAGATGTGTAATTTTGGCCGTTTTTACACATAAAATCCCTTGTTTCTACATGAAAACATTACATGGTTAAAACTTGTAATACATTTTTCTTACATTTATGTGAGTAAACTACAGGAGAAGTTTAACATTGATATCTTTAAATTTAAGATTTTTCCTATTCACCTGCAGAGTCTCGCCTTAAACTTTATTAGGCACCCCGTCTTTGTTTCCTCGTGGTCCTGTACTTGTTTTGATAAAACTGAAGGCCGTTCTAAAATTGTTCGGGGAAGTTTGTCCTGTTCATGTGATTCGATATTTGATATTTTTGATAATCCTAAAACAAGTTGGAGATCAAACTTATCTTGAGAAACTGATATGTATTTATTTATTTACTTTTTATTTTATTATTTATTATTAGGAATGTGTGCAGCTCCAGTGAAGCAGCAGAGAGTCCTCCATCTCACTCCAACAGCCACTATCTCTCTCCTCGTGCGCTACTCTCCTCCTCCTCTCTGTTTTTTCTTCTCTTCACTCTCCCCCTTCTCTCCTCCTCCATGCACTCTCCCTCTCTCTCTCTCTCTCTCTCTCTCTCTCCCGCTTTCCTTTTCTCTCCTCTTCTCCTCTCTTCTTCTTTTTCCTCTTCCTCCTATCGTCCTCTCTCCCTTCTCCTTTCTTCCTTTTCTCGTCTTGTCTCACTCTCCTTCTCTCTCCTCTCTCTCCCCTCTCTCCCCTCCTCTTTCCTTTTCTCTCCCCTCCTCCTCTCTTCTTCTCTTTCTCCTTTTCCCTTTCCTTTTTCACTCTTCTCCTCTCTCCTCCTTCACCACCTCCCCATCTTTATTTTCTCTCTCCTCCTTTTCTATCGTCCCCCTCTTTCTACTCCTTCTCTGAGGTCACCTCCTCTCTGTCCTCCTCTGCCTCTCTCTCTCTTTCTCTCCTTCTCTCCTTCTCTATCCCCCCCTTCTTTCTTCTTCTCTCTCCCCTTGTCCTCTCCTCCCTCTTTCTCCGCTTTCCTTATCTCTCCCCTCCTTCTCTCTCCTGTCCCTCTCTTCTTCTCTCTCGCCTCCTTCTCTCATCTTCTTTCTTTCCTTCTCCTGTCTCTCCCTCCCCTCTTTCTTTTTCGCTACCCTTCTCTTTTCTTCTTCTCTCCCTCCTCCTTCTCTCATCTCCTCGCCCTCCACATTCTCCTTTTTCTTTCTTCTTCCATCTCTCTCTCCCACCTCTCTCATCTTCTCTCTTTCCTCCTCCTGTCTTTCTCTCCCCCCTCCTTCTTTTTTCTCTACCCATCTCTTTTCTTCTTCTCTTCCTGCTCCTTGTCTCTACTCCTTGCCCTCCTCCTCTCTCTCTTCCTCTTTTCTCTCTCTCTTCCTTTCTTCTTCGCTCTCTCTTCCTCTCTTCTTCTCTCCTCCTCCTCTCTTCTTCTCTTTCCCCCTCTCTTTCCTCCTTCGCACTCCTTTCTCCTCCTCCTCTCTGCATCTCTTTCTCTCCCCCTCCTCTCTCCTTTCTTCTCTCTCTCTCCTCCTTCTCCTCTCCCCTTCCTCTTTCCTTCTCTCTCCCCTCTTCCTCTCTCCATCTCGCTCTCTCCTTTCTCTCTCCTCCTCTCTTCTTCTCTTCTCTTTCTCTCTCCTTCTCCATCTCCTCCTCCTCTCTTGTCCTCCTCTCTGCATCTCTTTCTCTCCCCCTCCTCTCTTATTCTCCCTCTCCTCTTTCTATCTTCTCCTCTCGCTTCTCTCTTCTCTCTCTCTCCTCCTTCTCCTCTCTCCTTCTTTCTCCCCTTCCTCTTTCCTTCTCTCTCCTCTCTTCCTCTCTCCATCTCTCTCTCTCCTCCTCTTTTCTCTTTCTCTCTCCTTCTCCATATCCTCCTACTCTCTTATCCTCCTCTCTGCGTCTCTTTCTCTCCCCCTCCTCTCTTCTTCTCCCTCTCCTCTTCCTCTCTCCATCTCGCTCTCTCCTTTCTCTCTCCTCCTCTCTTCTTCTCTTCTCTTTCTCTCTCCTTCTCCATCTCCTCCTCTCTTATCCTCCTCTCTGCGTCTCTTTCTCTCCCCCTCCTCTCTTCTTCTCCCTCTCCTCTCTTCTTCTCCCTCTCCTCTTTCCCTCTTCCCTTCTCTCTCCTTTCCTCTCTCTCTCTCTTCCTTCTCTCTCCTGCTCCATATACTCCTCCTCTCTTATCCTCCTCTCTTATCCTCCTCTCTGCATCACTTTCTCTCCCCCTCCTCTCTTCTTCTCCCTCTCCTCTTTCTCTCTTCCTTTCTCTCTCCTTTCCTCTCTCTCTCTCTTCCTTCTCCCTCCTGCTCCATCTCCTCCTCCTCTCTTCTCTTTCTCTCTCCTTATCCATATCCTCCTCCTCTCTTATCCTCCTCTCTGCGTCTCTTTCTCTCCCCCTCCTCTCTTCTTCTCCCTCTCCTCTTTCTCTCTTCCCTTCTCTCTCCTTCTCCATCTCCTCCTCCTCTCTTGTCCTCCTCTCTGCGTCTCTTTCTCTCCCCCTTCTCTCTTCTTCTCCCTCTCCTCTTTCTCTCTTCCCTTCTCTCTCCTTCTCCATCTCCTCCTCCTCTCTTGTCCTCCTCTCTGCGTCTCTTTCTCTCCCCCTCCTCTCTTCTTCTCCCTCTCCTCTCTTCTTCTCCCTCTCCTCTTTCCCTCTTCCCTTCTCTCTCCTTTCCTCTCTCTCTCTCTTCCTTCTCTCTCCTGCTCCATATACTCCTCCTCTCTTATCCTCCTCTCTTATCCTCCTCTCTGCATCACTTTCTCTCCCCCTCCTCTCTTCTTCTCCCTCTCCTCTTTCTCTCTTCCTTTCTCTCTCCTTTCCTCTCTCTCTCTCTTCCTTCTCCCTCCTGCTCCATCTCCTCCTCCTCTCTTCTCTTTCTCTCTCCTTATCCATATCCTCCTCCTCTCTTATCCTCCTCTCTGCGTCTCTTTCTCTCCCCCTTCTCTCTTCTTCTCCCTCTCCTCTTTCTCTCTTCCCTTCTCTCTCCTTCTCCATCTCCTCCTCCTCTCTTGTCCTCCTCTCTGCGTCTCTTTCTCTCCCCCTCCTCTCTTCTTCTCCCTCTCCTCTTTCTCTCTTCCCTTCTCTCTCCTTTCCTCTCTCTCTCTCTCTTCCTTCTCCCTCCTGCTCCATCTCCTCCTCCTCTCTTCTCTTTCTCTCTCCTGCTCCATCTCCTCCTCCTCTCTCTCTTCCTCACCCTCTCCTCCATCACTGCATCATTAAAAAGCATATGATCCCCCCACGGGCCGGTCGCCCTTTGATGATGTTCAATGGGACTTTTGTGGGACTTTCCAGGTTAAATAAGATCACCTTTTGGCCTCTTTCTTTCCTTGGCTCTCTGACCTTTCCATTCATTTCTCGTCCTTGTTAGTTGGTATCAGATTTACAGTAGTTAATCCACGTTGATTCTACTACAGTGGCATTTATAGTGGTGCGTAACAGGACAGTCGTAGTGGGCCAGAGTCTGCCCCGAGGAGAGCGCTCTAATGTGGGCCGCTCTGCAGTCTAAACTCTTATGTAATGCTTTTCAAAGAGCTCTGACTGTGTGACTGTGATACAAATGGACCACAGTCGCAGATCACTGTCCACGAGGAGGAGGAGAACGGACTTCAAGAGACACAAGTTCATTTGAAGTAAAAGTGCTGTGGGGCTGTATTTGGACATAGCTGGACTGGGCCATCTTGCTCAGGATGTTCTACAAGTTTCACGGTGGCCAGTGCTATCGTGTATGCTGTGGTCCTCTGAGGTCCTCTGTGGTGTGCTGTGGTCCTCTGTGGTGTGCTGTGGTCCTCTGTGGTGTGCTGTGGTCCTCTGTGGTCCTCTGAGGTCCTCTGTGGTGTGCTGTGGTCCTCTGTGGTGTGCTGTGGTCCTCTGTGGTCCTCTGAGGTCTTCTGTGGTGTGCTGTGGTCCTCTGTGGTGTGCTGTGGTCCTCTGTGGTCCTCTGTGGTGTGCTGTGGTCCTCTGTGTTGTGCTGTTGTCCTCTGTGTTGTGCTGTGGTCCTCTGTGGTCCTCTGTGGTGTGCTGTGGTCCTCTGTGGTCTGCTATGGTCCTCTGTGGTCTGCTGTGGTCTGCTGTGGTCCTCTGTGGTTCTCTGTGGTCCTCTGTGGTCTGCTGTGGTCCTCTGTGGTCTGCTGTGGTCCTCTGTGGTCTGCTGTGGTCCTCTGTGGTTCTCTGTGGTCCTCTGTGGTCCTCTGTGGTCCTCTGTGGTCCTCTGTGGTCTGCTGTGGTCCTCTGTGGTCTGCTGTGGTCTGCTGTGGTCCTCTGTGGTTCTCTGTGGTCCTCTGTGGTCTGCTGTGGTCCTCTGTGGTCCTCTGTTGTCCTCTGTGGTCCTCTGTGGTCCTCTGTGGTCTGCTGTGGTCCTCTGTGGTCTGCTGTGGTCCTCTGTGGTTCTCTGTGGTTCTCTGTGGTTCTCTGTGGTCCTCTGTGGTCCTCTGTGGTCCTCTGTGGTCCTCTGTGGTCCTCTGTGGTCTGCGGTCGTCCTCTGTTGTGTGCTGTGGTCCTCTGTGGTCCTCTGTGGTCTGCTGTGGTCCTCTGTGGTCTGCTGTGGTCCTCTGTGGTTCTCTGTGGTTCTCTGTGGTTCTCTGTGGTCCTCTGTGGTCTGCTGTGGTCCTCTGTGGTTCTCTGTGGTTCTCTGTGGTCCTCTGTGGTCCTCTGTGGTCCTCTGTTGTCCTCTGTGGTCCTCTGTGGTCCTCTGTGGTCTGCGGTCGTCCTCTGTTGTGTGCTGTGGTCCTCTGTGGTTTTCTGTGGTCTTCTGTGGTCCTCTGTGGTCCTTTGTGGTCCAAAATCAGGATTATTCTGGACTTTCCTTCCAACTCGTGCCACAAAGTACTGGGCAGCTGCAAGAGCTCGTTCAAACTGTTACGGCCTCTGCTCCACTGAGAGACACAGGAAATCATGACACTCTGTCCTCTTTGTCATTGTGCAATATATTATTATGCACTATATTATAAGTTATGGTTGGTTATAAGTTAGTTAGTATGGATGTTTAATCTATTTTCACCAGGCGTTTAGTTGATAAAAAGGCCAATTTATTGTTTTTTTATTCTTACAATTTCAGTCTCTTGTTTTTACTTTTGCTGCTCGGCTGCATATTCAGGACTAAAAGAATCTGCTTATACAACAAGAAGGTGTTTGCTTGTCTTTTATCTCGTTGTATAGGAGCAGTGTGAGGTAAAGGAGGAGGAGGAGATCTGGTTCTATTTCATTCTGAGCACCAGAGGCTGTGCATAAGAACTGAATGACATCATTCAGTCATGAGTTTATATTATTCCAAACAAGAGCATAAAGTGATATTTGCCCTTTTGTAGTTTACAGTTTTTACAGTCCGTTCAAGTTTTACACAATAATTGAACCTCAACCAAGACATTTAAAAACAGGTTTATCTATTTGCTTGCTATTTGTCATGATTTTAAACTCTCAAAATAAATGCAGTGACTTTTTCCTGTTGTGCTGCTCGAGGCGCCTGATGCGAGCCGTCCCTCCAGAGTGGGCTTGTGCTCGTGCCCGGAGGCTTTGGCTGCAGTGCTCTGTCTCTTTGTGGGTCAGCCTTACAATCAGGGCCTGGTGCAGTGACACACTTTCTGCTCTCGGGCCAAACTCAGCTCTGGAGCCGCACTGGAGCACAGGCACAATCTACGCTACAGCAAAAACATCAAACTGTCCATTAGAGCTCAGGCCGACTCCGAAAATCCCCCAATCTCTAAAGGGCTACAGCGATTCATTTTAATGGAATAGTCGGCCTTTTTTGTGACTAGTCAGATATTTATTTCCGTTATGCCTCAACTTTAATCCTGATAAAATTAAACTAGTTTGAAATCGAAATGATACGTTTTGAATATTTCTGCATTTATTCTTTTTCGTCAATCACACTGGAAAAATGTACAACCTTAAATAAGAAAATAAGTTAAAAAGTGATTGGATTCGTTGTATTTATCTTGATTTGAATACAGTCTTAAAATAAGATTTGCCAATAGAACAAGTACATTTGTTCTTATTTCAAGTGCAGTAGCGTCTTTTTTCTAATTTCAAGATAGAAAATGCTTATCTTTTTCATAATTTAACTAAAACAAGATATTTTATGCTTGTTCCATTGGTAATCTTACTTCAAAATATACTCAAAACAAGTTAAATACTACTTATTTCAAGCACTTATTAACCTCTTCTCTTATTTAAGACCATATTTTTTCCAGTGCATATGATAAAAGTATTAGTACTTTCAAGTACTATCAAGCGGCTGGGGGTGTTAAATATAAAAAAGAAAGCTGTAACCCTGCTTCCAAACGCATGTGATTGATTTATGAACATTTCCAGAATATATTTTCATTGGAATTCACACAATAAATGTCCTTCTCTCATTTTGATTCAATGCCCTGCTGTTTTTGTGATAACATTTTATAAATTTCAGAGGTCATTTAGTGACATATACTCTACTCTGAGCTCCCTCCTGAAAATACTGTTTTATGGCGAGTGTGACCCTTCAAAGCTCATTTTAGATGGAGTAAAATATGACAAAACAAGGACAAGGAGCAAAAAAAGACTGGAGTACACCTTTTCAAATGATTGGTATTTATCGCTGAACTCTAACATTTGTAGAGCACGATTCATACACAAAGTAATTTACAGAACAGGAAAAGATGCGTTAAAATCCCAGTACAAACAAATAAAAACCCAAGAAATCAGAATTTACCTGATTTTATTCTTATTAATGAGTAGATTTTGCATTATTTCCTCCAAAGAGTACATTGTAAAAGCCCTTTGTGACATAATCAGATATTTTAGCAATCGCAGGAAGTACGAGTTGTAAACCGCGTCAGGATCGACTGTGCTTTAGTACTCTGCCCGGTTTCACTTCTCTGTCTGAAAAATGGTTCGTTTAGATCATTTTGAAAGAATTAAAAACCTTCTTCCTCTGTTTGAAAATGGGGCAATGCCTTAAACCTGGTCCTGAATTGCCTCAGACTCGACGACAGAAAAATGTGTCAACCCTCTTCAGTGGAAATGCACGTGATCATAAATGACACAAAAATGATCATTCCTGGTTTCTGATTGGTGTATTGATTTCCTGGGTGTCATCTCCAGCCAATCGCAGGCCTCGGTTTGTGCAGAATGGAGGATTATCTTCAAAGGCAGATTCTGAATGGGAAAGATGGATTAGAGACACTCGGAGTGGCCCACATGAGCAGACATTACACTGTTACACTCACATTCAGACGCTGCACGAGCCGAGGTTAAAAATACTCACCGCCTTTTCTATGAACAACATGGTTTAAAGTAAATGTTACAATCATTATTTATTTGGTTTTTTTATGTATTATCTTTGGAAACTGTTTTGCTCGTTCTGTTTAGAGAAAATAAGTGAAGAGTAACAGCCGTAGAAGCAAAGGAGCAGTAATTATGCAGTATTTGACTACTACAACTAACTACAACTGTTACTACAACTACAAGTACTATTGATACTACTACTACTATTACTTCTACTGCTACTATAACTACTACTACCTCTACTGCTGCTATAACTACTATGACTTCTACTTCTACTGCTACTATAACTACTACTACTTCTACTATAACTGCTACTACTTCTATTGGTACTATAATTACTACTACTACTTTACTACTTCTACTGCTAGTCTAACTACTGCTACTGCTACTTCAACTAGTGGACTACAGATGAAAAATAGCCTTCTGGCTAACTCTGTCATATTTATAATAAAATGTTGATTGATATACACTGTAACCTGAAAAAAAAAACTACTGCTACTGCCATTCCCATTACTACTTCTACTTCTACTACTCTTTCTACTTCTACTACTCCTACTCCTACTATTACAACTACTACTTCTACTCCTGCTACTCCTACTCCTACTGCTCCTACTGCTACTCCTCCTCCTCCTCCTACTACTATTATTACTACTACTCCTACTTCTATTATTACTACTACTACTACTTCTACTCCTACTTCTACTGCTGCTACGACAGACATTAAGACAGTGACTGAGAAACCTGTCCCTCCTTTAGAACAACACACATGTTAATCCTCTGCATATTTTCTCGGAGAGTCCTAAAGCTTTACCCACGCAGTAGTCCAGACGCTTTTATTCAAGTACCACCAGAACTGAAGACGCTACAGGAGTTGGTAATAAAAAATAATACTAATTAAAATATATATATATACATCCACATGTTTATATGACTGTGGTGAGTGAGTGTTGGTCACTCAGGGCAGGCGGCTTCAGTGAGAGGGGGATGCAGCCCGTGCATTGCTTTCAGCTGCATTCACACCATTTTGAGGAATGCTGGTTTAAACCCTCCTCTGATTATTGTCCCTGATGACTCTGTTCTAGGGATTAATCAGTATTTGAGGGACCTAGGCCAGTCTGCTGAACCAAGCCTTAGAGACCTCAGTGTTATCTTTGACCAAGACATGTCATTAGAACATCAGTTGTGTCACAAGAAGATCTGGGACTTCTTTGCGTTTGGTAATAGTTTGTTTTCATGTCAACAAGTAGGAGCGTCTCTGGCTCTGAACTCTGCAGCGAGGATCTTGACCCTCACAGACAGACGGCTCACATTTCCCCTCCTCTTAAAGCTCGGCATTGGCTGAGAAGTAGAGAAACTTGTTCATTTAGTGCCCAATAAACATTTATTCTTTCAAAACATGAGATGGCAGACTTAAGGTACTCAAGAGCATGTTTAAAGGCTAATAACAATATGAAAAACGCATAATATTTTTCCCATTCACCTGCAGTGTCTCGCCTTAAATGTAACCAATATGCTCGATTTTACAGTTACAAGTTTAAATATCAAGTCAAAAAGTACAATTACCGGTAACACTTTATAATAACTACACTTATTCATGCCTTAGTAAAGCATGAAGAAAGACTTAATTCATAATCAACAAATAGTTTATTAAGAATGATTCAAGCTTAGTAACTATTTAACGAGTATTCTAACCCTAATTTCTAACCCTAACTCTAACCTTAACCTTAATTAAGTACTTACTAATCTTGAATCATGCTTAATAAACTATATATTCATTATTAATTAAGTCTTTGTTAATGCTTTATTAAGGCAAAAATAAAATGTAGTTATTATAAAGTGGTACCCAATTACCCAAAAGATCTGCTCAGAAACAGAAACATGACTCTCTGTAATGATTTACTTCCACCCCGTCCTGCATTTACACTTCATAAAATCCACTTTTTCTACAAAATAAAATAAATGGTGGGCCTTTGAATGCATACGGTGCAGTTACATAATGCAGATAAGCAGAGACTTAAGTAATGCAGCACAGCAGTCTGATTTCCCAACCTCCTCGGTCTCTCGGGGCCGATTGGACGGTGTCAGTGCTGTGCTGTGCTTGGGACCGGGCTCCGTAGATTTGTGGATTTGTGGATTTCTCCTCAGAACAGGCTCATAATCTGGTGGGGAATCCAGCTCTGCTCCTGGACTCAGAACCTGCGCACACAAAACAAAAAATAAGCTACTCATGAACGCAGGGGATTATGGGTAAGGCAATGTACACGGGGTTTCATAACATCACCAACTCACGCGTGTGTCAGGAGAGAAGGATCAATGCTATTGGCAAAAACTATTTCGTAATAAGTTCTGCAAGGATCATAAAACTTAAAGAGTATTATAGCTCAAGGATACATGCTACAGAATCATAAAGGTGCAACTTTTATGGTTAAACTGATGTATTTTGCATTTATTTAATTATGTTTTTATTGCTCACATGCTGTCTTGTGAGCGGGCTTGCCTCTCCACAGATCTGACCTGTAACTCAGTCTAATGCCACATTGTGAAACATTCTGGAGAAAGCAAAGTGACGGTTACATGGTGCAGCTTTAAAGGGCCAACAAAAATGTATGTCTCTTTATTTAGTTTGGACAACAGCGTCAGTAGGACTGTCTTCCTCTCCAGAGATCCACCTCGTGACATCATCAGGTGGTAATCCAGGAAGAGATCCACCTTCACCAAACTCATCCTGGTCATTTCAGTTCAGTTCATTTCAGTTCACTTCGCTGGAAAAAAAAAGAATATCTAGTCCATCTTAAAATGACTTGGATTTATAATTTTTATCTGAATTTGAGTTTTGACTAGTTTTTACCCTATGAGATATAATTGATTATTTTATGCAGAATATTTCACTGGTTTCAAGACATTTCTGACTGATCATGTGATAATTTAGCTTGAAATAAGGAAATACATTTGGCAATAGGGTAAGTAGTAAAACAACCTTAACCCACTGGCAGATAATTTGGATTGGAGTAAGAAATAATGTATTGAAACGAGATACAAAAGGTTGAAACAAGTAAAATAATCTAGTTCCATCAAATAAATAGTGTTAATAATCGAATGTCTGAAATTAAGATAAATACCCTGAAATCAAGACATTTTAACTCAGTGTTCAAAAAGATGCTGTTATTGTTACAGCCTCATTTAATTAACTTATTCCTCCATACTGTGCTTTTTTTTTTTTTTTGCCGCAGCTGAAGTATGGAGTAACTATGGAATGGTGTCAGTGATGAATATTGTCAACATTTATATGTAATATAAAACCATTGAAAAACAGCATAAGAAAATGAGAATGAAATACATTTTCTTCAATGTGCGTTCATTTCTCTCCTTCTGTAATATATTTTGAGTCGTTGAATTATAGGCTACATTATTGTTTTGTTCTTAATTGTTCACTCATCATATCGACTTTCATGTGGAAACAACAAACTTGTCCAATCTGCTCCTAAAGATGTTTTATTCTTCCATTGAATCCACTTCATCCATAGATTTCTCTGGGACATTGTAACTTCAAAGACTGTTTTCTTAAAATGCATTTTTCTCCCTCGAGACATAAAGATCAGCCTTAAAGTAGATCCTACACCAAACTGTACAATCTTGAACATGATTTTAATGGAACAGGATATGTTGATATCCAATTCTAAACCTGATTTATTAATGTTTTAAGTAAGTAAAGTTTTTTCTACTATTATGTGTACAAAATGAACCAAGATATTTCAACCTGGTTCTGTCCATTTTTCAGATTTAAATGTCTCAAATATGTGCAGTTTTTTGTTTTTACACTTAAAATGCCTTATTTCTGTATGAAAACATTACATGATGAAACATTTATAACACATTTTTATTACATTTATGTGAATAAACTTCAGGAGACGTTTCAAATTGATATCTTTAAATTGAAGTTTTTTTCTTATTCGCCTGTAGTGTATTTCAGAACAGTTTCAGAACATGTAATACCCAAGCTTTAATGCCCAAAGAAAGTTTAAACACAACATAACCCAATAATGTGTGGACCTTAAATATCTCTTAAAGATTGTAAATTCTTTCAAATGTGTAGGGATTTATTTTGACGAAAGCAAAACAGCAAAACAGCTTGTTCAACTCGTGTCCAGGAAGAAATGCTTTGCTTAAAAACACAGAAGAACAGACTAGAAAACAAATGTGACACTGAGCAGCACATTGTGACAGCGGTTCCTCTTTCTGATCCTGACTCAGCGCTTGAGGAAGTGGAGAGAGTTGTACTTCTGCTGCAGACACGAACGCAGCTCCGTGTTTCCCTCCAAAACAATAACAACCTCCACACGCGCCTCTCACCTTTGACCCCGAGGTGCTGCAGGCGCGCGGGCCCCACCTTTCCGCTCGTGGGAACAGGCGCGCGTCTGTCCGTGCGTAAATGTGATCCAGGTTTGGGTTTGGACTGGGTTTGGAGCGGCACGGTGAGGGGGCGGGACCAGACTGGCAGAGCTGCAAGGGGATTGGTCAGAGGAACGTGATTGACAGCTGGGGGTGTGACCGACGGTGGAGCCGCAGCCTGTCAGTTTAAAGAGCTTATGATGCGTTCAAGGAAGCAGGAAATTATTGGAACGTACTTTAAACCGGTTCATTGCGGCTGTTATTGGGAGTTTTCAAACGATTTCTCTCTCAGATGAAGTCAGTCTATTCTTATTTAAGTTCAGATAAGACGAGAAGCTTTATTTGTGCCACAAGGAGGAAATTCTGGCGTGTAAATGAATCTACAAAGTGTATATAAATCTATAAACGATATCTCAAATAAGTTATGAGAGCCATTATACTGCGAGATTTATCCTATACCACAACAACATCTGCAGATTAACTATAAACATTGTACCTCAAATTCTTGTCTTTCCATATCAGTGTAATTTTGTTATATATAATGACAAAAAATATCTGTTTAAACTTTATGATTTCAAAGTTGAACTAGGATTCATATTGTCCCTTACAATTCTCTATGTCTATGGTAAGATAATGTCACAATGTGGTACATGCCATAATTGAAATCCCACTGTTTCAAAAGGAGCAAATACTAGCAATAACAGTCTTTGTTAAACCACTATCAGCACAAACTGTTAAAGAAACAGGACTGATGTCAATGATGAAAACTGTGACTATGTCAACTGCATCACAGATGTGCTCTCTCTAAATAATCAACAGAATTTAGTTTTGTGAAACGCAAAGACAAAAAGTGAGATCACCATCTTGTGATATCACTGAATCAACGAATGAAGTGTCATGTCAGATTGACATATCAATTTTTTTGGCAAATCGTCAAGACAATGTTTTTCCAGTCATTTTGAAAAATAATTTTCAATCTGAAGGTAAGCCTACTGGTCTGAGGAGCTCGAAAAAACACTGCTCTTTAAGTTAGCTAATGTTCTATTTATTAATTATATCCCATTGCAGGGATTCCCAAACTTTTCAGACCATAACGCCCAAAATAACCTTGTAACCAACGAAAAAAAAAAACATGAAATGAAAATTATATCTGCAACCATTTCAAGTGTCAAGACATTTTAGATAAGTTTAATTTTATTTATGTTTATTGTGTTATTTTACCTAATTTTACAAAAAAATATTCTGTTAAATACAGTGTTATAATTTTAAAAATCTATCTTCCAAATCATCTGCACTGAACTGCTCTGAACTGCATTTAAAGGTGATATTATATGCTCTTAGATTATGTTTTTATTGAGATTCTTCAACTCACATTTACACTTGCCAAGAGTAATAAAAATCCTGATTGTTGCTGACACGTCACATTTGAAATTAAAAGCCTATCCTTTCTGCTTTTTTGTTAAAGCCAATGAACCTCACGTCAGTAATTATTTTCTTTTTATGGAAGCTTCAAATGAACCTCACACCACGAATTACAATTCCACCCGCGCGTCTTTGCCAAATCACGCACCATTTCCCCTTTTTCCCAGGTTCCGTGAACGCACCCATGAGCCCTTCACTGCCCCTCTCGTCTCTCATTCAGCGTGTTCGTGTCTCAGCGGGATCAGCAGCGGCAGCAGCAGACAGCAGTACAGTTGTGCCGTGCCTGTACCGACGTGCGCACGCTTCGCTTTTACGCACGGGATTAAAACAGGATGTAGCGGCTCGCAACACGGACTGCGGAAGCCCTCGCTACTCTCCCCCGGCTTTGACACGCTATGTGACGGCTAAACTTCACCCAGAAATGCCCGCGTCTCCCTCCACGAGCAGCAGCAGCCGTACGAGCCCCGCGGAGGAGCACACGCCGCAGCAGCAGCAGCAGCAGACAGGAGCGCGGAGAAGCAGCACCGTCCCCGGCTCTCGCTGCTCCTGACGCCCGCTCCATGCCTCCACTTCACCGCCGTCTTCTCCACGCTTGTCCCCATCTCCTTTGGGTCATTTTTGCCTCATAATAAAGAGGAAGGAGCCGCGACGATGGCTACAAACCCGGGCGACTGCTGCGTAAAGGTGGCGCTGAGGTAAGAAGCGGCGTCCCTCTCGTTTTCTGACCTCGAATCGCTGCAGGTTTTGACAACATTCGCGGATTTTTATTGTGTCCCGGGGATCTTTGGACTCTTGCTTTTACGTGTCACCCCTAAATGTCCCTTCTTGCTTCGTGGCGTTGCAGCACGTTTTGCGCTGACTGGCCTGAAACACCTTGCTTCGTAATTGTAACTGTGGGTGGTTCTGTGTTGATAAGGCTCTCCACGCCGCTGCTATCTGCACACATGACAAGTTCACGGCGCGTTTGGTGCTGGAGCAAGGGCAGCCGCTTCAGTGTGCAAGGTTACCGCAAATTAAAGCGTTTCCCCTTTCATTTGGCTCCGGTTTGGCACAATTAACACGCGCACGTCTGCCCTTTTACAGTGGCTTGTGCGTGTCTTGCTGAGTTGCATCACAAAGAGCGAAGGGACGCTTGCTTTCTGCCTTTATTGCCTTTGTTAAACGGCACCTAAACGCCAGCACCGCGCGCTGGAGCTCGGCCAGTTGCAGGAATGCGTTAAGATAATTGGAGTATTGTTTTAAATGCCCTCTTGCAGCGCTAACGGGGTGTAGTTGGCTGAAATGGGGAAGGCGTGACAGCAGTGTGGTTCGGCATCACGCTTTTGTGCTTTGTGGAGAGAGATGCGACTGTTCTTCAGTTTGACTTCTTACAAATTGTGATATTTTCTACATATTTTTGTTTATCAGGTAAAATAGACTTGATAGAATAGAGATGATCAATATCTGGATTCACACTTTCCCCTTATTCAAGATCATATTCAAGGCAATGTTTATAAGTCAAACTTTATTTTATTGTGACCATTATTGCGAGAATAAAATCATACTTTGATGATTATTCACAGTGATCCTGTGACCATGACCAACAACTGTGAAATGTGAGGACCGCCACAACAATTATTTTAGTATTCAACTTGTCAAACGATTATTGATAGTTTTTAAATATATTGTCAACCAAATAAAGGCTGAAATATGGTGACTGAAAACTTCTATTCAAAGAATATTTCAGAATAAAAAAAGTTAATATAAAATTAGAAATAGTTTATTTTTTCGACGTTTTGATTTAATAAAGGCGAAGGTCTTTTTGCACATGTTTAGAGTCTGGAGTCCAGATATTAATTGTTCAAACGTTGCATTGTTCAACTAATTTAGTTTATGTTAAAAGTAGCTGTAACTTTTCCAGTGGGGTTTCCACCTGCTTGTCTCCATGGAGATGTCATTGCTTTGACCTGAATGTTACACAATAAACTTAATTGTCTTGCATTTTAATTACAGCTTTTTATTGTTGTAAAATACGTTGACAAAACATGCATTCTTACTGTTAGTGGGATTGCCACTCAATGGAGACCGACGAGTTTAATGCCACACTGTGGAACATTCTAGACAAAGCACTACCATTTTTATGGAGAGGAGCAGAAAAGTTACATAACCTGCCTTGAAGTCAGAAGTCAGTTTTGGAAAATGTTGTTTGTGACTGAAAATGGGTGGAGGTGAGGATTAAAAGTAAAAAAAAAAAAAAGGTAAACACAAAAATCCTCAACTAACACGCAATACGAATCCAAACTGTTCTCCTACCACAGAGTTGGATTTTTTGCTATCATTTGTTTGGGGCAGTTGTTTAGATGTTATTAAAGGATATTTACACTGTAAGGCCCTTTCTGGTTTATTGTCTAATCATAATCTGCTAAATTAAATCATTAAATGAACAAGTGTAAGTGACATTTCCGTAGCTGTCACTGTGCTCTGCAGGAAAAGCAGCTGCACTTGTTAGTAACAAGTTGAATGTGGTTGTATAAATATGATGAAAGTGGAGCTGGATAAACGGACCCTTTCTGTCCTGTTTGCTTTAGCTGTATGCTAATGCTAACCACACAAACACACCTGCTCCTCATTCTGTAACTAACTGTCTAAAGTAGCTTTATTAAGGAGCCATTTTGAGGTCAGTTTGTGGTGCATTGATTGGTCCTGGAGGGGCACGGGCGGCGGGGGTTTGGGGGGAGAGAGCAGACTTTTTGGGGCACAGCTGATGTCCTTGGCCCCTGGGGAGGTCTGTGGCTCTGGAGCTCTTTGTGTTTGGGAGTGAGATCTGGAGGAGCAGAGGACTCAGCTGGGGGCCGCGCACGCACTTATTGATTTAAGGTTTAAGAGAAAAGAGTTTGCTGAAGGATGAGTGAGCGAGGCTGCAGACACCGGCCACTTTATTAGGTACACTGGTTTAGACGTAAACAGGAGCATCAGAGCGACGACCAAACTGTGTCAGGTCTCAGGTACTACTACTATTACTACAACTATTACTACAACTACTACTGCTATTACTACTAGGATTACTGCTACTACTATTATTACTACTACAGGAAAATTAGTTTTTGTTTTTTTTGCTTATATCTTAAAATAGTGGTAGAGGTTTGAATAATTTATATAAACAACTTATAATTGATACTAACTAATTATTACTTAAAGTGAGTATGACAGGTTTTTAGGATTTTCTAATTTTGACTTTATTCAGTGTATTAATACCTTTTGTAAATATAAATGTAGTTTTACACCAATCAGGTTGCTATTTGTGGAGAAAAGTTGAAAAATCTGTTGAAAATTACAGGAAGTAAACAAATCGATGACATCACGCTGGGGAGACAAAGGTCATGCATAATTTACACAAAAGAAACAACTTTTTTGACCCTTTAAACGTTGATTCAACAAAATAAAGGTGTTCACGTGCGTTTCTCTTTGTAAAATTAACACAATCTGTGACATTAGATGAGTTCTGGCCCTGTGTACAGTGTGGTTGCTATGGTAATTTCCTAGTATGATGTCATACTTTACAACCAGGAAGTAAAATTAAAAACCTAAAAGAATAGCTAAATTGCGAAAACGTGTAAAGATTTTAGTAGAAATTGAAATATATTTGTCTTAACAACATTTTAATTAAACGAGTAGTTCAACCTGTCAGAGGCGCTTTAAATGTCTGCTTTCTATTCATCAAAGCTCATATTTTTTAATCAACATGCTTCATTTGGAAAAGGGTTTACTGGATTCTCTCTCTCTTTCTGTCTCTTTCTTTTCAATTAGAGTCGGTATTATCGTTTATTGTGATATTTTCTGCTCTTCAAAACGTGTCCTGGTGCCAGGCCCATCCTGGTCTAACTGCTCCTGTTGTTGTACCTCAGTTGTTTTTTGCTCGTTCTCTCGCTCTCCTCAGTCTCTCTCTTCTGGTGCATGTGGTCCATGTCTGACGCAGCTCTTCCTGATGGAGCCCCTCGTCTTTTTAGTTTCTCTTTTGTGTGTGAGAAAGTCTGTGTCAGATAAGAGCTGTGTGTAAGCGGTGCCATGTTTCTGTGCCCCAGGCTCCTGCTCTAGACCTTTCGCTCTCTCTCCTCTGTCTGTCTCTCTCTTCTTCTCTCTCTCTCTCTCTCTCTGTCTCTCCTCTGTCTGTCTGTCTGTCTCTCTCCTCTCTCCATCTCTCCCTCTCTCTCTCCTCTGTCTGTCTCTCTCTCTCCTCTGTCTCTCTCCCTCTCTGTCTCTCCCTCTTTGTTTCTCTCTCCTCTGTCTGTCTCTCTCTCTCCTCTGTCTCTCCCTCTCTCTCATTCTACCTCTATCTCTTCCTCTTTGTCTCTCCCTCTCTGTCTCTCTCTTCTCTCTCTCCTCTGTCTCTCTCTCCCGCTCAACCCCCCCTCTGTTTGTCTCTCTCTCCCTCTCTGTGTGCCTCTCTCCCGCTTTCTGTCTCTCTCTCCACCCCGTCGCTCCCTCTTTCTCTCTCACTCTGTCTCTACCCTCCCTCTCTCTCTCCCTCTCTCTCTCTGAATCTCTCTCCCTGTCTCTCTCTTTCTCTCTGTCTGTTTCTGTCCCTCTCTGTCTGTTTCTCTCTCTCTCTCTGTCTCTTTAACTCTGTCCATGTCTCTCCTCCCTCTCCCTGTCTCACTCTCTCTCCCCCTCTCTGTCTCTCTCTGTCTTTGTGTCTCTCTCTTCTGTGTGTGTGTGTGTCTCTCTCCCTGTCTCCCTCTCTCTCCCCCTCTCCCTCTTTCTGTCTCTCTCTGTCTTTGTGTCTCTCTCTCCTCTGTCTCTCTCCCTCTCTCTCACTCTTCCTCTCTCTGTTTGTCTCTCTCTCCCTCTCTGTGTGCCTCTCTCCCGCTTTCTGTCTCTCTCTCCACCCCCTCGCTCCCTCTTTCTCTCTCACTCTGTGTCTCTGCCCTCCCCCTCTCTCTCTCCCTCTCTCTGTATCTCTCTCCCTGTCTCTCTCTTTCTCTCTGTTTGTTTCTGTCTCTCTCTGTCTGTTTCTCTCTCCCTCTTTCTGTCTCTCTCTGTCTTTGTCTCTCTCTCTGTCCATGTCTCTCCTCCTTCTCCCTGTCTCACTCTCTCTCCCCCTCTCCCTCTTTCTGTCTCTCTCTGTCTTTGTCTCTCTCTCTCCCTCTCTGTCTGTCTCTCTCTGTCTGTTTCTCTCTCCCTCTGCCTCTTTAACTCTATGTCTCTCCTCCCTGTCTCACTCTCTCTCCCCCTCTCCCTCTTTCTGTCTCGCTCTGTCTTTGTGTCTCTCTCTCCCTCTCTCTGTATCTCTCTCCCTGTCTCTCTCTTTCTCTCTGTCTGTTTCTGTCTCTCTCTGTCTGTTTCTTTCTCTCTCTCAGTCTCTTTAACTCTGTCTATGTCTCTCCTCCCTGTCTCACTCTCTCTCCCCCTCTCCCTCTTTCTGTCTTTGTGTCTCTCTCTCCCTCTCTGTGTGTCTCCCTCTGTCTGTTTCTCTCTCTCTCTCTGTGTCTCTTTAACTCTGTCCATGTCTCTCCTCCTTCTCCCTGTCTCCCTCTCTCTCCCCCTCTCCCTCTTTCTGTCTCTCTCTGTCTTTGTGTCTCTCTCTGTCTGTCTGTCTCTCTCTCTGCCTCTCTCTCTGTCCCGCTTTCTCTCTCTCTCTCTGTCCCTCTTTCTTTCCTCTCCCCCATGTTTACATTTGTTTTAGGGTCAAACTCCGCCTCACTCCCCCGTCCTCCCATTGTCTCCCCCCTCTCACTCCTTTAGTGCAGTCTAGTATTTCCATTCAAACATCAAACATTGTCCAGTGCAGATCTGACCCGCTCTTCTTCACAAACAGGTCAGTGAGTCTGTGCCGGTCTGATCTGTCAAAGAACACGTCCACTTTCTGTGTCTGCGGGTCACGGCCACAGAATCACAATAAATCCTTTTCGAAATGTGAATATTTTTTGAAAAACATGACCTGCTACAAATACAAAGCCGAATATAACACTTAAGTCATTAGTTAGTATCTATATTTTGTCATACATTTGACTTTCTAAAGCTCAGATCTTACTAGACTACATACAAAGAACAAGAAAAAACCCTCTAATCTTAAAAAATATACACACGATAAATATTGAGCCCCAAAAGTATTGTTCCAGCTATTATTTATTGAACGATAAGTCAATAAAGTAATTATTGTGACAGATCAAACTGTAGAAATTTCCTCTCCTTATTCAATCCAAAAAAGTATTGATTTGATCTTGTTTTTTGTTTGTACAGTTTGAATTGTACTTTAAGACTTGTAAACATTTGTGTTAAAGTCAAATATTTCATAAAATCTATATCTCAGTCCCTGCCATCGCTTGCGTTTCACAGGTTTAAATCTACACTGGGTCAAATGCAGAGGATATGTTTACAATAGTACCTTACCTTGTACATAATAATCAGGATTTTGTTCCACAAAGTCAACAATCACAAATGTATTTTTTATTTTGTCTTATTAAAAACAAATAAAAATTACTTGCATGCATTTAAATTCTTGCCATGTGCTTTTAAAGGGCCTGTACCTGATTTTTATTTACTCTAGTTAAGATATATTCTCTGTACATCACACATTGTTTGATAGAAGCTATTTATGGAAAGACACTGGGTTCGAAATGCATAATCTGTGCATGTTATAAATGCACTTTGTTAGGAAAAAAATAACGCAGAATTGTTTGTCAGGGTCACCTTTTTTCAGCCAATCAGGCACATTGTACACTATGAATCATGGGAAAATAACTGCTCGACGCTCTCCCAGATGTAATTCTCTGTTATGGTTCAGTTTGAAAAGTGATCAAAGCTAATTGTAAAGAGAACTTTATGGAAACATCTGCATAAGTCTATTCCAGACAGTAGTTTCTGAGTCATGGAGCAATATTGAGAGAAAAGAAGGACTATGTGGGCGGGGCTAATGGTTCAAACAAAAACATGTTCCTGTGTCACGGCTCAAAATCAAGTTCAGGCCCTTTAACTAAATGGGACATAAACAGACAATTGATGCTGTGAAGTTTGCCTCTGTTGTATGTTTTGTTCAAGCTCTTTTTTTGTTTGTTTTGTTTATAAATTATGTCATTTAGCCCCCCAAATCGATCGGATTTCTTGTCTGAAGTCTGCTGTGGAAACCTCTTCATTAAAAGACTCATCATTGACGATTAGAAATGACTCAATCTCGAGTTTGAATTGAATTATTAGCACATATTGTTCTGTCTTTGCAGCCACTCCTCACACATTTAAACCTGTTTCTCTCTCGGCTCATGTGCTTTGTGTTGAGTCTTTGATTGAAAGCTTTATATTCAGCCTCACTCTGGGCATGCCCTGTAAATCTGTCACTCTCTCTTACTTTCTAGAAAGAACATTTCATTTCCAAATCGATCCGTCTCTTGTGTAAATCCTCTCAGACTGTACAGTTGTTTCACACTTCAGGGCGGCTGTGGCTGCCTCTTGTGACTGTCAGGACAGAAACCTCAGGCTGAGCAGTCTTATTTTTGCGTGTCCTCTGTTCATTGTTGTCAAAAAAGCTGCCAGAAGGAATTTGTATTTTAGGCTCCTTTTGTGCGCACAAGGTTGGACTAAACAGCCTCTCGTCGGCTCAGCTGGTTCAGCACATGTCAAATGACGGAAAAAATCAAAATAAATCCAACTTTTACATCTTTTTGTTACTGTAAAATGACACACATTCTGCGGAATTGATTTGAGCTTTAGTATTGCTTCATTTACGGTTGTTACATGAATCCTGTTCACATGGTTGTCTTTTCTGCTCCTTCTCTGACCCTCAAAAAGCACTCTGTTTTAAATTGACCATATTTGTGACTTCTTAGGTTGAGCTCTGAGGTCTCTTGTGCTGTTTTTAAGTCCATGTGAATCGTGTTCATTACTGTGTGCTTACACTAGCACGTCTGGACAAGCTAGATGTTGTTTATTTCCCCATGGTAATGCCCTCTTCTGCCTGTAGAGGGAACACCTGACTGTCAGACTGTAAGTAATGTATGCTTTTTAGTGCATACATTTTAAGTTCTATGAGATGTCAAAATAAAGATCTCTAGAGCATGTTTAAAGGAACTGTTCCTGATTTTTACTGTTTTGAAAGTGCACCGTTCGCGTGATAATGTTTGTTAGAGAGAGACAGACTCAGACAGCGCAAGAATCATTTACACAACCCCCATGTTATTTTTGAGTGTTGTGGTTTTGATGAAAATACTAATTTTGTTGTATCTATTCTCTGGCAGGACATCATCAAACACTTCACTTCAGCTTTATTTGTGTATAACTGAGTAAAAATGTTTCACAGCCTTTCGCGTCCTAAACAACTAATCAATTAATCGAAACAATAATCACTGGACTGATCGATTATCAAAATAATACTTAGTTGTAGCCCTAATGTAAAGACTTTAACATCAACTAGTTCTGTTTTTCATGTTTGTTTCACGTTGTTAAAAATCAGGTACAGCCCCTTTAAAGGATGATAATACAAATATGCATCTCCTTTAAGCCTTTGCAGTTCCGCCTCCTTTACAGGCATCGTGTTTGTTGTGGATGCAAAACCATTTCCATTTGTTTGCCCCGGGGCACTTGTGGCTCCAGCAGTGACTCCAGAGTGTGAGAGCGACGGGCCGATGCAAACGTACGAACAAGTAAAAGTAAAAGTGTGATGTTGATCTAAAGCGGAGTCGAGGCAGAGGGAGGACAGGGCTCACACTCACACAGGAGCAGAGGGACTTTAACTGGACTTTAAAGGTGTTTGTTGTGGTCTGATTGTCCCGCGCCGCTGCTGTCTGGCCCGTTTCCTGTGACTGTGGTCCAGTTTAGCTCTGTGTGTGGGGCCTGTAAAGAGTGGACTGGGGAGGGAGGTTTCCAAAGTAACCAAAACAGTAACCAGGGGAGCAAAGTAACGTTAGGCTAACATTTGCATTATACACATTAATCGAGTTATAATTACCAAAGAAACACTGGTGTACGTTACATTTTGTCTCTTAATTGTGTAAATGTTTTTGTGACTCATGTGCTGCTTTGGCTCAGGTCATTCTTGAAAAAGAGGTCTCGATCTTTGTGGGTTTTACCAGCTTAAATAAAGGTTAGTAAATCAAATAAATATAGCAGGTATAGAGTGAGTTCATGCTTAGGGGGACACAAAAAAGGTTGTGAATAGTCCAAAGAAGATATCTAATGTATGTTGAGACTTTCAAAACCATTTTTTGATCAAATAAAGGTTGATTTATATATAAAGTGAATTATTAATGAAAATCTGAAATTCTTTATTCTTTTTTGACACTTAATGCAATTATCTTTTCGTATATGTTTAAGAGTCTGTACAGTCCAGAGAAATCAAAATACGATTCATAGTAATAGCAAATAATCGTTGCAGCTTTAATGAGAATCAATGGTCTAACAAAGCTATAGTTTTGAACAGTTTGGAAAAGAATATCTAATGCATTTTTTCTGACTCTATCAAATTGTGAGTGCGGAGTGCAATTTAAAGTGTGTATGACATTTTTTTATGATTTTACTATTTTGATTTTATTCAGTGTATTAATACCTCTTGCAAATATAAATGATAGTTTTACACCAATCAGGTCGCAGTTTGTGGAGAAACGTTGAAACATATGTTGGAAATTACAAGAAGTAAACAAACTGATGACGTCACACTGGGGAGACAAAGGTTACACATAATTTACACAAAAGGAACCACTTTTTGGACCCCTTAAACATTGATTCAACAAAATAAAGTGTTCACATGTATTTTTCTTTGTCAGACGTAAAATTAAAAGCCTAAAAATAGCTAAACTTGGGTAAAATTTGTAACGTTTTGAGCAGAATCTGAACCATCTTAACTGCATTTTAGTTCAATGAGTAGTCCAACCCGTCAGAGACACTTAAAGGAGCACTGACATGTGGGAAAAGACTGAAATGTGCTGAACAAATACAAGAAACATGCATTTCAGAGCATGTTTGCGAGGTCTAAACTGCAGGCGTAGCACGTTCTTACACAGAATACAATCCCGTGGAGACACAGAGACATTATTTTACCTAAAGAAGTGCCTCTGTGTCGCCTGTTGTTGCCGTAAGGTTGCGGCTGATCGTCGTGTTTTGATTGTGGGAGCTGTTATTTTAAACCCAAACAGGGTCAAAGGGACAGGAAGTGTGACGGAGCAGACGCCCAAAACCTCCCGCATCACTTCCTTTTCTATCTCTCTCTCTTTTCTCCTCTGTCTCCTGCTCATTCTGATGCTTTTTGTAGAACTGCAGCTAACAATTATTTTAGTAAACGACTAGTCAGCGATTATTTCTATTGTGCACTGAGACTTTGCAAATGTATTTTTAACCAGATAAAGGTAGAAATATTGTAACTGAAAGCTTCTAGATGGAGAATATCGAATTGTGATTTTTCTGTTAAAGGTTGTGGTTGTGTTTAGAGTTGCAGTTTGTTTCAATGACCGCATTTTGTTTTTAAAGTTCAAATTTTAAACAAATAAAATATCGACTGCAAATTGTTATTGAGATCTGGCCAAAACATTTGTCAGTATCACGTGCCTCTAGTTGCAGCCCTTGTTTTTCTGCATGAATTTTATTGATGTAAAACTATTGTTAAAAGTCTCCTCCTCCTCCTTGTCTCTCCCTCCTTTTAACCTGCACAGCATCTTTATCTTCTCAGTCTTTCTCTCCCTTCTCTCCCCTCTTTCTTCCTCCCCCTTCACGTTCCTCTCCCTCCCTTTCTCTCCCTCACACGCCTTTGTCAGCGCCTCGTGTGACTTTACCGTGAAATGATCAGTTCTTGTTAAAGCGATTGACTCAGCAGTGCTCACAAACACGTTCAAAAGCGAGAAATATAACCGTGTGTCACCTTCTGCCTCTAAACCTGCGACTGTAGCTTCACTGGAGCTGATTCTGCACGACTGGACGAGGAAAAGAGGAAATCCTGAATGAAAAATGTAAAGTCTGAATCATCTTTAGACCGACAACGTTTCAGCCGAATTAAGAACTTGTACTGTTTCTGTGAAGTATGACCAGTGCATTTGACTAAACAATTCATCAACATTTATTCTCAAACTGCTTAATCATTAGTTTTCTGTTTTATTTTAGCTCATTACTCGGGCTGCAACTAGTGAATCGATTAATCTGAACTAATCGATTACAGAAATAGTTGTCAACAAATTAAATAATCACATAATTGTTAACTGATTTATCCACTGACTCCGAAACAGTCTGTGCTGAAAGAATAGGTTTTATTATTTCGACAGAGCAAGGATCACACAAAAATAGGTCAGGAAATATGTGAATTGTGTATTTTTTATTAAAATACTTGTTAATCTATAAATATTCTCCTCTAGGATGCCCTCCAAAAGGCTTCACCTCTGATTTATTTGGGTAAAATTGAGTAAAAATATCATATTGAAGGGTCTCATGACAAATCAATAAATGTAAAGAATAATCGCTACACTAATCGATTACCAAACTAATAGACTTTTTGACATTTAACACAAAGGTACAAAGCGTCACAGACTGATCGATGGAGCTGTTAAAGGTAGTAAAAATCGGATACTAATCAATACATGTGTTGATACAAAAATTAGACCTTTCCTGGACAGTTTTGGAATGATCTTGGCTTTAGCTTCATCAGAACTATAAACAACATAGATAAAGGGCTTTTATGTGTGTGAAAGGCAGATTCTGTCGTCTAAAAGATATTGTTTTGTGTTTTCATTGTGATATTGACATAAAGTATTGAGCCTTTTCTTAAGTATCAGAATTGATTGTGTAAATGTGTCGTGCCCTATTGATTGATCACGTGTTGATGCAGATTGTTTCAGTCAGATGTACGTCTGAGTTCATGCTGGTCGTGTTGTTTTGTGCCAGTGGGCAACGCGTCTGGCCCCAAACGCCTGAGATCCAGCCTCATAAAGCCGTTGTCTTAAAACAGCAGGTGTTAAAGATGGTGGACTGTAATGTCTGTGCTTTAATGTGCAGGAGGAGCTACAGCTGCTCGTCCAGTCGTTCTTAGGCTTTAGCTCGATGCACACGGGGTTTGGTTGAATGCCGTCTTTTAGACATGTCGGTGTAAGAAGCCTGTGTTTCCGCTGCCATCTCTGTCCAGCTCGTCGTCTATGGGCTAGATTTTGTCATGATTGTGCCGGGAACCCAATGTACCGGGTGTTCCTTGAAAAAGTGTCCAATTTAGATTCACAAATTTATTTAATTGAACAATTTACCATTTTGGAGTGCCCTGAAAGTACTTCTGCACCGAAGAAGAAACAAAACAATTATGAAAAGTCTGAAAAAAAAGTCTGATTTTGTAACGTTTCAGTCAGTTGTGTACTGTGGGATGTTTTCAAATATCTTAGGGATTAACACCAAACTTTTTAATTTGTGAGAATGTTTTGACTAAATTGCGTTGGCAACAGAAGAGTAATTTAGGTCACAAAGATGTGAAGACCTTTTTGATTTGATTTGATTGATTTTGATTTAAAAAATCAAAACAGTCCATTGATAGTATAGCGCTCGGGATAGAACATCAAAAGACATGGACCTCGACCATGTTTGCTGTTGCTGTGCTGAACTCACAGAGACATTAGCCAAAACAATCCATGGAAGAACACAAGAATCAATATACAGTGAATACTTTTGAATTAATGTTAATTTTAGGATTTAGCCTTTAACCTCAATTGATTTACACTGGACTAACTGAAAATTCTGTCATGATCCTGAGCTCAATTCACTTTATATTCATAAATATTAACTATAATATTATATAAGTCTCAATGTGCATTAGAAGCATTTGTTTGTCCAGTCGACTAATACAAGAATATTTATTACTAAAATAATCAACTGTGAAGCTATAGAGTATTATTGGTATTATAATGTAGTTTCCTCATGTGTTTCTGCTTTGTTCGTTAAGGGACACATGTTCTGCTACAGTGACTTTTTTGAGCTTTAAACCATGTTCTAACAATGTTCTATCATCAAAAACACACCTGGCGTAGCTTTCAGTTGCATTCACGCTGTTTTGAGCATCAAACGCACTTCCTGCTAACTACTTTTTTGTTGTTTAATTTAAAGCACTCAAGAGCATGTTTAAAGCCTAATAAAAATATAACAAATGCATAATATTTTTCCTTTAAAGTAATGCTTCATATTTATTTTCTCCTCTGTGTTCCTAAAGTTCACACGGCGCTCAAACAGACTTCACTAAGATTGCGTTGCAGTTGTTGCTCTTAGCCCTATTCGATGTGGTTCTCGTTTCCTGTTTCCTGATGAACTCGTCGGTGATGAACTGCGCCGTGGCGAGTGAGCCGTTTGCTGTTGTTGCAGAACGACTTCCTGTATCAAGTCTCTGCGCTTCCTGTTCACTTCCTCATGTCGCGGTCTGTCAGGTCTGTGTGTGGAGTTTATCAAGGTCACGATCTGCTCGAGTTTAGAGTTTGCATTGGGGAATTGACCTTTGACCTCTGTCCTGTGTGGTTTGTATTCGGGGCAGAGCAATTTTGGATTTGTTCTGTTTAACTGTGAAGAGTGACATTGCATCTTCGAGTGGATTGCAATGTGTTTTGAAATCGAGACTCGGTTCACAGTGTGCTTTTGTTCAGAATGTCTCTTTTGAATCCTTCCTCTCTCTCTCTCTCTCTTCCCCTCCTCTTCTCAGTCTTCTCTTTTCACTCTATCCTCCTTTCTCTCCCCTTTTATTGTGATTCCTCTCTCTCTTCACTCTCTGCTTCTTGCTCTCCCCTTTCCTGTGTTTTCTCCCTCTTCTCTCTCTTCATTCTGTCCTTCTTTCTTCTTCATGTTTTCTCCCCTCTCCTCTTTCTCTCTCTCTCTCCTATCTCTTTTCTCTCTCTCCTCACTCTGCTCTCTTCTCTTTCTTTCGTCACCGTCTCTTCTCTCTCTCTGTTTCTTCCCTCTTTCTTCTCTCCATTCGTTTTTCACTCATTTCTCCTTTGTGTTTTCTCCCTCTTCTCTCTCTCCCCTTTCACTCTGTTTCTCTCTTCTCTCTCTTCACTCTGTCCTCTTTCTCTCTCCTTTGTACTGTGTTCTTTCTCTCCTCTCTCTTCTGTCCTTCTTTCACTGTGTTTTCTTTCCCTCTCTTCTCTCTCTCTTCTGTCCTTCTTTCACTCTGTTTTCTTTTCCTCTCTTCTCTCTCTCTTCACTCTGTCCTTCTTTCACTGTGTTTCTCTCTCTTCTCTCTCTTCACTCTGTCCTTCTTTCACTGTCTTTTCTCTCCCTCTCTTCTCTCTCAGTTTTCTCTGTCCCTCTTTCACTATGTTTTCTCTCCTCCCTTCTCTCTCTCTTCACTCTGTCCTTTCACCGTGTTTCCTCCTCCTCTCTTCACTCTCTTTTCCCTCTGTCCTTCTTTCACTGTCTTTTCTCTCCTCCCTTCTCTCTCTCTTCACACTGTGCTTCTTTCACTGTGTTTTCTCCTCCGCTCTTTTCTCTCTCTTCACACTGTCCTTCTTTCACTGTCTTTTCTCTCCCTCTCTTCTCTCTCTCTCTTCACACTGTCCTTCTTTCACTGTGTTTTCTCTCTCTATTCACTCTGTCCTTCTTTCACTGTGTTTTCTCTCTCCCTTCACTCTGTCCTTCTTTCACTGTCTTTTCTCTCCCTCTCTTCTCTCTCTCTCTTCACACTGTCCTTCTTTCACTCTGTTTCCTCCTCCTCTCTTCTCTCTCTCTCTTCTCTCTGTCCTTCTTTCACTGTGTTTTCTCTCCTCCCTTCTCTCTCTCTTCACTCTGTCCTTCTTTCACTCTGTTTCCTCCTCCTCTCTTCTCTCTCTCTCTTCTCTCTGTCCTTCTTTCACTGTCTTTTCTCTCCCTCTCTTCACTCTCTCTTCCCTCTGTCCTTCTTTCACTGTCTTTTCTCTCCCTCTCTTCACTCTCTCTTCCCTCTGTCCTTCTTTCACTGTGTTTTCTCCTCCTCTCTTCTCTCTCTCTTCACACTGTCCTTCTTTCACTGTGTTTCCTCCTCCTCTCTTCTCTCTCTCTTCTGTCCTTCTTTCACTCTGTTTCCCCCTTCTCTCTTCTCTCTCTCTCTTCCCTCTGTCCTTCTTTCACTGTGTTTTCTCTCCTCCCTTCTCTCTCTCTTCCCTCTGTCCTTCTTTCACTGTGTTTTCTCTCCCCCCTTCTCTCTCTCTCTCTGCCCACAGCTGCAGATGTGTAGACAGAATCCCCCTCTCACACAGAACACCACTTGTGTCAGTATTTAAATGTCTCTCTGTCTCTTGGGCCCATCACAATAATTACTAATTTGACTTATCGTTCAATAAATGATTAATAGGAACAATTTTTTTCAGGATCTCATCGCACAGTGCAGAAAAATAAACAAACTACTAAAATATTTCATTCCTTTATTTATTTATTGCAGCGCAGCTCGTGGGCTTTAATGATATTAAACCCCCCCGTCTGCCATTTTTAACATCAGTCTGAACTTTTTTCTTCCTTTTCACTTTCAAAACAGCTACTTGCATCTTTTGTATGGATTACTTACAGAATACAGCTACCTGCTATTGTGGGTTTGTTGTGACCACGACTGTAGTTACAACTGTATGTTATGTCTGTTTTTTGTTTATTGTCTATAAATGTAATTGTATATGTTATGTTGTAACAGCAAATGTAGTTTCAATGGTTTGTTAAGCGCTTTGAGTGCCTGTGAGGTGGAAAAGCGCTCTATAAATAAAAATTACCATCATCATATTGTACATTTAAAACAATTTTTGGGATAATCCAGCTTTACTGTGCGTGGCTTTAATATTAGTTTCAATATTATCATTTATTGTTTATATTTTCTTCAGCAGCGAATAACGTTTCAAAATGTATTATTGTGACATGCCCAGTCTTTCTCTCTCTCTCTCTCTTTTTCCCCTCACCCTTCCCTGTCCCTCTCCCTAACACACAGTAGCACGTCTGTCTCTTTATATTTAAATGTCTCTTCTCTCTATCTCTACCACTCCCTCTCATCTCTTCCTCTTTTCTCTCTTCCTTTTCTCTCTCTTCTCTCCTTTTTCTCTCTTCTTCTCTATTGCTCTTTTCACCTTTTCTCTCCCTTTCCCTCCCTCTCCACTATCTCTCTTCTTTCTCTCCCTCTCTCCCACCCTCTCTTTCTTGCTCTCACCATCTTTCTCACTCACCCCCCCCTCTCTCTCCCTCCCTCTCCTCTTCTCTCTTCTCTCGCTCTCCTCTTCCTTTCCCCCTCTCTTCTTTCTCCCTCTCTCTCACTTTCTCTTCTCTCCTCTTCTCTTCTCTCATCTTCTCTCTTCTCTCTCTCCTCTTCCTTCCCCCTCTCTCCCTCTGTCTCTCTTCTCTCCTCCCTCCTCTCCTTCTCTCCTTATCCTTCCCCCCTCTCCTCTTTCTCTCTCGATCTTCTCTCTCTCTATCCCTCCCCTCTCTCCTCTTTCTCTCCTCTTCTCTCTTCTCTTCTCCCCCCTCTCCTCTTCCTCACCCCTCCCTCTCTCTCTCTCTCTCTTTCTCTCCTTTCCTCTCCTCTTCCTTCCCCCCTCTCTTCTCTCTCTCCCTCTGTCTCCCTCCCTCTTCTCTCTCTCCTCTTCCTTCCCCCTCTCTTTCCTCTCTCCCTCTGTCTCTTTCTCTCCTCTCCTTCTCTCCTCATCCTTCCCCCCTCTCTCCTCTTCTCTCTTATCTCTTTTCTCTCTCTCTCTCTCTCTCTCCCCCCCTCTCCTCTTCCTCCCCCCCTCCCTCTCTCACAGTAGCACTTGTGTGTCTGTATTTAAATGCTCTCTGGGATGAAAGGAGCTTCAGTTGTAACATTTGCATTTGGTTGTTATCAGGTCCATCATATGTCACTGCTCTGGCCTTTGCTGCACAGACGTTCATTCTCCTCCGACTCAAACACACACTCAGTCTCTTCCATTTACTTATTTTCAATAAAGTCTCTGTTTGAAGATTCAAGAAGTTCAACAGAAGTGCAGTCCAGTCGGTTCAAACGTTTAAAACAAAAATAATTTTTACCTTGATATTAGACGGTACAAATTTAATTGATTTTGTTTTAAAAGGCACTGATTAAAACCATGCCTTGTGTTTAGGGCTGCAATGATAATTGAACTGTAAAGACTCGCACATGAAAAACGCCACAGGAAAAGATCTTTTGTAACAAAGATTATTATTAAATCAAATTGTCAAAAAAGAATAAACAGATTTTCATTAGTCTTCTCTTCTCTCTATTAATAAAATTGACTAGTGACTAGTCAACTAAAATGATCATTTGTTTTCTAATGTTTAATTTACTCAGCGTTGATTTAAACTTATTTTATATTTCAATTGTGCATTTATTTTTTCAACGCGTTTTGACGCACATTATTACTATGGAACATAATGAACGATAATATTGAAACTATTTTATGACAAAATAGCTGAAGAATCCCAGTAAACTCTTGTCTAAATGTACAGTATTGTTAAAAGACATGAGCTGCAACAAATAAATAGAATGAAATGATAATTAGCCATTGAAGCTATTTATTTAGCCCACTACAGCTCAAATTGTAAGTATTACAAAAAAAGACAAAACAATATCCCTTTATTGCAAATAAAATGTAAATATGATAAATACTCAAATACTGAGCCCCAAAATATAATGTCCATCAATCATTTATGGAACAATAAATTGCATCATGACTGTTTGGATACAATAACTTCCCCCTCTTCCTCTTGAGCATCACAGTCTCCAGAGTGCATTATTCATCACATTTTATCTCATTACTACAATCAGAACGTGAATGTTTTCTTGTTTTCTTGCTGCTCAGTCAAACAAATGCTCATCGTGACGGGCCTAAACCACAGTCTTGATCCGTCCTTGTGTCTCACGTTTGTTGTGGCAGCTGTTTGTGCCGCGGCTGGTTCTGGACGACCCCGAGGTGCTCGTTCTGGAGGACCCCGAGGTGCTCGGTCCAGACTCAGCCGCCCAGAGGAGTCTGCTCTGGAACAAGGGAGCGGGTTATTTTTGTGTTTATGTGGCACAGCGGCAGAGCTAGAGGGTCCCTGGTTTTGATTCCTGGTCGTTCTGTTTGGAGTTTTCATGATCACACCAAGGCTGTCTGAAGCCTTTAGTCTTTTAGTCGATTAATGTGTCAGTGTTGTTTTAATTTAGTCGAAGAAAATGTGCAGTTAAGCCTGTCACAATAACACATTTTGAGGTGCGATAAATTGTTAGAGATACTATTGAAAGTACTTTATGCCACTGACACAGTACCCCTAAAGCAGGATTATCCCAATTAAACTCATTCTGTCTGTGAAATATTGTTAAAAATATGAGCTGCAATAAATAATTAGCATTCTCAAAGACTTTTTCAGTGAGTTGGTGCCTTTTATGAGACATAAAAGCTACTTATTTCACTCTCTGGAATCCAAATCTAATCAAAAACAAAGACAAGCTTCTCCAGGGTGCATTCAAAAGGTACAAACGATAAATATTGAGCCCCAAAAATATTGAACATTCTATCATAAATTGAGCGATAGCAGCAGAAAGTAGAAAGCGTTGAGTAATTTATCTGAAGATTTGGGAGTGAATCATGAGTTTAATCTGCCTTATAACTAATGCTATACACAATGAATTGAAATCGAAATTTGAATTAGACACAATTAGCAAATCAGAAGGAGGAAAAGGTTTATTGTCATTGTCATAAACTAGGAACGTGCTTTGGCGGTAAATGCAACATACAACAAAGAATAAAATGGTACCAAAACATATAAAAGAGGAAACATTAACTGATAAAATAGAATAGACTTAGACTGAGTGAATACACAGGATTTTAAAAAGGAATAGCAAAAGCCGCAGTGCAATAAGTGCAATAATTTCCTCCACAAACAACGAAGCTAGGTTTAAGCAACAAAAACTCAACTAAAAGCAACAAAAAAATGACAAAAATACTGCTAAAAGTGACACATACTCGACTAAAAGCAACGAGCACGTGACTAAACGCGACTATAAGTGAAAAAAACTAGACAAAAAGCGACAGAAACGCAACGAAAAGTGACACATACTCGACTAAAAGCAACTAGAACGTGACTAAACGCGACTATAAGTGAAAAAAACTAGACAAAAAGAGACACAAACGCGACTAAAGGTGAAAACACACTACTGAACCTGACAGAAAGCGACAATCTATTCAATCTGGGTTCCGCATTGAACTTGAAGTGGTCGTGAGCTTGAGACAATGAACTGGTCCATCTGCTCCGTAATCACCTCGACGTAAGCGGCTTAGGCTGAGCTCAGTTTGACACCTGACCACAACACACCGCTCGCCCGTGTCTGCTTCATTAGGGTTGTATGTTTTTGTGCTCAGATCGTCGCTGGTCCAGTGGAAAGGCCGTGCGTTTAGTCCCTTTGAGCAGTGGTTCTTAAACTTTTTGTCTGGGGACCCCACAAAAAAATCTTGTGAGGTCTGGCGACCCCACATTACTCCCACGCCGTTTTTGGGCAGACCTATAGTTAGTGACACTCCCTCAAAAGGTTTTTGTCATTCCGTCAAACTAAATCAACTAAAAACCAACTGGCAATGTAAGAACTACAAAACTTTATTTCACAAGAAGTGGAACAAAGCGAACAAAGTGAACAAATAAACGCTGAATAATTATGACATTAAATAATACACTAAATAATGTTGTATTTATGTCTATAAAATACAGGGGTCACTGGGTCAAATGCCCCACAAAAAAAAGTACTGTGGGATTTTATTTTCTTTACCTCACTGTGCAGTAATTTGTTCACGGTCCCTAAAGAATAACTTATACAACCGCAGTAAAACTAACTTTCACTTGCACTTCACTGATGGCCTTATATCTGACAGATTTCAATGTCAACTATACACTTACAATGTATATAAACTAAAACACTTAAAATTGTACATGAAATAATATGCTTAGAAATGTACATAAAACTGGAGGTGCAGGTCAGGCTGCGCAGGTTATAGAGAAAATTAGTATTGGACACATCTCGGTCCTTGTCTGGGACAAGTTAGTTAGCACAAGTTAGTTAGGACGAGTTAGTTAGAACGAGTTAGAGATTGAGCTCTTCTCGTCAAGGCAGTGAGCCAGAGCCCTCTGTGATTTTGTGAAGAGAGAGAGAGTAAAAGGCGTGGACCGACAGGAGCCATGAGGCCCAGCCTCAGGTGGGACTCTCCATCATCTGAGTGAAACTGTCTGGAGGATGTGGACAGGGAGCGCACGCAAAAGGCGCTGAGGAGCGGAAGACCTGAAGCGCAGAAGCGGGTTTGAATGACGAACCGCGCCGCTCATGGACCGCACGAGCCCCGCTCACGGACTGCGCGCGCCTCTGCCCCCGGGCCGAGCCCGACTCAGCCCGACAGCAGAGCGGAAGGGTTGGTTTCGGGCGGCTCCGGCTCGGGACAAGAATTTAAGCTCTAAGCGGCACACACAGCGCCAAGAAATGCGAAAACAGCAGCTCTGAATTTGTATATATATGTTTTTTTCATAGTTTCACCTCACAAAATAGCACGTTAATTCCCGACTGGAAAAATAATTTGGCGACCCCACAAAAGTTTTTGGCGACCCCACTTGGGGTCGCGACCCCTAGTTTAAGAACCACTGCCTTTGAGGATGCAGAGTCCGATCGATTCCAGGAAAATGGCAGAATCAGGAAACATTCTTCAGTAATGAGTGTCTTGTGTTTTGTTCGGCGGCTCTTTTGAAGATGGATATGTCACATTTTAACCTGATTTACACAAAAAAGATACTGTAGTCTTTGCGCAAAACAAAAGCATCAAATGAACAGTGGAATTTTGACGATCTGATGTGGAAATCTTCAGACAATAAACGATAATTGATGAACATTTTTGTCCTGTTGTTCTGGCTTGTATTTACCAATTGAAATAAAGAGAGTCGTAAAGCTGTGGTTAAATTCACAACATAACTTTTCACCTTTTGTAAGTTACAAAATTGTAATTGAAAGCGTTAAATGATGATTTTTTTATGTTTTTTACTTAACGTAAGTAGAGCCATGTGTCTTATGTTTGTTGTTAAACACGTAACCATTTCCCACATTTAATCATTTATTTGGTTAATCTAATGAAGTCTATTGAATTATAATTTAGTCTTGACGTGTGTTTTTGACATCGACCATCTGCCTCCTGTTCTCTGACACTCAGACTCAATGTTTTCTTTCATTTAATTTCATTTCACATAACAAGCGATGGCAAGATGGATTACACTGAAACTTACACGTATTAAAGAAAAGACACAGATAATATGAAAGAGAAATGACTTAATAATGAAGAAATAAACGAAAAGTACAAGGAAAGTTCCACGTCACAAAGAAACAAAGCCAGAAATAGTTGATTTTGTATTTAACTTTTGCACGTTTTTATAATTTGTTCATTTATTTTTATTATTGAGATAGTTTTAATGTGTATTTCTTGAGGGTTTGCTTGTTTGGATGTGTTGTTTCAGGCAGTTCCAGTTGGGTTTTGACTTGTCTTGGTGATATTTACTGAGAATAAGCGACGCTGAACAGATCTAACCCTGTTGTGAGGACGTGCCGTCGATGCAAAACAAAGGGAATGTCCCTGAACCGTCCTCGTCCGCTCCGTCTGCCACACGGACCTTGTTACGGGAGAATTGCAGTTGTGGATTTCTTTAAAACAAGTTAAACAATAAAAATGCAGAGAGAATGAGTCTGATCAATGAGTTGTTTATTCACTGGTACCAGAGTGAATAACGTCTGTCCCTTTACAGAGTAATCTCTCCCTGCACGACGCGTACAACACATTCAGAGTATAAGCGCTTTATACTCAGAGATAACACATCATGAGGACACAACATACAATAATAGTCAAAGCATAGTACATGAGAACAAGGAGGAAGGTTAACTTACGACATAGATGACATTTATCTAAATAAGCGAACTGGGTCAGATGGGCTCCGGCCAGGCGGAACAAACACCAGATACGACTAAGTTAAAGTTAAAGTTAACCTTAGCAATGTAGAATGAGTGAAACCCCAATTTCGGCTATTACAGTCCACCCCATGTCACAGATAAAAGCATTTTACTGTTACACCCAAAAATCTGTAATAGAATACATCATTAGAATAACATATCTTTATTTATTCATGTGTCAACCAATCAAGTTAATCAACCTGTAGTCAAAACTAAAAAACACCTAAATGTAAAGATGCCTTCGAACAAACATGTTGAAAACAACCCAAGCCTCATAGTCCAGTTCTGTCCAAGTCCAGGTCAAATTCACTAGACAAGTCCCAGTTAACTGTCAGGCTCATGGCCTCTGCTCGGTTCTGCAGAAACAAAAACTGGGAAGAAACTAGATTATTCACCATTCTAAGAATGCAGGGAACAAGACAGGAAACTAAGATAAAGAAGAGTGCAATATTTATCAACAACTCCTTCCAGGATGAGAGAAACCAATCGAGAGTGAACAGCGAATAGCCCTTCGCAGTCTCACCCTCCATCAGGTCTCGTAATTTAGTGAGATTAGCTATGCCCGTGCTATCGCCACCCCCTTTATCATTAGCAGGTCTGTAGGTCCAACAGGTGCTCCCCAAGGTCTGACAGACCCCCCCCTTGGCTAGTGGTTATCTGATCTAACACCAGGCGATTTTGAGGAGCCACAGAGCGTAAGGCATGTTAACTCCTCCCTGTGAGAGGCTAAAACAGAGAGAGTGTTATTAACAAATGATGAGAACACTTAACTGAGAGTTTAAACCCTTAACATTAACTTGCCTATCCCCCATGCTGGGGAATAGGGCCAGCATGACCTTTTGATCTGAAGTCCAGAGGTTGTGGTCGTCTGGCACAACAGATCCCCAAATCGGGTCATGTGGAGCCAATTCGCTTTCTAAGTCTGTGATCAGAGTGTGGGTGTGGAAATATGATGTATGAATGCTCCGAGGAGACCACGGCCACACATCCAGCCCAACCCACCGGAAGACATCCACACATCTGATATCCACACAGAAAAACATATTCACAGAACAATAAATGTCAGCAACAAATTAAAAAAACTTAGAACCGGGCTTGATGTGAACCGGCCCAAATCAAGGTTCACGACCGGCATTGTCGGGAACTTTAAACAGGGTCCAATGTGTGGCAAGATTCTATGCTGCTGCTGTAGCTATGGGCAAACATGTACACAGATGACGATCAGATCAATTATGACTCTTTACATATTGATACCAGTAATTTAAAGTGTGGACAGTTGAGTGGTTGTAAGACTTAGTTAATGCTTCTAACCAGGCCGTCTCGTCAGAAGTCAGACTACGGGTGCTTCGTTTCACGCCATTTTTATTTGAGTAAATGAAACCAGGCATCAAACTTAACCATATTATCAAAACTGTCAGAAATAAGGCACACATGAAAACACAACAAAATCTGGAGATTCAATTTCTTCACCATAAGCTCACCCTGGTCCTCCAGCAGTGGGTTGCTTACTCTCTGACATCTCTCCTCCCCCCTTCCAGGGGAAGAGCAGATGTGGTTCCAGCGGTGGGAGCTGTCTCCCCACACGCTCCGTGCGGCTCAGGAAGTTGTTTTGTTTCGTGAGCGTTGGGTCCATGTGCCCCCTCGGCTGTCCCACAGCGATGTCGGGTGTCAATCAGCGTCGCCTCCTATGTTCAAACCCAGGTCTAGCTCCAGCTCTGCAGCTTCAGCCGTGTTTTGACCTGTACAGAAACAAAAACAAAGTGCACTCCCCCCTTTTTTCCTGTGAGTGCCGCTAGTTAAATTTGCCCTCCCTTTCCCAAAAGGAGAAAATAATATAAAACAAAGGAATGAACAGAAAGGTGGACCTGATGGGCCGGCCAAAAAGAACAAACAGATGATGTGACACCGGGCCAACCCTGTACAGGGCCGTAGGAGCCAGTACCAACACCACTACCAACCTAAGGACAAACCCATCCCCAGCTAAACCTGAGCAAAAGAAAAGCTAAACGTGACTACCGTCCCACCAGGTCAAACAAAAGCTAAGTTGGCCGGAGTGTGGCTGAGCAGAGCCATAAGTGCACCCGCTACAGGCGACTTAATTAAAGGCTCAGAGCAGACAAACTAAACACAAAACTTAATTCATATCAATAGACCAAATATGGAAAATGTGCGTTAAAAAAAACCTTCTCTTGTCTAATTTTCTCTTTTCCTATTACTATTCTTTTAACAATATTTTATTTTAAATATTAATTGCCACACTCATACCTTAGTATTATAATTCGATTTATATATATATTATTTCAATGGGCCTTTTCTGAATCAAATTCAAATCAAAGATCACATATGAATGTCTTTAATATCTTTAATGAAAATATATATATTCTGAAATTTTGTCTAATTATATCATAGCCTTTTAAAAAACAAAAAACAAACATACATTTTCATCTTCTGCCAGGAAACCTGTGGAGGAATAATTTCATGCATTACAATCAACCAGCTTCGACTGGTTTATCTTCTTGGTCCTAAGTTGTTTCTGGTAAATAGGAAACATCACAAATAACACACAGACTGTTACACCAGCCCCTGTTTGGGCTCAGGTCCTCCGTGCATAAATGCCACCTGTGCTGTGTCAGTCTCTGCAAAAAAAAATTATCATTACCAACCTGAGAAGAAAAATAATCAAATTAGACACACATTTAAAGTATTACTTTATAATTGTTTGTTCCACTGTACACACAGATCCACTCTGGATATATGTGCTCCTTTGGGTCATCTGCTGAAACCTGTAAATTTGAGATTAAAATAACCTTTGTCTTAGTTATGCCAAAAGAAATCTATAAAAACTTCAGAAAATGCATAAGTCCATAAACAAAGCAAAGTAGAAAGTGGTTAATTCATTCATACACATTCACACAAACAGACGTTAGTGAAGCTTCTTTAGTCCAAGAGCTTTACTCGTCAAGTCCAAAAATGTCACATGTTTATAGTTTGAGTTGTGCACAACCTTTAAAATGACGTCATATTAAAACACATTTTTGTGACTGTGTGGGTACAGGAAGTGTCCTGTCTGTGATCACATTCCCCAGAACATAGACCATGTTTCAAAATCTAAATTGTTAGTTCTCTCTTGTTGCAACAAGTGTAATAAATCCTTTAGACTTGATGACTTTTCATCAACCCTACTCTCAATCTGTAATAATCTAAGGAGCTCTCCAAAATTGAGTTTACACCAGCTGAGTTTTCCTAGTTTGTTATCATTCTGATATTGCTTTTTGTTATAGACACGCTGTTGAGTTTATTGGTTCATTTTTCCCTATTTGCATGTCCCCCAATTATTTATTTTTTAAAATTCAACACCACCAATGTCCACATCTATAACTGACCTGTGTATGTTTTTTTACGTCACCTGGTTTTGGGTGATACTCCTTGCAGTTTTCAATTGTGTCCTTTGCGTCAGCCGAACCGTTCGCGATGTCCTCCCGCTGCTCCTTGACCTCCTCATCCCCTCCGTCTGCCCCGCCCTCTGAGCCGCTGTGACCTGGACCTTCTCCATCCACATTTGATCTCTGTCGCCGTGTGGCACCTCAGTTTTCTCTGCAAAAGTCTCAGAAGGAACACAAAAATCACCATCATGCGCTAAAGCACAACCCGCACAGAAAACACTTTGTGATCTGCAATCTTAGTTTGAAATAAATAAATATATGAAATGACATTGAGGGCCTGGTAAACGATGCCATTTTAATGTTATATTTTTGCAAACAATTTTTGAAAGAGGGTGTTCCTACCTCTTTTATAAGTTATAGATTAGCTTTTAACAAACAAAGTAAAGGCATTAATTTATTTGGGATGTCTTATTTTAAAACCATGTCTTCATCTTTGTTTCTTATTCAGTATTTGGCAGATCTCAATTTCTTTTATTTATTTATTTGTTTTAATTAATTAAGCTATTTAATCATCTAAAATGTTAAATTTGCTTATGTGAAATATATTCCAAGAGCTTGCATGAATTTTGTAAAATAGTTCAACTTAAAACGACTCTAGAACATGTAATAAGTTTAAATACTATTTAGGTAAACCAGCTCCATGGCTGGCCGTACTTAAGATTAAGCTTTAAATAATTAGTACTTCCCGTTGTGGCCTCAGCTGGGTCCAGTCGTCGGTCAGAGAGCGGAGGCAGAGCAGGCGGTGAAAAGGAACGGGGTCAAGGATCGACAGCAGGAGCCTGTACAGGAAATAAGAGCGCTCACACAAGAAAATATTAGTTGTGCATGCAATGTTAACATAATTGTAAATTTGCTATGTCTCTTTGTTCAATACTTTAAATACTCCAATGTCAGTATTGTGTTTGAATCTGCTGTGATGACCTCTCTCACAGCTGCCACCTTTATCTCTGTTTTGTCTGTGGCCTGTGAGGAGTCAGGTTTTTTCTAGTTCACAGGCACACAGGGTCCCGTGAAGGAAAAAAAAAAACAGTATCAACCTAATTCTTGCAATCAAAATGTTATGTTAGACAATTTGGAACCTCCAAAATGTAAATTTGGGGAGGTTTTAACTCTTTCGAAAACATCAAATCCATTAAAATTTCCATAAAACCACTGTTTGTTACAGGGGAAAAAAAGATGAGCTCATTTCAACCAAAAATCCAAAATCGAAAAACAGGAGCAAAACCAGATCCTATCAAAGTCCTGCAGGGTTTCCGCCTAAACTTGTTGTAAAAACAAAATGTGCGCAAAAAAATCTTGGCCATAAAAAAAAAAACATACTCAAACAAACCAAACAATATTCAGTTGCAAAACGAAGCTCTATATTTCTCTTTTAATATAGCTATTTATTTCTTCTTAGATGTATCTCTATATTCATTATTTCACTCAGTCTAAGCAGTAAGCAGGTTTGAACTGTGTTTATACAGAGACCAAAAACTTTTACGATAAGATGATCAGACATATCAAAATGCATCGTGTGCTATTCTTAAAGTGAATCAGTGCAAAGCATTTCTTCGTTGCGAGAGCATGTGCTGTGTATGTGCTGCTGATGACGTGACTGATTTTCAGGAAATGCATTCTCCATTAAAAAAGGCTTTTAAAGTTCTAATGCTGTGTGATGTTACCTCTCCTTTTGTCTGTCTGCTGCACGGCCGGGCTCTGCTCCACCACTGCTGCTGTCAGAGGGTCACGCTGAAGGCCCAGACTCTGCTCAGTGTCCTCTTCACTGCCTTTAAGCAGTAGCTTCAGATGTTTATCTTCACCCACGTCCATGCCCTGCAGGAGCACCTCCACAGTTAGGTCCATATTGTGTGAAATTTCGCAAAGTACGAATCAAAACTCCATAGTTTCAGATCCATAGTGGTTTTGTTTTGGCCGATTCTCCTTTGCCAGCTTTGTTTTCTTTGGGTCCTGATAGTGGCTTTGTAAACAATGTCTCTCAGATGTGACTTTCTCAGCAACTTTCTTTTGCAACATCAGTCATTGTCTTTGAACTCAATCTTCTTTGAGGTGGCACTCATCCACCCGTGTTAGCTTTATTGTCCAATATGCAATGATTTGTTTGGGCGATGTCATTGAGATAATGGCAGTCCGTTTCATTTGTGCCCAGCTTAGTGCAGCTTGTAGCACAAGAGGGCATCCGGGTCGTTGGTGGAGGAATGGTGTGGCAATGGTGTGGGTCTTATTAAGCTTGATCTTCTCCAGAGTCCGGTCCACAGGGTCTGGTCCACAAGGCTGGACAGAGCGTGTTGACCCTCGTGCAGTGGTTTGGAGCCCGGCGCTCGCAGCAGTCAGAGGGAGGTTGTAACAGAAAGAAAAACAAAGATAATGAGTGACGTGTGGGTGCAAATGTGTGCAGAGTAATTCTTTACTGTTGCTTAATTTCTATTCCTTCAATTAAAAAAATAAAAATAAATTATTATTATTATTTTCTCTTTTCAGGTCTCCTTCTTTAACGTTATCAATGTTTACGTTATAATAAGTCTTTTAACTTTAATTTGCTTTAATTTTTCTTAGAAATCAGTGCTCAGTGATCCTTCTTCAGGAAAGCTATATTTCTTGGACCACACAGTTAATACTTAAATCCATTCCTTGCCGTGGTTTGTCTGTCATGGCCTGGATTAAAGGGCTTGTAGGGCCTCCTCCACCACTGACTGGTTTGATCCCATTTTATCTCCCAGATATTTTATCTCCCAGATATTTAATATCTCCCAGATTTCTTATCTCCCAGATAAAAATGGTAGTGCGCACCTTTCACCGCTTTACGCTTGCGTCTGCGTAGCGTGTATCTTTAAGACTTTTTACCACTACGTCCCGGGAAGCTCCCCAAGAGTTCCCTTCACTTTTCCTAAGCTGGGTTCCTTTAAATTCCCAGGTTAATGTGTCACTTAATAACAATATTAGTGTATTCAATTCAATAAATTAAGTACTCTGAGGTATTTTTAGCCTGCTTTGGCTAAAAACTCTTTTAAAGGTTCCCCGAAGAGATCTATGCTCACTTATCTTCCCTTTAAAGGTCAAAGTTCTTGCAATAGATTATACTCTTAACCCAACCTCTCGTTTTCTTTAAGATGTGACACAAACTTAAACAGAGCTCACTCTTAAATCAAGATTTCTTGCTCAGTTAAGTGGAAAAAGTGAGCCAGACTCACTTTCAGCGTCTGGACTTCCCGACAGCCTGACCCCCAAGAAGGTCTACCTGTCCAGTCTGGTCCAAGGAGGATTCCTACCCCTTCAGATATTTAATCAAATATCTTTAGCAGAGCTATCTCCAGCAATCGACCAGACAAACAGAAGGAATGCTTAGTAACTATTTAGTATTACTCCTAGAAGTTTTCAAATTGCAATTAATTTTAAAATCAAACTAAATTTCCCCCTTTAATTTTATTAGATTGTGATAGGACTATTTTAGGGCTCTAAACGCCTATACATCTAATAAAAACTTAAAGATGCAGACTCACTCACCACAACAAAGTAGGATGTTTGGTTCGGAAACCTTGCGCCGGTGGTCCTTGTCCCCGTGAGACAGCCCTCCGTCTCAGAAAGCAGATGAGGTTAGAGGCTGGAAGATCCAGGTGGCCTGACGCTGACTCACGCCGGGAGAGAACCCAGACCGGGCGAAGGCCGCTGTTCGTTGACGCCAACTGTTACGGGAGAATTGCAGTTGTGGATTTCTTTAAAACAAGTTAAACAATAAAAATGCAGAGAGAATGAGTCTGATCAATGAGTTGTTTATTCACTGGTACCAGAGTGAATAACGTCTGTCCCTTTACAGAGTAATCTCTCCCTGCACGACGCGTACAACACATTCAGAGTATAAGCGCTTTATACTCAGAGATAACACATCATGAGGACACAACATACAATAATAGTCAAAGCATAGTACATGAGAACAAGGAGGAAGGTTAACTTATGACATAGATGACATTTATCTAAATAAGCGAACTGGGTCAGATGGGCTCCGGCCAGGCGGAACAAACACCAGATACGACTAAGTTAAAGTTAAAGTTAACCTTAGCAATGTAGAATGAGTGAAACCCCAATTTCGGCTATTACAACCTGCAGAGGCTAATTTGGCTGCTCCTCCCCCCCGTTTGAACAGAGCGAGGGGGAGAGGGGGGAGGACATGTCAGGATTATTTGGTTAATCATAAAGATCATTAATCATGTCACCGTATGATAATAATAATAAAAGCTAATGTTGATTTAACTCATCTACACCAGGGTTGGAGTGTTTTGAAGCAGATGCTCTACAGCGAGTCACACGGGTGCATTTTACACTTTGCCACTGAAATACGTTTTGGAACATTCATCAGACTCACAATGCTGTTATTTCATTCAGTTTATCTAACAGTTTCATAATCGCAAAGGGCAAAGATGCTTGTACCAGAACATGAAGTCTAATACTGTTTAGAATGTTTGCTGTTTTAACTCTTTATGCTGATGCTTTTACTAATGTTTATGAATCGAACAACAGCAATTTGTGCTTTTCTTGTTTTTTGACGGGCAAATATCAACCTGCCATGGGGACAATGGATAGAAATGACACAAATGACACATAATTTACAAGTGATTATGTGGATTAATACGCACTGTCCCACCACAAATGAATTAAAAATGAATAGGGGACGGGGGAAAGTGCATTATTTACAGTGCAACACTCTCTTCCAACTCATTCATTCATCTTCTCTTTCACACATTGTACCGATAGAATGGAATTTCCCCATTGTGGGACAAATAAAGGATCTCTTATCTTAGAATGACTTAGATTTACTTTAAAAACTACTGCAGGAGGCCTGTGGGTCATGTTTCTCCCAACACCTGACAGGACAGTAAACCTAAATGTAAAGTGCTTTTTCATGGTTGCTAATGCCAACTTAACTGTCATTAAAAAAGATGTCCTCAAGCTGGTCACGGGAGGAACGTGGTGTATTCTTCAGCGTGAATGAAAATGAATTGTTGTGAAGATTAGTTTAGTTGTGATCAGGGCTGGGCGATATGGCAAAAAAATATAACCACGATTTTATCATGATTTGTGTTCACTTTGTTTTTTCTATTGCCTTTAATAGAGCTGCTCGATTTAGGGAAAAATATGTCATTGTGATTTTTTGACCAGTTTTGTGATCCGATTTTCTATTCAGATCCACATTTTAAGCACAAGTTTGTCGCTTTTAGTCGCATTTTAGTCACATTCAGTTGTGTTTGTTGTAATTAAGTGAGTCTTTGTCAGTTTTAGTCGCATTTTTGTCGCTTTGAGTTGCATTTTGGTGCATTGAGTTGAATTATTGCACTTAAGAGGTGTAAAGTAATCTGCTCAGAGGCTTCAGAGGCTAAACAACAGGAGACAGAGGAGAGAGACACAGTCAATCATGATGTGACAATGTCATGAAAATAGCAGGTAACAGGGATGAGCTCACGATTCGATTTAAATAAGTTCTACATGGACTAAAAAGCCGTTTTCAGGCCTCAGAATGTCGGTGCATTGTGACTTGTTGTTGCTCGTGTTCATTAAACATTTTACACAAATAAACCTACTTTATGTAACATTTTAGCAGTGAGACTTTTCCCTCGTTCGTCATTAGCTTTAACGGAGTTCTCGTCAAACGGAAGTGCGTTTACAACAAAAGTGCGTATCTGTGGCAAAAAACGGCAAAAGTGGGCGGGGCAGAATGAGGTGAATTGCCCAGCCCTAGTTGTGATACTCTTTAATAATTCTATAATTTTGTATCACTAAAATGTGATGTGGTGGCATAGAAGAGAGGTTCATTTGAAAAGGAGTGAAGGGGTGAAGAGCCAGCGGAGGGAGGGGGAGAGGGGGAGAGGGGGACAAGTGTCAGGAGGGGGAGAGAGGGACGAGCAGCAGAGAGAGGGGAAGAGCAGGGGCGAGTGACCCAGAATCCGACTCAGCGACGCGGATTGATGCTCATTTCAATATTCTGATCTGATGGGGATTTGACGATTTCAGGCCAGAGCTGTTTCCACACGACCTCGACGCTTGTCTGAACCGACAGTGACTTTAAGAAGAAAGCTACATGCAGAAGTGTACTGTTGTTTTGAGAAGAGCTGCACGATTGGGGAAAGATTGTGATTTTTCTGACCAGTTTTGCGATTATGATTAGATTTGAGATTTGTGTTTTAATAATGAGACTCTGTTGAAAGTTCACATTTCAAACACAACCGGAATTGACAAAAAGACTGAAAAATGAACTGAACTAATAAAAGAATCACGTGTTTCTGAACGTTTTTGTCGCTTTTAGCAACATTTTTGTTTCTTTTCACTGCTTTTTAGTCACTTTCAATCGAATTTTTGTCACTTTTAGTTGTGGCTTTGTCAATTTTCATTGTGTTTTGGTCACTTTTCATCTCGTTTTTGTCACTCTTATTTGTGGTTTTGTCACATTTCATTGTGTTTTGTCAGGTTTTATTTGCGGTTTTGTCACTTTTAGTCACGTGTTTGTCACTTGTAGTTGCATTTTTGTTGCTATTAGTCAGATTTTTGTTGCGTTTTCATGTATTTGCTGCTTTTAGTCATGTTTTGGACATTTTTGTCACTTTTACTCGCGTTTTTGTAGCCTTTGTGTCCATTCAAATTCCGATTTTGATTCGTTTTCGATTAATTGTGCAGTCACATCTCTTTCTCCTCCCAGTGCAATCATCTACAGCCTGACTGAATTATTATATATATATGTTTTGCAGGAAGCGACTACATCCTTCCTCTAGTGTTAAAATGTAGGTCTTTGTGAATGAGCAGAGCCTCAGGGCAGGTCCATTCAAATCACTCTATTATGTTTTGTGTCACACTCACTCTCTTTCTCTGCCTGTCCTACTTTTCATGTCTCAATGAGAAATTTGAAACCAAAAACTGTCAAAAGGCTCTTAGCTTTAACCGCCTCCTCTTCATGACTCAAAGAGCAGGAGTCTTTCAGGTTTAAAACTGCAGCTCCAAGGACAAAGAGGAGACGTGGGTTTGGTTACAGTTATGTTTCAGTTTGTTCCATCAATGCAAAGCGACAACGATCAGTTTGTCGTTTTAAATGGCGAGCTCTACTGTAAGTGAGCTGTGACAATCTGCTATTTTTTGTTGAATCATCGTATCTATGAGTCACTGTTTGTGTCTTTAATGCAGCTGTCTGTTCAAACACACTTTTTCTCCTGTTGTTTAGCCTCTGAAGCCTCTGAGCAGATGACTTTATTTACCTCTTATAGACCAGAGCTGCACAATTAAACCAAATCCACACAAAATCACAATAAAATCGCAAAGGCTGCAATTTTTGAAATGCAATCATTTCTTCCACAAACAACAAAATGTCTTGCTTTGATTTGAATAAAAACTGCTAACACTGTAGTTTGGATTTGTACAGACATGTTCTGAAACGAGCGTCAAAAGCGTGACCAAAAGCGATAAAAATACATTCAAAAGCGACAAAAACACAAACAATAAAAGTGACTCAATGCACCAAATCGCGATTACAAGAAACAAAAACGTGACTCAAAGTGACAAAGATGCGTTTATTTATAACAAACACAACAGAACATGACAAAAATGCGTCTAAATTTGTGTTTAAAATGTGAATTTGAACTGAATCCTATTATTAAAACTTAAATCGCAAATCTAATCGCAATCGCACTGGTCAGAAAAATCACAATTTCATGATACTTTAAGTGAACATGAATCGCAATAAAATCGAAATCATGATCTGCCCCCAAGAAAATCATGATAATAATTCTTTGCCGTATCACCCAGCTCTGTCTAGTCTCTGTCGGTGAAAGGATGTCGTTTCAGACTTTCAGAAGAAGAAATGAGGGAAAAATTGTGATTAATTTCTATGTCTCCCATGTCCTACTTCATATTCTGTGTGGCTCCAGACTTGATCATCGGACGTCGCAGCCCTCACTTTGTACGCTGATGTTTATGGGCACTTGACTCCACTTGCGCCTGTTAAATCTGGGTCGTGCGTCTGCGCAGACAGTTAACCCCGGCATCAAACCAGTGACCCTGCCGTTATGAGGCGATGCTCCGTCATAAGCGAAGACTGGGTCAGCGCTCTCCAAATGTGATTCAATGTTATTCAAGCATTTTCTGCGGCTTTTGGACATGGTTTATCTGAAAATATGTTGATTTTGTTTCCTGGCTCAAAGGTTTTATCGACAGGACAGTCGTGGGATGGAAAGAGAGGTTTAGACATTCGGCAAATGAGCAAACTGACGTCGTACAGTCACACATGTGCAACGCCTTAACCCAGTGGTTCCCAAACTTTTTTGTCTCACGCTCAGAGCACCCTTTAACTTGAGTTTCAGGCAAATAAATGGATTTACTAGTCGAATATTGTCAATTATTACTATTATCTATTTAGTTTAATTGATTTATGGTCCAGTAAACTCCAAAGATATGCTAAATTTACAACTAATAAAACTTTTTAATTCAGATAAATGTACATTTCATCTTCTTTTAAAACAATTCCAATACCCCCTGGATTCCCCTGGTGGTCCTCGTACCCCTCATTGGTAATCAGTGCCTTAAAGTGTGTATGACAGGTTTTCATGATTTTCTAATTTTGACTTTATTCAGTGTATTAATAACTCTTGTAAATATAAATTCTAGTTTTACACCAATCAGGTCGCTGTTTGTGGAGTGAATTTGAAAAAAATATGTTGAAAAAGTAAACAAATTGATGACATCACACTGGGGAGACACAGGTTCTGCATAATTTAGACAAAAACTACTTTTTTGACCCTTTAAACAAAATGTTCACATGTATTTTTCTTTGTCAAATAAAAACAATCTGTGACATTAGTTGAGTTTTGGTGCACTGTACAGGATGTTTCTTGGTAATTTCCTAGTGTGATGTCATCCTTTAGAACCAGGAAGTAAAATTAAAGACCTAAAATAATAGCTAAACTGGGGTAGAATTTGTAAAGATTTCAGCAGAATTTTAAATGTATTTATCTTAACTGCATTTTAGTTAAAGGAGTAGTCCAACCGGTCAGAGGCACTTTAAACCACTGCACCATCGGCGAGCGTTTAGTGTTTTTAATTTACGATCATCGCTTGTCTTTATCTCTCCACATGCTTTTGAGAAAGACTTTGCACAATGTTCATCTTATCTGAAGGTTATCAAAAACATTCATCTCAAACTTCTATATACAATGTGTAGTTTTATGTTGGTAAGTTAAAGATCCACCAATATAACAAATGTTTCTTTTTTAATTATACTTTTTTTATCATTCACAAAAAATTGTTTAGTGATTCCAAGTGGACGTGGCTAAAATAATAAACTATAAACCAGTTTATCGCCAGTTTTTTCTGCATTTATTTCCCCTCTCCGATGTGTTTTAACATCTCTTCAATCTACTGTAATGGATTTTGCTAGTGCTCTATGCATTATGCACTGGAAGTATATTATGCCTGTAAGTGTCTTGCATCAATAAACAGGAAACAGCTGATGTTACTGAAGTGCACTCGCATTTTTGGTAACATTCATCTTGTCTCCAGTCTATAATGTACTGTATATATGTTTTCTTCTGGTCAGATAACTTTCTGTGAGTGAGATGTTTTGTTTTTTTGTCTGCAAGCCTCTTCAGAGCTGTCACTGGTCTTGTTGACGTGTCTCTTATGTCTGTGTCTGCCGCCCGGTGGTCTCTGGAGAAGGGTGTCCTGTATGTGATAAAAGGAACGCCCCCTCATCTCGGTTGATGGTGTCTGTGCCTCGCTTCCTGATCTCGATGGCCTCCTTGATCCGGCGCTTGTTGGATTCTGTGACCCAAGCCCCGTCCCAGTCCATGATGTGATTGTTCCTTTTGGTCTGATATTGCAGATTTGAGGTTTTCCTGTTCTGCGCGTTCCTTCTTTGTCCTTGTGCGTCTTCCTGTTGTTTCTTTCTCGCTTTCAGTTTGGTGTTCTTTTTTTCTGATGCTTGAATCACGTCTTATTGACATATTTATTGCATCTTATTGATGATTTGTGCCTCATATACGGCATTGCATTTATTTTCTTGGGTGATTTGGTGTTTAGGATGCACTAGCTTTGTTTTGCTAAGTATTTTAAGTACGTAAATGTAAAATACGGCATTTTATCACAAGATCAAGTCAGTGTTTGGTGAGAAAGTATTATTTTCTGAGTCTTTGCTCTCTTTTATCCAATCATCTTGCTCTGATGTACAGCTCTCCCTTGCGTATCGATCCACTCCAAAGCGAACCAGTGGAAATATGGCTACAGTGCACCTTTAAACTGATCTTGACAGCATTTATTACACACTTTTCAATAATATTTTGCAGCGCTGTCGTTTATTTATTGCTCTGTGACACTGCACTCTCTCACCTGATTAACATAAGAGCATTTTTTAATACGAGTAAATTTATAAAATGGCCTGAGATTGCCAGAGGGAGGGGTATCCTACTGTTTTAAAATCTATTTGTTGATGTTTTTAAATCAATGTGCTCTGATTAACTGAGCGAGCGAGACACATTCAGTGGCCGCTCCAAACCAGGGCATTTCCGCGCTCTTTGTTCAAACAGGAAGTAGAACCAGACAGTAATTAACCCCTGAATGAGACGCAGAGAGGAGAGCGTTTAGTCGATTTGATTGCAAATGAAATGAGTGTCTGGGGGAAATCTAGTACAGTTTGAAACGGACCACACTGGAAAGAACATGCATTCAAATGTTCAAAGGTTGTCCTCTGTTTATTATATAAAGATTAAGGCCTATTTAACTTTATTTTACACAAGGACAGATTTTTCGGATGGTTTTGTCGTCGGGGCCAGAAACATGTCCAACTAAAGGCTTTAACAACATCTGAACTGAACCAAGACCAAACCAGGACTAAACCAGGACTGAACCAGAACCGACCAGGATTAAACCAGGTCTAAATCAGGACAAAATCAGGACTAAACCAGGTCCAAATCAGGACAAAATCAGGACTAAACCGGGACTGAACCAGAACCAACCAGGACTAAACCAGGACTAAACCAGGACTAAATCGGGTCTAAATCAGGTCTAAATCAGGTCTAAACCAGGTCTAAACCAGGTCTGAACCAGGACTGAACCATAACTGAACCAGGTCTGAACCAGGTCTGAACCAGGTCTAAATCAGGACTGATCCAGGACTAAACCAGGTCCAAATCAGGACTAAATGAATTCTAAACCAGGACTGAACCAGGACTGAACCAGGACTGAACCAGGTCTAAACCAGGTCTAAAACAGGACGGATCCAGGACAAAACCAGGATTAAATCAGGTCCAAATCAGGACTAAATCAGGTCCAAATCAGGACTAAATCAGGGCTAAACTAGGACTGAACAAGAACCAACCGGAACCAGACCAGGACTAAACCAGGACTAAACCAGGACTAAACCAGGACTAAACCAGGACTGATCCAGGGCTGATCCAGGACTAAACCTAGACTCAGCCTAGACTCAACCAGGATTCAACTAGGACTAAACCAGGTCTAAACCAAGACTGATCCGATAACAAGAGATCAAATATTTTCTTTATTTTTGAGGGCCAGATACTATCCCGTGGACGTCCTGACTTGGCCCCTGGGCCTTAAGTTGAATAGTCCTACAGTGGCCTATGTACAAGCATTTAGTAGAATTTAACATAATGGGGACAGAATTTATTTAAATGGGATCAACATTTCATTGACAGCATCAAAATGTGACTTAAAAAGCTCGATTGTGGCAAAAACAGGAAAATAAAGTCATCCTCCCGCCCTTAAATCTCCTCAGTGCACTTTTATAAACGTCTTCTCTGTCCAGTTTTGACCTGGTGTCCGTTTGTCCTCTTCCGTCCGTTCGTCCCGTCACCTCTGGGCCTCTCCTGTTTCACCCTCTGTCACTGATACTCCCATTATTCTTCTCCTCTTTTCTCTCTCCTTTTCTTCCCTCTCTCTTATTTTCACAGTGAATCAGAAATGTGGCTGTAAATGTCTTGTTTGAGGTTCAAATATGGCCCATAATTGCAGAAAAATCACTTTAATTTAACATAATCGGGCTGCACTTATGATTATTTTAGAAGTCGACTTATTACCAATTATTTCATTGAGACTTTTTAAATAAATTTTTTGACAAATTGAGGTTGACTGAAGTCTTCTGGGACGAACGAATGAAGTGGATTAAAAATCTGAAATTGTTTATGACGTTTAATTAATGCTGCAGTAATATACATTTTTCGAAATTTCTCACCTCGTTCTTCTTCTCCATTTGCCTCTCGTCCATTTTACTCCCCTCGCTTTCCTCTTTTGTCCTCCATTTTCCCGTTGTCCTTTCTCACTTCCTTCCCTCTTTTTTCCTCCTCTTCCATCTCTCTTCTCCCCTTTTCTTCCCGCTGTCCTTTTCCCTCCCTCCCTTTCATTCTCCTCCCTTCTCTATCACGTCTCCCTCCTCACCTCTTTGTGCACCTTTCTCCTCCTCTCTCCTCTCCTTCCCTTTGCTCCTCCATTCTCCTATTCTTCTCCTCCTTTCTCCTCTTTCTGTTGCCTCATCTCTCTCTCTCTCCTTAATTTCTCCTATCCTCCCGCTGCCTCGTCTCTCTCTTCTCCCTCACCCCTTCTCCCTTTCTTCTCATTTTCTTCTCCCTCCTCTCTTTCTCTCGCCTTCATTTCTCCTTTACTCTTCCCTCTCTCTTCTTCTCCCTTTTCCTCCCACTTTCCTCTTCCTTCCCCTTCATTCTCCTCCCCTTCTCTAGCACATCTCCCTCCTCCTCCCTTTTTCCTCCTCCTCTCTCCTCTCCCACCTCTTCCCTTTTCTCCTCCCTTCTCCTTCTCTTCTCCACTTTTTTCCGCTTTCTGTTGCCTCATCTCTCTCTCTCTTTCTCCTTCATTTCTCCTCTCTTCTTCCCTATTTCTTCTCCCTTTTCCTCCCACCTTCCCTCCCTTTCGTTCTCCTCCCCACATCTCCCCCCTTCACCTCTTTTCGCCTCCCTTCCTGCTGCCTCATCTCTCTCTTCTCCTACATCCCCGTCCTCCCTTTTCTCTCCTATTCTTCACCTCCCCTCTCTCTCTCCCCTTCATTTCTCCTTTCTTCCATTTCCCTTCTCTGCCACCTCCTCCTCTCTGTGAGAATCTCCTCTCTTCCACACTCCCTCATTTCTCTATCTCTCCCTCCTCACTTATCTCTTCTACTTCTTTCTCCCTCGCCCCTCTCCTCTGTCCCCTCCATTCTCTCTCTCCCTTTCCTTCTCTCTGCCTCCCACTCTCTCCTCTCTTTCCCTCCTGCCTCTTTCATAAACTCCTCTCTCGCTTCCTCTTTTTCCTCTTCTCTCCTCTCTGCTCTTTAGTTTCTCCTCTCTCCTTTTCTTCCTTTCTCCCTCACCCCTCTTCTCTGTCTCCTCCATTCTCTTTTCCTTTCCCTCTCTCCCTGCCTCCCACTCTCTCCTCTCTTTCCCTCCTGCCTCTTTCATAAACTCCTCTCTCTCTTCCTCTTTTTCCTCTTCTCTCCTCTCTGCTCTTTAGTTTCTCCTCTCTCCTTTTCTTCCTTTCTCCCTCACCCCTCTTCTCTGTCTCCTCCATTCTCTTTTCCTTTCCCTCTCTCTCTGCCTCTCACTCTCTCCTCTCTTTCCCTCCTGCCTCTTTCATAAACTCCTCTCTCACTTCCTCTTTTTCCTCCTTTCTCCTCTCTCCTTTTCTTGCTTTCTCCCTCACCCCTCTTCTCTGTCTCCTCCATTCTCTCTCTCCCTTTCCTTCTCTCTGCCTCCCACTCCCTCCTCTCTTTCCCTCCTGCCTCTTTCATAAACTCCTCTCTCTCTTCCTCTTTTTCCTCCTGTCTCCTCTTTAGTTTCTCCTCTCTCCTTTTCTTGCTTTCTCCCTCACCCCTCTTCTCTGTCTCCTCCATTCTCTTTTCCTTTCTCTCTCTCTCTGCCTCTCACTCTCTCCTCTCTTTCCCTCCTGCCTCTTTCATAAACTCCTCTCTCACTTCCTCTTTTTCCTCCTTTCTCCTCTCTCCTTTTCTTGCTTTCTCCCTCACCCCTCTTCTCTGTCTCCTCCATTCTCTCTCTCCCTTTCCTTCTCTCTGCCTCCCACTCTCTCCTCTCTTTCCCTCCTGCCTCTTTCATAAACTCCTCTCTCTCTTCCTCTTTTTCCTCCTGTCTCCTCTTTAGTTTCTCCTCTCTCCTTTTCTTGCTTTCTCCCTCACCCCTCTTCTCTGTCTCCTCCATTCTCTTTTCCTTTCTCTCTCTCCCTGCCTCTCACTCTCTCCTCTCTTTCCCTCCTGCCTCTTTCATAAACTCTTCTCTCGCTTCCTCTTTTTCCTCCTCTCTCCTCTTTAGTTTCTCCTCTCTTTTCTTCCTTTCTTCCTCACCCCTCTTCTCTGTCTCCTCCATTCTCTTTTCCTTTCCCTCTCCCTGCCTCTCTCCTCTCTTTCCCTCCTGCCTCTTTCATAAACTCCTCTCTCTCTTCCTCTTTTTCCTCTTCTCTCCTCTTTAGTTTCTTCCCTCTCCTTTTCTCCACGATAAACCCTTCTTTCAGACCTTATCTCTCCTCTCTCCCTTTCTTCCTTTAGTGTTTCTGTGAGTGTTTTGTTAAACTTTTACACAGATGAACTACTTAGATACTTCTTCAAACGTGGCCACGCCTCGTTTATTCCGTTTCATTGTCTGTTCTGAAAAGCAGACTCTCCCTTTGGCCCCGAGTGACTTTATGAACAAAAGAGAACATTAATAATCTGCTTTTAAATGTGGAATAAAGAGTTCAAAAAGTACCTGTTGCTTTATGGTTGTCCCGGTGTAACTTTTCTTTTCTTTTTCAAACAAATGATCTTTTGTCTTTACACCTGCTGAAGAGACAGGCTTGGTTTGTTCAGTCGTTTTTTTGCAAAAGTTCTGGCTGTTGTTGGATTTGAAAGGCATTTTTATTGATGCAAAGTTTGGGGTTTGGCTTTTTAGTGTGAGAAAAAACCTGCCTGCTCCTGTCTCTCGTCTTTTCTCTCTCCCCCTTTCTCCTCCTCTCTGCTCCTGTCTCTCCTCCTCTCTGCTCCTGTCTTTCCATCTCTTTGCTTCTGTCTCTGCTCCTGTCTGTCTGCTCTTGTCTCTGCTCCTGTCTGCTCCTGTCTCTGCTCCTGTCTGTCTGCTCCTGTCTCCTCCTCTCCTCCTGTCTGTCTCCTCCTCTCTGCTCCTGTCTCTCCTCCTGTCTGTTCCTGTCTGTCTCCTCCTCTTTACTCCTGTCTGTATCCTCCTCTCTCCTCCTGTCCTCCTCTCTCCTCCTGTCTGCTCCTGTCTGTCTGCTCTTGTCTCTGCTCCTGTCTCTGCTCCTGTCTGTCTGCTCCTGTCTCCTCCTCTCCTCCTGTCTGTCCCCTCCTCTCTGCTCCTGTCTCTCCTCCTGTCTGTTCCTGTCTGTCTCCTCCTCTTTACTCCTGTCTGTCTCCTCCTCTCTCCTCCTGTCCTCCTCTCTCCTCCTGTCTGCTCCTGTCTGTCTGCTCCTGTCTCATTCTCTCTCTCTCCTCCTCTCTGCTCCTGTCTCTCCTCCTGTCTGTTCCTGTCTGTCTCCTCCTCTTTACTCCTGTCTGTCTCCTCCTCTCTCCTCCTGTCCTCCTCTCTCCTCCTGTCTGCTCCTGTCTGTCTGCTCCTGTCTCCTTCTCTCTCCTCCTCTCTGCTCCTGTCTCTCCTCCTGTCTGTTCCTGTCTGTCTCCTCCTCTTTACTCCTGTCTGTCTCCTCCTCTCTCCTCCTGTCCTCCTCTCTCCTCCTGTCTGCTCCTGTCTGTCTGCTCCTGTCTCCTCTCTGTCTGCTCCTGTCTCCTTCTCTCTGCTCCTGTCTGTCTGCTCCTGTCTCTTCTCCCTCTGCTCCTGTCTCTTCTCTCTCTGCTCCTGTCTCTTCTCCCTCTGCTCCTGTCTCTTCTCCCTCTGCTCCTGTCTCCTCCTCTCTGCTCCTGTCTGTCTGCTCCTGTCTCCTCTCTGTCTGCTCCTGTCTCCTTCTCTCTGCTCCTGTCTCTCCTCCTCTCTGCTCCTCTCTGCTCCTCTCTGCTCCTCACTCCTCCTGTCTCTCCTCCTGTCTCCTCTCTGCTCCTGTCTCCTCCTCTCTCCTCCTCTCTGCTCCTCACTCCTCCTGTCTCTCCTCCTGTCTCCTCTCTGCTCCTGTCTCCTCCTCTCTCCTCCTCTCTGCTCCTCACTCCTCCTGTCTCTCCTCCTGTCTCCTCTCTGCTCCTGTCTCCTCCTCTCTCCTCCTGTCTGCTCCTGTCTCCTCGTCTCTCTTCCTCTCTGCTCCTGTCTCCTCGTCTCTCCTCCTCTCTGCTCCTGTCTCCTCGTCTCTCCTCCTCTCTGCTCCTGTCTCTCCTCCTGTCTGCTCCTGTCTCTCCTCCTGTCTGCTCCTGTCTCTCCTTCTCTCTGCTCTTGTCTCTCCTCCTCTCTGCTCTTGTCTCTCCTCCTCTCTGCTCCTGTCTCCTCGTCTCTCCTCCTCTCTGCTCCTGTCTGTCTGCTCCTGTCTCTCCTCCTCTCTGCTCCTGTCTGCTCCTGTCTCCTCCTCTCTCCTCCTGTCTCCTCCTGTCTGCTCCTGTCTCCTCGTCTCTCCTCCTGTCTCTGCTCCTGTCTCTCCTCCTCTCTGCTCTTGTCTCTCCTCCTCTCTCCTCTTGTCTCCTCCTGTCTGCTCCTCTCTGTCTGCTCCTGTCTCTCCTCCTCTCTGCTCCTGTCTCCTCCTCTCTCCTCCTCTCTGCTCCTGTCTCCTTCTCTCTCCTCCTCTCTGCTCCTGTCTCCTTCTCTCTCCTCCTCTCTGCTCCTGTCTCCTCCTCTCTCCTCCTGTCTGCTCCTCACTCCCCCTGTCTCTCCTCCTGTCTCCTCTCTGCTCCTGTCTCCTCCTCTCTCCTCCTGTCTGCTCCTGTCTCCTCGTCTCTCCTCCTCTCTGCTCCTGTCTCCTCGTCTCTCCTCCTCTCTGCTCCTGTCTCCTCGTCTCTCCTCCTCTCTGCTCCTGTCTCTCCTCCTGTCTGCTCCTGTCTCTCCTCCTGTCTGCTCCTGTCTCTCCTCCTCTCTGCTCCTGTCTCCTCCTCTCTCCTCCTCTCTGCTCCTGTCTCCTTCTCTCTCCTCCTCTCTGCTCCTGTCTCCTCGTCTCTCCTCCTGTCTGCTCCTGTCTCCTCCTCTCTCCTCCTGTCTCCTCCTGTCTGCTCCTGTCTCCTCGTCTCTCCTCCTGTCTCTGCTCCTGTCTCTCCTCCTCTCTGCTCTTGTCTCTCCTCCTCTCTCCTCTTGTCTCCTCCTGTCTGCTCCTCTCTGTCTGCTCCTGTCTCTCCTCCTCTCTGCTCCTGTCTCCTCCTCTCTCCTCCTCTCTGCTCCTGTCTCCTTCTCTCTCCTCCTCTCTGCTCCTGTCTCCTCGTCTCTCCTCCTGTCTGCTCCTGTCTCCTCGTCTCTCCTCCTGTCTCTGCTCCTGTCTCTCCTCCTCTCTGCTCTTGTCTCTCCTCCTCTCTCCTCTTGTCTCCTCCTGTCTGCTCCTCTCTGTCTGCTCCTGTCTCTCCTCCTCTCTGCTCCTGTCTCCTCCTCTCTCCTCCTCTCTGCTCCTGTCTCCTTCTCTCTCCTCCTCTCTGCTCCTGTCTCCTCGTCTCTCCTCCTGTCTGCTCCTGTCTCCTCGTCTCTCCTCCTGTCTCCTCCTCTCTGCTCCTGTCTGCTCCTGTCTTGTCTGCTCCTGTCTCCTTCTCTCTCCTCCTCTCTGCTCCTGTCTCCTCCTCTCTCCTCCTGTCTCCTCGTCTCTCCTCCTCTCTGCTCCTCTCTCCTCTTGTCTCCTCCTGTCTCCTCGTCTCTCCTCCTGTCTGTCTGCTCCTGTCTGCTCCTGTCTCCTCGTCTCTCCTCCTCTCTGCTCCTGTCTCTCCTCCTCTCTGCTCCTGTCTGTCTCCTGTCTCCTCCTCTCTCCTCCTCTCTCCTCCTCTCTGCTCCTGTCTCTCCTCCTCTCTGCTCCTGTCTGTCTCCTGTCTCCTCGTCTCTCCTCCTGTCTGCTCCTCTCTGTCTGCTCCTGTCCCGCCCTGCTCTGTCTGTCCGTGGATCTAATCTGGGTGCAGCATGACGGGGCAGATGGCGCTGGTGTAATCTGTCCCTCCAGCACACGTAGTAATCTGTTCTTATGGACATGACTGAAACTGCTGACTGTGGCTTTAGAGTCAGCGGGCGGCTCATTCACACAAACAAAAACAAGAGTCTGCGAGCGTTACGTGTTGAATGAATGAAGTACCTTAAAAGAAAAAAGGAAAAAACACAGGATAAATCCGATTATCTGTAATTGGTAATGCGTCATTCATTAAGGATTGGCTCATAGTAACAGAAGTTTCATTTAAAGACTTCATCTAGAGGTCTTTCTCATTTCTGAAGTATCAATAGGGATGGATGATGTGCCAGAAAAAAAAAAGAATATTACTATTTTCTCTGAGCCAGATCACAATTTTGAGTTTATCGTGTACTCTTTGTAGTTTAGTTACGTCTTCAAGGAAATATAAAGTCATTTGCATCTTCTGAAAGTTTACATTTAATTGCAATTGATTTGATGATTTAATCAAAATCAAAATTATCACATCACAGTTTGAGTTTTATCACCATAATGCCCAGCCCTAGGTGTCAAAAGTAAAACTATCGTAGAAAAGGTTATATTGAGGGATTACATTGACTAATACTAAAACTACTGAAACTTAACTAGAGTATCTAGATAACCAGATACATATACTCATATGAACTAGTATCATTTAAAATTAAAAAATCACATAAACAAAACAAAATTTGACATTTCCTGAACTGTTTTGATGATCTAAAGGTTTTTGTTTTGAAGACCACATGGTAACATAAAAAAAATACTATTATTTTGTGTCGAAACAGTCAATCACAGTCGATTGTGTAAAAATAGAGTAGAGTTTTTCTGTTTCCTTGTTGTTGTGATTTCTGTATCCGGTATTGTGACAACTCTGAAGGCACACTGGTCTGCAAAGCTGGGTATATACTGCCCTAAAGATCATACTAAAAGCAAAAATGACGCTAAGAGAGAAGAACTGGAAAGAACAACTCAATAATTTCCTATCATTATGAATCCATCATTATTATGTAAGTGAAATTGTGTAATGTGTTGAAATGATTGGATGAGAAGTGGAGATGGTGAGGCCATTGTCAAATTGGATTGTGCTCGGTGCAGCTTTTTATCTGAATGAAAATCCAACCATTTATAAAGTACAAGGCAGTGTTCAAATGTGCCGTCTGTAAAGGATGCATTTTAATCGACATATTTTTAAATCGGATCGTACAGTTGTGCTCAAACTATGGTGCAAACGGGGATTCCTCTGCAGTTCAAATTTGCTGAATTTAATTACAATTTTGTTTGTTTAAAACTAGTATAGCACTTGTCTAGTCCTATTTCTGACCTAGTTTAATCCTGGTTTAGCTGGTTGTATTCATAAAGCCAAACATTTTCCTGGAATTTTGTGCAAAAAGTTCACAAACCACTGTAATATAACAGTCCACATTTCCCGAATAAAATCTGTAAAACGTGTGAATTACTGACAATACAATGATCCCGTGCAAATGCACAGTTTTACAGACATCCAACTAATCCTGTCCGAATAGGGCTTCTAACATCAGAAATCTGGGAAATTTGTAAACAGTGTGTTTTGTGAGCCAGAGGACTTACTGAACATTATTCATAAAAGTGAATGAAGCTAAATACAACTCCATGTATGTTTTTTATTAGTGTTGTTGTTATGGCATGGTTAAAAACTCAAAAAAAAGACAATTTAGCGAAGTATGTGTCCTTTTTAAAACATTTACAAAAAAAACAAACAAAAAACATGCGGTTTCTCATCAAATTAAATGAGTTACTTCCTCACCAAAACAACAAACAACCAACGATAGAAGTAGAAAAAGCAGGTCATACACTCAAAGCTCACAAAAAATACAGAAGGGTTTGTAATATTTTGACATTACTAGATGCATTTCCATATTCTTCCAAGCATGAATGACTTACTTGAACTTTATGTAAATTGTCCCGTTATTATCAGTGCGATGTGAATGAGCTCGTGATAAACCAGAGAAACCTTTCAGCTCCTGCAGGATTTCATCACATCCATATTTATGTGACCTTCTCCGACTGCGTTAAAAGCTCTGTCCATTGTAACCGCTTTTATGGCCAGGGTTTTTCTCAGGAGAATTAACCTCTTCTTGTCTAGAAAACCTACTTTTTAAAACACTTCCAGTTCCATTACATTAAAGATGGTGTTTCATAGATTACTCCTTGTTCTATAGTTTCCATTTCAATAACACACCTGGGATTTTTCTGAATTAGTGTAACGATTATTGTGAAAAGAAACATCACACTTTTACTATTATTTGCGATTAGTGACACCAAAATCAGTTAAATGCTTTTGTCTAATAGATTCCTCCAACATGTAGCAGCTTTATGACTTCAAGCTTTCTGAATGATAAATTAAACCACAAAAATTGCCTAAAAAGTACGTTACATAAGGGCTGTAGTGACGAAACTTAAATATGCCCCGACGATCGACGACTAAAGTGAATGTGGCTCTGGCAAAACAATACCACAATCACTAATATACAGAAAATTACTTGTAAATATGTATTTATCTGTAAAAAGGCAGAATGCCCTCACAATTCACTAAAAATGTCAAGATAACTAACTGCTTTCTCTTTTCTGTTAATTTCTGTTGAATTAAAATCTTTTAAAATGCTCCAAAAATAGTTAAATCGAACAAATTGTTAACAGACACAATCGACGGACTAAACCTTATATTTAGATTTACTTTGTTGGCGATAAGATTGAACAGAAGTTACTGGTTTTGCTTGTAAAATCTCACAATTATTCTTTTAGTTTCTTATAAAGATTGTGAATAATTATCAATTAAGTGACTTCAATATAATATAAGTTTCAGGGTTATTGTGTCAGTTGCATAAAATAGTTTTAATATTATCACGTATTATTATATTTCCTGTAAAACACATTGTACTTCAGAATGTGCTACTGCGACAGGCCACAAATGTGCTCTGCTCATTACAATTTTACAGCAAATGCAAGACACGAATTGGTCACTGTTTCTTTAAAAATGTGCGTTTTTTTAATTGTCAGCGTACGTTTCCCAGGAGATGTTTGTGTCCACAGTCGTCTGTCATCACTGAGGAGTAATGAGACTCTGTGTTTGTGTTTAAAACAGGAGCTAAACGACCAACACAAAGAGCATAAACATGTGACGGTGCAGAGTGAATGAATGGAGGGGATTATAACTGAAAGAGGGAAAGAAGGAGAGATAGTCTGCATCTGTCATGGCTTTACGGGCTGCACAATTTTGGAATTATTTGGAATTGAAAAACTAGTGTAGTTGCGATTTTTCTGACAAGTATTGCTTACAGATGTGCGTTTATGTTTAAAAAGTTGGATTCTGTTCAGAGTGCACCAGGGCTGTAGTCGACCAAAGAAATTCTTGGTCGACTAAAGCTTTGCCCTATCGACCGATTAGTCGACTAAAAGAGGATGTGGCAAAAATATCTGAAAACCATGAAATATCTCTATATATCTGACCCAGACTGCTCTCAAACGATCACAACTGCGCAGGAATTCATGCAAAAACAAACTATTTATACAGAAAGGTACTAGGAAACAGTGTATTTATATGTTAGATCTATATTCACCTTATTCCGGAAGTTGCCGTACGCGCTGCTGTCTTGTGTCCGTTGTAGTTTACACGGAGCAGACGAGCTCAACACAAAATAAGTTCCACATGGACTAAAAAGACGTTTTCAGACTGACCAGGAAATCGTTGCGTTGTGACTTGTTGTTGCTCGTGTTCATTAAACATTTTACACAAATCAATCTACTTTATGTAACATTTTAGCGGCGAGACTTTTCCCTCGTTCGTCATTAGCTTTAATGGAGTTCTCGTCAAACAGAAGTGTGTTTACAACAAAAGTGCAAAAAACTGCAAAAGTGGGCGGGGCAGAATAAGGTCAATACTTTACTCTAACTAATGATTCACTCCATATCCATCAGTTATCGCATTCTGTATCATTTTTACAGTGTTTTTTCCCATAAATCGCTTTAATCTAAATCAAATAATTAAAATGCTGGTCGACTAAAATGCCATCGACCAATTAATCGAATAAACGACTACAGCCCTAGAGTGTATTGTAATTAACTCCAGGAACATTCAGATTTGAGGGAAGACTGAAATTGAAACTGATACAACAATCACATGAATTTCAGAACATGTTCGTAGAAGTCTAAAATAAGTAAAAACAAGATTTATCTATAATAAACAGGTTCTTTAGTTGTTTACAGTGAACATTCTATGACATATAATTGCAGTTTTTGCGATTTGATAATAACAACGACTCAAATTGCCCTTGTCCTTTCCAGATGTACTAAAGCGGTGTGTTTTAACCCCTCCTCTTCTCCGTCCTCTGTGTGTTTGAATGAATGAAGTGTGGACATCATCAGTGAAGTGTGTCCATTATGGAGATGAGCTGTTTGGATTGTCCGTGTTTTCAGGTTCAGTGAGTTTGACACAATGAGAGAGAGAGAAAGAGGGAGGAGACGGACGACAGGCAGGAGGAGGAGGAGGAGTTCAGGAGAGAGATGTGCGAGAGAAAGAGGGAGGAGACGGACGACAGGCAGGAGGAGGAGGAGGAGTTCAGGAGAGAGATGTGCGAGAGGTTAATTTTCAGCCGTCTCTGGTTTGAATTGTAGGCTTTAGAAAGTTGCACTGGAGGAGTTCAGGAAGAGGCCGAGCTGCTGCACTTGACCTGCTTTTAGAGCGTGACATAAACACTAGACGTTCAGAAAGAGACGCTTCCCAAAGTGTGTGCTGTGTCCTGGATGTTGTGTTCATGTGTCGATATTAAAGGTGGGAGATATATAGAAAAATGTGTAATATCGCCATCAGGGGTTTCAAGTTAATGCAGATACAGCTTTAAAACTTTGAAATTAGTAAGTGTAAGTATTTAAACCTTATTATTATTCGCTCTCACAAACTTTTTTTTCCATCATTAGTTTTCATATGCATTGATTTTTAAAATTTTGAAATCTGCTCTCATCCCAAAGCATCATTTTGACAAGATAAAATGTTTAATAGTTGAATGAAGACGGCGTGAAGAGGTCAGATTTTTTTTTTCTCCACAAAGTTCTGCTTTTACAAAATACTTTTTGGGATGAAAAAAACATAATTTACTAATTATGACCAAATAAAGTTATGTAACTAAGCTTTAATTGATGATTGTGATTATTCAGGTCACAATGTAATGGTAACAATTGAAAAATAACATTCACGACAATTTTAGAACAAAAGTAAGTCTCTTCAATTCAATCTATTGTCTCAAAAAACAAAAACATTATTGCACACTTCTTTATCTTCTTGTTTTTGTCACATTAACTTTATTTTGTCATTCAGAAACAGATTTTGTAAAGCTGGTTATAAACTAAGAATAGTTAGACAACAAGAATGAAACAAAATTAAACAATCCTTAAAACATAACATTAAAATTTGATCTTGTGACTACACTTTTGCAAAATTAGGATATTGAATGTACCTTCTATAATTAAACTACACAAATATGAATGTAATCTACCAAACAAGAGAATAAAGTGATATTTCTGCACGTTCGTGGTTAATTTTATGGTCCATCGATGTTTTGCATAATACTTGAATGTCATGTCACTTTTTAGCACATTTACTGATGCTTTGCCAAAATATCTTCTGAATATGTCGGTGCAGAGTTGGGAGGACGATTAAACCCTCTCTGTGTCTTGCTTGTTAATTGCTACGGTTGTTTTTATTTTTTTCTAATGACTATTTCCGTTCAGACTGTGATTGTTGCCTCGGGTCGAGCTTAAAGTGTTTTCATTACACGCTGGGACGCAGATTTGGTCGTTTGCTCCTCTTCTGTCTCTGCTTTCTCATCAGTCGCCGCTCACAGTATAGTCTTTTCTCTCTCTCTCTCTTAAGCTGCTTTCACACACGTCAAACTGTTCTGATGGGACGTTCTGCTCGCCCTCTGGACCTGCGACGTTCATGTGTTTTGGTCGTCTACTTTTGTTTTTTCAAATTTTGACTTTAACTGAGTGATCGTTTTAACTTACAATCAAGCAGTAGTAGCAGTTTGTAAAGAAAAATTGAAAAGATAATTTTATGTTTAAAATGACCATGATTTTAAAGGTGCTGTACCTGAATTTTATTGTTTTGAAACGTGAAAAACAGAACTAGTTTACATTTAAAGTCTTTACATCAGTCACATATCACTCACTTTCCTAATGCAGTCCCAACATCTTAAATATTCACGGTCAACAGTATATGCACTATTCACGAGTGTCTAAGGCCAGAGTACATTTTGCAGGGTAAAGCCATAGAACTATAATTAAAACTGGAAGATGGATCCAAAATGGCGCCCTGTTCATCTCTATGGCGTGTGCTCATTGGCGCATGACCCCAAAAAAGTTCTTTACTTCCGCGTTACTGCCTGATACGGAGGCTGACATCTTTGCTTTAGGGCACCACGTGACGACAATCCCCCATGATGCTTTGAGCGACATGAACGACCAGCAGCTGCAAGTTTTTGTGTTAACATTAGCTTGTGTGATTGTAATTGTGTTCTTCATGTTAGACACACGTGAAAGTGTCTGAAATGAAATAAAATACAATTTACAGGTATCGCTAGTCTAACCGTGTCCACGTGCTTCTGTTTGTATCGTCCGACGCTCGTTCATGCGGCTCACACATGTTTGCTGTGACGTCACTTAATAATTTAAAAAAACTGAAATGCTGATTTTCCATGTTTAGTCTGACTCTGGCACCAGCAGGAGGCCGGTCCATGTTTAGTCCTGACTCTGGCACCAGCAGGAGGCCGGTCCATGTTTAGTCTTGACTCTGGCACCAGCAGGAGGCCGGTCCATGTTTAGTCTTGACTCTGGCACCAGCAGGAGGCCGGTCCCTGAGGTCCTCAGAGTGCGAGATGGTTAATGTGGCACTAACATGTCAGAGATGTACTTTGGTGCTTTGGAGAGACTTGAACACAAGCAGAGCTGCTTTAAAGTCTATTCTCTGAGCCTGAAGCCTGAGCACAGACTAATGTGGTCGTACTTCCTCTCTCGGCCACAGGGGGCAGTGCAGAGACCTGAGCACAGACTAATGTGATCGTACTTCCTCTCTGAGCCACAGGAAGCCAGTGCAGAGACCTGAGCACAGGACTAATGTGATCGTACTTCCTGGTTCTAGTCAGGACTCGAGCAGCAGCGTTCTGGATGTACTGCAGCTGTTTTACAGCTCGTTTGGAGAGGCCAGTGAACAGGCCGTTGCAGTAGTCTAACCTACTGGAGACAAATGCATGGATAAGTCTCTCCAAGTCTGGTTTAGACACTATACCTTTAATTTTGGCAATGTTTTTTAGGTTAGGGTTAGGCTGTTGATGTTATTGATTTGATGTGGCAGTTAAAGTTCGAGTCCATTATTACCCCTAGATTTCTAACTTGATTTGTAGGATGATTTGACTTAAATTGACTATTTCCCTACTAAAATAATCGTTAGTCGGAGCCCTACACTGTTTCTTGTATGAACACCTCATCCCTGACATCACAGCTCAGATAGTTCGAGCTTCTTGCAGAATTTCTCCGACTTGAGCAAACAACTTGACGCGATATTCGTGCAACTTCTGCTCAGAAACTCCTTTTACCCGGCGGCACATGAAAGCATCGTCTCTTTCTCTCTTCTGCTTTCTTTCTGCTCGTTCCTCTCTCAGATCAATACGTTGGTGCAGCTGAGTCCTCTGTCTGTCGTCTGTTTAAACGTGTTATTTATAGCGCTGTTCTTTCCCGCACGGAGCTTTGACACACTTTTATTGTCCTTTGTGTCCGTGTGTGTGTGGTCCGTTTGTTTCGGGTCGCATCTTCTCCTCTTTAGTGATCCATAATAAAGCCGCTCAATAGAAGTAAATAATTCAAACATACTGTAAACAATAATAGACGACGAGGTGGTTTGTAGATGGATCTTAAAAGCGTAAACTCCTGACCGAGCAAAGCGATCCTGGGACAGAGCTCTTGTGTAATTAACAGCAGAGGTAATTATCTAAAGTGGAGGACGTGAGCTGATGTGGCTAAAGCTCTGCCTCAGATGCACTGTCACTGCGCAATTACAGTACGGTACAAGAAGGTAGGATTTCTCTGCTCTTTGTGTGTTAAATGATTATGATTAAATGTGCTGTGCCTGATTTTTACAGGCTTTAAAATGTGAAAAACAAAGCTAATTGTTTGCAGATTTTGTCCAAATATATTTCTCTCTCTATCTTAATGCATCAAAGCATCACAATTATTCACCACAATGGGTTTAAGCACTTGTCTCAACTTTCAGAGACCAGAGCGTTTACCGTCATCTTTAAGCAAACAAACTAGCATGCTACGAGTGCGGAGTAAAAAACTGGCTGATTTTGACCTCAAGAGCTGCTTTTATAATGTAGCTGTGCCTTTTACTTTATTACTTAAAAAAAAAAAAAAAAAGCATGTAGCCCCTTTTAAAATTCTAAAGGCCTGATGTTTATTCATTCATTCATTCATTCATTCATTTCTACCGCTTATTCCCGTTAGGGGTCGCGGCTGACTGGAGCCTATCCCAGTGACTTTGGGCCTTAGGCGGGGTACACCCTGGACAGTGGCCAACTCGTCGCAGGGCTAACACAGAGATACAGACATGGACAGACAACCATTCACTCTCACATTCACACACTATGGACAATTTAGAGTTGTCAATTAACCTACACAGTCATGTCTTCGGACGGTGGGAGGAAGCCGGAGAACCCGGGGAGAACCCACGGTAACACGGGGAGGACATGCAGACTCCACCCAGAGAGATCGTGTGATGTTAAGGTGGTTCGGAATTCAATACCACGATGTTGGGGTGGTCTGGGATTCGAACCTACGATCTCCTTATTGGGAGGCAGACGCTCTAGCCGCTCTGCCACCGTGCACCCCGTGCACTGATGTTTAGTTCCAGGAAATTCATTTTGAAATCTGTTTGCATTCTGTTTTAGTAAGACAATGATTGATATGAGGAATTGGGATTCATGGACTCTTCCAGCAGCAGCATTGTAGGTCAGTGCACCACTAGTGGTACGCAAACTACTTCTGGTGGTACGTGGACACTTCTTCAAGAGTAAATTTTCTTTTACATTTTTTGCTCTTCTTTTAGTAAATTTCTAGTTAAAACTATTTTGCCAATGGTGTATTCCTACTGAAGACCTGGGTTATCCCTAATTTAGATCTTAAGTACTCCTGTTAAAGACTCAATTTAAAGACTCAGAAAGCTACATTTTTTCTTGGGTGGCACTTGGAGAAAAATGTTTTGAGACCCTACTGTTCTATCCCATTTATTTTGATGAGGCAGCAAAATTGAAACTGTATTTTTGACCTTTATAGGCTGCAGAAACCTGTGGTTGTTTATAGCCTGTTATTATATTTGACAGTCAGAATCTCATTACCAGCTCCTCTTTGGAGGATCACATGGGATTTAGGCTTTGTGTTGCTTAGTGAAATAATGATAGCATTTCATTGAAAAGTTGTTGGCCCACTACATTTTTGGTGCCATTTGTCCAGCATAACATTAGATTAAAGGTTGTTAGTATTTATGCCAATTTCGGTGCTAATTGCTATGTTAATAAACTCTACTAAACTCTTCTACACGTGATAATGTTTAGGGATGCACCGACACCGATACTGGCATTGAAAATCGGTGGTGATACGTAAAAATTTGCTGAATCTGGTATCTGCTTCACAATGCCAGTTCAGCCGAGATCCAGGACGATAAATTGATTCAATGAAACTACTGACTGCCCCTTGACCAGAACATCTCATGATGTTTGAGCTTTTATTCATTCAAAGTTGTTCTGTCGTTATTTGAAGCGCACAGAGCAGTTACACAACGTGGATTTGGATTAGTTTTGTAATATGTGTTCTATGAAAATAAATGCTCTTTTTACTCTGCAGAAGTATCAGTTGATATCAAGTATCAGCAGAAACGTAAAGCCCAAGTGTGGAAATCGTTATCGGATCGCAAAAAGATGGATCGGTGTAATGTCTTCTATCGAGGCTGTGGTGTGGTCGAGTGGCTGTCAGTCGCTAAAACAACCCTGGTTTTTCATAGTTTGTGATGTTTGGAGGCTAACGCTAACTCTCCCAAATGCAGTGAAGCCTTCTAGGAATGTTTGACTGTTCAGAAAAACTGGACTGAGATAAAAAATTTAAAAAAGCACTACAAACAATCTTAATTATTATCATTCAATTAACATCCCACTTCAATGTAAAACTAGTGTATCTGGGACATAAAACCCCAACAATGGAAGCAATGAATGGATACCTTTTGAATTTACTCCTGGCAGCAGAAAAACTGTGATTACAAAGACATGGACGGCTCAGACTGAACCAACTCTGAAGGACCGGACTCGACTAACAATGGACTTCTTCAACAAAATGGTAAAAATAACATTCGCACAAAGTTTGAAATTGGACAAATTTGGTTCTGTTTTCAAACACTGAAAAGGTCTATTGTCCAGCCGTGAGCAAAGGTAAGATTATTTATTGTTGTGGAGAAGTTGTGGGATCATTTGCAAAGCGTTTGTACAAAAGGAGTCCGTGTACGTTGTGGGATTGTGCGTCCGCTCACTTTGAACCGTGAGTTTTCAGACAGAAACTACAATCTGTGCTCCGGCGAATGTGAACGCCTTGGTGGAGGTCGGTGCCACTATTTGCCTATTATTCTGTATAATCTTTGGCCTCCTGTCTCTTTAAGTTTGCTGCGTCCATCTGCTGTCTGCGGTGAGCTAATGATTGACCCGCTCTGTTCTGTTTTCATGTCGGGGTCAAAGGTCAAGTGCACTCGTAAAATACTGTCTGTCTGACGCTTCAAGACACAATACGGCTCACAGTTTATGGGCTGATAATTAGAGAGTACACGCAGGTGGAGCGTATTCTGGATTTAAATGGAAAACTGTAAATAATACGCTGTGCGAATTAACCATCATCAAAATAAAATTGTCACTGCAAACACATCCAACAGTCTGCTCTTTTGTTTATTACTTTAAGACTGGCTGATATGGCAAAAGAAAATGGTAGATTTGGTGTTTTATTTGTATTTCATGAACATTATCAGTGACAAGTTAAACATGTCACTAAACATGTTTGAAAATGAGCAGAGATTCAAGCTTTTTCTCGTGATCAGTAAACGTTCATCGCAGACGACCAAAATCATGCAATGAACCCCGGCTTAACACAAGTTAAGGGTTTTTTGTTTTGCCAGGGACCATGTACAAACACAATAATCTCATAAAAGAAGATGCTTTGCACCAAATTTAGAGCTATTTTCCGTCCGCTGCACATAACATCACAAATAGTGCCAAATTCTAAAATAGTCATATCAGTTTACAGTGAGGCAAACAAAACAATATTTACAATGATTATACAATTTAACATGTAAATAAAGTTAAGAGAACAGTCAGAGTTAACAGGACTAATGCTGGCACAGTTGATTTATCAAGAAGGTATTTTTTGTTTTAATTTTGAGAAAAAGAAAAATATTCAGATTGTTAGGTGCTGGTTCTGTTTGATGGTTTTACAGGAGAAGCAGCTTATGCAAAGGCACAGCATCTTTTGGGATGACAGTTTTTTAGGCTGTTGATCGAGATCGTGAATTGTCTATCACAGTGATGATGTTTCTTGTCCAGCACCTTTAATGCCTGGTTATTGGAACGTAGAGAGTTGAGAGTGCTCTTATCAAAAATACTCAAGTCTGAACTAAGCCCCACATGCTTTCACTGACAGAGAATCAGCTGTGGATCTGCATTAAAAAGACCGAAGGTTGACCATTGACGGTTAGAAATAAGAGGATCTCAGTTCGGCTGAAATTCTGCTAATTCCACGGCCCTATAGTATGCATGTTATGTCCTATATGCAGCGAGTGAGTGAGTGGAGAGGGGACTTTGGGTGGAGCAGAGCTTTGGGAGGAAGAGGAACCATGTGGTAACAGCAGATAGCACAGTTATTTCTGTGGTTACAGCCAGAACGTGCACAAATGTAAATTATGGCTTTGCTCCAATTATAACTCGAGCTCAAGTGAACTCAAATCTGTGAACAGTCATGCAGAAAGCCGTACTCAGTTTTAAAGAGTTTATCTTTATCTACTGGGTAACTTTCAATTATTATGTGCTGGAAAAGTATTTCTCAGGTGAGAAGTGCTTTGTTATTGCTCTGTTGTGACATCATTTAGCTTGAAATTTCAGTTTTAAAATCAAGATGTTCAAGAACATTGAATAAATGACTGGAATATGAAATGCTAAATTAATGCTACTAAGGACTTTGTGAACATCATATTATTCTTTGGCACCGTTGAGAATATTTTATTACTTTGAGGATACTATATTTGAAGAGTTCAATTACTGAAATGGCAGTGAAGGGGCACTCTGTTTGCTGGTAGAGAGTATCAAACACTCTATTTTCCTGGAGAGAAGCAGCAAACAAAGTAATTTTTGGGCAATAAAAACTCATTTAACTTGATAAATAAAAGATGGATGACTTTATATCATACTGTGGAACCTTCCAGCCAAAGCAAGAACTATTTTATGAGAAAATCTGGTGACGGAGAAAACTAGAAAACTTACATAGTGCAACTTTCACTTACCCTTCTATACTGTATATAGACAAACTTGTATCATGTTAGATTTTACCTTTGCACAGCTGTTTCCTCTTAACCTCCTCTCTGTATAGGTATACAGTATTTTGATGTATTTTAGTCTAGAGGTCTACATACAAACCTCTGTCAGAAAAAGCTTGTGGTTTGGAGCAGAGTACAGACTTTGGAGACAAAAGATTGATTGATTTTGATTTAAATGTCAGTGATAATAAGTCAGTATTGTATTCATTCAGTTCATTTTGAAAGACATTTCTATTTGTTTACAAAAAAGAAAAATCAAATTGAGATATGAGGAACAAACACTGGATTCAGACCTCTGAGGAGAAGCAATCCATTCATTTTAATGTAGAAGAGCTGCTCTGATCCACTGTTCAACAATTACAGGAGCAAACGCCGACTTTATAATAAATACTGGCCAGACACAACGAAAATGGAGAGGGGAAAAAGTGGTCCGACAGCACACTTTTCTCTACAAGAATTTTAACAGTATCAAGCGTACTCAATGCTACCACGATGTTAGCGTTGCCTGTTGTATCTTAACATCTCCAGAACAATCTGTTTGCTTTTCTGAGACACTTGTGACCAGGGACATAGCACCAAGTTCTGGGCCCCAGGGACAAACTTTCTCGTTGGGCCCTTAATACATTATTATGTATGTGGTTTATTTATCCCAATAAAATCGCTTATAATTGTTATTTTTTCAAACACATTTTCTAGAATATACATCCTATGGTTTCAACGTACATATAACGTACAGTAACTCACAAATTTAAAGACATCATGTGTAGCTAGCATGTTTTATTAGTTTGTTTTTACATTAGCTACCAGATCAATTTCACAAACATCTCGAAACGTATTAGAACAATATAAGAAAATACACTAGCTGCAGATTAAATAGTTTGTTAAGAACTTGTTAAGTATGTTGTTGTTTTTTTTAAAGAGCAATGGGGCCCTCAGATGTCCTGCAAATTGTATTTAGCCTCTCAAGGACTTTCCTCAACCACAATGCATTTTCTTGTAACAAAAATAGATTGAAGTGTAGAAAAATGCAATCAAAAAACATCATATGCTTTTCTGGGCCCCTCTCTGACTTGGGCCCCAGGGAAACCGATACCCTTTACCCCCCCAGTCCGACGCCCCTGGTTGTGACCCAACTTGAATTAACTGAGCTCAAAACACACACGATTTGCCAGGAAACGTACTAGAAAAGGGAAAAAGTTGTTTCCTATGCGCTTCCGACTTGCAGAGTAGTTTGAATCTCTCTTGTTCGTCGCATTCAAAGTGGAGTGTTCTGTGTTGAGTCCATTAATTGTGCGCGTGTGACTCACTCCTGTAAATCTGCCGGTCTGTGGTGAAAGGAGGGAGGTACATTTGCATTTACCCCCCTCTGATTAAACGTGGAGGGAGCGACGAGGAGGAAGGGTCCCATGTGGTGATGTGGAAACGCTCGTAAACTGCTCACTCATGGCTTTTTTCCCCTCCACAGCTTTAAGTGATTAGTCTCTTAACTGTGCAATACTCCAGAGTGTACGGCTGAGCAAATAATTCTGACAAACACTGTGATTAAGTTAGATTTGCAGTTTATGTTTTAATAGTCGGATTCTGTTCACAAGTGCACATTTTAAACGCTTTTGAGAGAAGACTGAAATATGAACTGCTAAAGGTAAAAAAGAATCACAGTTTCATAATTAGACTTTTAATCAGCGCCATTTCTTCCTCCAAAGTCTGACCTCTGCTCCAAACCACATGCTTTAACGAACAGAGTGGACCTGAGGATTCAAAAGGCCCAAGCTGCACTTTTGACGATTTGAAATGAAGAACCTCGATTAACATTTTATTAATTGTAAAGCCTTATTATTCAGATCAAAATAGAATCTTATTAAGGAAATAATTATAGGCGTGACGATTTTAAAAGTTTGAAAATAAGTCTTTTCAGTAAGGCTGCAACAAGTTAAGTAGAAATCAACTAACTAACTAAATAAGTAATCGAATAACTGTCAACTAATTAAGTAATCGAATAATTGTCATCTTGTCTATACACAGAGTCCAAAACATACCATGAGCTTAGAAAAGCGGTTTTATGACTCAGAGAAAGCAGGAATCACATAAAAATCAACAGGGAAGTGTGTTAATTTAGTTTTTTTGTGACAAAAAACAATTTTTTTCTGTAAATATTCTCCACCAGGATGTCTTGAAACATTTTCACTTCAGCTTTATCTCGGTAAAAATGTCACATTCATGGGCCTTTCAGGTTCGAAACAACTAATCGGTTAATGAAAAGAATAATAGCCTTGTTGATTGTCAAAATTATTGTTAATGGGAGGGCTGGGTGATAAAAATCAAATGTTGAGCTTGTATTCGTGAAATGGTCGTATCGTGGTTCACTGTTTGTGTCTTTAATGCAGCTGTCTGTTCAAACACACTTTTTCTCCTGTTGTTTAGCCTCTGAAGCCTCTGAGCTGATGACTTTATTTACCTCCTAAAGGCCAGGGCTGCACACTTTTTAATGGATGCAATTATCAAATCACCAAGGCTACAATTTACAAATAAAGTGCAATCATTTCTTCCAAAAACAACAAAATGTCCTGCTTTGATTTGAATAAAAACTGCTAACACTGTAGTTTGGATTTGTACAAACATGTTCTGAAACAAGCGACAAAACGCGACCAAAAGCGATCAAAATGCATTCAAAAGCGACGAAAACACGCCTACAAACAACAAACGCGACTCAATGCACCAAAACGTGGCTACAAGTGACAAAAATGCGACTAAAAGTGACAAAGACGCGTTTAAAAGGAACAAAGTTGTGTTTTAAAATGTGAATTTGAACTGAATCCTATTATTAAAACTTAAATTGCAAATGTAATCGCAAGATATTTTAAGTCAATATGAATCGTAATGAAATCAAAATCATAATCTGACCCCAAGAAAATCATGATAATTTTTTGCCGTATCGCCCCGCTCTAGTCAGTGGCAGCCCTGATCTGTAACCCTAAATGTAAAGAGCATTGGATAATAGTAGAACTAAAATTGGTGGTAATTCAACACGCTTCTTTTATAACTTCCCTCTAAAGTTTGGCCAAATGTGTTTTAAAAGACTCTAAACCCTCAGCCGCCGTCTTGTCTGACTTCAAAGCTGCTCCTGTACAGCGTTCCTGCACCAGGTCTAATTTAAAAAGACTTTTCTCACTAAAACTAATTACCTTCAATGAGCCCGCCTGTCACTTTAAGAAATCGTCGCAGAATTATCCAGGATTAACCTTTGCCTCTGCAGTAACATCTCATTTTGTCTCATAACTCACTCTCGACCTGTACATTTCTGTAAGAGATTAAAAGTTTCCGCTTCGTTTCTCAAATCGGAAACGTCTTCTGTCACAAAGGGTTGGGATTTTTCACTTCCACTCTGACTCTGACAATCAATCAGCTTTACACTGTAGCTCATTGTGTGCTAATTGCTCGTGTTTGTCGGTGTGGCGAAGTGAATGCATTTTTGATTTATGTACAGCGCCGAAGGGATGTATTTTGTAGCTGTAAATAGTGAAGTAAAACATAAATTGTTGTGATGAGCCAAGAGCAATTTCCAGAAGCTTTGGAGTTGCAGCCTCTTTTTGAAAATGCCTTGTTTTATTCTAGTTGCCAAGTTCTGCAGCGGTGTTTCTTGGCAGAGATGGACTACCTTTCGGTTTCTTTTGGTAGTGCCAGCCTTGAGCGATACTGGTTTTTAGTACCTGTAGATCAGGCATGTCCAAACTCAGGCCCGGGGGCCAAATGCGGCCCTCAGACCAATTTTTCTTGGCCCTTAGTCTTCCTGGTGAACTGGCCCACATTGTCCTGATAAATACTATTTACAGCACATTTCAGATTTTCTACAATTCTAACCTAAATAACTAACATTTTGGTGCAAAACAGACCTGATATTAAGGCAATGAGACTGAATGTAGATGTGGCGGCGCTTAAAACGTCAGATAAATGCAGATTTTTTGAAAGTTTCGTGATTGATCTGTGGCCCTCCGCTTGGTCTATATTTCAATATGTGGCCCTCGATGTAGATGAATGGTACTTTTTAATTTCTTCCCACAGACATTGATGGTTTTAAACAATGCACTTTAAAGTCTATATGAAGGTTTTTTTGTTTGTCTAATTATGACTTGTATGTAGTTTTAAATCTGTGAAGTTGCAGTTTGTGAAGAAATGTTGATAAATAAAAGTTTAAGATTACAAGAAGTAGTGCTGAGTTCTAAAATGGAATCCCTCTGTGATGTCATCAAAAAGCGACAGACAATTGAAAATAAAGAGACTGTTAACACTCCACTGAAACATCTTTCTGACAGTTTAAACTGTCATTCAACAAAATAAAGGTCTAACTATTGTGTAATTTAGCTGGTCTTTTGCCCTTGAATGGTTGCTAGGTAACAGCTGTGGAACCTTTAACTATGTCCTATTTACTGCCCACGTTTAACCAGGAAGTAACATTGTATTGTAAACATTACGAAAACGTCAACATTACGTCAAACTGGGGACAAATAGGCAAAATGTTGTGACCTCTGACCTGTCATACAGACCAAAACGAGGACTTCACTGTTTCAGAGTCATCTTTCTCAAAATGATGCGTTAATAGCATGTTGTCTTTGCTCTGTCATTATTTAGGTGGTTTGTGGTCCTTAAAACTGTTGTTAATGTCTGCTTTAAACTGAACTCAAACTGAAATAATGATATTAATCATGAATTACATTCAATACAGCTACTTTGAAAGGAAAAGCTGCCGTTTTCATTGAATCTGTTGTTGACTATTTACATTTCTGGTTGACTTTAGACTCTAATCGACGACAACTAAAAAGGGGCAATGGCAAAAACTCTGAACACTATTATGTATGATCTGACTGTATATACTTTATGACCCAAACTTTTTGCAAACTAAGGCGCTGAAGAAGAATCGTGCACAGGGTCCACACAAAGCTAAACACAGCTCTGATAAGTTTAGGGAACGGCATGGACCATCAGCATGAATGAATCTGATCTTAATGCTAAAAGGTCAACTTTTTAAATAATGCTTTTCCCTGTTTCAACCATGTCATAAAATAATGGTATTAAAACAGTTTTCAAACCACAATTCTTTATAATATGGCTATAATAATTGCTCTAAAGTTCAAAGGCGTCATCAGCTCCCCACATTATCACAATATATTAAGATGATGAGCTGTGAAACTGTGATTAGATTATAAAACGGCGCTTAATCATGTCCTCTCCTGTGTGTTTCAGGATCCGTCCTCAGATGGCCAAAGAGAAGTTGGAGGGCTGTCACGTGTGCACTCTGGTGACCCCCGGAGAGCCCCAGGTGCTGCTGGGTAAAGACAAAGCCTTCACCTTTGACTTTGTGTTTGACCTGGACTCGGAGCAGGAGCAGGTTTACCACAGCTGCGTGGAGAGGCTCATCGAGGGCTGCTTCGACGGCTACAACGCCACCGTCTTCGCCTACGGACAGGTACGAGCGCACACCATTCAGCTGTCAGACTGCACATGTTTAGACCTGGATTATGGTTAATATCTCTGTACTTACTGGGTCTGTCTACAAGAAAAAAACTGTCACAAAGTTCAGCCTCTTCTGTATGGTTCCTCACAGTTCGCCCACTCACTAATATGACTGATCAGGTCAATTATGTGTGGATTTTCCTTTTTAGATACAGTGTTTCTTATGAAAGTGTCAAGCCATTTGGTAAAACTATAGCTCCGTGAATAGAGGACAGGGCTGAAGTGCACAACACACCACCGCTTTATCAACATTTGGGGTCACATAAAATATCCACAGCACTAGATCTGTTTCAATAGTGATGAAATAACAACTGCTTTATTAGATCTTTGTGAAAAATGAAACAGAATGCTTTACCAACAATGCGCTACAAAACTGTCAATCCAGATTAAACTAGGACTCGATACCAACCAGGTCTAAACCAAAATCAGGTTTAGTCCAGTACCAATCCAGAATCAAATCCAGTCTAAACCAGGACCAAACAAGGTATACAGTAGAATTAAACAAATACTAAACAGGACCAAATCAGGTCTAAACTACTCCTGAGTCAACCCAGCCAACAAGAGAAAATATACATTTTAATATTTGGAAGATGAGCAAAGTCCTGGCCCCGGGACTTAAATTGACCAGGCCTTGTATAAGATATCTAAAAATTCTAGACTCGAAAATATATCTTTTGAATGCTGAAAAGTCCTAAAAATGTTGCCTATAACAGGAGCTAAAAAACTACCTCAAAATGCGGCTATAATCTAGCATATTTAGATTTGTTTAAATGTTCATTAATATGCATTGTTCCCCCTTTTAACATGGTAGATAAATAAATAAATAAATCAAAAGCAATGTTAATGTAAAATTGATGTAGATTAATGTAAAAAACGTAAGTAAAAGTAAAGTGTTGCCTTATAATGTCATTTGTCCTTGTATATATATATATATATATTTTCAATTAGAAAAACCCATGAATAGTTCAGAGACACTTTGGCGTGAGCATAAAAATAGGATCTGCCTCAAAACTGAGATACTTCTTCACAAACTCACCGAAATGATCAAAATAAGCCTTTGAAAACACAGAGCGCTTTACGATTAATCTTTTGATCTCACAAGGTGAAACAAAGCATTCATCCAAGAGAAATCTGAAAATCAAAATGCTACGTGTCAGGAAAATAATTGATTTTTATAGTGATTGTTGTATTTGGAAGATAAAGTACAATGACTTTAAAATGACTCTTTCAATCGCCAACATTTTCTTTTATTTTGGTCTTTTCCACATCAGAATCAGAATCAGAATCAGAATCAGAATCAGAAGCGGTTTATAAACATGGGTTGCCCCCTTTTTTGTGCAGAGATATAACATTAGACATGACAGTTCAATAATCTAATTACTCCAAACATCTGAGAATTAACAGATTTTTGTTCCACGGTTAAACATTGCCCGTGATAGTTTATATCTCGTCTGCAATAACCGTCAAATATTTAATGCTCAGTACCTACAGTCAGTTGGCTTTTATTCAGAAAACAGTATAATAAGTTTTTTGTTTGTTTGTCCTCCGCTCTTGTGCCACAGACGGGTTCAGGGAAGACCTACACCATGGGCACCGGCTTCGACGTGAGCCTGAGTCCCCCGGAGAACGGCATCATCCCGCGGGCCGTGCACCAGCTGTTCCAGGGGGTCCAGACCCGGCGAGAGCGAGCGCAGGAGGCCGGGCTTCCACCGCCAGAGTTCAAGGTCTCCGCTCAGTTCTTGGAGGTGAGATAAAAGAGTAACAAGGAACACAAACGGCCTTAGTGAAAAGGAGGGAAGAAGAGGAACGATGTGTGTTTTCATTTGATCTTAGTGCGGACTAGACATGGGACGATATTGAAATTTTGTGTCACAATCATCAAGACCAAAATAACTGCGATTAAAGTCCATATGACAGGTTCTTATTTTTGTGTAATTATAACTTAGTTTGGATGGAGGGCACCTGTGGTAAATATTTATCGTAGTTTTTCATCAGTCAAGATGCAAATTGGCGGGAAATTTAGAAGAATAAACGTTTAAAATGACAGGAAGTAGAGCTGAGTTCTAAAATGGAATCCCTCCGCCTGTGATGTCATCAAAAAGCGACATGCCATCAAAAATACAAGGACAATTTAAACGCAACTAACTCATCTTTTGGACAGTTTAAACCATCGTTCAATAAAATAAAGGTATTATGGATTATTTATTGTCAATTCCTAAGTGTTGTGTAATTTTTATGGATTTTGGTCCTTGTTTTCAAAATGGTTGCTAGGTAACAGTTGTGGAATTACCTTTATGTCATATTTGCTGCTCATGTTCAACCAGGAAGTAACATTAAAAATGTCCCAAAAACCGTCAAACTGGGGACCAATGGGCAAAATTGTTAGTAAAATCTTAAATATAATCATGTTCACTAGGTTTTTGTGAAATGTGTCGTTTAATCTGTCATTTAAACTTTAAGAATAATATCACGAGAGTTTTTAACATTTCAGACAGTTTAAAAATGTGACTTAAAGACATGCTTTCTCATTATGAATAAGTTCTCTGTTTAAACAACTACTGTAATATAGATTTGTACTTTGTCATAAGAGACATCTATAGCTATCTAGATCTAGAAAAGAACTAAATAGCTTTTTTCTACTCAATCTGGTGACAAAATGGCGATTATCTTTTTTGGCGATCTTCCAAAATGTAGCACGAACGTTATTGTCTTCCCTTTTTATCGCGATAAACAATATTATTGTTTATTGCATCCTTAATTCGGACCAAGGACGTCAACTGTTACTGTTATGGTTATTGTGAGAAGAAACATCACGGTTTTAAAGATTATTCATGCTTAGGGATGGGATGAGACACAAGATTCTATCCACATTTTCTTCTAAATTCTTGGAAACTGTGACCAATTCTGCAGCGTAAATCCCCACATGCATTACAGCTGATTATTACAATATACGCATTATATTCCACTATGTCTATTACACTTCACTGAATCAAACTGGACCTGGTCTGTCAGAAAGTTTTTGATACAAGTGTCTATGTGCAGGAGCCTTTTAACCACAGCTGCTTAAACATCTACAACATTCACACCTGTGTCAAATATTATAAAAGTCTTTATTTGTAGAGCATAATTCATACACAAGCTTTATACAATTGCATAAAATCACAAAACAGACAAAATAATAATATAAAGGGAAAAGTGCAAATAAATCAAGTTGTGTCTTGAAACGGTCCTTTAATACCAAGGTTTTGGTACCACTTTCTAATAACTACATCTTATTTTGCCTTAACAAAGCATTAACAAAGACATAATTAATAATGAATATATAGTTTATTAAACATGATTCAGGTTTAGTAACTGCTTAATTAAGGTTAAGGTTAGTGTTAGGGTTAGAATATTTGTTTAATAGTTACTAAGCCTGAATCATTCTTAATAAACCATTTGTTGATTATGAATTCCGTCTTTGTTCATGCTTTATTAGGTGTAGTTATGATAAAGTGTTACCCAGATTTTTCCTTCCTTTCTGCAGCTGCTTTTTCCCACATTTAAACATTCCAAATGCGTGTGTGCTGTGTGTGCCATGTGTGTGTCGTGTGGGAGTAATCACATCATACAGGATAATGAACTCTTCCTCTGGGTCTGGGGCCAAACCGGGGCCTCATCAGTCGGGCCCTTATGTAACCTTATTACTCTAATCTTATGAACAACAGGTGTGTGGGAAAGAGTGTGACTTTATTCATGCTTCAGTGAAACTCAAAGATGGTTTTGGTTTTAAATGACAAAAATAGCGTTTAATTTGACTTTCAAATTTCAGTCACAGATCCAGAGTCAGTTCTTTGCCTCAAAAGAAACTGACGTACAAATTATGTATAAACTATGTATATTTAAAAACAAAAATAATCACTGATGAACTGTGTTTTCAAAGTACTCAAATCTACTCATCTAGTAATAAAAATATTGCTTTTTCAAATGTAACTTTGGAAAAATTATGTGCAGTAAATTATGTATAGTAATGTTAACTTCCAGTGTGTTTCTATCTATCTATCTATATACCTGGGCTGTGTCCCACCAAAGTGGGGTAGCCTAGACAGGGCACACACCCTCACTCCCCCCCAAACCCTCCTTCCGTGACCCCCCTCCCTCCAGTGTGTTTACTGAATCTAAACACATGTTAGATATTCAATTAATGTTCTCTACCATGTCAGAGATAAAAATATTCTGTTGGATCAGTCCTGGTTCAGTCTATAATTTATCTTTTGCAAAGCCTGAAACAGGACTGTCAGGGTGAAACCAGAACTTTTAAACCCCTGATCCAAACTGAAACCTGTTTCTCATGTGATTTTGTTCAGTTGTACAACGAGGAGATCCTGGACCTGTTTGATGGATCCAGAGACCTAGAGTCCAGGAGCCGAAAGTCCAACATCAAGATCCACGAGGACGGCAGCGGCGGCATCTACACCAGCGGCCTCACATCCAGACTCGTGCACTCAGAGGAGGAGGTACTAAGCCAGGACTAAACCAGGACTAAACCAGGACCAAACCATGCTCACGTCCAGACTCGTGCACTCAGAGGACGAGGTACTAAACCAGGACTAAAACAGGACCAAACCAGGCTCACGTCCAGACTTGTGCACTCAGAGGACGAGGTACTAAACCAGGACTAAAACAGGCTCACGTCCAGACCTGTACACTCAGAGGACGAGGCACTAAACCAGGACTAAACCGGGACTAAACCAGTACTAAACCAGGCTCACGTCCAGACTCGTGCACTCAGAGGACGAGGTACTAAAACAGGACTAAACCAGGACTAAACCAGGCTCATGTCCAGATTTGTGCACTCAGAAGACGAGATACTAAACCAGGACTTAAAAAAGGACTAAACCAGGCTCACGTCCAGACTTGTGCACTCAGAGGATGAGGTACTAAACCAGGACTTAAAAAAGAACTAAACAAGGACTAAATCAGGACTAAACCAGGCTCACGTCCAGACTCGTGCACTCGGAGGACGAGGTACTAAACCAGGACTACACCAGGACCAGACCAGGCTCACGTCCAGACTCGTGCACTCAGAGGACGAGGTACTAAACCAGGACTAAACCAGGACTAAACCAGGCTTACATCCCAACTTGTGCACTCGGAGGACGAGGTACTAAACCAGGACTAAACCAGGATCACGTCCAGACTCACGCACTCAGAGGATGAGGTACTAAACCAGGACAGACTAAATCAGGACTAAAACAGGTTTTGACCAGGACTTAATGGGACTAAATTAGATGAGTTGAAATGGGACTAAACGGTGATTAAACAATGGCCAAACCAGGACTAAACCAGGACTAAATCAGAATTACGTCCAAACTCGTGGACTCATGGGAGGAGTAGTTGAATCAGGACTGATCCGGGACTAAACCAGGACTTTTACCTGTCCATACTACAGTGAACTCTGAGTTAAGATTCACTTTTCTCTGGACGCACTCGGCTCTCATGGATCTGCTGCTTCTTTGCTCCAGTTGTTGCAGTGTCTGAAGTTGGGCGCCCTCTCTCGGACCACAGCCAGCACTCAGATGAACGCCCAGAGCTCCAGGTCACACGCCATCTTCACCATCCACCTGTGCCAGATGAGAATATGTCCAACGCAGGTGAAGTACACACTCATAGTACTCTGAATACTGCATGTATAAAGTACTATCCACCTGTGCCAGATGAGAATATGTCCAACGCAGGTGAAGTACACACTCATAGTACTCTGAATACTGCATGTGAAAAGTACTATCCACCTGTGCCAGATGAGAATATGTCCAACGCAGGTGAAGTACACACTCATAGTACTCTGAATACTGCATGTATAAAGTACTATCCACCTGTGCCAGGTGAGAATATGTCCAACGCAGGTGAAGTACACACTCATAGTACTCTGAATACTGCATGTGAAAAGTACTATCCACCTGTGCCAGATGAGAATATGTCCAACGCAGGTGAAGTACACACTCATAGTACTCTGAATACTGCATGTATAAAGTACTATCCACCTGTGCCAGGTGAGAATATGTCCAACGCAGGTGAAGTACACACTCATAGTACTCTGAATACTGCATGTATAAAGTACTATCCACCTGTGCCAGATGAGAATAAGTCCAAGCACAGGTGAAGTACACACTCATAGTACTCTGAATACTGCATGTATAAAGTACTATCCACCTGTGCCAGGTGAGAATATGTCCAACACAGGTGAAGTACACACTCATAGTACTCTGAATACTGCATGTATAAAGTACTATCCACCTGTGCCAGATGAGAATATGTCCAACGCAGGTGAAGTACACACTCATAGTACTCTGAATACTGCATGTAAAAAGTACTATCCACCTGTGCCAGATGAGAATATGTCCAACACAGGTGAAGTACACACTCATAGTACTCTGAATACTGCATGTATAAAGTCCTATCCACCTGTGCCAGATGAGAATATGTCCAACGCAGGTGAAGTACACACTCATAGTACTCTGAATACTGCATGTTAAAAGTACTATCCACCTGTGCCAGATGAGAATATGTCCAACGCAGGTGAAGTACACACTCATAGTACTCTGAATACTGCATGTGAAAAGTACTATCCACCTGTGCCAGATGAGAATAATGCCAACGCAGGTGAAGTACACACTCATAGTACTTTAGCACAGAGTCAATGCAGGCTGCAGGCAAGAGAAGTGAGGACAGAGGCACTTTATTTACAGTAAACAAGTTGTAGCAGCGGTAACACCAGCAGCAGGTTGAAAACAAAACACAGTTAACACAAACCAAAGTAATTCCTCATAGTTTACAGTTTAGAAATTATGAATTTTAATACTGTAGCCAAAATACCAAGCCATTGTAGATGATTTTAACAGTTTTATTGCTTTTAACAGTACATTTTTACTGTACATATTACATTGTAGAGCATTTTAAAATATTAATATTTTTTAAAATCAGATTTTCGGCACTTTAATCCAAAAGCAAAGCAACTGTATTTATTTTGTTTTTAAACATAGCAGATTAGTCTATTTATTTTATTTAAAATAACTTATACCAATTAATAAGACAATTCCTGAATTGCATTTCTACTTGGGAATGATAAATTAACTCAGCTTATTCAACTTATTCTAGAAGTTGTCGTGGGCGCCGCCGTCTTGTTTCCGTTGTAGTTTACACGGAGCAGACGAGCTCAACAGAAAATAAGTTCTACATGGACTAAAAGGCCGTTTTCAGGCCACAGGAAATCAGTGCATTGTGACTGGTTTTTGCACATGTACATTAAACATTTTACACAAATCAATAATAACATAATGTTTTAGCGAGAGATTTTTCCCTCGATCGCCGTTTGCACAAACCGTGTTCTCATCAAACTGGAAGTCCTTTTACCACAAGAGTGCAGATCATAGACCAGAGGGGGGCAAACTAAGGCCCGGGGGCCACATGCGGCCCTTTTGGCATTTTGATCCGGCCCGCAAAGCATTCAATAAAAAATTGTATGAGTTAGGTGTGGTGCATTTGTCATTTTATAGTTGCCTGAGCAGCTGCTTGTTCATTAAAAATCAGTTTTGAGAACAGCCACCACTAGAATAACACCAAACAGTGATGCATTGGATAAAAGGAGTGATCAACCGCACTGTTCCCACTAAATAAAGGTAATGATTTTTGCTATTCTGTAGTAATTTTTGTGTATTTTAGGCATTAAGTCTATGTGTAGTAGTATGTGTGTAAAATGGTCCGGCCCCCAGGCAAGTGTAAAAATCCAATGTGGCCCTTGCGTCAAAATAATTGCCCACCCCTGTCATAGACATAAAAAGAGGCAAAAGGGGGCGGAGCAGAACAAGGTGAATATGAACGATAACATCATCTTCACACATGTCGACCTGAAACCAGTCACTGCACAGGAAGCTGCTGAGTTTCGGTGAGACTCTGCACTAATAAAATGAAAAATGAGAAGTACATTATTGTATAAAACAAAATATATAATTATATAAATGTAAATATCAAATTCATATTTGACATAACACTCTGAACACTGTATTTTTAGGTGAGGCAGATGCATTAACTTCAGTAACTTTTTTAGTGAAATTGTGCTTCTCTGAGTAGTTTTCAAACATCATACTTTTACTCCTGCTTGAGTAATACTGTATATTTGACGGTGTAAACATTGATTAAAAGTTTTCGTTACTCTTTCCACTCTGAGTAAATCTAAGTGCTTCTAAATCTACAAAAACTTTATGTTGACAATATTACATTATTTGAACATTTGTGTTTATTGTTTGATCAAATATCATTTAGTTTTTCTCATTTTTGTGGTCTTTGTGAATGTAATTGTGCCACTTACATTCATCTTCCACTTAAATCTGATGTTTCACCCACACAGTTGCTCTTACTTTAGTGATAGTTTCAAATGCCCTTTTACTCTCTCTTAAGTAATTTCTTGGGTGTTTTAACAGAATGGCTCAGAGGAGACCCTCGAGGTGAACGGCGTGGACTCCTCTCTGGCTCAACCCGAGTACGAGACGCTGATGGCCAAGTTTCATTTCGTGGACCTGGCTGGATCTGAGCGACTGAAGAGAACCGGAGCCACAGGAGACCGGGCCAGAGAGGGCATCTCCATCAACTGTGGACTGGTCTGTGCCTCTGTGTTTAGTTGTTTATTCTCAGGTTCATTATTATCACTACTTTCATTACATGTGTTTTGTAACAGCAATAAAAAACAACACAAATGATAGTACTAACTAAAGTGACATTATTGTTTTTATGTTGCCTGGAATTTTCCTCTGTATGGCATTATCTATCTCCATGGTGACAAACGGGCGACGAACCATAAACCCCGCAAGTTACATTGTGCAAAAAGAGTCACCAAATTATTTTTAAATTCAATTAAGCTATTAAAGTATAGTATAGTCAACTTCATTATGCAAATTTTACTTTTTTGAGCTTTTAACCTTGTTATAACATTGTTCCCTCATCAAACTGGAGTTGTATTTAGCTTCATTCACACTTGTTTGATGAATTCTGGTTAATAAATTGTCTCCCTCTGAGCCTCAGAAAATACTCAGCTCCAAATTTCCCAATTTTGTGACATCAGAGATACAGCTCTGAGATCTTCTGTGCTGTTTTTAACTCCGTAAATCATCTCCAGACTCATTTTGAGCATTTCTGCCTCAAATCGTGTTCATTACATCTGTGTGCCTACATTAGCATGTCGGTGCCTTTAGGTGGAGCACTAATAAGATTTAAAGTATTATATTATTTGTATGTATTCAGTAGATAATGTATACATTATTTAAGTTCTGAAAGCAGTGGAACTCAGAAGAGTTTAAAGACTAATAACACCACAAATAATACATAAAATGTGTCCTTCAAACTGTAAACATTGAAATTGCCTTGGTTTTGTGTGTGTTTTAGCTGGCACTGGGGAATGTGATCAGTGCTTTGGGAGATCAGATGAAGAAGGCGGCACACGTTCCCTACAGAGACTCCAAACTCACACGACTGCTGCAGGACTCGCTCGGAGGAAACAGGTTTGTGCGGAAATGAAACGGCTCGGGAGTCAAACCCACAACCTGCTCACACAGAGGAGCACACTGGATATACAATTTATTTGCCTTTTATTTTCTATATTCTGCTCTATTTTATTTACAACTGTGTTTGTAGTTGTTTGTGCATGACAAAAAGTTATTATTATTTTTGTTTGTGGATAATACACTGGACAAAATTGGCTATTGCTGGTTCTGTAATCATAATTTAATTTGAGGACTGTTTAGTTTATGCAGAAAATACTCAAAATTAGGAAATGTGTTACCTTTTTCCATTTAATTATTTTAGGTTGAAAATAAAACCCAAACAGTTTAGATCTATCTAATGTATCTCTATCTTTATCTCTTTAATTTCTCTTTAATTTATCTAATGTATAGATGTTTATCAACCTTTAGATGGAAAAAGTTGACATAATTTATATTTAAGGTCAGCTTTTTTTCAACATACACAGAAAATATAATGTAATATAGAACAAAACATAACAATAGTCAGAATCTCCTAAAACAGAACAAAATAAATAAGAAATTGACCATAAATGTCAGACATGAACCCAAACTACGGTCAGCTTTTCATTCAGTGTTTGGAGGCAGAGGGTTGGTGAGATTGTGGTTTGACTGTGCACGTTTGCCTCGTCCACAGCCGCACGGTGATGATCGCGTGTGTGAGTCCGTCCGACCGCGACTTCATGGAGACTCTGAACACCCTGAAATACGCAAACCGAGCCCGAAACATCAAGAACAAAGTGGTGGTGAACCAGGACAAGACGAGTCAGCAGATCAACGCTCTGCGCGCCGAAGTGGCCCGGCTGCAGATGGAGATCCTGGAGTACAAGGCCGTAAGAGAGGGGGGGCGAGGGAGGGGGAGAGGAAGGGGGAGAGGGGGTGAGAGGGAGGGAGAGGGGAGCATGGTGTAGGTACATCATCTATTCAGGCTGCAAAAGACAGTAAGACTATGAAAACCCTTTTATTTTTTGTAGTTATACTTTATTATAACTATTAATGGTGACAATTGCAAAATACTTCTAATGATATACAATAAAAAATGTATATATGTATAAAATTGGCTAAATAGTCTCCCAGATGGAGGCAAGAGGCAGTTTTAACTATTGATTACATTGAACTTTGGCATAACACTTTCATACACAGGGTTTCTGCGTGACATTAAAAAGCATTAAAAATCATGAGTTTTGGCTAGAGTAAGGCCTTAAAATGCATTAAAAAGCATAAATTCAATTTTCACGGGCATCAAATCTAAACACCATTTTGAAAAAAGTTGTATCTATCAGAACAATAACTATAAACTTAATAAAAATAAGAGCAAATAATTATCGTCTTCCCAGAGCTGCTGTATCAGCCGATCAGAAGTGCGTGTCCATAACATTCAAGTATATTATAAATCCAAGATCTACTGGATTTATTGAATCTAGATGTTAAAAGCTGAGATCAAATCATCTAAAAGTAAAAGTGAGGGTTCAGAACTTATTTGTGCATGGTTTAAATTTCACATAAATTATCTTTTTGAATATTATAAAGTAGTTTATTATATTCTGGTCATTCTGCTGCCCAATGGAGTGGTTACAGGCCTGTAGTTTTGACATGATAAAAGCATAAATGTTTTGTTCTGACGCTGATTATGGCATTAAAAAGCATTACATCTGATTTGCTGAAACCTGCATAAACCCTGAAACAATAATACACCCGGAAACGTGCGGTACTTCATCAAAGATCAGAATCAGAATCGGTTTATTGCCAAGATAGGAACTTGCTTTTGGAGAAGGTGCAACATAAAACAATGAATAAAATAGCAAAATATATAAAAGAGGCATGAATAATATAAAATAAAATAGAATAGACTAAGACTATATACAGCAGGTGTGTCCAAACTTTTTCCACTGAGGGCCACATACTGAAATGTAGACCAAGCGGAGGGCCACAATTAAATCATGAAACGTTCAAAAAAGTTGATTTTTAAAGTGCCGCCACACCTAAATTCAGTCTCAATGCTTTAATATCAGGTCTGTATCGCACCAAAATGTTATTTAGGTTATAATAGTAGAAAATCTGAAATTTGCTGTAAAAAGTATGTCTTAGGACAATGTGGGCCAATTCACCAGGAAGCTTGAGGGCCAAGAAAAATTGGTCTGCGGGCCGCTTTTGACCCCCGGGCCTTAGTTTGGACATGCCTAATATACAGAAATGTACAGCTGGATAGACAGACAGTTTGGCGGTGCAAACTGATAGTTGCAATGAGAATATCATTGTTAAAGATCTTAATTTTAACAATATTTATATTGCTGCCCCCCATTTGTATTAAATACTCTTGGCCCATAGAGTGCTGTGAGGTCACGTGAAACCCAGCAATAACGCACCTCATTCATTCATCGTCTCCGTCTAGAAGCCTTCACTCACCAACCTTTATTTGGTTAAACATGTATTGAAATAATCTCAGTGTACAACAGAGATCATCGTTTGACTGGTCGTCCAATCGAAAAGCAATTGCTGACCAGTCGCCTGCTAAAATAATTGCGGAGAAGCAGGTTAAGCGTACTCAGCAAAAAGTTTAAATCTATCCAAGTTTAAAATGGCTTGAATTTATCATGTTTATCTGGATCTGAGAAGTTTTGATTCAGTGAGATTTAAATATTTGAGATTCAGAATATTTCACTGGTTTCAAGGTGTTTCTGACTGATCACATGATAATTTTGCGTAAAATAAGAAAATTATATTTGTCAGTGGGGTAAGTAAAATTGTCTTAACCCACTGACAGATAATTTGGATTGAAGTAAGAAATAATGTATTGAAACAAGTCGGAACCGGTTTGAAACAAGTAAAACAATCTAGTTCCATCAAATAAATCGTCTCCACTGATCTTAACAAGTCAAAATGTCTGAAATTCAGATTAATATCCTGAAATCAAGACATTTTAACTCATCTATACCGTATTTTCCGCACTATAAGGCGCACCGGATTATAAAGCGCACCTTCAATGAATGGCCTATTTGAAAACTTTGTTCATATATAAGGCGCACCGCATTATAAGGCGCATAGAATAGAAGATACAGTAGTGGATGTGGTTGCGTAGTTGCGGCTCAGTATTGATCGATATATACGTCGCACCGGATTATAAGGCGCACTGTCAGTTTTTTGAGAAAATTGGAAGCTTTTAGGTGCGCCTTATAGTGCGGAAAATACGATAACTTCATTATTTGCAGTGTACGACCTAGAGACGGACGTCGCTGAGAACAATTACAACAAACTCACATTGTGCGTCGTGACCCAGAGTCCTGCCCCGCTCGTGCATTAATCCTGATCATAATGACACAGTTTATGCCTCTGAAGCTGAAGGACCTGTTCCACAAGAGGAGTCCGTGCCACCTCAGCGTTATGTTAGCGTTTGTGAGCCTCGTGCAGCCCGTACACGGATCGATAAGCTCCGCACACAACACGGCGCCGAGGCTTTTGGGTAATTTATGGAGCACGGAGCATTACGTGGATGAGCTCGGAGAAAACGGCCGCTTCAAGACTGATTTACTCATCAGTTTAATGGAATTGATAATAACAGGTTTGGTTTAGTTTGCGACGGGACGTGTTCTACCTGTTTTACACGGCTGGTAGAGTTTAGTGTGACTGTTGTGTCATTGTGCCTTCGAGCAAAACACGTCACCCACCTTGTATGAGCTAGGGATGTTGGTCCTGAAGTCGTTTATTTCATTTACTGGTCGATGATCTTTTAGTCATTCATTCATTCATTCATTTTCTACCGCTTATTCCCGTTAGGGGTCGCGGGTGACTGGAGCCTGTCCCAGTGACTTTGGGCCTTAGGCGGGGTACACCCTGGACAGTGGCCAACTCGTCGCAGGGCTGACACAGAGACAGAGACAAGGACAGACAACCATTCACTCTCACATTCATTCACTAGGGACAATTTAGAGTTGTCAATTAACCTACACAGTCATGTCTTTGGACGGTGGGAGGAAGCCGGAGAACCCGGAGAGAACCCACGGTAACACGGGGAGGACATGCAGACTCCACCCAGAGAGATCGTGTGATGTTGGGGTGGTTCAGAATTCGAACCCACGATGTTGGGGTGGTCTGGGATTCGAACCCACGATCTCCTTATTGAGAGGCAGAAGCTCTAGCCGCTCTGCCACCGTGCACCCCATCTTTTAGTCAAGGCCGATATTTTTATTTTGACAGTGAGGATTTAAATGTGACAGCAGCAGAAGGGAGAAGGACTGGAGGTTGTTAGATGAAGATTTGGGAGTGAACCATGAGTTTAATCTGTCTTTTTCTGTTCTGTTTTCCTGTTTTTCTATTCACCTTATTCCTGAAGTTGCCGTACGCGCCGCCGTCTTGTTTCCATTGTAGTTTACATGGAGCAGACGAGCTCAACAGAAAATAAGTTCTACATGGACTAAAAAGCCGTTTTCAGACTGACCAGGAAATCGTTGCGTTGTGACTTGTTGTGGCTCGTGTTCATTAAACATTTTACACAAATCAATCTACTTTATGTAACATTTTAGCGGCGAGACTTTTCCCTCGTTCATCATTAGCTTTAACGGAGTTCTCGTCAAACGGAAGTGCGTTTACAACAAAAGTGCAAAAAACGACAAAAGTGGGCGGGGCAGAATAAGGTCAATACATTTGTTGTTTCTGCATGAGCTTCAGCGCCGCTATAGTCTTACGAGTGCAGTTTCGGTCAGTTAAATCGAGACACTTAGTAGTTTTCAGAGCTTTTTCAATAGCCTGTCTTTAGTGGTGTTGTCACATTACTAACATTTCGATACCAGGGGGACTGTTAGATACTCAATACGAATTTCAGAACCAACAGACACTTTCTACTTAAAATAATTGTTCTTTCCGTATGTCACCGTGTAGTTTGATAAAACTCTAGATAATTTTAAAACTGTTCAGAAAAGGTCATTTTTTGTGTATCTTGTTCAGATGAGTATCTGGTTTTGATACTAGTTTATACCAAGTACATCATTTTTAATACTTTTGGCAACTTACTCTTTAGTCTTTACTAATCGATCGCTCGGGCTTCTAAAATAAGGTTCCTCATTAAACTATAAGGCATTAATAGACACTATTATTTGTTTATGCACTTATAAGGTATTTACTCGTGTTTGCAGTTGGCTTATAATATCTTTAAATGTTAATAAACCATTAACAGAAAAACTTGTAAGTATTTTCTGTAACCAAGTGATAAATCCTTGTAAATGCCTTAAAAGTGCTTATAAATAAACAACTAATGCTCATTATAGTTTACTAAGGAATCTTATTTTAAAGTCTATATCAGAATCGGTTTATTGCTATTTTCTGTGATCAAAATTCACAAACAGAGGAACTTGCTTTGGCGTAAGTGCAACATAAAACAATGAATAAAATATTAGCAAAATATATTAAAAAGGCCATGCATAAAATTAAGAAAGAATAAAATAAAATAGAATAGACTTGGACTATATACAGAAATGTACAGTTGCAGAGCAGGTAGTGCAAATTGCCAGTGCAAATAGATCGCTGCTATATAATTTTACATATTATACATTCACATATAATATGACGGTTAGACGACACGTTTCACTAGATTTTATTAAACATGTTGCCTTTTTGTCCCTACTCTGACAGTTTCCAGTTTAAAATGTTACTTCCTGGTTGAACATGAGCACAAATATGGAAATTCCACAACTGTTACCTAGCAACCATTTTGAAAACATGGGCAAAAATTCACATAAATTACACAACAGTCATGAGTCATGATCTGACAAACAATAATACCTGGTAACTCCTTTGTTTTGCTGAATGATGCTTTAAACGGGGAAAAAATGTGTTAGTTTTGTGTAAACTGTCTCTGTATTTTCAATGACACGTCGATTCCATTTTAGAACTCAGCTTCCTGTCGCTTTTTTTTTCCAATTTTTTTTTCACAAATTGCAACTTCACAAATGTAAAACTATAATAAAATTGCCACAGGTGCCCTCCCACTAAACTAAATCATGAAACATTTTGAGAACCTGTCACACAGACTTTCAACTATCACCACGCTTTAGGCTTCAGTCGACCGTTTCTTTGTTTGTTGTTGTTCTTAGTTTGAATATGGCATTGTGCTTTGTCCCGTATTGTCTCACCATCGAGTCTGAGGATAACGAGACTTTAATTATTCATTATCCTTGACATTAATAGCAGCAGTCGCGATGAGCTTGAACTTGCCCCTCGTGTGTTCGACGGTGGCTGCAGGCCGTGTTTGGACTTGTGTTGTGTCTTGTGTGTGGAGTAAACCTGGAGGAGAATGCTTATGCTGTGACTTCGCTTGAATGGAGAGTTTGTTTACAGCTTAAACAGCAGAATTTCTCATGTATGAATCACACGGGATCAGCACAACACTCTGACAAACAAATACACGGAAAAAATATGGGTTAGACCGTGCAATTAAATAAGTGGTATGCGTATTAGACCAGTTTTCACGCGCTTTGTTGTGAGGTGCTCTTCTGTGTTTTTAAAGCTTCACAACAAAGCAGCTCTTACTCGTGGCCAGCAGCTCTTGTTTATGTTTTAGTTTAGTTTAGTGAGTCTTTGTGTGACTTTCTGTTGTTACATCAACTACTTAGTAAAGGTGATTGTTGTGATTTTGGGCTCTACAAATGTAAATAGAGCTTTGTTTGACTTGGTTTGGTTTAGTTTGTTGCCGCTTTGCTTCTTTGCAACAATAACACGTGAACTCTGCAGGTCTGTAAAATATCAGGTCACATTTTGCTTTAGGGAACAACGATTAGCATCTAACCAGCTGCTAATTTGCATACATGTAAGTGTTTGGTTTGATGTTAATTAGTATTTATTCGTTGTGCACAAGTTATTTCTCATTCTGCTAATTTGATTCTTACACTGCAACATTATACAGATGATTAGGTCAAAACTGATAGAATTCAGTGGTATTTATCTTGATTTGAGTACATTTTGACTTGAAAATAGTATTTGCCAATAGACCAAGTAGGCTTTGTGAATATTTTAAGTGTAATAGCGCATTCTTTTCTAATTTCAAGTCATAAAATGCTTGTTTTTTTCTTATTCTATGTAAAACAACATATTGTATGCCTTTTCAATTGGCGAATTTCACTTTAAACCATTCAAAACATACTGAAATCAAGATAAAAACAACTTATTTCAATAACTTATCTTATCTAATATCTATCTTTTTTACTGATTATTAGTATGATTTTAAGACATTTTGTACATGCATTATTGCTTTTATTAAAACTCAATTTCATGTGGTACTAACTCTTAACAGCAGCCTTATTACAGCTTATTAGGTTAATATAATAATAATCAGACTAATAAGCAGATTATACAGACTTTTATTAGTAGGAAAGTGTTAGTAAATGTCCAATTAGCATTTTGGACAAGATAATGCAGAATAATACATTAATAAGAGCTGATGAAAATACAAATTAACATTGAATTAACAACGTAAACTTGTGCAAATTAGTAGGTAGTTTTGCGATTTTTATGATAAGCGCTGCCTTACATGCTCTGATCCCAGTCTTGTGCTCTTTCAGGGGAAGCGTGTGGCGTGTGAGGAGGGCTCGGAGGGCTTCAGCGACCTCTTCCAGGAGAATTCCATGCTCCAGCGCGAGAACGACACGCTGCGGCTGCGAGTCAAAGCCATGCAGGAGACCATCGACCACCTGAACAGCCGAGTGACGCATCTGCTGGCCAACCAAGTCAGCCACCTGCTCGCCAAGTCCAGTACGAGGCGCCCGGCCGACACAGGCACAGTGTGGTCTGTGTGCTGCGGTGCTGAATTCTGTTGTGCTTTGCAGGCGAGGGGAACGAGGAGATCGGCGCGCTGGTCCAGAACTACATCAGAGAAGTTGAAGAGCTGAGGTGAATGCTTATGGCTTATTGCCTTGATTTTCAACCAGTGCGCCGGGGAACACTAGTGTGCCTTCAGGTTTTCCCAGGTGTGCCTTGAAAAAATGTCAGATTAATGGATTTAAATGAATAATTGACCATTTTAAGGTGTTTGGAGCAACTCCTTCCCAAAAAAACCCTCAAAAAACCCTGAAACGAAAACAGCCACCATTGCCAAATTTAAAGAACTAGACAGAATGACATACTGTAAACAATATTTGCAACATAATACCACTATTAGTGTTGTGCCGCATAATATTTTCCACCAAAAAAGTTTTGGCTTATTGAACTGGGCTTATTGTTAATGCTCATGTTGAAGTATCGCATTAGTAATGAGAGGTCGAAATGCCAAATATCACATTTAGAACCCTTTATTTGTATAAAGGTTTATACGCTCGCTACAGGTGGATTTCACTTTATGCCTGTAACTGTTTAAGAGAATTTATAAAGGTGGAAATGCGTTTAGTCGCTTAAACTCAAGAAGTGAAGATTTAATCCCACATGACTGTCGGATGTGATAAGCTGGTTGTTTTCCCCAAATCCTCTAGAAGAAGCAGAGCTGAAGATCACTGCACTGCACAAGGCTTGAAGTTCAGGCTGAAAACAAAACCTGTTGGCCAATCAATAACTGGCTCAGAAACACATACGCGCTGTCTAATCTAGAAACTCACGGATAGTTCATGTAAAAGTATTGGGAGACTTTAGCGTTCGCTCTTTTTAACTTCAGCGTAGCATTTTGGCAAAGATAGAGGCAGCTGCCTTTTGTTTAGTTTGTAAAACATATCTGTGGCATTATTAAAGTGTTAACAATCTGCGTACATTAACATGACAAAAACACAGAACAGACAGGCGGCTCTCGTATGTTTGTAACAACAGCCAGATATGCTCTGGAACATGGATGGAAATGGATCTAAATTTGTTTTTGTTATTCACTTTACTTATGCAGATTTAGATAATATGACACTTCGCGTCAATACATGATCTCTGTGGGAATAGAGGTTATGCACCGACATTCTTTTATTCGAAAAATGCTTCTCAGTATTCTGACTTGAGTGGCGGCACAAAGTCATAAAATGTATTTCTTTGCTTTTCTTTGGCCTAATGTTTGTTTATAGAGCCTTTGTTTTACTCAAATCAACTTTATACAATAAATTGTCAACTGAAAGTTGTTGTTGCGACTGTGCAGAGCTTAGCTGGCTTGTTTGCTACCGCCAGTTGGAGCTAAAGGACACTTCAGCTGCTGCACAACAGTTAATATCCCCAACACTTTGATACAAAAACATCTTATTTAAGGAGAGAAAGATAATGAGGTCAACTGTGTGTGATCCAAAAGTCTGTGTCAGTGTCCTGTTCTTTATCTGGTTTTCTACAACTGTATACTTAATTTTATTTTTTTAGATGTCGGGTACAAACTAAATATTTTGCAGAGCTGCAGACTCTTTAGCAGCACATTTTACTTGTGTTTTTAGCTTTTACTGGAGAAAATGTTATGACTCAGCATCGGCTCTCATACGTTTTGCCACTCACTGCTAAAATTCTCAATGTCGTGTGAGATTAGTACCACGATGACCAACTTCCAGACATGACAAGCTGCCGACGCCGCAGCAGCAGCCGACAGTGCAGAGGGCAGGCAGGCCAATGACACAATAATAAACACAAATAAAACTGAACAAATGTGAACATAAATACTAATCCACAGGAGGAACTTCTTTACCTATCAGCAAATGAAGCAATCAAATTATTATTAAATAAGTAATAATGTAAATGAAAGTGAAACTGTCCACGCTGCCCACTCTAGTCACATATTTTTCTACCATGTACAGTACGTGTTCGTGGAAGGGCATCTGGCACAAAACCTGCCAAATCTCTGCTGAGTTATATCTTTGCACGAGCGTCACAAATGCATTTCCCTCTCCTCAGGTCGAAGCTTCTGGAGAGCGAGGCCATGAACGAGTCGTTGCGCCGGCAGCTGACCCGCCTCTCCGCTCGCGCCCCGTTCCCCTCCGGCTCCGCCCCTGGCCCTGTCGGCATGGAGACGGACACCAGCGACGTGATTCGCCGAGCCAAACTGGACATCGAGAGGCTCAAGAAGAAGGAGAGGAGGCAGAGGAGGATGAGGTACTGTTACCAGAAATCGTTCTGACAAAATATCCCAGATCAAGTGTTTAACTTTTTGTGCATTACTTTTATCACAGATACTTTTATTTCTTTCTGGTTTGATAATAAAGAATGATAGAATGAAGTGAAAGAATGATACAAGTGATGCAAGTATCTAGATTTAAAGAAGATCTAATAAATCTCTTCAAACTTGTGCTGCATAACAATCAACAACAAATGGATTAAAACTTTCCTGCTACTAATTTGGTTCATTTATTCATTTATTTTTGAATGTTTAAAGTATTTTTATGGAGTGCCGAGTTAACTTTAATGGCTTGTTTTGGAATTTTTTTAGCTGTGCAGTTGTAGTTCAAACCATAGTAATAATGGATTTTGGAGTAAAACAAACCCAAAATAATAATTCCTAGAATCCTAAGAATAGCCTATCAAACATCACAATAAAATACACATTCGACAATTTAAAAAGGTTTTTATGCTTTCAGCAGTTGCTCAAGCAGATGGTAGACCCTCCGCCAGAAAAGTTAATTAAATTTGGAATAAGAAGGTGACAAGACGTGTGCCTTAAAGTCATTTTTCTTTCTTATAATCACAATTGTTCAAACTTTCTTATCTTAATTTGAAGTAATTGCTAACGGGAGGGTGTTAATTGTCCGCGCCCTCTTTCCTTTAATCGTCTGCTGTTCTGGGCAGACCTGGTTTGGGTCCAGGTCTGGGCTGGATCTGGTCTGTGCCCCGGGTCAGTCCAGAGGAGAGTGGATTTAACAGGCTCATTAGGCTTATACGAGCTTAAGAGAAGGCGCTCGAATGACGGTGAGGAGCTGCAGGGAAGGGAAAACAGGTTGTTAAAAAAAAAAAAGTAAAAGCAAAAATAATAACTGGATCCAGATGTGCTGAAGTGCTCTAATGACTTCTTCTTCGTCTTGGTTGATGAGTTGGCAAATGGCTCTTCACTGTATTGTAGCAGTGTTAAGAATACCACAACGATAACATGAAAATACTATGTTTTTTAGATAATAGACTTTTTCATTTTCATCACAAAATCATAACACTTTCTTTATGTTAGCATGTGATCATGACTCGTTCTGATAAAACTCAAGATCATTCTAAAACTGTTCAGGAAAGGTTCAGTTTGTAATAAGTGTCATTTGATTTAGTCTTGATATTATTAAAGCTAGTATCGAAACTAGACACTCATTTGAACATCTTTTAGTATCTCATTTTTTAAGTATTTTTGACAACGCTACAGGTTAAGGTTAATTATCATTCCAGACACTTCACCTTTTCTCACGGTGTTATCCTGTTAGACTTGGTTTAGATCTGGTGCTACACAGAAAACCTTACGTGGTAAATTGTGTCAAAGCTCTGATAAAGCTAAAGATTGTTCTAAAACTGTTCAGGAAAGGTTCAGTTTTGTCCTATGTGTCATTTGTTTTAATTCTAATACTTGCTCAAATGAGGATCTAGTTTCGATACTAGTTTTAGTATCAATTAGCATCGGATTTTTTACACTTTTAACAACCTGACTATTCACCTTATTCCACTTACTTTTGCCTCATTTTGTCACAGATCCGCGCTTCTGTTGTAAACACACTTCCGGTTTGACGAAAACCCTGTTCACTCAAATGGCGAACGAGGGAAAAGTCTCACCGCTAAAACGTCATGTAAAGTAGATCGAATTGTGTAAAATGTTTAATGAACACGAACAAGTCAGCAGCGCACCTATTTCTTGGGGCCTGAAAACGGCTTTTTTGTCCGTGTAGAACTTATTTTTCGTTGAGCTCGTCTGCCCCGTGTAAACTACAACGGAAAAAAGATGGCGGCGCCCACGGCAACTTCCGGAATAAAGTGAATATTGTTTGCGTGTTAAGGTTAAGGGTTAACTTCTGTGTTTATATATCTATAGAAGGAAACTAGCAATCAAAGAACTTTTCTCAAAAACGTACTTCAAACCAGAAGTCAATGTAATCCCTCCATTCGACCAGGAGAGAAAAGGTTTCATCTGGACAATGTTTTTGAAGTCAAGAAGTTTAGACATCCATCCAAAAGTAATTCAGTCTGATGGAAATCTTGAGCTCTGATTAGTCCAGCCCAAAGGGAAGAGTTATAATTGAGCCTCGCCCTGTCCTTGTTTACGATCTTGACAGTTTTAGTCTTACAGCTCGGGTCGTTAAGGTCTGGCCCCCTCAGAGCTGTCAAGTTCCTCATTCGCATTTGACTCGTTTGATTTCTCCTGAGGTCTCGTGAAGCTGTTGTAGACCGAGGGGAGGTTGCATCTCAGAGAGGAGGGTGTTCAAATCAGGAAGTATTCAAGGCATTAAGCTCAAGACTAAGTCAGACTATTGCCTTTCACTTATATTTTATAGACTTATGTGTTTTATCAGCTTGTTTGTTTGTGGTGTCAGCTCAGTTACATAGGTTTTGGTGGCTTCTCCTGACTATATTTGTGATAGAACAGCACCATCTACTGGCTGAACTCTGCAGGACATTATTCCATATTCTCTGACACAGACTTGCACTTTTATGGGCACGTTTCCAGTTTTTAATGATTATTGCAATAACTGTCCACTGCTGTTTAATACTCTCCATCCCAATTAGTCATTTCATTATTTTATCGACTTAAATGTGCACAAAATTGATGATTTATAAGCTAAAACGGCACATTTTTTATTAAGTTCTAGTTTAATCCTGATTTAGTCATGGTTTACTCCTGGTCTAGTCCAGATTTAGTTCTGGGTTTAGTCCCTGTTTAGTCACACGTTTGACGTGAATGCAGCCTGGTTAGTTTTAGGGCTGATACTTTGCACATTAACAAGGTAAAATTTGGGCTTCATAATGTTGCATAATTTTAGCACAACTCATTTCTTATTATCTGAACACTAACATGTAACATAACTAAATTCAATGAGATATTAGATTCGAGAGTTTGTTCTAAACTAAAAAAAAAAATAAATAAATAAAAAAAGATTGCAAAAGACATTTTCAGCAAAGAGGGAGAAGATATAAGTCTATCAGTCTTTATATCACACAGGGAAGTTTTCACAAGGAGGAGACACAGAGCCAGTTTGAACCGGCCATAAAATGAAACTTGGTTATGATAACAATATCTCAAGGTATTTTTAGCAGTTTCTCACAAAGCACAAAGAACAAAACCTCATTCAGTAATTTTCCACCTCAATGTCCACAAATTAAACTGTTTTGTTTCTGTTTTTTTTTTGTTTTCCGCAGTCCAGAGATGGAGAAGGGTCTGAAGAAGCGCGTGAAGCTCCACACTCACGAGAACGGAGAGAACAGAGAGAACGGCCACGGAGCAGAGGAGAACGGACAGAACGGAGAGAACGGCGAGAACGGAGAGATCGACTCGGACGACAACTACACAGAGGTACAGGATCAAAAGGGCGACATTTAAATTTTTGTCTGAGGGATTTCAAGATGATTTGGTTAATTATTCAGGTCATAATATAATTGTAAAAAAAAAAAAAAAGTGATTTCCATTCAATCTATACTCAAAAAAGTCAAACTAAACGTAGATTACTGTTTTATCAGGCTGAATATGTGACAGTATCATTACTTTTTCATTCAGAAAGTTGGATTTCATGAAGCTAGACTTGCGAAAGAGATCAAATTAAGGATTCCAGTGTTGTTTGGTCAAACTGCCAACAATCGTGAACAATTCTTTCTTCTAACAACAATTACAACACTAAAATTTGATGTTGTGACATTGTTAAGCAAGACACTTCACCTTTACTTTTTTCCTGTTAGACCTGGTTTAGATCTGGTGCTACGTGGAAAACCAAATATTTCCTTACGTGGTACACTGTTTGAGGACCACAGGTGTAGAGCGTAATAACTTGAATGTATTTTCAGTGATTGTGTTGTGCTGCAGGACCCGATGTCTCCGCTGCAGGAGGAGAGCGGCTGTGAGGAGGGGGAGGACGAGGGGGAGGAGGAGGAGGGGCGAGAGGAGGAAGACTTCGACAGCGACGAGAGCTGTGTGGACTCAGACTCTGACTCTGACGACAAAGGTCTGTTTTTCATTCAGTTATAGCATCAGATAGGTCTGGGCGATACGGTGATACAAATCGAATCGTGAGCTGGTCCCTGTGACAATCTGCTATTTTTGTGAAATCTTTAATGCAGCTGTCTGTTCAAACACAATTTTTCTCCTGTTGTTTAGCCTCTGTCGTCTCTGCGTAAATGACTTTATTTACCTCTGATAGACAAGGGCTACACAATTCAACAAAATCGTAACCAAAATCGATAAAAATGCACCCAAAAGCAACCAAAACGCGCCTGCAAACAAGAAACACAACTCAAGAGCGACAAAAACGTGAAAAAAAACGTGACAAAAAACAACAAAGACTCATTTAAATATGACAGACACAACTGAACGTGACAAAAACTAAAAAGCAACAAAACAAATCTAATCTTAATCGCGCTGGTCAGAAAAATCACAATTTGATATTTTTCCTAAATTGTGCAGCTCTATTAAAGGCAATAGTAAAAACGTTAAAAAGTTAACATGAATCGTGATAAAATCGAAATCATGATCTGGCCCCAAGGAACTCGTGATAATAATTTTTTGTCATATCGCCCAGCTCTAACGTCAGGTACTTTGGGTCAGAGGTTTGGGCACTTCCTGGATGAAAAACAGTCCATTAAAGGCCTTACACAGACTCAAACACACGACAGTGGCCGAGTGGTTGGAACTTTACATGAGGTACAGTAGTGGAAGAAGTACTCAAGTTTGACACTTAATTAAAAGTACAGATTCAGGAGCAAAAAATACCATAAAATAAAACTCTACTTAAGTAAAAGTACTGAAATAACAGTTGAAAATCTACTCAAAAGTAAAAGTACTACTCTAAAGTAAAAGTATTTCACACAGATTTAGTGAACTATTGAAGCGTCAAATGTAGTGATTTTGATAAAGATTTGTGCTGAGTTTTGGTCAAAGGCAGTGGCTGAATCTCAATTTATCTAGTTTTATTTATATATAACTTTGTCAAAACCATGTAAGTGTAACTCAAAATCTTCAGGAAGGATGTCACCATTGCCATTTCAGGTGATCTCAAACCCCACAGAAAAGTACTTTACTTTTCAGCCCAATTAAAAACCTTGTGCAGTAAAAAGTATCAGATGTAAATTGTATTTAAAGGGGCACTATGTGTTTTGCTGGTGGAGAGAATGAAACGTTCCATTCTCCTGGAGATTGAATTAAACCAAGCAATCTCCTGGAGACGAGCAGAAAACAAATAACTTTTTGGGCCATAAAAACTCCTTTCACTGGATAAATGAAACATAGATGAGTTTATATCACACTGTGGAAACAAAACAAAAACAATTTTATGAGAAATCAGGTGACATACCCCTTGACAGATACTTGAAAAATGTATAGTTGTTTTTATTTTATCTTTTATTACTTTGGATGGTTTAACTTAAAACGTAACTATCTACATAGAGAATGCTCCGAAATATGCTTTTCACTCCTTTAAAAAAAAAAAAAAAATTCTATGGGATTATGCACCTCCAGAAAGTTACATACTGTGCCTTTAAGTACAGTGTTTATAGTAGATATTAAATGTGGAACATCATGATATAATTGTGAGTGCCCTGCAGCTGATTTCCTCTGAGTTTGGACAGAAGCACACACAGATCATGGCTATTGCTGCTGCTAAAGCCTAGAGCGACTTAAACACACTGTGGAGGCTAAAATCTCTTATAATAAAAGACATAAACTGTGGAAGCAGCACTTGTATATCGCCTCAAGACTCGAGGTGAATGAGCATTTTCTGCGGCTGCTCTCAATTTGTGAAACAGTCTGCCATTAAATATCAGAATGGCACAGTCTCTTGACAATTTTAAATCATTACTGAAGACCCACCTGTTTCCACTGGCCTTTATATGGCCTTTATTATAGCTACAAGCTCAGCACTAGTAATAAATGGTTGTGTTTTTTTTATTGTTTGTACTAATTCTTGTTTTACCTTACCTCCTGTGAAGCACTTTGGGCACCACTGGATGTTGTAAATGTGCTATATAAATGAATTCGACCTTGACTTTGACCTTCTTTAATAGCCTGAAGCATCTATTCGTACAAATATTATAATGTTATAATCATGTGCAATATAATTTAACATACTATTAATACACTTTTACCTCAACATAGTCACTTACTGTATATAACAATACACTTAAGCCACTTTATTTGCCATTTTTACTATTTATTCCCAGACAGCCACCTACTGTAAATAAGAGTGTGCACTTTATACTTTATATTGTATTTTTTATTACCATGTTTAGTAATTATTTATCCTATTTTTATTGCATGCGCCTATTTCATTCATTCCTGTTCTAAACTGTGTGTTGCAACATTGGAATTTCCCCATTGTGGGACAAATAAAGGATCTCTAATCTAATCTAATCTAATATTATAAAATCCCCCGTTAATGACAGGTTTTTAGGATTCTCGAATTTTGACTTTATTCAATGTATTAATACCTCTTGTGAATATAAATTGTAGTTTTACACCAATCAGGTCGCAGTTTGTGGAGAAAAGTCGAAAAATCTGTTGAAAATTACAGGAAGTGAACAAACTGATGACATCAGACTTAGGAGATAAAGGTTATGCATAATTTACACAAAATAAACTACTTTTTTGACCCTTTAAACATTGATTCAACAAAATAAAGGTGTCCACATGTGTTTCTCTTTGTCAAATGAACAAAATCTGTGACATTAGATGAGTTTTGACCAGTGTACAGTGTGGTTGCTATGGTAATTTCCTAGTGTGATGTCATACTTTACAACCAGGAAGTACGATTAAAAACTTAAAAGAATGGCTAAACTGTGGTAAAATGTGTAAAGATTTTAGTAGAAATTGAAATATATTTATCTTAACTGCATTTTAGTTAAATGAGTCGTTCAACCTGTCATAGGCCCTTTAAGCCGTCATTTTCTCGCCATCTCTGCTAGCCTTTAACCACTACAGATTTTATTACAGGTGCACACTGCAGTAAAAGGCCCTGTACTGTTCATATTTGTAATGACATGTTTTGTGTGTGAACAGGGGACCTGCAGGCGGATCTGGCAGAGCTGACGTGTGAGATGGAGATAAAGCAGCGTCTGATCGATGAGCTGGAGAACAGTCAGAGACGGCTCCTGACGCTGAAGCTTCAGTACGAGGAGAAACTCATCATGCTCCAGAACAAGATCAGAGACACTCAGCTGGAGAGGGACCGCGTGCTGCACAACCTCAGTGAGTCCACACCCAGACCTCCATTTGACTGGACCAGGTCCAAACTGATCCCTAATCCAACCGAGAGAAAATCACAGACATCTTTCCTGTCCACAAAAACTTGCAACTGCATCAACTTGCAATCCAGAAAGTGCCCCTCTGTGTTTTTAATGGACACATTATGTAACACTGACCTTTTTTTAAGCCTTTAACATAGTTTCTTCGTCAAAAACATAACTGGACTTGTATTTAGCTTCATTCACGCTTGTTCCTGTTGTATCCTTAGTAAGTACACTCCTTTTGAGCCTCACAAAACACTCAAAGTACTTACAATTTTCCAGTTCACTGATGTCATAGGTAGAGTTTCGAGATCTTATGCAGTGTTTTTAAGTATATAAATCATCTCTTTGACTCGTTCTGATAATTTACCCTCCAAATCACGTTCCTTACAACTGTGTGCTTAAGTTGGCACATCGGAGGCAACCTAGCTTTTTAAAAACATTTTAATTTCCCCTGCAGCCAGTGATGAAGCTCAATTCCTAACCACTAAAAGCCCACATTACTTTATATTAAACACATTATTTTAAGTTCTAAAACATGAGATGCCAAAGCAGAGGTACTAAAAAGCCTAAAGGACATTAGTACAAATAATGCATAGTATTTTTATTTAAGTTTCTACATTTTCATCACTCATTTTGATGTCCCTGCGCCCTCTGCCGGTAACCCCACTGTCCAAATTCAAATCCAGTTTATTTATACACGACATTTTATAAACAGAACCTTTTCCAAAGTGCTGCACAGACACAAAAACATAAAATAAAACGTGTGATAAATGCTCCTTTTCATCTCATTAGTCCTAACACAATAAAACCAGTCAAATCAAATAACACACGGCTCAGACAGTGTTAAGAGCCAAAGAATAAAAGCGGGGCTGTTTTGCATTCTCAGAACCCAAGCTGAATCACCTTAACTTTGGACGCCATCAGACTCCAAAGCCATTTAGATAGATAGATGCATAATGTGACAATAAACCAGCTTTCTCTGCACGCAAACACAGCCTTATCGACTTATCGTTCAATATATGATGATGGAACTCTATTTTTTGGCACTCAACATTTATCTTGAGTACCTTTTCTGTGCACTAGTGGGGAAATGTTTGTCATTTTTGGTAGAACAATCTTTATAAAGTTGAATAAGTCCCCTCTACAACTCATTATAGTAGTTTATTCTGTTATTTATGTAATTCTGTTCATGCTTTATTGATGCTGTTGTGCATTTTAAAAAAGGTTTACTGGGATTTGTCAACAATTTAAGGTTAAAGTGCGTATGACAGGTTTTCATGATTTTCTAATTTTGACTTTATTTGGTGTATTAAAGCCTGTTGTACATGTACGTTTTAGTTTAACGTTAATCAAGAAGCCATTTGTGGAGAAAAGTTGAAAAATCTGTTGAAAATTACAGGAAGTAAACAGACTGATGACATCACACTGGGGAGACAAAGTTTATGCATAATTTACACAAAAGAATCGACTTTTTTGATCCGTTAAACATCGATTCAACAAAATCAAGGCGTTTTCATGTATTTTTATTTGTAGAATAAAACAAATCTGTGACACTGAATGAGTTTTGGCCCCGTGTACAGGATGGTTGCTAGGCTATTTCCTAGTGTGATGTCATCATTTACAACCAGGAAGTAAAAAACGAAATAAAAAAATTGCTAAACCGTGATGCAATTTGTGAAGTATTTTGATAAAATTTGAAATATATTTATCTTAACTCAATTTTTGTCAAATTAGTCCAACCTGTCATAGGCCCTTTAAGTGACAGTTGAGTACGTTCATATTCCTTTAAATCAGGGGTGTCCAAACTTTTTCCATCGAGGGCCACATATTGAAATATAGACCAAGCAGAGGGCCACAAATCAATCATGAAACGTTAAAAAAGCTGCATTTATCTGATGTTTTAAGCACCACCACATCTACATTCAGTCTCAGTGCCTTCATATCAGGTCTGTGCTGCACCAAAATGTTAGTTATTTAGGTTGGAATTGTAGAAAATCTGAAATGTGCTGTAAATAGTACTTATCAGGACAATGTGGGCCAGTTCACCAGGAAGCCTAAGGGCCAAGAAAAATTGGTCTGAGGGCCGCATTTGGCCCCCGGGCCTGAGTTTGGACATGCCTGCTTTAAATGTTTTGGTGACGGGTCTAATGTGAAGCGTCTTGTCCAAACAGAGCGTTAACACCGCCGCTTTTGTCCCCAGTGTCGATGGAGAACTACACGGAGGAAAAGGCCCACAAGGTGAAACAGGAGTACGAGAAACGACTGAAGGAGATGAACCGCGACCTTCAGAAGCTGCAGGCCGCGCAGAAGGAGCACGCACGCCTCCTGAAGAACCAGAGCCGCTACGAGAGGGAGCTCAAGAAACTGCAGGGCGAGCTGGCCGACATGAAGAAAGCCAAGGTGAGAGGAGGGGAGGAGAGGGGAGGGGAGGGAAGGGGAGGGGAGGGGAGAGGAGGAAAGGGGAGAAAAGTGGAGGGAAGGGGAGAGAAGGGGAGGAGAGGGAAGGGGAGGGTAGAGAAGAGGAGGGAAGGGGAGGAAAGAGAAGGGAAGTGGAGGGAGGGGGAGAGAAAGGAAGAGGAGGAAAGAGAAGGAAAGAGAAGGAAAGAGGAGGAAAGGGGAGGGAAGGGAAGGGGAGGAAAGAGAAGGGAAGGGGAGGGAAGGGGAGAGAAAGGAAGGGGAGGAAAGAGAAGGAAAGAGGAGGAAAGGGGAGGGAAGGGGAGGGAAGGGAAGGGGAGGGAAGTGGAGAGAAGGGGAGGGAAGAGAAGGGAAGGGGAGGGAAGTGGAGAGAAGGGGAGGGAAGAGAAGGGAAGGGAAGTGGAAGTGGAGGGTGAGCTGGCTGACATGACGAAAGCCAAGGTGAGAACAGGGGAGGAGAGGGGAGGGGAGGAGAGGGGAGGGGAGGAGAGAGGAGGGGAGGAAAGGGGAGGAAAGGGGAGAGAAGTGGAGGGAAGGGGAGAGAAGGGGAGGAAAGGGGAGGAGAGGGAAGGGGAGGGTAGAGAAGAGGAGGGAAGGGGAGGAAAGAGAAGTAAAGAGGAGGGAAGGGGAGGGAAGGGGAGGAAAGAGAAGGGAAGGGGAGGGAAGGGGAGAGAAGGGGAGGGAAGAGAAGGGAAGTGGAGGGAAGGAGAGAGAAGGGGAGGGAAGTGGAGGGAAGTGGAGGGAAGGAGAGAGAAGGGGAGGGAAGTGGAGGGAAGGGGAGGGAAGAGAAAGAAAGAGGAGGAAAGAGAAGGGAAAGGGAGGGAAGGGGAGAGTGAGGTACTTGGCTGGCAGTGAGATGACCTTTCCCAAATGGCACAGTTCTCCTTTTGCTTTGTCCTCACACTCGGTTTTGTGCTGACAATGTATTTTGGGTTTGATATTTATCGTGTGTGTTTTCTTTGCACTTCGAGGAACCTTTTATGTTTTTTTTGTATGATTTAAACTGTAGAGAGTGAAATAAGAAACTTTTAAGTCTCATTGTCAACACCAACTAACTACAAAGTGTTTCATTGTGCTATTTGTACATTACAACTCATGAATATTTTAATAAAATTGCACTTATTTGAGGGTCATTCTCCAAATTCTTCAATATTATCATTCATTATGATATTTCTGAAGCAATATATCGTACTTAAAAATTTGTTATTATGTAATTATCACTTCTGTATTAGAAGCAAGATTATGATTTTTTTTTTGGTAAATTTAGATCAGATTAGATTTTCCACTTTTAGCGTTAAATGTAAACTGCCCTTTGACAGGAAGCAGTGATATGCATTACCCCTCCTACCCCCCTCCCTCTTCTCCCCCCCCAAAAAACACAGAAAAACAAACAAACTATAGAATAAGTTACAAATGTTATAATGAACCACGTGTTTTGTCTTTGTGTGTCCTGCAGGTGGCGCTGATGAAACAGATGAAGGACGAGCAGCAGAAGAGGAAAATGGTGGACGCCAAAAGGAACAGAGAAATTGCACAGCTCAAGAAGGAACAGCGCCGCCAGGAGGTTAGACATGGCATTTGTGATATCAGTTATTTGCAGGTGACTCGGCTGTAACTTGTAACAGACTAAAAAGACATAAAAAGTCTTGTAGTTGACAAGTATCAGATTCTTTTTCTAGACAGAATAGGCTGGTTAAAAGATTATTTTTTAGTCACATGATTAAACTCATTCAAAGCCCACACTGTTACAGCTTACTTAAACTTGAATTAACTAGAGCTGCAAGATTTATTGCAATCAAATCTAAATCCCTATTGGAATGGTTGCCATTAGCAAATCGTAATGCCTGCAGTGAGTTAAGTAACTTTATTTTCTCCGCAAAGAACCAGCTTTACTTTTTATACTGTAAAAAACTGCTTACCCTGTAGTTAAGACTTCTGCAAGCATGTCCTGAAATGAGATGAGATTGTTGGGTTAGTTTAATTGTTCATATTTCATTTTTAAATTAGATTTGCCTTAATTGTCTCCTTATGGAGAAATACGTAACGGACAAGCAATAGGCACAAATGCACACCAAAACAGACATTCCAATCAACTGCACATTCTCAATGCCAACACAAAGTACATACAACCCAACACAGTACGGTTCTTCTATCCAAATTCATCCATAGTTTCTGGTCTGAGGCGCCTACAATTGGAAGCCAGTCCTGATGCTAAACACAGACTGCACAGCACAAACGAAAAGTATTGCACATTAAATCACCAAAAAAGAACAAATTATTTAGTTGAAGTACTCCATACCACTTCATCAATTAATGCTTGCACTACAAAAAAAAAAAAAAATTCAAAACAATGTCTTACGATTTTAAAGAAAGATTAACACAGGGATCTGTCAAATGTTAATACTCCTTGACATGTTTAAACGTTAAAGATATGATTCGTATTAAAACATTATTTGCAAAGCTAATCGTAAATTCAATGCTCGTAAGAACAATCACAGTTAAATGTTTTCCCACATTTTTACGCCCCTGCAGCATCTCTTTGCACAGAACTGCCTGTTGGAATAATAACCCCCGCTCTGCTTCTCCAGTACCAGATCCGAGCGCTGGAGTCCCAGAAGCGTCAGCAGGAGCTGGTGCTGCGGAGGAAGACGCAGGAGGTGAGCGCCCTGCGGAGACTGGCCAAGCCCATGTCTGACCGCGCGGCCGGGAGAGTGAGCCAGCGCTGGACCCACGCCTCTCCGGACTCTGGGGCCGAACTGTCCGCCTCCACCCCGACGTCGGAGCCCGATCCCGGCAGAGCGTCGGTCAGCGGTCTGGTCCGACACTGGAACAACAAGAACAACATGTACGGAGGATACCTGGCCGAGAGCGAGGGCAGCATGGACGGGACCAGGGTCATCGGGTAGGACTTCACATCCTGTCATGACGACTTGTATCAGACCATCTCTAAGTAGACCAAATTTGTTAAAATATAATTACAATAACGCAATATCTAAACTAATCCTCTATAAGACAGATTTCTTAATTTGCATTGGCATAAGTTGTTGCAGAGCATGACAGGTGTTCACTTGAAAAACCCTATCTCTAAGGGAGCTCATTTCGACTGCTTTGTCTTAAATATTGTCCTTTGAGTCATTATCCAAAGCTTAGGTCCACAGGTGAGGGCAGGAACGTAGATTCAGTGGTAAACCGAGAGCTTTGCTTTTCGATTCAGCTCCTTCTTCACCACAACAATTAAATTCAGCGCACGCATCACTCCAGACGCTGCACCCATCTGTCAAACTCATCCTTCCCTCACTCGAGAACAAGACCCCGAGATACTTGAACCCCTCCACTTGAGGCAAGGACTCCCCATCCACCCGGAGAGGGCAAACCACTTTCCTCCGGTCAAGTACCACGGCCTTGAATTTGGAGGAGCCGATTCTCATCCCAGCAGCTTCACACTCGGCTGTAAACCGTCCCAGTGCACGCTGCAGGTCCTGGTTGATGAAGCCACCAGGACGACATCATCTGCAAACAGTAGAGATGAGATCCTGTGGGCCCTGAACCGTACGCGGCCCCACCAAATGATTGCGGCTAGAAATTCTCTCCTAAAAAACAGTGAACTGCTCTTTGTCCCCGAGTCCAATATGCACCTGACAACACAGCTCCTGCTCCGGTCGAACAGGGACAGACAGCCCTGAGCAAAGACTTAAATGCCATACAAAATGCAGTGACAATTTATGCACAAGGAATACATTTTTCTAAAATTTTTTTCTTTTCAATATAAATATTGCTTTATATTCACCTTATTCCTGAAATTGCCGTACGCGCCGCCGTCTTGTTTCTGTTGTATTAGTTTACACGGAGCAGACGAGCTCAACAGAAAATAAGTTCTACATGGACTAAAAAGACGTTTTCAGACTGATCAGGAAATCGTTGCGTTGTTGACTTGTTGTTGCTCGTGTTCATTAAACATTTTACACAAATCAATCTACTTTATGTAACATTTTAGCGGCGAGACTTTTCCCTCGTTCATGATTAGCTTTAACGGAGTTCTCGTCAAACAGAAGTGCGTTTACAACAAAACGGCAAAAGTGGGCGGGGCAGACTAAGGTGAATTTGGCTCCCTGTTTTGTTGCTAGGTAACGTTATGTCAGGTATGTCACATCTGCTGCACAGAAGTATAACTATAAACTTAACCAAAACAGTAAAACTAAATCAAATGATGTTAAGCATGTTTTAATGAAAAGAGTAGTCTAACCTGTCACTTTAAATGATGCATCCCTCTCTTTGCTGCAGCAGGAGGAAGTTGGCCCGTAAACCCGCCCTCCTCCCTCACCTCAGCCCCGCCCACAGAGCTGGCTCCTCCTCCAAATCGGCCCGACAGAAGTGGCAGACGCTGGAGCGCAGGATCAGGGACATCGTGATGCAGAGGATGACCATCGCCAACGTGGAGGCCGACATGGACCGGCTCATAAAGGTACGGAAGTGTGGGGTTCAAACAAGGAAGCAAACTAAATATTCTTACTCTTTTATTTGTACTGCACACCCATTCAGGCTCCTGTCCCTCGTCCCACTTATATTTAGAATGGCCTGCTTTTTCATTGATGCTGCATGAATTATAAATATGAGATTTACATACGTGATTGTCTTTTTTTTCCACAAAGATATCAAGACTTTTTGGGGGGAGTGGCTTTCAGAGTTGTAATATGTTGGCATCAATTATAATTCCAATCGCTCTTTGTTGTGGTGATAAAAACTAAAAAAGCATTTGGTGTTATTGCAGTTATTAACTTCAGTTTCCAGATGCCGTCCCTCCACGTCCCACTACAGTCAACATTTGTCCCTCTTCTTCTAGATGTTGAGGTGGTTGCACTAAATGTACCACTCACAAGGATTTATTTATTCATCAGTTAAGAAACATACAAATAAAACACTCATATATTGATTGTGAAAAAGAGATCAAATGTGATAAATAATATATAATACACTACGATGCTAATGCTTATTGTGTCCTGCCCGTCTTGAAAAGATCAGGGCTGTTAATCTTAATCGCCTTATTGTCATTTGTCAACCAAAACAAATAATCATAGTCGTATTTTGATAATCGTTATCTGGACTTTAAAACTCACATCAAGGCAGTGGCATTATTAAATCAAAATGTCAAAAAACAATAAACAATTCCTGGATTTTATTATCATGTCTCTTTATTTGTAGATATTCTAGAAATATTCTATTCTATTTAGAAGCCTTCTGTCAACATATTTCCACCTTTATGTGGCCGATAATAAATTTAAAATGAAATGTATCAATGTACAATAATAATTTGTCTTGACAATAAAAAAAATAATCGTAGTGACAGTCCTGTATTCATATAATAATTGTCAATGTACAAACAGCATATCAATATGTCATAGTTATAAACTGGTGTTAAAAAAAGAATATTCTGTACCTGCATAACCAACACAACTTTATGTTCACCGTTCATTGCAAAGATTTCTTACTTTCAGTTTCTTTTAAAATTGATTATATCTTGACTTAGTACTTAGCTATTCCAAAATTTTACACCACAGATGGGTTTATAAAAACGCGTTCTCACTTTCTCATCTGAAAGTTCTTAATTAAAGAAACAAACAAGGCCAACAAAGAGGAGAAGGTCAAATGGAGCAGAGGAAGCACTGGAGAGTTACATTAAAACCAGTGTCTATAACTCTTTTTCGGTGTTGTTCTATTGACAGAAGCGAGAGGAGCTGATCGCCCAACAGGAAGCTCTTTCCCATAAAAGGCAGGTTCTGTCGGCGGAGGGGGAGGGGCCAGAGGCTGAGGACCGCCTCCTTCAGGAGATAGGCGAAGACATGGAGGTCCTGAACGCAAACATCGACTACATCAACGACAGCTTGTCCGACTGCCAGGCCACGATCGTGCAGATCGAGGAGACCAAGGTGCGACACACTCATCCACACTGGTCATAATATGAGTGAATGTTACACCCTTGTGTTTCTCCTCAGGATGAGCTGGACTCAGTGGACACTTCTGTGGTCATCAGCTCCTGCTCTCTGGCTGAAGCTCGCCACCTGCTGGACCATTTCCTCAAAGCATCCATAGAAAAGGTTTGTTTTAAGGATAAAAAAAAAAGATGTGCTTCTTTCTTTCTTTCTTTCTTTCTTTCTTTCTTTCTTTCTTTCTTTCTTTCTTTCTTTCTTTCTTTCTTTCTTTCTTTCTTTCTTTCTTTCTTTCTTTCTTTCTTTCTTTCTTTCTTTCTTTCTTTCTTTCTTTCTTTCTTTCTTTCTTTCTTTCTTTCTTTCTTTCTTTCTTTCTTTCTTTCTTTCTTTCTTTCTTTCTTTCTTTCTTTCTTTCTTTCTTTCTTTCTTTCTTTCTTGTTGCCAGTTTGCTACCAGGTTTTACTACATTAGGCTGTTGAAGAGTCATCATAATAATATGATGAATAACGAGAGGTGCAGCTTTTACAAAACAAGTTTTACGGGTAACACTTTAAAATAATGTGGCTTAATAAACATTTTGAAAGGCACTTATAAACTAGGGTTAGGGTAAGAAATAACTAGTCACTAGTTATTTAAGGCAGTCTTTCTCAACCAGGGGTATGGGGACCATAGGGGGTACTTGGAATGGTTTAAGGTTTTAAAAGGAAATTAAATGTACTTTTATATTAATAAAAAGTGTCATTAGCTGTAAATTTGGAATATTTTTGGAGTATCATGGACCATAAATATAATTAAAACATAAAATCCAATTGTAACAATTGATAATAAACCACTAGTAAACCTATTTATTTGCCTGAAACTCAAGTTAAAGGGTACTCTGTGTGTGAAACAAAGCTTAGGAGGTACTTGAAACAAAAAAGGTTGGGAACCACTGATGTAAGTGCATAAATAATAAAGAGGTTCTTATTAATGCCTTATAAATAGTTTACTAAATTACCTTATTATAAAGTGTTTTAGTTTAGGTACATATTTTCAGACTTATTTTTATTATTTATTTTATTTATGTTACAGTTTGTTTCATGTAAGACGTGTGTGCTTGTGCAGAGTTTGCAGGTGGCACAGAGAGAGTCTCAGGTCCGGCTGTTGGAGGGGCAGCTCCGACAGACCGACGTGATTGGCTCTTCTCACAATCACATGATCCTGGACGCTCTGCGGGAGAAGGCCGAGTGTATACCAGAACTACAGGCCCTCATCCACAACGTGACACAGGGTAAGAACCAGGACCGGACCAGGACAGAACCAGGACCAGACCAGGACTGGACCAGTACAAGACCAGGACAAGACCAGGACCGGACCAGGACAGAACCAGGACCGGACCAGGGCAGAACCAGGACAGAACCAGGACAGAACTACAGGCGCTCATCCACAACGTGACACAGGGTAAGAACCAGGACCGGACCAGGACAGAACCAGGACCGGACCAGGACCGGACCAGGACAGAACCAGGACCGGACCAGGACAGAACCAGGACAGAACCAGGACCGGACCAGGACTGGACCAGTACAAGACCAGGACAAGACCAGGACAGAACCAGGACCGGACCAGGGCAGAACCAGGACAGAACCAGGACAGAACTACAGGCGCTCATACACAACGTGACACAGGGTAAGAACCAGGACCGGACCAGGACTGGACCAGACCAGACCAGGACCGGACCAGGACCGGACCAGGACAAGACCAGGACCGGACCAGGACAGAACCAGGACCGGACCAGGGCAGAACCAGGACAGAACCAGGACAGAACTACAGGCGCTCATACACAACGTGACACAGGGTAAGAACCAGGACCGGACCAGGACAGAACCAGGACCAGACCAGGACTGGACCAGTACAAGACCAGGACAAGACCAGGACCGGACCAGGACAGAACCAGGACCGGACCAGGGCAGAACCAGGACAGAACCAGGACAGAACTACAGGCGCTCATCCACAACGTGACACAGGGTAAGAACCAGGACCGGACCAGGACAGAACCAGGGAAGAACCAGGACCGGACCAGGACCGGACCAGGACAGAACCAGGACCGGACCAGGACAGAACCAGGACAGAACCAGGACCGGACCAGGACTGGACCAGTACAAGACCAGGACAAGACCAGGACAGAACCAGGGCGCTGATGGTGTTTGTAAAGTTTGTGTCTGAGCTCTGTTATTCTGACGGTGTTTTGTTTGTGCCTCAGAGAACGGCTACGTGAGCACAGACGACGAGCCGTCCGAGTTCAGCCAGGCCTCAGACTGCAGGTACTCTGCTCCTACACACGTACTGCACGAAAAAGGACTGTACACACAAGTACTACGCACAAATATACTACGAGAAAGACTGTGGGAAATACACAAAGATATAACCGTACCTGTGCCTCGTTAAAGCCCGGTATTCAAAGCATGAAAGGAGGAAGTATGTATTATAGAACAGCTTTAGAACATCTTTTTTCAGACGGTGAAGTGAAACTGGGGTGGACCGCCAAAGTGTATCAGAGTGCTGCTTTCGTCTCTTCTTGATTTGTGATGGAAAGGGATGTCAAAAATCGATAATCGTGATGATTCAGGTCACAATGAACTAAAAAAAAGATAATCGTTACAATCGTCAGCACCAACAATCAGTCATTTTGGTTCAGTCTACAGCTCAAAAAAGTCAAAAAGTTATGTAAATTACTTTTTATCTGTCTGTTTTTGCGACAAAGTCATTACTTTTTCATTCACAGTTCAAGTTAGATTGTACACAGCTAGACTTGTAAAAGAAAAAAAGCAAATTAAGGGTTTCTCTGTTGTTTGGTCAAAGTGCCAACAATCGTGAATAATCATAAAGTTGTGATATATGTTCTCACAATAATAACATGAAATTTGATATCGTGACGTCCTTAGTGATGAACAAAATACGTTATTATTAAGTGTAGACAGTGTGCAGAGGTCAGAAGTGCTGCCTTTACACTTTACTCTCTGGGGAGAAAAACAAAATTTACAAGATTGACTGATTTACAAGAGTCCTCCAGGTTTAAATGTTACAAATGCTCACCTTCAATTCTCCTCAGAAGCTTTTTTTTATAGTTCCTGTGTTTATGTTCATCAACTTTAACTCAATTCTCCCTCTCTCTTCCCCTTTCGGACTCTCTTTCATTCTTCTCCCCTCTCGCTCTCATCTTTTCTCTCCCCCTTTCCTTTCTCCCTCTCCTTCCTCCCCTCTCCCTCTTTCTGTTCACAGTGTGTCACAAATGAAAGAGTCGAACAGTCAGGACGATTTCAAGTTGAAGGTCATGCAGGTTTGTCACCAAGTCAAACTTTTACTTAAAACAAACACACATTACAATACAATACAAAGAGTAATTATTCTTTTCACAAATTTTACACATCCATTTGACAAATTGATAAAATGTGTAACTCTGCATCTCCATCCACAAGGGGGCAGTGTAAGCCTATTTTTTAAAACACGCTTTTCTTTAGACCTTAACAAACATGTTCAGATGGGATTCTTGTTTTCATTCAGCATTAGTTTGTCTTGTATTAGTTTTATACAGTTTACACTTACATGTTTATGCTCTTGAACATGTTTAAAATGTGAACTGAATCCTTATTTAATAAAAACAATGTTATGCAGTGGTGGAAAGTCACAAGGTACGAAGTAAAAGTATTGTACTGCAGTAAATTTTTGGTATTTGTACTTCACTTTAAATATATTTCACTGTAGATACTTACATTTTTGAACTAGACTCTAAAACAAAAGTACTTTTCTGTAGTGTTGAGATTATTTGAAATGGTCACGTTGACATCCTGCCTAAAGATTTAAAAGAGTAAAAGACTGTGTTTGGCCAAAAATGTATATATGATAAAGACAAGATAAATTAAGTTATCAATTCAGTCGCTTCCTTTGACCAAAAATCTGCACAAATCTTTTATCAAGATCTTAACATTTGATGCTTCTCAATCTAGTTCTCAATCTGTGTGAAATACTTTACATTTTTACTCTAAAAGTACATTTTTCTAGTACTTCAATACTTAGGAGTATTTTCTTGCCCTTGTATTTGTACTTTTACTTCAGTAACAGACTTGAGTACTTCTTCTACCACTGATGTAGCACCATTTGTCATTAATTTGTCCTTTGTTCATTAATTTTTATATTCTGGTGTTATGTTTTGCAGTCGGAGCCCCGCCTGTCGGCTCAGATTAAGGCCATTTCTGCAGAGTACTTGGGTCCTCTGTTGGACGGCAGTAGTAGTAGTTGTAGTAGTAGTAAAGCGCAGTACATCACAAAGTCTCTGGCGTCTCTGACTGACATCCAGGAGGACGGTCTGAGCTCCGTGAACTTCAGTCTGTCCCTGCGAGAGCCACTGCAGAGGGAGAGGGCGTCCAGGACCATCAGCCTGCCCATACGTGGACACACTTTGTAAGTATTTGTGAGAGGTGGACCTGTCCTTTTAGGGTACGCCACCTGCTCGTCTCTATGCACATTTTTTTGCTTGAGATGTTCCACTGTCTGGCAGCTCCATTTATAGAGCTGTAATAAGCAATTATTTTAGTAATCAACTAGTCAAAGGATTATATCTTTTGTGCATTGAGACTTTTAATATTATCAACCATATAAATGTTGAAATATGGTGACTGAACTTTTCTAGATAGAGAATATTTTCAAATTAAGTGGACAATTTATGAATTAGACACTGTTTATTCTTTTTCGACAATTTAATTTAATAATGGCACCGTCTTAATTATAAAAAGGCCTTTTCTTACGTCTGTTAAGTCAAGATAAGTCGATTGATCATTGGAGCCGTAGCATTAAACAGATATATATTAGGTTTTTTATTTCTACTTACTCATTTTTACTTTAAGTGGTGTCGCCTCTCCACAGATCTAACTTGTAACTTGGCCTGGTTGCGTCATGTGATTGTCTCCAGATATAGACATAGACAAGATTAATTCCATACTGTGGAACATCCCACGCAAAGCAATGACATCTCCATGGAAACGAGCAGGTGGTGCACCATCAGTGCTGGGGAGTGACTAAATACATGCACAGTTTACTACAAACAGAATCAGAACATCAATTTCATTTGGTGGTTTTCAGAATACAGTTCATTTACTAAAATCAAAGCAATATATTGTGGTATTTGATCACTCGATTTAGGGGTCAAACGTATACTGTATTAGCATAAAACAAAGAAAACATATCTTAGTGGGTGCATGTGGGATTTTCTCTTCTCTAATCAGTGATAAATTAATGCATAACTCATGCTGCAACAAACATAAACCTGTTTTTATCCCATTTCATGTTTTTTTACTATAATGTAATGCATCTTAAAGTGAAAGTATTCTGAATACAATACTCTAATTGGACCATGTTACAGAATATAATACAAAGCACATTTTAACACAGGTATTCTGTTTTCTGTGACTAAATTGCCATCACTGCAAACCATCTCCAAGAAAAGTTACATATTGCACCTTTAAAATGGTCCTGTGTTGTGATGAGGGAAGGTGAGAACTAATTCTGCAATTGTTTTAGATCAATATAGTGATTTACAATGAACACAATGTAAAAAAGTGACAAATGAACTCTTAATACTACAAAAAAATGTGTATTATTTCTTCTTTAATAAAGTTTGTAAGTTCTATCTGCAGTTTGTGCACGCCGCCCACCTCCGCCACAGGCACTGCTCGTGGAGGTTACAGACCGCTGCAGGGAGACGCAAAAATCACTCAAATTAGACACACACCTCGGGCGGGTAAACGGCTCTGGAAGTTTAACTTTCAGAAATAACATTGATTTAAGACTACCTGGGAAAACTCACATGAAAGCAGAGGAAGCAGAGGAGAGGCTCACAGGGATTATGTAATGATTGTAATGACTTTTAATGATTGATTCCTGTTTTAATATTTTGTGTTCCAGTCCGCGTCAGTCTCGAGGATATGATACGTCTCCTCTCACCAGGAGGAAGTCTTATGACCGTTCTTACAGGTACACACTCTGATATTCACTTATATAAACGTCTGGGCCATTTGTTCAATCAACCAGACCAACATTTCAGTGCAATAATGAAAGTATTAGCTTTGAGACAAACTCCTACTTTTGCAAACATGTTTTTATCACGCTGTCTGAGAGCATCCCCTGTGAGGTTTGATTATAAAAACCCCAAAAGCCACTTTTCGACTGGCCCTGGTCCCTCCGCCAGGTTCACTTTAGAGCCCCACCCAAACATAACGAAGGTTTTCTTAATCCAAATTAGACATGAAATATACTTTTTTAATCATGAGGTTGATGATGAGAAACGCCTCTGTGTGTAATGCAGTGGGTTTTGATAATGCCTCTGATATATTGTTCAAGTTACTGCACGTTTGCAGCAGCAGTTTCCTGTTTATCGACACACTGCATTTGCAACAAGAAATGTGCAGTGGAAATTTAATCTTTCCAGTAATCAAGTCGGCGTTTGATGAGAAATTATTATTCTACTGTGTACTCTTGTTTTTTTGAGTCTGCGTTCTCTCTTGTCCAGTCGTCAAAAGCGCGCTGTTGGCAGAAGTGAGCCCAAATACTTTGCCCCGCTTAAAGTGCGTATGACAAGTTGTTTTACACTAATCAAGTGTCAGTTTATGAAGAAAAGTTGAAAATTATGTTGAAATTTACTGGAACTAGAGAAGAGCAACCAAGAAACAAATTTTTCTGATCCTTTAAACATAAATTCAACAAAATATAAGTGTTCCCATATATATTAATTTGTCAAATAATATATTTCTATAACATTAGACGAGTAACAGTTACAGAATTTCCGAGTGGAACATCATGATTTACAACCAGGAAGTAAAAATTTAAACCTAAAAAAACTGCCTAATTGGGATAAAAATAGTTAATTCTTTTGCAGAATCTTAAATATAACAGGGTTCCCACGGGGTATTAAAAAGCAATAAAGGCATTAAATGAACCCACAGACATTAAATCTAAAAACCATTTTGACAAGAAAAGATGTTTCCATCAAAACAATATAAACGTTATAAAAATAAGAGAAAATAATGATTACAGTCTCCACCAATCAGAAGTGGGTGTCCATGATCCCAGATGTGTTTTAGATTTATTGAATCTATGTTAAAAACTGAGATCAGGGTTCAAAACATACATTTGCATGCTTTAAATTTCATATAAATTAGCTTTTATGAAGTAGTTTATTATATTCTGGTCATTCTGCTGCCCAACGGAATGGTTACAGGCCAGTAGTTTTGACGTGATCTAAGCATAAATTGTCCTGCTTTGACATTGATTATAGCATTAATAATGTTGAAATGCGGCATTAAAAAGCAATAAATTTGATTTGCTGAGACCTGCATAAACCCTGTCTAAGTATCTTAATTGTGTTCTGGTAAAATGAGTACTCCAGCCTGTCATAGACACTTTAAACGAGCTGGTACAGTTGATTTACGACAGTTTAGACACTTTCGCACCGTACCGATCCGCTCCAAAGCAAACCAGTGGAAACAAGCCTACAGAGAGATAATTAGAGTGGACACTGAATCTCGGACATTTGAGTTAACCAGACCTAGCGGAGCGGCGTTGTGTAAAGAGCTCATTGTAAACATTCTGCTGTTTCTCTTCCTCCTCCTTCAGGCCGACCGAAGGCTACACTCCTCCGTCGTCTCCTCCGCTCCGAACCAGGAACGACCGCAACGTCTTCTCTCGCTTGACCAGTAACCAGGCCCAAGGCTCCGCTCTGGACAAGTCAGTATCACACGCCACTGAACCTCACACTTCTGCAACGCTTTACCATTGATCATTATCAGCAGGGGCGTCGGACGGGGGGGTGAAGGGCACTGGTTTCCCCGGGGCCCCACGAAAAGAAGGGCCTTCAAAAGCATGTCATGATTCCATTTTTCGACGCTTTAATCTATTTTTGTTGTGATAAAATGTACTGTTAATGAGTAAAGTCCTAGTGAGATAAAATACAATTAAAGTGTGAGATCTGTGGACCCCATCGCCATTTAAAAACGAAAAAGAAAGAAAGAAAATCAGCACTCACGTAGATGCTTACAAATAAAACTAGTCACAATTTGCAGTTAGTGTGTATTTTCTTATTGTAATAATTTGTTTCGCGATCTTTCTGAAATTGGTCTGGTAGTTATTGCAAAAACTAACAGAACTGGATCAAAATATGAACCGTTAGTCTATTTAGTGTATTTAAAACCATAGAGTGTATATTCAAGCAACAGTGAAGGGAAAAATAACAATGAAAAAGAAATTTACTGGGATAAATAAATAATGTGGAAAATTATTTATTGGGGCCCACTGAGAAGGTGTGTACCCGGGGCCCAGAATTTGGTGCTACGGCCCTGATTATCAGTCGCTCCATGTTTCTCTGTTAGACTTTGGGGTCCAAAGTAGAGGCGAGAGATAAAACAAACATTTTATACAATTGTGTGTGTTCTGTTTGAGATATGTGAAAGTACAACCTTGAGTTTATACAGTATAGTCTTTTACACACTCTTTGAATGACTGCAAAACCATCTCATACAATTATGAAGTAAATCACACATGCAGCGTGAGCTTTTAAATAAGGGTTTAAAGTTATATTTCTACACTTTTATTGCAATTTTACAGTCTTTGCAGTTTTTGTACGACACTCGAGGTAGTACTAAAACTAGTATCAAAACTGTATTCTTTAAAAAAAAGCATAAAAAGAATGAATTTGGACTTTTCATAAATCATTTTAGAATGGTCTTGATCTATATTAGAATTATAAGACCATATTAGTATTTAAAATTGTAGTCTGTCGTCTATAAGAAGTGTGTGCCTTTTCCTTAGAATTAAAATTGGAATTGTACAAAACTAACATGATTGTCAACCAAGAAAGCATTTTAGCACATTTCTGATTTCTTATTTCTGTAACATAGTATGAATGTTGTCATTGAAATCCAAAAACCAATGCAGATAATCAGTTTTGTCAATATGTCCCACCTCTACTCCAGGGTAAATCTATGACCAGGTGAAGCCCTTTGTTTTCAGTATGGATTTACCTCTACACATATAGATCCGTTCACCCACAGTGATGTTGGCTGGTAAAGGTTAACATGATTTTTGGGTCACATTATTCTTTACTGCAATGGGTTTCTTACAACTAAAGTCACTCTGGGCAGTCAGCTTCATTCTGGATCTATAAAACGGCTTTTCCATGGCTTTTTGCTGACTTATTACGGAGCAGAGATGGTTATCAGTGTAACCAATTAAAGCTAAAATCATAGAAATGTATTTAATTTATGTTTAGTGCTGCACTTTTACCAAACACACAAGAGAGTTTCAGACACTGTAATTGTGACCAGTCGACTGTAAAAAAAAAAATTCATTATAGTCGTATTTTGATAATTGCGATCCTTTTCTGAGCGATACAAACTAAAAACACATACGAAAAGACGTTTTTATAATAAAGACAGTTGCATTATTAAATCAAAACATTAAAAACAATAAACTATTTGTGATTTTAATCAGTAATCCACACTTATTAAGTAAATGTTCTTTGTCTAGAAGCCTTCAGTCACCATATTGCAACTTTTATTGATAAATATATTTTAAAAGTCGCAGTTTACAATAGAAATAAAAAATTTACTAGTCCACTAATAAAAAAAAAAAAAGCCAAATGGTTGACTACTAAATCGCTGCAGCTCTTTGCCATGTTTCAATTGTTAGAAGGTTATGGTTGACCTGTAACACCGCAAATCACAAAATATCAATAATTGATCTTTTGCAAAACACACTTTGCAATGAAGCTGAGTTTGCGTTTTAAAATGCTGCTTCATTGATGTGTGACGTTTAGTTGGTGTAAAGTGTGTGCACTGAAGCTGACGGTAAAGATTAGAACTGTTCTGGTTTTTCAGCAGTTTATGCAGATTTCCTTTGGAGTTTACATTTGCTTAAGAGTGGCTTGAGATCCAACATGGCCGCAGATGATGATGTGTTTGGCATCTTTTTTGTTTTGTTTCCCAGCGCAGTTCTGCCAAGACCAGCTTCACAAACCAGTCCCAAAGCCCTAACCTTAACCACATGACCTGTTTCTAATCCAAACCCTAACCTTACCTCGATTGTGAACAAATATATTGTCAAAAATAAGTATTTCCTTGTATATGCCAAGACAAAGTGGTGGTTGTGTGGCAGAACTGTTGTCTGGCTTGACCCGATATGGCTTCATAATAAAGCTGGGACGTATCATATCGTCATTTGCTTTTGAGGCAATATGAAATAAGGAACATCTCAATATAATTCTGCGTTCACTGCAGCAGATTTTCCTCATTGTTATGAAGTGAATCTGATATTGCAGCAAAGTGCGAACGCTAACGGCTGGAAATGCATTAAAAATCAATGTTGAGGCGAAGAGTGGAAGCAGAATTATAACAATTGAACACATATTAAATATCATTGAAGGTTCTACGCGCTATAATCACACACAGCGGGATCATTTTGACCTGAATAGATGCTTTTACAACATGTTTGTGCTGAGGCGGGACTGGTTTTACTTTCTTACATGAAAAAATGGGTAAAGCACCTTTAAACAAGTCAAATATTGGTGCCATTGTTAAGTATTTAGTCTGGAGTCATTCATATCGTCAATTATACCGTTAACGCAAATTTATATATTTAGATATTTATATCATGATAAAAATACTTGGCCATATCGCCCTGCCCCACTTTATAAAGGAAGTATTATTTAAAGGTCGGCTAATACTAGTTCCTATGTATTTAAAACAATAACTATAAAATTAGTCTTTTTAAGCTTGCCGATTGTAACAGTTGTAGCATTTGTAGTTCTTGCAGAATCAAGAGTAGTACAGAAGTTTTAACACTTTTAACTTTTAACATTTATGGACTAAAGTATTTTATCATCCAATACAAACCTTGCTCTGAAACATACATCTTGCAGCAAATAATATGCTCGATTCATCAAAACTCTCTGTATGAGTTTCCTATAAGTGTCACTAAAGACAAAAATCATTGAAAACCTGTCCTCTAGAATAAACAATCCACAATCAATTCCTTCTGTTTTGATAAATGTCTGCGGTTAATCCCGGCCTGGCCATCGGTTTTGCATTAAGTGAGTCATCTTCATTAATCCTCTGTATTTGCTCGTTTTAATTGGACATTCATTTATTGGTTTAAAGCTGTGAATTCACAAACTTTTTATTCAAAGTACCTCCTAAAGTTGGACAAACTATTGACCAATAACAAAAGAAGACAAAATGGCCAATATACAGGGGCTGATTGAGATCTGAGTTAAGACCAGACCTGGACCAGACCTGGACCAGACCTGGACCAGACCTGGACCAGACCTGGACCAGACCTGGACCAGACCTGGACCAGACCTGGACCAGACCTGGACCAAACCACGACCAAACCACGACCAAACTAGGACTATGCAAGACACAACAAGGACTAAATCAACCTAAACCAGGACTAAAGCAGATCTACTTATACAAAAAACAAGGATTAAATTAAATATATTAAACAAATACACTTTGGGGAAGGTTAAAATGAAATGGTATCAAAATATTCTCACCAATTTTATGTTCATTTCTTTTACTCTGTAGCTTGACTTTACCTTCAGGAGGTCATTAAGGCTATTTTCTTTGAGAGTTCACTGTGATTGGTCAAAACTTCCTGTCAATCACTCCCGACAGAGGGTGACCAACGCAGGCTCCCATTCATTTTCCCATAAACTTTTAGAAAAAATAAAATATTAAGAGTTAAAGGCACAAGCTCTAAGTGGTAAATGTCCATAATGCAGTTGTTTTCAGACCAAATGACACGGTGGCGATGGGCCCTCTTACTCTTTCTTGATTTATTCCTTTTTGTCCACTATCTCATAAATACAAACTGAAAGAAAGCTGTAACCCTCTTATTTCCATTCTTTCTGGGATGAATCAGGCTCAATTTGCCCAAAAAACAGTATTAAAGAACATTTAATTCGATTTTTATATGTATTTTATATGTATTCCGCCTTTTTACTTTATTACGTCTCGAGTAAGTCTCAGTTTTAGTTAAATTAGCTTCAATTTTTGAAGAGAAATTGTCAAAAACCCAACAAGTGTCCAATCAGTGTCAATCAGTCCATCCCCCTGGCACCAGCTTTACTTAAAATCAAATTCTAGTTCCTGTTTTTTTACAACATGCCCTGAGAAACTTTTAGACTTTTAATATTAATTTGTTTCAGAAAGTCTATGGGAAAAGAAGACGTGACAGTATATTTCAAAAGCACTTTGATGAATTTATACGACTAAAATGCAACTAAAACTACCTTTATATTACTCTAAAATGTCTAAAAAGTAATAAACAATTTCAGATTTTCATCAATAATACACTTTATTTGTAAATATTCTCTATTTAGAAGCCTCCTGTCACCATAGTTTAACCTTTATTTGGTTGATACTGCATTTAAAAAGTCTCAGTTGACTAAAATAATCCTTAGTTGCAGCTCTAAAGCAGGACCGCACCTGCACCAGTAAGGCCCCTGTACAACATTTTGACCCGCGCTGGTTTCAGGAGCACATTATTGCTGAGTGCTGTGTGTCAGAATGGCTGGAATGCTTGTTGTCTCTCCAGGGCCTGCGCTCGTTCCTTCTTGTTTCGGGTGAATGAGCTGCTGGTGTCACAGATGCCGTTTTGAATTCAGTCTCGGACAAAAAGAGGAGGAATATTTGTTTTCAGGGTTTGTACCACGGCCCACAATGCACCGGGGGGAGACTGCGGTGATGTTTTTCTTCTGTCTTCACTGCGAAACAATTTGATTTTAGATGTATCTTTTTTATTTGTACTAAATGAGGAAAAAAACACAGCATTTTAGACGTGCTTACACTGGGAAATTAGCGCAACATAAGACAAAACAGGTTATTTAAGAAGGAATTGCACATGTTTCCAGTGTAATTCATGCTCTGTCTGAATCATAAAACCTATTTTCTCAACACATTTTTATTGATTTTAGAGTCTGTGGATAGAAACGATACTATACAAATACTAAATTACTTCAATAATGGATTAAGCGATTAATCAATTAACTTGTTTCAGCCCTGGATTGGAACTAAACCAGGAACTAGAACAGGACCAAACTGGACCGCAGCACACCTAAAACACGTGGCATTAGCAGTGCACCTGCCTTGTGTCGTTATTATCCTATTGTTTGGACGTTTGTGGAGTTGAAAGTTGTGTTTGTGTCTTTTCTCCCTGACGAGCCTGTAATGTGACACTGGGCTCGTTAGCTGAATAATTCTCACTGATTGTAAAAGTTTCATTGCTCCATTTCTATCCACACAGCTGAGTCTTCCTCTTAATAAATCATCACAAGAATAAAGTCGCAGCCAGAACCTCATATTTTCACAGTTATTACAAAGATCGGAAATAATTTAGTGTTTTTGAGAAAAGTCTATGGAGCAATATCCAATTTTAAACCTGTGTTGTTGGTTTGTTTTGCGAGGTTGTAAAAAAGTTTCGGTGCACATTGTGACATTTTTAGGAAAAGAGATCAAGGGAGAATGTAGTCTTTTGGTGTTCGAAATGGGGACTAAACCTGGATCTAGACCTGGACTAGAACAGGACTAAACCAGGACCAGAACAGGACCAAATAAAGTCTAGAGCAGGACTAAACCAGGATCAAACCAGGACCGAAGAAACCAATGCAGCAGCTATTTTTAATGATTCTATTTTATTTAACAATAAAGTCACCTGTCATTTTATGTTGTGGGTTTAATGCCACACTGTGTAACATTCCAGGTAAAATAATAGCATCTTCATAGACACGAGCAAGTGCAGAGAAGTTACAGAGTGCACCTTTAATGACTCGATGTTTAGGCTCAAAATAGAATCCTTCTGTGAGACTTTTATAGACTGTTCACACTTTCACACACGCCACAGCAGAGTAAGGGACTAAATGTGGACTAAATCTGGAACTAAACCAGGTCTAGATCAGAACTAAACTGGGACTTGAACAGGTGGTATAAACAAAGTCTAGATCAGGACCAATCCAGGAAAAAAACAGGACCAAACAAGGACCAAATCAGGACAAAACCAGGACCAAACCAGGACCAAATCAGAGCCAAACAAGGACTAAATCAGGACCAAACCAGGACCAAATAAGAACTAAATCGGGACAAAACCAGGACCAAACCGGGACCGAATCAGGACACATGGCACATGGCACACACATTTGCACATGGCACTGTCTGCCAACTGTACATTCTGTATATAGTCTATCTTAGTCTATTTTATTCTTAATTTTTATGCATGCCTTTTTATATATTTTTTATATTTTACTCATTGCTTTATGTTTGCACCTTCGCCGAAGCAAATTCCTATGTTTGTGAATTTCACTGACAATGGCAATAAACCGCTTCTGATTCTGATTCTGACAAAACCAGGACCAAACCAGGACCAAACCAGGACCAAACCAGGACCAAACCAGGACCAAACCAGGACCAAATAAGAACTAAATCGGGACAAAACAAGGACCAAATCAGGACTAAACCAGGACCAAATCAGAGCCAAACCAGGACCAAACCAGGTCCAAATAAGAACTAAATCGGAGCCAAACAAGGACCAAATCAGAACCAAACCAGGACCAAACCAGGACTAAACCACTGCTAAACCAGGACAAAACAAGGACCAAATCAAGACCAAGCCAGAATCAATCAGGAAATAAACTAGGACTAAACAAGGACCAAATCAGGACTAAACCAGGACCAAATCAGATCCAAACCAGGATGAAATCAGTACCAAACCAGGACCAAATCAGGACAAAACCAGGACCAAACCAGGACCAAACCAGAACCCAAGCTAGACCAAACCAGGACCAAATCAGAACCAAACAAGGACCAAACAAGGACCAAACCAGGACCAAACCAGAACCCAAGCTAGACCAAACCAGGACCAAATCAGAACCAAACAAGGACCAAACAAGGACCAAACCAGTTCTTAAACCACTACTGAACCAGGACAAAACAAGGACCAAATCAGGACCAAGCCAGAATCAATCAGGAAATAAACTAAGACTAAACCGGGACTAAACCAGGACCAAATCAGGACAAAACTGGGACCAAATCAGGACAAAACCAGGAACAAACTGGGGCAAGTGTGAACACAGTCAAAGTAATTATTTTTTTAACACAGTCTATTTTGAATGCGCATGTTTACGGATTACAGACGGATTTAGACGACATAAAGAACAGGTGCTTGTAAAGGTTTAAGGTATAACTCACAAAATCCCAAATCCTCTTTTAAGCTCGTTCTTCCATTCCAAAGCATATTCTCCACATAACGCATTGTAAAGCCCAGATAACATTATGCTAATATCCCCCCGTGTGCTGACAGTAAATACCAAAATATATATGAGATTCTGTCACCTCTTCACTGCGATCCCTAAAGACACATCCACGTTTAAATATTTTATGCCGGAGATCGAGCTGTGACAAACCCCAGGCTATGAAATATTTACAGTATAATACCGTTTTTATTGCACTCAGTGTCGGTTAAAGCTGCAGTTTTCCGTGGAGTCCCTCGATGGTGATAAGTGCAGACCTGAGAATTGGACCGAAATCCTCCGTAATACACATTTTTCTTTCCAGTTTGTGGCCGGCAGGAAAAGGCGCCGGCGTTTCCCCGTCGGCCTTGAGCAAAGAATTGTTAAAACTTTGTAGACCTCTTTTCCTCCAATTGTTTGCGTTTGATTTCATTGGGGTGGTATACTTTTGTTTGCCAAACTTGGAAACCGCTAGGTCAGCATTTAAAGGTGGACTATGTAACTTTTCTGCTCCCTGCTTGTCTCCATTGATGTTATTCATTTGCCTGGAATGTTCCGCAGTACAGTTTTAAACGTATATCTTGAATCTATTTCATTGTGGGTTGTTTTATAACTCAAAAATACTCTGCTAAACATGGATTCTTTCACTGAAGGGCCTCGCCTCTCCATAGATCTGACCTGTAGCATTGCCTTCTGCTTGTCGCCATGGAGATAGATATGTTCAAACCCATGCTGTGGAACATTCCAGACAAATAATGACATTTCCACGAAGACAGGCAGGTGGAAATTTTTACCAAATGCACTAAAAAGACTTAATAAAGATGTATTTTTTGAAAGAAATTAAAGTAGATAAGAGTTTAAAGGGGCTGTACTTGATCTTTTTTTTTTAATAAAGTAAAATCTGTTTTTCCCAGTCAAGATATATTGGAAAAGCAGCTCTTAATGAAAATAAGACTGCAGTGCGCTGTCTGCATCTAATTATTCAAGATGTTGCTCTCCGCAAAGCAGGAAGTGCACTGCTAGTTGTTGTTAGCTTTACTGTAATGGAAAAACTTGATTAAGTGATTAAAAAGTGCTCATAAACTCATTGCGGTGAATAAATAAGATGCTCGAAATGCGTTCAGAAAGTGAGAAATAACTTTGTACTTTGTTTAAAATTTAATAGTTCTGGTACAACACCTTTTGGACTTGAGAGTTTAGACATTTTAAAAGTCGTACAAACTAAGTAAAAGTATACCGCTGTTACTAAAAATGCAGATTAAATTGCTAGTTTAGGTGGTGATTGGATAAAGTGTGGGTCCATTGGATAAAGTGTGTTTGGGTCGGAAACATTTTTTGTAAAGTAAAGGTTCGTTTCACTCTGCTCTTGTGTCGTTGCTGAGGTGTGATTGGGCTGGACTTGTTTTTTACGAGTGTGAATGGATTAAAGACCAACATCAGATTGAACAAATGCTTGATGCTTCGAGAAACTGTGATGTTATATGCAATTCACCGTCTTAAACTCTACAAGTGTATCATCTTTTACCATAACGTACCATCCAGCTGTGTAAATGTAACTAATCCCTTCCTGTGTTTCTTCAGCTTGTCTGGAGCCTGGTCTAAACCTGGTCTGATCCTGGTCCGGCCCTGGTTAATCCCTGATCCTAACCTGATCCTGGGCTAACGCAGATTAACCCTGTTCTAAACCCTGGTCTTGACACTGGTTTTAACACGGTCTAATCCCGGTTTTATCCCTCTGTTTGACGCGGTTCCTACTGTCTGAACCCGGTCTAACCTTCTCCTTGCTAATTGGTCTAACCTTGGTCTAAACCCGGTCTTAACCTGGTCTAATTTGGTGCAAACGTATCCTATTCAAGTCTCTTCTCTGTTTCCAGTTGTTCAGACACTTTTCTAATGCTTCGTTAATCTAACCCAGCTCTTTTTGCTTTGGCTCCGATCTGGGTTTGTCCTTGATCCTGGTCGATACCTGGTCTAAATCTGGTCTAATCCCGAACTTTACTTTGATCCAATCCTCTCCTCTCCCAGTAAAACAGGTCTAATCCTGGTCTAAACCCACCCTTTACATATTCAACTTTGGGTATATCGGTTTCATATCCAAGCCGCTCTTCTGTTTGTTTTTGTTCAGACCCGTGTTTATGTCGGTCTAAACCTGGTCTAACCTGATCTAATCTTGATCTAATCAAACCATGATACTTTTGTTGTGGTTCAGACCTAGTTTGTCCCTGTTCCTGGTCTAAACCCGGTCTTACCCTGCATCTTACCCTGGTCTACACCCTGGTCTTTATCCGCTCTAAACCTGGCCAAATTAAACCCTGGTCTAATCTTGGTCAAATCTAACCATGATCTTTCTGTTATGGTTCAGACCCGATTAGTCCCTGTTTTTGGTCTAAACCTGGTCTAACCCTGATCTAATCTCAAAACATAATACTTTTGTTGTGGTTCAGACCTAGTTTGTCCCTGTTCCTGGTCTAAACCCGGTCTTACCCTGCATCTTACCCTGGTCTACACCCTGGTCTTTATCCGCTCTAAACCTGGCCAAATTAAACCCTGGTCCAATCTTGGTCTAATCTAACCATGATCTTTCTGTTATGGTTCACACCCGATTAGTCCCTGTTTTTGGTCTAAACCTGGTCTAAACTTGGTCTAACCCTGGTCTAATCTTGGTCTAATCTAACCATGATCTTCCTGTTATGGTTCAGACCCAATTAGTCCCTGTTTTTGGTCTAAACCTGGTCTAACCCTGGTCTAATCTTGGTCTAATCTAACCATGATCTTTCTGTTATGGTTCAGACCCGGTTAGTCCCTGTTTTTGGTCTAAACCTGGTCTAAACCTGGTCTAACCCTGGTCTAATCTTGGTCTAATCTAACCATGATCTTTCTGTTATGGTTCAGACCCGGTTAGTCCCTGTTTTTGGTCTAAACCTGGTCTAAACCTGGTCTAAACCTGGTCTAACCCTGGTCTAACCCTGGTCTAATCTTGGTCTAATCTAACCATGATCTTTCTGTTATGGTTCAGACCCGGTTAGTCCCTGTTTTTGGTCTAAACCTGGTCTAAACCTGGTCTAAACCTGGTCTAAACCTGGTCTAATCTTGGTCTAATCTAACCATGATCTTTCTGTTATGGTTCAGACCCGGTTAGTCCCTGTTTTTGGTCTAAACCTGGTCTAACCCTGTCCTCTCCTGGTCTAAACTCTCTCCTAGCCTTTTCTCTGTTTGTTGTGGTTCAGAGTCAGACCCCGTTTTGACTCTGATCCTGTGTAAACCCTGTTGTTCTAACCCCTGGTCTAACCCCGGTCTTTACCCGGTCTAACCCTGGTCTTTTCCTGGCCTCTCTGTCCGCTGCAGGTCTGACGACAGTGACTCCTCGCTCTCAGAGGTGCTCAGGTAGACCCCAGTCTCCTCCTGTTTGTTCAAATTTGTATTTTTCTTTCTTCACCACCATCGTTTTTCACTTGTTTTGTGGCTGTGTTCACGTGATGCATGCTTCAGTAGAACACGCACCTTTTCAGTGTGGAAATGTGATTTAATTTTGAATGTTGCTTTTGGTTTTTTTCGGCTAATGTATTACTCACAAACAAGGGTTGCATTTCTGTGTCCACTGTATTGAATTATCATAAATTATCATAAATCACACAGGAAATTGCACAAACGTTGACGACGAGGTCCATTGTTCTGCTATATTTATCTCACCACGCAACACCGGCAGATTAACTATTGACATTTCACTTGCCCCCGTTTCATTTCAACACTACGAGGAAATAAAATGCTGAAACCTAGCACTTATTCGTTTTTTATATAAAGTTAATCTCTTATTGTTATTGTGGATATGGTAATGTGCATTCTTATGGGCGTTTGAAATCAATGAAATACAGTAGATTAAATGAGACAACTACTTTTTGAGCTTTTAACCCTCATCAAAAACATACCTGAAGTTGTTTTTAGCTTCATTTGCGCTTGTTTGATGAATCCTGTTCTTTCCCTCTGAGCCTCACAAAATACTCCATTCCAAATTTCCCAGTATTATTATAGGTAGAGCTTTGTAGGTCCATAAATCATCGTCAGACTCTGAGCATTACTGCCCTCAAACAGCCATTGTTTACAACTGCATGTTTAATTAGCATCTCTTGGGAAATCTAGCAATTGTTTTCGCCATTTTGTGATTCTCTTCTGTATAATTTTTTTGTATTGTTATTAGCCTTTTAACTTGCTCTTGAGAACTTCCACTTTGGCATGTTCTCATGTTATAGAACTTAGAATAATGTATCAACTGAAAGCACATATTCCCTCATCAGGATTTGGTGTTAGCATTCCATCTACTGGCAGCAGAGAGAATTACCATCGGGAAACAAACAAAACTAATGCAAGCAAGTAGTTAAAATGAATGTGATTTGAGGCAGAAATGCTCAGCCTGGCGATGATTTATGGACTTGAAAACAGCACAGAAGATCTCCGTATTTCATTAAACTGTGAAAATTTGAAACTGGGTCTTTTCTGAGGCTCAGAGAAGGAGCAGGGAAGATGATCTTGCAAACATGATTAATGAAACAAGTGTGAATGAAGATAAATACAAATCTAGTTATGTTTTTGACCAGGGAACAATGTTGATAATAGTGTAAGTGTCCTTAAAAACTATACTATATTGATCAGTCACAAATGGCTGCTTTATAAGGTACGCAGTTTGGAGTAAAAGGCATTATTTTTGAACCAGAAGAAATATAAATTATGTGAAAAATTAGCGTAGTTTACTTGAGTTGATCGAGGGGAAACAAATTGGCAGCTGACTATTAAATACAATAAAGTGGAAGAGATTCACACCCAGTCTGAATATGTCATAAACCGAAATCTCCGTCCCCGTTAGCGCATTAGCACATTAGCAGGATAATACTCCACGCACAGGGCCCACGCTGTTGGCACATTAGCTCGTATGTGTTTTGTGCTAGCTTCTCTGCGTCGTCATTATTGTGCCCTGCTCCCAGCGCTCTTCCATTAGCGGCTAACGCGGCGGCGGCACAGGCACAGCGTGTCCTCCCCGCTGCTACGAGCATGAGCAGCGTCCTGCCGGGTGATACGATTCAGACAAATTGAATGGTATTCACAAATGTCGCTCCCATCTACCTCCCATAGCTCCCCTCTCAACCAGGATTGAACTGTTTCAGAATTATTACAGGTTTTACAATAGATTTGTAAACGTTTAGATGAAGAATTGTTGCATTAGAAAGGAAATTGGTTAGTAATATCACTTATTCTCTTGCTGAATTGTTAAAAATGATCTGATTTTATGCTCTCACTATGACTGGGAGGGTTCCATCCAATTTCCACATTTATGAACTCCACCATGTAGCTTTTCTGATGGAGGGTCCTCGACATTCTGTGGAAATGTAAGTGCTTTGCCTGCATGTTTCACAGTGCGACAATTACAGGTGTTTTTATCACTCGAAAATACCTTGAAATACCTTCACACCTCTCTTCATCCAGATACAGAAGATTTGAACAAACCTAAAAACAAAATTGGAAAATTGCCTGATTGATTGACCCATTTGTGCCGAGGAACATATGACAGTATCACCAGTGTTGAGCTGACAGGGGACACTCTCCAGCAACACTTAAGTCGCCCACAGACGTCAGATCAGGTCCAGACAGCTCAGATCTGGATGGATGTGGGTCAACTCCTTTTCTCTCCTTTTATTTTCTTCCTATGAAACCATTGATAAAATCTGCTTGCATTACCTGATGGAGCAGAGCAGGAGCCGTTCACCGAGCACGCATCTC